>CM052805.1:11394281-11441042 GCA_028533885.1 Nasua narica | reverse complement strand
GAGGTATCTCATAGCCCTGGCATTCTTCCAAACACGCAATGGGAGATACTGGTACAAATCACCCTATGCAAGTAAGGAGCTATCAAATCACTGGGGAAATACAAACTAAAACCACAATAAGGTACCTCTTTACACCCACTGGGACGACTATGATCGAGAGACAGACAATGACAAGCACTGGTGAGACTATGGAGCTGTGGGAACCTCATATTTTTCTGTGACCCAACAGTTTCACTCAGGAAAGAAAAGAAAAGAAAAGAAAAGAAAAGAAAAGAAAAGAAAAGAGAAGAGAAGAGAAGAGAAGAGAAGAGAAGAGAAGAGAAGAGAAGAGAAAAGAAAAAAGAAAAGAAAAGAAAAGAAAAGAAAAGAAAAGAAAAGAAAAGAAAAGAAAAGAAAAATATATATATATATATACACACACACACATCCTCAACATGAATGTGCACGGCAGCATGTTCATAATAGCCAAACCTGGAAACAACCCAAAAGCTCATCAACTGGTAAACGGATAAATAAAAATGTGAGACGGCCACACAATGAATTATTATCCAGCTATAAGAAGAAATGAAATGTTTATACATATTATAACATGCAAGAAACAAAAGACCATGTATTATATGTTTCATAGTATACGATTTATATGAAATGCCCCAAAAAGTTAGATATACAGAGACAGAGAGTAGATGAATGGTTGCCAGGGAGCTGGGCATGGGATTAGGGATTGACTGTACATGGACTTGAAGAATTTTACCAAAGTGATGAAAAGGCTCTAAAACTGGATTCTAATGATGGTTGCACAACTCAGCAAATTTACTAAAAAATCATTAAATTGTACCCTTAAAATAGGTGAATTTTATGGTATGTAAATTATGCCTTGATAAAGTTGTTCCTAAAAAGCGTTGCCACTGATTAATGAAATAACATTTTATTAACCTAAAAAAAAAAAAGGGCGCCCAATGCTTACTCAAGTGAAGGCACTGAGCAAGTGTTTAGAGTAAAGAGGAGCCAAGTTTCCAATGCAGAACTCGTTGTCACACTTGGACAAGCTGAGCATCTTGTATAGAGTCCCTACCTCCTGGGTTGTGTTTAGAGGGATACACTGAAACCTTTTTCAGGGAAGGATTTCTGGAGCAAACCAGAAATACGTGCGATGAATCTCTACTTGCAAACTGTACACTCAACAAAACAAGACCTAGCTCATAGAATTTAATAAAATGGTAGAATTGATTAGGATTCCAGGACCAGTGTGATGGGAGTTCTAAGGGAGCGGGATTGGGCTCTTTGATCTGCCTGGTTCCACCCTGACTTCTTTCTAATTAGCAAAGCTTTTGAGGCTGACTGATAAGCATTCTGGGCACTGCACATGTCTGGCCACTGACTAATTAATTAATTTTTGACTTTGAGCAGTGACACTTAATTTGAAAACTTTCTACCATCCATAGATAAATATGGAAAAGTAGGGCAAAAGATTTAAAAATATGCTAAAGGTGCCACTTCCAATCCAGCTCACTCCCAAGACAGCAGAAAGGGTCAGTGAGTTAAATAAAGAGACGGATGCTGGAGGGGACAGGTGCGGGGACGGAGTTCTAGGCTGGCTCTGCACCCATTTTGTTGTGTGTTTGGGCTTAGCTGTTTACTCTCTCTGTTCTCTCGGTCACTTTATTTAAAAATTAGTCTCCTCTGCAGTTTTGTATATTGAAAAGCGACTGTGTGCATTGCCCACAAATAGAAAAGGGACAGAAAACAAAAGGTGACTCACCAAGAGGGGAATGAGAGGGTAAACAAAACTTATGAATCCACCCAGAGGTTTTGAATGAACACTGCCCAGATCAAGGGTCTGCAAAGACCCTTGGTCCCAAGAGCGGAATTCAGCCTGTCATGGCTTTTTGTAAATAAAGTTTTATTGGGACACCCATTTGTCCATGTGCTGCCTTTGGTTGTTTTCATGCTCCCATGACAGACCTAGGTGTGAGCAAGAGAAATTACTTGGGCAACAAAGCAGAAAATATTTGTTCTCTGACTCTTAATAGAAAAAGTTTACCAACCCCTGGCCTAGCATTATGATTTTTTGGTGTAATTTTTTATGTTTTCTTAAATAATAATTAAAGGAACACTGGCAACTCTTTCCTTTTCTCTTAAAAGACCTCCTTTTTCTGACAAGAAAGGAACTAACATTTTTTTAAGCACCTCTATGCAGCTGGCACTACATCCCTTTCTCAAAGATTAGCCTTGCCCCAAATCTTTGAGGTGGGGATTAACATGGTCATGTTTCAGAGGAGAAATTTGAAGCTCAGAAAGTTAATAACTAGCTCATAAGTTACAGAATCGGCATTTGAAACCAGTCCAACTTATCCCCAACATCATAGCACGATGCCTTCCTATTATGCCAACATGAAAGTGAACATTTTGGCAAGAGGCTCCCTCAGACATTCCCCCTTTGTAAAGGGTCAAAAAGCCTTGGGACAGATTTTAGAGTGATGCATTTGATAGTCTTTATACAGTCATCTCTGTGCCAACTTTATCCTCTAAGCTTGGAGAAAAGCCCCTCTATTAATTCCCTTCCAAGCAAAACCAAGACCAGGCCATAAAATTTAATAAATACTTACCAAAGAGTTGAGAATTCCAAAATTTTTCACATAGGGGAATTCATTGCTGCCACTAGAATTACTGCCTCTCCAGTAGAAATCCTAATAGTTTAGGTCCCTATTCGCCCTAGCCCCTAGCCCCAGATGCAAAAGAGTGTCATGCTTCTAGCCCAAGGCCTTCTCTTTCCCATCCCAGTGTACTGACCGCAGAACAGACCCCTTTCAGAAGTAATTCCCACTCCAACTACACAGGAGACTCCACCCTCCAAGGTCCAGATAAGGCATTCAAAGTATTTACAGTGTGGTTCTAAAGGTCTGGGTTATTACACCACATTAATAAAAGACAGGATAAGAACTATATGATCATTTCAATTGATGAAAGAAAAGCATTTGACAAAGTACAATATCCGCTCATGATAAATACCTTCAACAAAGTATAGTTAGAGGGGACTTACCTCAACATAGAAAAGGCCATATATGAAAAACCCAGAGCTAATATCATCCCAGGTGGGGAAAAACTGAGAGCTTTTCCTCTATGGTCAGAAATAGCACAGGGAGGTCCACTCTCACCATTGTTATTTAAGATAGTACTGGAAGTCCTAGCTAAAGCAATCAGACAACATAAAGAAATAAAAGGCATCCAAATTAGCATCGAAGAAGTCAAACTTTCACTACTTACAGATGACATGATACAATATATAGAAAACCAAAAGACTCCACCAAAAAATTATTAGAACTAATACATGAATTCAATAAAGTCACAGGATATAAAATCAACGTACAGAAATATGTCCCTTTCTATATACCAATAATGAAACAGCAGAAATAAGGAAAAATAGGGGAATCAATCCCATCTGCAATTACATCAAACACCATAAGATACCTAAAAATAAACCTAACTAAAGAGGTAAAAGACCTGTACTCTGAAAACTATAAAATGCAAATGAAAGAAACTGAAGATGATAAAAAGAAATGAAAAAACATTCCATGCTCACAGATTGGAAGAACAAATATTATTAAAATATCTATACTACCCAAAGCAATCTACACATTTAATGCAATCCCCGTCAAAATACCACCAGAGTTTTTCACATAGCTAGAACAAACAATCCTAAAATTTGTATGGAACCACAAAAGACCTTGGATAGCCAAAGCAATCTTGAAAAAGAAAGGCAAAGATGGAGGCATCACAACTCCAGAGTTTAAGCTATATTACAGAGCAGTAATCATCAAGACATTATGCTACTGGCACAAAAACAGACATCAGATCAATGGAACAGAACAGAAAACCTAGAAATGGACCCTCACACTATGGTCAACTAATCTTCGACAAAGCAGGAAAGACTATCCAATGGAAAAAGAGAGTCTCTTCAAGAAATGGAATTAGGAAAACTGGACAGAAACACACAGAATAATGAAACTGGGCCACTTTCTTATACATACACTAATGAAAGACCTAAATGTAAGACAGGAAGCCATCAATATCCTAGAGAAGAACACAGGCAGTAACCTCTTTGACTTTGGCCATGGCAACTTCTTACTAGAATGTCTCTGGAGGCAAGGGAAACAACAGCAAAAATAAACTACTGAGACTACATCAAAATAAAAAGCTTCTGAACAGTGAAGGACACAATCAACAAAACTAAAAGGCAACCTACAGAATGGGAGAAGATATTTGCAAATCACATATTTGATAAAGCATTAGAATCGCAAACTACAAAGAACTTATGAAACTCAACACCCAAAAAAGAAATAATCCAATTAAAAAACAGGCAGAAGACATGAGTAGACATTTTTCCAAAGAAAAGATCCAGATGGCTAACAGACATATGAAAACATGCTCAATGTCACTCATCATCAGGGAAATATCAAATGAAAACCACGAGATATCACCTCAAACCAGTCAAGATGGCTAAAATCAACAACACAAGAAACAACAGGTGTTGGTGAGGATGTGGACAAAGGCGATCCCTCGTGCACTGTTGGTAGGAATGCAAACTGGTGCAGACACTCTGGGGAATAGTATGGAGGTTCCTCGAAAAGTTAAAAATAACACTACCCTATGATCCAGCAATTGCACTACTAGGTACTTACTGAAAGGATACAAAAATACTGATTCAAAGGGATACACATACCTCAATATCTAGAGCAGCATTATCAACAATAGCCAAATTATGGAAAGAGCCAAGTGTCCATCAATAGATAAATGGGTGAAGAAGACGGGACATGTGTGTGATGTGATACACACACACACACACACACACACACACACACACAGCGGAATATTACTTAGCCATAAAAAATAATTATATCTTGCCATTTGCAACCATGGGGACGGAGCTAGAGAGTCATATGCTAAGTGAAATAAGTCAATTAGAGAAAGACAAATAGCATATGATTTTACTCATATGTGGAATTTCAGAAAAAATAAATAAATCATCATAAGGGAAAAAAAGAGAGCGGAAAACCAAGAAACAGACTCTTAACTATCAAGAAAAAACTGATGGTTACCAGAGGGGAGATGGTTGGGGGGATGGGTGAAATAGATGATGGGGATTAAGGAGTGCACCTGCTGTAATGAACATTGGGTGTTATATGTAAGTGCTGAGTCACTAAGTTTTATACCTGAAACTAATATTACATTGCATGCTAACTAGAATTTAAATAAAAACCAAAAATATAATTTAAAAAAATCAATAAAGTCTGTTTATTCACTACCCCAGAAAGGTTACATCAAGGCTAGTCGAGTTCATGTTCAAAGTCCTTTCTCCAGCCTAAGGTAAAGAGATCAGCCTTGACCACAGTGCCCTCCCAATAGGATTCGGCACCCCTTATCCCCTATAAACAAACTTCTAGGAAATGAACACATACACATTTCCCATCAAGAAATAACTTTCAAACTAGTTAGCCAAATCCATTTTTAGAGAGGAACAGGCTTCCTCTAATTCTGCAAAGGGTACACCCCTGCTAAACAGAACATCGACTTTTATTGCTGAATGGAAATCTGGGCATTTCAGGGCATAACTTCTGCATTTAAGTTGTATTTGGCCACAGTCGCTAAGAGCTCTTGTGGCGTCTTTGTGCGAGTCAGCCAACGCCACTTCCTCCCGGCAGGTGCGCCACCGGACAAGCGCACAGTGCCGCTGTGAGGGACAGCAAAGGGCTCCCTCCTCTGGGCGCACACTCGTCGACCTGGGGCGCGAGGCTCGGCAAAGAGATCATGGGCTGGGCGTCGGTGTGACCACCGTATGAAGAGCAACATGCACAGACATCCAGGATTCCACGTGGTTTTCTCCAGGAATACTGGTCATTTCCTCTTTATCTGTTTAACAGGCCCATTCCAATGACGGTTTTCACGAACAGAGGTCATCTGCTAACGTTAAACTGATATCTACCCCTAGAGAAAAATAACATGCTGAGATCGTCAATAAATCCGTTCAGGAGACCTGGGTTGAATTTACAACTCAGCCGATGGCCAGCTGTGTGATCTCAGACATGTCACTTGACCTTCCTCAGGTTTGCATCTATAAACCGGAGGCATCGATACCAGCCCTCCCAAGATCTCAGAGATGTTCAAAATCCCTGATCACGAAATGGAGAGTGACTTGATAAACATAAAAGGATCTGCAGTAACCACCTAAAAACACGGAAACGACAAATGATATCATTCATGCTTCCATCCAAAGTCATTTTTCCTATTCCTGCTGTCTCTTGGCTACAGTATTCTTCCAGCAAAACTCTGAGAAGGGCCATTAGTTGTCCTTGGTTTTCCAAAAAGGTCATCCAACCAATAAAGGGTTTCCAATGTGGATGGTAATTAGCTTTCGAAGCCTTTCCATCCCACCTGATCAATTAGACGAAGCACTAAACACTCCCATCCCTAAAGTGCATAAAATTGAATTGTATGTGTGCTTTACTGTTACAGAATGATAATGTGCTGCTCTCAGAATCGGTTACACAAGCTAGGGAATAATCAATATTTTTTTTTAAGTCTGCACCCTGCCTGGTGATATTTGACTAAGATTTTCAATTTCTGGAGAAAGTAACATGAAATTTTTAAAACTACGATATAGGCTTTGGTGTGGCTCCTCAGGGCCGCTTTAAAGGCCCCTAGAGAATCCAGCCCCAATGGCAACATGGAAAAACCATGCCTTTCCACTGCCATAATCTGCCATGCAGCCCCGGCGACAAGGCTGGATGGAAGTACCAAATGCAAGGCCCATTTTTCTTTGTCAAAGTCTCCCCACGGTAGGAGGAGGTGTCAGACATCTGGCACAGGATTTTTCTCAGCAACCCACCCAAGCAAAGATGTGCATCCTTTCCCTCCACTCCTAGAAGACAAGTTATTTAAAAGATGTATTTTTGAAAGCGGCCTTCTCTGCATATAATGTCAACAGCCACAAATAAAGGGGGAAGAAAAGGCGATAGGAGGGCCATCCGAGGAGAGGAGGGAGGTGCCTCCCTGCACACTTGAAGGAATGATCGATGCATGTGTCAAAGGCAGTGATAAGACAGGCCGAGCTTATCAAAAACCGAAGCTCTGATGACAGAGTTCACATGTGGTGGGAAGATAAGAGAAGTGGGGTTCTTCACTCCCTCTTTTCTCTCCCCAAAGACCCTGTTTTAATTTCCCACTCCACGTGTCACGTTTTCAGTCCCAATGGAGACCATCGAGCCTCGTTTAATTCCTTTTCTAATCTCACTGTAAAGGTTTCCAGGAGACGGTGATTAGCAGATGTTGACCTCAGAGCTATTTGGGGAAATATTGTGCAAGGGGTGTCAGAGATCCAAAATGCAGCTGAAGGTTTTGGAAATACTCGGAGTGTGGGAAGGGAATTAAGCTGATGTTGAACAGGCACCTACATCCCAGCTCTGCCACAAACATGCTGCGTGACTTTGCATAAGTCATGTCATCTCCCTGGAAAGGAGTTTCCTCTTCTGTAAAATGAGATGGACTGTGTTATCAAGAATCTTTCCACCTACAACAATCCCAACTTCATTGCGGCTCTCTGGTAACCAAGCTGAGATGTTGCAAAGCTGGAAACCTGAGCCCAGAGTCTTCTACTGTGTTATCATTAGGAGAGGATGGAGTGCCATAACAAAATACCACAGACCGGGGGGCTTCAACAACAGAGATGCTTTTCTCACAGTTCTGAAGGCTGGGAGTCCAAGATCAAGGAGCTAACAGATGTGATTCTTGATAAACGCCCTATTCCCGGCTTGCAGAAAATATCTACCTCATAGCTATGTCCTCACATGGTGGACAGAGAAGGAACTCCAGTGTCTCTTTTCCTTTTTAGAAGGGCACTAATCCCCTAACTCCACCCTCATGACTTCAACTACTACAAACCTCTCAAAGGCTCCACCTCCTACTATCATCCAACTAGGGTTAGTGCATCAACATGTGAACTTAGGGAGGGCACAAACATTTAGCCCATAACAAGTATGGAAATTATTGCAAAAGGACCTGAAGTTGACATGAAAGCCTGTTTTATTTTTCCTTGAACCCTAACCAAAACCACTTTCTGTCCCCTTTAGCCAAGCCTGAGATGAAACTAACCCTTTTCAAGACATGGATTTTTCTGTTTCCCTACTTAAGGCTCCTCCATGGAATTGTGCCCTTGGAAGTGGCTGCCCGGCATTGAGAAGGATCCTGAGGCCATGTTTGGGCCAAGATGGGAAGAGGACTGTGAGAGATTAGGGATTCCTACCCTGGATGCCATGTGGGAGAGAAGTGGTAGATACATCACATGCTTCACTACTGACACCCCAAGCCTGAAGCAGTGGTCCTCCAACACTGGTATGCATCAGAACGATCTGGAGAGCTCGTTGAAAGTACAGGTTCCCAGACCCCATCAAGGACTTCTGATGTAGTGAGTCTGGGGGGCAGGGAGGCTGGGGATGGAGGCCAGGGGGGCTGCTGGAGGGTGGCTGTGCATCTCTCCGTAACAACGCTATGAGGTGATTCTGGTGCATGCTAAAGTTTGCATGGCAAAGATGTGGGAAGAAGCTTGTTCCCTTGCAATCGTAGTGGTCTGGGACTCAGTGCTCCAAGAACCCTTCAACATAAATAACTCAGAGATGTGTGCCTAGGAATAAATCTAACCAAAGAGGCAAGGAATATGTACTCAGAAAACTACAGAATACACATGAAAGAAATTGAGGAAGACACACGGTAATGGAAAAACATTCCATGCTCATGGACTGGAAGAGCGAATATTGTGAAAATGTCTATGATACCTACACATTTGATGCAATCCTTATCAAAATGCCACCAACTTTTTTCAAAGAAATGGAAAAAATAATCCTAAAATTCATAAAGAACCAGAAAAGACCCTGAATAGCCAGAGGAATGTTGAAAAAGAAAACCAAAGCTGGCGGCATCACAGTTCCAGACTTCAAGCTCTATTACAAAGCTCTAGTCATCAAGACAGTGTGGTACTGGCACAAAAATAGACACATAGATCAGTGGAACAGAATACAGATGCCAGAAAAGGACCCTCAAAACTCTATGGTCAACTTATCTTCAAAAAAACAGGAAAGACTGTCCAGTTTAAAAAAGACAGTCTCTTCAACAAATGGTGTTGGGAAAATTGGACAGCCACATGCCGAAGAATGAAACTGGACCATTTCCTTACACCACACACAAAAACAGACTCAAAATGGATGAAAGACCTCAATGTGAGAGAGGAATCCATCAAAATACTGGAGGAGAACACAGGCAGCAACCTCTTCAACCTCAGCTGCAGCAACTTCTTCCTAGAAACATCACCAAAGGCAAGGGAAGCAAAGGCAAAAATGAACCATTGGGACTTCATCAAGATCAAAAGCTTTTGCACAGCAAAGGAAACAGTGAACAAAACCAAAAGACAACTGACAGAATGGGAGAAGATATTCGCAAATGGCATATCAGATAAAGGGCTAGTATCCAAAATCCATTAAGAACTTACCAAACTTGGGGCGCCTGGGTGGCTCAGTGGGTTAAAGTCTCTGCCTTCGGCTCAGGTCATGATCTCAGGGTCCTGGGATCGAGCCCCGCATCGGGCTCTCTGCTCAGCAGGGGGCCTGCTTCCCCCCTCTCCCTGCCTGCCTCTCCGCCTACTTGTGATCTCTCTCCATCAAATAAATAAATAAATAAAAATATTAAAAAAAAAAAAAAGAACTTACCAAACTCAACACCCCCCAAAAATAATCCAATCGAGCAATGGGCAGAAGACATGAACAGACATTTCTGCAAAGAAGACATCCAAATGACAGGCAGACACATGAAAAAGTGTTCCATATTACTTGGCATCAGGGAAATACAAATTAAAACCTTAATGAGATACCACCTCACACCAGTCAGAATGGCTAAAATTAACAAGTCAGGAAATGACAGATGCTGGCGAGGATGAGGAGAAAAGGGAACCCTCGTACACTGTTGGTGGGAATGTAAGCTGGTGCAGCCACTCTGGAAAACAGTATGGAGGTTCCTCAAAAAGTTGAAAATAGAGCTGCCTTACGACTCAACAATTGGCACTACTGTGTATTTACCCCAAAGATACAAATGTAGTGATCCAAAGGGGCATGTGCACCCCCAACCCAATGTTTATAGCAGCAATGTCCACAATATCGAAACTATGGAAAGAGCCCAGATATCCATCAACAGATGAAAGGATAAAGATATATATACATATATAAAGGATATACACACACACAGAGATACATACACACACATACACACAACGGAATATTATGCAGCCATCAAAAAACGAAATCTTACCATTTGCAATGACATGGATGGAACTAGAAGTTATAAGGCTAAGGAAAATAAGTCAATCAGACAAAGAAAATTATTATATGATCTCACTGATATGTGGAATTTGAGAAACAAGGCAGAGGATCATAGGGAAGAGAGCAAAAACTGAAACAAGACGAAACCAGAGAGGGAGACAAACCATTAAGAGACTCTTAATCTCAGGAAACAAACTGAGGGTTGCTGGAGGGGAGGGGGGGTCGGAGGGATGGGGTGGCTGGGTGATGGACAGTGGGGAGGGCATGTGCTATGGTGAGTGCTGTGAATTGTGTAAGATTGATGAATCACAGACCTGTACCCCTGAAACAAATAATATATGATTAAAAAAAAGAAAAAGTAGTACATAATATACAACAGAAGAATCATCAGCCTTAAAAAAAAGAAGGAAAATGTCTCATCTGAAATGACATGGGTAAGCCTGGAGGACATTATGCTAAATGAAAGCAGACACAGGAAGACGAATATTGCGTGTCTCACTTACATGTGGAATCTAAAACAAGTCAAACCCCTATAAACAGAGTACGATGGTGGATAACAGGGGCCGTGAGAGAGCAGCGTGGCCTGTACCCAGAGGAGAAGGAAAGACCCAAGAAAGAGATGGACAGTCCAGACGGGTGGGTGGCCGGCTTCAATAAGCAAGGGAACTTATTACAAGGCTTGTCTTGGGTGGCTGCAAGATGAGTAGGTCTGTGCACCTGCTGGCCAGAATTTTACAAGTTTATACAGAAGGTGTAATGGGGTTCAGTCACATCTACTGTCCAGATGGTCTCAACAACACCTTACTGTCTCAAGGCTGTGTCCTTGAAATGGCTCCAGCTATGAGAACAGTGGGCGAGGCACACATCCTAAGCACGGGGAGAGGGTAAGGAGTCCAGCCTGAGGGTCAGTAAGTGGCCATATGCTCTCAACGACCTCCTCCATAGAGAGGACGGAGAGAAGTCAGGAGGGGTTGGGCAGAGGGTACGAAGTTGAACTTGAGGAGAATAAGTCAGTTCTAGAGATCTAATGTACAGCGTGGTGATTAGAGTTAATAATACTGTATTCTATGCTGGAAATGTGCTGAGAGTAGATTTCAGGTGCTCTCACAAAAAGGCACACACAAAAAACTGGTAACTGTGTGAGTGGATGGAAATGTTAATCAGCTCGACAGTAGTGATCGTTTCACTGTGTATAAGGAGATCCAAACGTCACGTTGTACATCTTAAACAGATGCAATTTTTATGAGAATAAGAAATAAACAGAGTTAATTTTCAACCATAAACTTTGCAAAAGAATGGGGTTGTGTCAAAGTTAAAAGCATAAGACAATTCCTTCCTTAAATTCGCCCCCTTCCCTCAGAACATGCAGCTCTAATTCTTCCTCCCATCCTAACCACATTCCATTCACAACATGAAAGATTCTGTGTATTTCAGGGTGCAGTTGTAGCTTTTCAAAGCACTTAGACATCCTTTTGGTATTTATAAGACATCTGCCAGGTAGGCTAGGCACGAGCGTTATTCTCTTTGGGTAAATGAGATCTCCCCTTGGAACACACATCCAGAGAAACGAGTCACATGTCATGCTGGCCTCCGGCGTGTCACCAGCATCGCTGCGTCTCCAGGGCGGCATCGTGTGCTGTGGGTTATACAATCCAGAAGCAGGGACAGGGCAGAGGGACCAAGAGCAGGCACCGCACCCCACCAGGACCCAGGCTCGCTACGAGAATGCCTGGTGGTCACAGTCACTGTTTTCACTCTGGGGCAAGGAAATGACTGCAAGAGAAAACTGCTGTCGAACACCATCCTTGATGGGACAGACGAGCTAAGTGAGCTGGAGTCTGCTAAAGCGCAGCAAGTCAGCAGTACTCTGTTCATCTTCTGTTCACGGGCACCTGATGTTTGCAGGGGCAGATGGAAGTGAACAGGTTTCTCGGATACGACAGTGCAAAGGTCGAGTCAGTGGATTCACAGGTACAAATGCCAGATACAGATTAGCACACGAGAAGAAAAATCAGATTAAAAAAAACGAAAAACAAAAACAAAATAACAAACCTTTCCCAAATTACTCGTTTTCCAAATGGAATGTGCACCAAGACTCCCCTAGAAGGCTTGTTAAAATCCAGACTGCTGGCTGTACCCTAGAGTTTCTGATTCCACAGGTCTAGATGGGCCTCTGCATTTCCAACAAGTTCCTGGGTGAGGCCAAAGGTGAGCTCTGACTCTGAGGACCACTGCTTCGGTGCTTTCCAAAGGTAAGGTGTGTACGAACAACCTGCAGCGACAGGTAACACGCAGATTTGGCCTCAGGAGGTCCCAGCTGTCTTTCTAACAAGCTCCCAGTCATGCTGATGCTGCCAGTCCATGGACCGTGGTGAGGAGCAGGGCTCCAACCTGGCATCTCTCCAAGGGATGTGCAACGACCCCCTCACCTCAGAGGGCACCAGCGAGCTCATTAAAAACGCAGATGGGAAGTCTGCAGTGACAAAAGGGGAGGTGAGAACGAGCGGACCCATGCTCTGGGATGAATGGACACACGTGCCAGCAGGCTCATCGACAACGCAGGAGAAAGACTGCACGACCAGCTACTACGTCAGCCCCCAGCTCTGTCCCCCAGCAGGGTCAACTCGGGGCCTTGAATTTGCACCACAGGTGGAATCCTCTGAGTGCTTGGGAAACAGCAAGTGCGTGGAAGCCCACTTAAAGGGAGAAAGAGAGAGCCGGCAGCCCTGCTTGGCCTCGGGGGGACAGGGCCTGCACGCTGGACACCAGTGGGACCCTGAGCCAAGCCAAGCAGAGCCGGACCATCATCAGTCTGGCATCCCCGAGGCTATGGACAGAGCGTGCCTTACCTCCAGCAAAAAGAGAAGGAGAGAGGGAAGGAGCGAGGAAGAGCAAAGAGGCAGAAAAAGGCAATTGCGCTCTCATTACAAGAGAGTATTTGAAATCACGTAGAAGTACGAAACAAATACTGAAGGATTTGCAAATCGCATCTTCCTAGGACTTTTCTCTTGGCTTTTTTGGTTTGTTTGCTTTAATTGAAAGCGGGGTGCTTCAGTGAGCTCACATCACGTGAGGTGACATGCGTTGTTTGGTTTTATTCCAAACGACCGGGGCCACGGGACACTATTTCTCATCAGTTGCAGAGCACATTTTATGTCTCGGGAACTAGAGTACAATCACTTCCTAACTATCATATCACACAGAAATAGCTTTGGTACTCGGGTACAATGGCACTTTCGGAGTGAGCAGGAGGGTCGTCCCTGGAACAAAGATGAGCAGGGGTCATGAAAAGCAGGTGGTTCCCTGTGTACTGCCTACGGAAAAGGACAGGAAACCGGACGAGGAAAACCGGCCACAGGGGAACAGAACACGGCACCCCGGTGGCCCCTGGCCCCGCAGTCAGAAAAACGGGGGTAAAAAGCCCAAGAATGTGGCTGGAGAAATTGGAGCAGGGAGGAGACACGGAGCAATCCACTTTATTTCTAGAGAGAGAAAGCCCACCACCTTTTATATTCTCAAGGCTAGAAACTTGTACCAAATCACTCTCCCAAATGGGGCAAGTTGTACTAATTTATTGAATTCAAATATTAGGGTTTTTTTATCCGACCTCCCCTCAAAGAAAAAGAATTTTTTTTCAAAACCAAAAACAGACACAGATTTACTCACAGAACTAACAGCTAATACATAAATCCCTATATGGATAGACGGCTGGGCCAGTAACCTGACTTCCGCCACTCCCAAGCACCGTATAAAGTAGGTATTATTTCCATTTTATAAAGCCTGTCTTTGCTGAGCCATCAAACCAATGCTAACAGCCATGTGCCTCTCGACTTTTTGACATCTGCATTTTTCTATCACTTGTAGGTGAACGCATTTCTAACTAATACTGTTATTAGAAGCCAAACCAAAGCAGTTGTGCTTCCTCATTCCTGAAATGCCTGAGGGTCTCCGGCTTTGGCGTTTCTCCCTTTCCTGCAGTTCTTCCAAACCATCGCTAAGCTCTTTGTCGTCCAACTAGAAGACCGAGGGGCCGGTCTGCGTAACCCTTACATTAGCTTCAGTTCTAAACAGCTGCTTGCAATCCTCTTTCCTGGTGCTGGATTCACTGGAAGTGTCCCAAAGCAGCAGCTCCGATGGGAAATAAAGGAGTCTGATTTCAGAAGAGATAAGCCCATCATCTCTCCTCACAAGCAACCTCACAGTACCATGGTAATTACCAATAACGGTAACAGGCAGTTAATACACATTCACCGTCATCAAAGCCTCTCACCACAAGTGTCCTTCATTTCTCCCAACTCTGATCTTGGTGGAAGAGGGAAATTTCAGCGTAGTATATTCCAGAAACATGCAGTGGCCCCTCAGGTAGCCACCTTGATTTCCATACCCCTCAGTTTTTTCAGAACAGGAAGTCAGGAAACTGAGGGATCACCGACAGGATCAGGGTATCCCACCTCCCTCTGCAGCAGGACCTACACTGTCCCGATCTCGAACAGGCTGGATTTAGGAAGGAGACAGCTTCTCTTTAGGCGCCTGGGAGAATCATGACGGAGAAGCTCCAGAGAGGTGAAAGTAATATTCGACAGTGAGCAGGTGTGGCAGGATCCAGGGGGCAGGAGGATGTAGTCCTCAGAGACAGCCAGGATTGAGGGATGGGACACAGGAGGAAGGAGGAGGAAAGGGAGCATGGGGTGAAGCTTCTGACACGGTCTCCCAGGGACCTCCTCCCTTTTGTGTGCAAGCCAGACCGGGAGATACGCTGCCGCTGCCGGCAGAGAGAATGTGGCAAAAGTGATGGGATGTCACTTCTGTGATTAGGTTACAAAAGGCTGTGATTTCCATCCTGCTGTTATTCTCTATGGCTCTTCTCACATGCTCACTCTGATGGAAAGAGATGTGAGAATGTCCTCTGGCCAAGCGAGCAAGGAGCTGAGACTCTCAGTCTCACAGCCCGCAAGTGGCTAGATCCTACCAAAAATACTGGTGGGCTCGGGTAGCAGCAACCGCCCCAGGTACCCTGAGGTGACCAGGCCCCAGCCCATACCTTGACTGCAGCCAGTGAGAGAGCTTGAAGTGCAGAACCCAGCTCTTGCGCTGGAATCCTGGATCCCTGACCCTCAGAAACTGTCTTGTTTAAAATTTTGGAGTCATTGGTTACGCAGCAGGAGATTCTACAGGAGGAGAGTCGTTCTGATGTTTTAAAAGCAGGAAAAAATACACACGGGCAGAAATGTTTTGAGTCCACAAACCTTTCTCTACTCCACATTGAAAGGTTTTCATTGTGTTCTGTTTGAGGATTTCTCTTTGTTTGCTGGCTTAATTTTGTTTTGGAAGTTTTCCTTTCTGTTTCTTTTCTGCTCAATCCACTGCTAACTGAATCTGGGCATTTCCTGGGTTAACTGGGATGGTACCAATAGATCATTGTTACCATGGCTGCCATTTAACCTGACTTTGTAACGTGTGAAGCACAGTGTGAAGCTTTTTAAGTATTATCTCATTTAATCCTCACCCCCCCCCAACACACCCCCAAGGAGAAGAGGTACTAGGCCCCCCCCCAACACACCCCCAAGGAGAAGAGGTACTAGGCCCACCTTTCACGCACAGGGACACGGACGTTAGAGAGTCCCAGTTCTTCCCGAGTCACCTAACTGGTCAGCTGTAGAGCCAGGGTGCAGCCAGGGAATCTGACTCGGCCTGTTCTCTGAATCACTTAGCAGGCAGTGCCAAAGAAGGGAGATGGGGCAGGAAGGTCAGCAGGACTTGTGCTGGACAGGGCACAGATCCCGAGGGCTTGGGGTCAGGGTACTGGAGGGGGAGAAGAGCTGACAAAGACTAGGTTTTGCAAGAGAAAGGTTGGACAGGTGGGAAGGAATGCATGAGGGACTGGGTCACTTCCACCAACGTTGAGGGGAGTAGGAAATGGAGAGAGGAAATACGAGAAAGAGGGGACCAAGAGAGAAGGAAGCACAGAGAGACTGAATAATTCTGCTGTACGTTATGCACACAATTCCTTTTCAGCATTTCCAAGAGATGTAGTAAAGACTTAAACTACTTTCAGAGTAAGAGATGGCCACTGCATAAGGCAATAAAGGAGATGGGCACAGCTTCGGGATTACTTTGTGTCTTCACATTCTAGTAGCTTCTCCATTCACAGTTTCTGTGATGCCTTCCCAGTCTGACTCCTTCTTTGTCTTATGCAGATCTGAGCTTGTTCCAAATGATCTTCCGTATCTCCTTCCTCCTCTTTAATGCCACTGATGCTGAACCAGGTCCAACCCTCAACTTCTCCCTCCCAGAATTTGCCAAAAGTCTCCAGAAAGACCTCTGCACCTTCACTCTTAGCCCCACCAACCACTCTTATAGACTAGTGATGAGGCAAAAGGTTTAGTTATACAGACCTAACCAGGACAATGGGGGCCTTCACATACAGGATCGGTTCCAAGCTTCAAACCATGACATAAAAGACTACCACCATCCCCTGACTGAGCTATGGTGACCATTTCTAAAGAGGAATAAAAAAAAAAAAGTAACAGTAAGTCTTCTTGCAATTCCTGTTCCCTGGGATCCCACTCCCTCCCCCAAGAGAAAACCTTACTTCTTCTATATACGTCTAGATATGTGGGATGTGTATATAAGCATGATGTGTAGGATTAAACTGCACCCACTACAGCTCACATTAAAAAATACAACAAATACATCAACTGATCTTTGATAAAGGAGCAACCCAAAACAATGGACAAAGACAGTCCCTTCAATGTTAGAAGGTGCTAGAACAAACAATTGGACATGGGGAAAAAAAAAAGGGTCTAAACACAGATGTTATGCCCTTCACAAAAATTAACTCAAAATGGATCACAGATCTAAGTACAAAACCATAAAACTCCCAGAAGATAACCTTGCTGACCTTGGGATGGCAACTGCCTCTTTAGATACAATACCAAAGATATAATCCATGAAAGAAATGATAATAAGCTGTATTTCATTAAAAATTTTTTTAAAAATTGCCTCCATGAAAAGCAAGCTGCAGACTGAGAGAAAATATTTACAAAAGATGCATTTGATGGACTGTCATCCAGCATATACAAATAACTCTTAAAATTCAACAAAAGAAAACAACCAACCAAATTTTTAAAAGGGCCGAAGGCCTTAACAAAGAAGACTCTACAGTAGCACTGTTTCTCTTTTGCACAGCTGTCATCAGGGAAATGTACTTAAAGCAACAATGAGAGACTCTTACACACCGATCAGAATGACCCAAATCTGGAATACGGACAACACCAAATGCTGGTGAGGATACAGAGCAACAGGAATGCTCATGCGGTGCTGATGGAAATGCAGCACGGTACAGCCGCTGAAGACAGGGTGGCAGTTTTTTTAAGCATAATTAATATACAATGTTATATTAGTTTTAGGTGCACGACACACTGATTCAACAATTCTACCTGTAACTCAGTGCTCACTGTGGTAAGTGGAGTCACCATCCGTCACCATACAGCATTATTTCGATGTTACTGACTATATCCTCTATGCTCTACTTTTTTCATTTCCATGATTTATTTTATAACTGAAAGTTCATACCTCTTAATCTCCTTTATCTATTTCACCCACCCCCCTACCCACCTCCCCTCTGGAAACCAGCTATTTGTTCCCTGTATTGAAGAGTCAGTTTATTTGTTGTGGTTGTTTGTTCATTTGTTCTTCAGATTCTACATTTAAGTGAAATCATATGGTGTGTGTCTTTCTCTGTCTGACTTGTTTCACTTAGCATAACACCCTCTAGGTCCATTCATGTTGTCACAAATGACAAGATTCCATTCTTTTTTATAGGTGATTAATATTCAATTATCTAGCTAGCGAGCAAGCCATCTACCACATCTTCTTTATCCGTTTATCTATCAATGGACACTTGGGCTGCTTCCACATATTGGCTACTGTAAATAATTCTGGTGGTTTCTTACAAAACTAAACTTATTCTTAACACACAATCTGGCAATCTAGCACTGCGGTATTTATGCAAAGGAGTTAAAAAATTTACATCTGCACAAAAACCTGCACACAGATGCTTACAGCAGCTTTACTCACAATTGCCAAAACTTAGAAACAACCAACATGTCCTTCAGTAGGTGAAGGAATAAATAACCTGTGGTCTATCCAGACAATAATGTTATTAAACACTAAAAAACAATGAGCTATTAAGCCATGAAAAGACATGGAAGAATCTTGGATGCATATTGCTAGATGAAAGAAGCCAATCTGTAAAGGCTACATACTGTGTGATTACAACTATATGACACTCTGCAAAAGGCAAAACTATGAAAAGGACCAAAAGATCCATAATTTCCAGGGGTAGAGTTGATAAGAAGGATAGACAGATCACAGAGGGTATTTAGGGCAGTGAGAATATTCTGTATGGTATTATAACAATAAATATATCATTTGTCCAAAACCATAGAATGTACGACACCAAGAGTGAACTCTAAACTATAGACTTGGGGTGATTTTGATGTAGGTTCATCCATGGTAACCAAAGTACCATTGTGGTAAGTGATGTTGATAGTGAGGGAGGCTACGCATGTGTGTGGGTAGGCGGAAAACAGAAAATCTCGGTACCTTCCTCTCAACTTCGCTGTGAACCTAAAACTTCTTGAGAAAAAAACAAAAGAAGTCTTAAAAAGGCAGCAAACTTCAGATTCCCTGATTTCATCTTGCTCAGAGCCCCATTCCACTAGGTAGTATGGAAAACACTAAACATGCCAGGTTTTATATCCTCATCTCAAGAAGTTTAAAACAGTCTTGAGTTGGGTCAGACTTTTTAGGATAAACAGTCAATCAGATCTGAAAGTCCAACTCTTCAGTACAACCGTTTCTCTATTCCACAAGATGTCCTATGTGTGGAGGAGAAGAAGGATGTGTCACGTCACCACACATCTCTTTCTAGTGCCAGCAACAATATGGCAGGACTGGTCTGTTCCTGGTATCTTCAGGAGGGATGGCGGCTCTCTTGATGTTTGAGGTACCATACTAGAAACTACTTCTCTTTCCGGCCACTCGCCCCTTGTTGCAAAGTCCCTGTCTTCTGAGAGCTCCATGTTCTGACTCCAGATGGCCCACAGTTTCTCTTGGCATCTCCACATCACCCTGCAAAGACTAGGGGGATCTCTGGACAAAGGTTGCCAAGAATGCATCCCACGTTCCTCCCTCACTGTTCCTCTACCAAATTGAAAACGGAGCTTCTAAAAGCCAGGAGTGTGAAAATATTCACTCTGCGCCGTAGGAAATTAGGAGCATGCCCCATCATGCTCTGAAAGGCCCCCCGACTTATTTTCCTATTTCTACCACCACTGGAGACACATACAACCTTTCTCCTTCCCACCAGCTCTGCTCCTCCGGAACAAGACAGGCTTCCTCCAGCACCTCCACCAAAAGGAACGCATTCCCTGTCCTAAACCCCTATGGTCTAAGTTGTCCGGGCTTGCATCCTGGTGCATAAAAAGACCTTTTGGAATTCAGAAAGAAAGGACAAACAAACAAATGCACAAAAATCTTTATCTCTGAATGAAGTTCCAATGTAAAGATTATTTTCTTGCCATTCACTGGGAAAACATAAATAAGTCTTCTTTGAGATTCAAGGTTGAATGATGACCTCCTTGCTCCATTCCATGCAGCCCTCTCCTTCTCTGGGGCAATAAGCTCATGGATTAGCTTTAATAACTCAAGGGGTGTCATGAAGAAAGAAACCGACTTCTAAGGGAATAATTAACCATCACAGGATATTTCAAAAACACTACATCTATCATATTTGGTGGGTGTGAGTATATGTGGATGTGCTGTGTGCCTATTTCTACGTACGTACTGCCGAGTTCTAACCAGGGCTCTGCAAACCATGGCCTGTAGGCCAAATCCAGACTGCCTCCAGTTTTCTGTACTGCCAACAAGCCAAAAATTATTTTTACATTTTTTAATGATTGGGGGACCAAACAACAACAACAACAGAAGAAGAAGAAGAATATTTTGTGACATAAAAATTTCCAAAATTCAACTTTCATTATGCATAAAGAGTTACAGGCCTTGTCCTTTATGTAGTGTCTATGGTTCTTTCACATGACAGGAGCAGAGGCCACACAGACCACAAAACCTACAGCGGTTACTAACCAGCCTTTAGGGGCACCTGGGTGGCTCAGTCAGTCGAGCATCTGTCTCTTAGTTTGGGATCAGGTTATGACCTCAGGATCATGAGATCGAGCCCCACATTGGTATCTGCACTCAGTGGGGTGTCCACTTGAGAATCTCGGTCTCCCTCTCCCTCCACCCCTCCCCCGGCTCACATGCTCTCTCTTGCTCTCTAAAAATAAATTAATTAATTTAAAAAAATAGTTACTACCGAGTCTTTTAAGAAAAAGTTTCCCAACATCTTTTCTATACTGTTTGCTTACTCTGTTTTTTTATCTTAAACATATCTTGACAATCAGTCCCTAACAAATGGGATGAATTCCATATCAATACATTGAATCTACTTCATTCTTTTAGGAGGCTTTTTCCTGGAATTTTCCTATTACCAGTGCTGTCACAACGAATATTCTTGGACATCTGAGTTTCTGTATATAATACATCACACCTCCCTCCATACTCCTCCCCCTTTAAGACCATAAGCCCCCTGAAGACAGCAACCTTCTCCTTATGGTTCCAAAGTAAAACTAAATAAAAACATTACTTGGTTCATCACAATACATCTGGTTCTAAGTGTAAAATTAAAACACACTTGGCATTCTTGCCAAAAGCTGAACATGGTTCAGACAAAGGGATCTGAACTTCTGTAAATCCCATGTCCTTTATTTTGGTAAGGAAACCTATCTTCTGCACCATTCTTTGTATGCATAAATATCTACTCTGTCTCCCTTTTTCTTAGCAATTTGACTTATGTTTAGCAGCCATACCCCAAGATAGCATATTCCTCTGTGACAAGATTTAATTAAACTTCCAGCAAAATAATTAGCAAGGCTATCTTAAAAGTACCAGAGTGATACCAAGGAGCAAATAGAGTTAACACTGTCATCGGAGATCAAAGCCATCCAAAGATGTGACTGAAAATTTAACCTCCAGCAGCCGACTAATGAAGAAGTACACAGTGGAGCAGTTGTGATATCCTCCCTCTCGGGTCCCATCGACAAATTCATTTGACATGGAAAATTTCCCAGAGGAAGCTTAAAAATGGTAAATTTCCATTAATTACATAGCAAAGAATGTTCTTCTCATAATTTATTATCCATTAGGAAACTTTTGGGGAAGCTGTAATATCCTCTTATTATAGAGACTATCCTTTACTTGGGGAGGCTGATGGGGATTGACGAAGTTTCTCAACTGATGCAAAAGCTCAGGAAAAAAAGAGGGAGACCCCGGGGAAAATTACCCTGGTTGTGACAAGGGTGATGGCTCTCTTGCCAATGAGTCCTGTAGTGATGTGACAGTGGGAGTGGTGACAGAATGGGGACGGTCAACAAGCCCAGCTACCAACCCAAGACCTGCTACCTTCCACCAGGATTCTTGGGAAGAACGAGGAAAGGTCCGGGGATACAAAGTCAGGGGACTTAGGTGTGAGCCTCTGCCCTACCACTCGGTCACTCTACAGTCACAAGGAAGTCTTCTGTCATCTTTAAGTCTCCTTGTTCACCTGTACAGTGGGTATCCCACTCGCCTCCAGGCCTATTTTTTGCAGCTGTGGGGATACTGGGAGATGTTGCCAACACTCAGCTGGGTGGTGAGAAGAGGGATTCTATACAGAACCCCCTTCTTACTTGCCTCTCTCACTGTCCTTCATGAATACCTCTTCCCCCCTGGCAGCCCCCAAGAGAACTAAAAGTGGAATAACGAAGGCGAGATTCTGGTTATTTTGCAATTAACACAGAGACGTGGTGACTCTCATTTCTTTCTTTGGGGTCCAGAGTGGAAGAGTGTGCTTTATTTTTTTTTTTTTTTTTCTGTGTTGGCGAGACATGTATAAAGGTCTATTTACTCCTTGGAGATGGAGGTTGAGCTACTTTCCAAATGGTGGTGATTGATTATTGCCCTTTTGCTTTTCTTAAGTAGTCAGAAAATCCTGATTATTATTATCCCATACAACAGATATGAATACCCAATATTTAAGCACTCATTATGCGTCAGGCATGGCACTAAGTGCCTTTGAAGCTGGTACAATTATCATCCGCATCTTATGAATGAGGAAGCTAAGGCCTATAGGTATTCTCCTGCATGTGCACCTTCTAAAACCTTGTCTCTGCCTCGCACATCCTATGTCTGTCCACTCCCATCAAAATCACCGCCACCCTTCTCACCAGTGTCAACCCTACCCCTTTTCAGAGATCCACAGATCCTGCACCTCTGTTCCTCATCTTCCAAACTGCAGTGACATACATCCTAATGAGCATTTAAACAGTTAAAGGGACCCGGGCCCGCAATGGACCTAGCTTGCTGCCCAAAACACAGTGACTGATTAGTAAATGGTGGCGGCAACACAGCCTGGGAGGTTCAGTGCCAGAGCCCAGGGTTCCAGGGTCTGGGTTCCAACCCTAGCTCCTCCACTTACAAAAAGGGACACCTTACCCAACATGCTTCACTTCTCCAAGACTCTACTTCATCTTGGGGATAATAATGCCTCCCCCACTGGGTTGTTACGAAGATTAAATGAATTGGATACACATAATATGCTTGGGATGCTGTCTGGCACTGTAAACATTCCATACGTACAACTCCCACTACTATTGTTATTCCCTGACAATGCAAAGCTTCTATTAAGTGAGTTCTTTTTCCCCGATGCTGTGCTCAAGCCAGATAAACCAAATTAACCTTAGTAAGCTTATTACCTTTAAATCTTGATTGCAAACATGCCCCCCACTCCCAGCAAGACTCTCTCACTCTCTCAATTCCTCAGTTAATTCTTCAGCTGATTATTTTTCTTAAATAGGGTTAAGACTGTTTTCCGCCAACAAGCTCAGGAGAAAAAATAGAGATGAGGGAAAAATGTGTTTTAACCATTAACTCTGTCTCTCATGCTGCTGGCAACCTCGGCAGGGCTCTTCCTCCTCACCTCCCATCTGCACTTGAGTTTCCTTTAATTTTAATAGAAGCAGTAGTAGGTCAACCCGCCATAGCCTGTGACCCGGCCAACAAAACCAGCCCCGAATGTGGCATTTGCAGTTCGGGAAACTTCCAAGTGCGATTTAAAATAAATACTCACCACAGGCTTTGTGGTCAGCTCTCAGAATTTGTCTCAAGGTGATTTGCATATTCAAGCCCATATTCTCCAAAGCTTTGGCCCATTGGGGAGTGATTTGCATTCAGGGAGGAAAGGCTAATATTCTAGTCTTAGCAATTATTGAAACACATGCAGCCAGTGCTCTAATAAATTATCTTAACCCAATTACTAGAAACATTGCAAAACATTACTGTGCATCGAAGACCGTTCTGCCCAGGAATCTTTATTGGCAGGGTAATTAAAAACGTACTAGCTATGGCTTCTGCTCAAATATTTGGGGATGTTTTGAGCCATCCGAATTAGCTCTGTAGGACTCCAAGGAGAAAAATTTGCCTACTCCTGGCTTCATCCATCCCTCCCTTCCCTGTTCCTCACTTTTGGAGTCACTCACCCCTGGGTCTTGTTCCCTCATTAGTGCCATCTGCAAGTTATTTCCCACTCTAATCTGTCTCACAGGAAGAAATACTTATACAGGCTTGGTCCTCTCTCCTCCATCCCTTCCTTGTCTGTTCAAAGCAAAAGATTTTCATTAGCTGTCATGTGCCTCCTGCATGCCACCAACTTTCACGTTATCAGAATAAATCCTAAGGTGATATTGTAAGGAACAGTATTCTCATTTCCAAGTATGAGAAAATTCAAGGATTACAAAGGTTAAGTGAACTCCCGAAGTTGACAGAGCCAACATGTGGCAAAGCCAGGACCCAGCTTCGAACTGGCGGTGCCCAGGTTTGTCTCTCCTTCTTTGACAAAGTATCTATTGACTGCTGACCTGTGCCAGGCACCGTGGTAGGTCCTGGGAAAGACCGTGCACAGAGTCAGGCAGGGTTCCCACCCTCTGCATGCAGCGATCAGGTGTATTAGTCAGGGCACACAAGTCACGCGGAAGTAACAAGCAAGCCTCAAAAATCAGCGGGATGTAACAAACTGCTATCTCATTGGTGCCCCGCGTCCACAAGGGCTGACTGAGCCCACAGCAGGTCCTATGTTCTCATCTAACTTTAAAGTAGACATGGAAACATAATCCTAGCAGAGGACTGGGAAGTTGGAAATATTTGGTAAACAGCACTAAGGACAACCTCAGTTCCTGCCAGACGGAGAGAAGGGGTGCCATTTGCAGAAGAGCAACTTGGAGCCCTGTGGTGGATTTACAGTTAAGTCGTGATCCTGGCCAAGGGCCCCCACAGTCCGCTCCAACACCGTGTCCACCAGGCCACAGGGGTCCCAGGCACCACACCCTGCCACCTTCACAGGGACAGACAACACTCACTCCCTCAGAATTCGGCTCATCTTCCCATCCCGCAGTGTACACCACGCAGCTGGCCTCACGAGCCAGGATCTAAGGGTGCAAATGAAGGCAGCCTGGATCCAGAGCGCACAGAGGTGGCCAGCACAGCCCTGCCTGCGGAATTGATGTTTTAGAATCTCTAGAAAGTTCTGAGCATTTTAATCAAGCAGCCACGAAGAGGCCGTTCCTTCTTAGTATCATTAATGCCACCACGTGGCATTGCTTCTCCTTTCACTGTGGGACACGACCTGGGCTAGACTGCATTATCCGGTTTCATGCGCACAACCAGGCTAAAAGGAACATATCAATGGCTCCGTTTTCCAGGTGAAGACACAGGAGCAGGAGTGGGACAGGAGGCACTGAGCCTGTGTCTTTCTGACATCTGAGCGCACGGCAGCCTGGAGCCCAGCTAGAGCCTCGGACAGAACCACACAAACTGTGATTCCAGGCCCCCAAAACTGAAGGGGCCTGAAGCTGTGAGATAAACAAAATGCTCCAAAGTCCAACACAGAAGTAGCTGAACTCAACCCAAATCTACCAACACTTAACGTGAGAATAAAAACCAATTCAGAAGCACCCACAACGAGCCAGAATGCAGACAAGCCCACAGGCTGTGTGTTTCCCCAGTGCCCACAATCCAGGCTCGAGGTGTGTATCTCTTCAATCTTCACGCCATTACTACGTTAGGTATTTTATGGATAAGAAATCTTGAGTCTCAGGGCCGCCTGGGGGGCTCAGTCAGGTGAGCATCTGAGCATTCGTTTTGGTGGGGTTGTGATCTTAGGGTCGTGGGATCCGGTCCCAGGGCTCCAAGCCAAGTGGGGAGTCTGCTTGGGATTATCTCCTCCCCCGCCCCTCCCCCGCTCACTCATGCAGGCTCTCTCCCCCTCGCTCTCAAATAAATAAATCTTAAAAAAAATAAAAGAGAGAGGGGCACCTGGGTGGCTCAGTCGTTAAGCGTCTGCCTTCGGCTTAGGTCATGAACCCAGGGTCCTGGGATGGAGCCCCGCTCTGGGTTCCCTGCTCGGTGGGAAGCCTGCTTCTCGCACTCCCACTCCTCCTGCTTGTGTTCCTTCTCTCTGTGTGTCAAGTAAATAAATAAAATCTCAAAAAAAGAAAAGAAAAGAAAGACGATAAGTAACTTGCCAATGCCACACAGCTTATAAGAGACAAAGCACACACACGAATTCTACACTGCCTGACTGCATATTTCCTGCTCTCTGCTCTCTGCTCTCAGGGGAAGGCCAAGGATCCCCCTGCAAAACACACACACACACACACTATACATGGATTTTCAAGACTGTCTTAGAAATAGCACATCATCACCTGGGAATGGGTTGGGGCTCCATTCCCTAAACTGAACTGTGCCTCACCCTGAACCAAGCCCACTAACTTGTCAGGTGACACCACCACAACCAGCCCTACCAACAGCAGCAATAATAGTAGGAAAGAGGAAGAAGACAAGGGGGAAGGAAGTGAGATGGAGAATAGGAAGAAGAACCAACATCACTCCCTCCACCACCATTAATTAACAATTTCCAAAGAACCAGCATGTTCCAAGTGATTTACAAGCACCATTAAATCATTAAACCTTTACGGAAAGCCCCAAAAGGTAAGGAGCACTATTATTCCCATTCTACAGGCAAGGAGACTGAGACACAGAATGGTCAGGTAGCCTCCCCAAGGTCACCTAGCAGAAGACCCAAATCTGCGTGCCAAGTTCATTCTCTTAACCATGCATCTGCCTGTGATGAAAAGCAGCAAGAGCTCTATGTGGATCAGGGCTTGGGGAGGGAGAGATACAATGCAGCTTCCTGTCAGGGAAAAAAACAAAACAAAACAAAACTACACAACAGGCTTGGTTTCTTTCCAAAAGGGGTTGTTTTTCAAGGGCCTGCCTTATAGCCTCCCCACCTTCCTCTTGGTACCCGAACCAGATTTCCTTTTGGGTGAGTACATCCCTCCCCCAGCTTCTGTGAAAACTGGATGATAGCAACTCGCAGCTGCATATGCCCCACTCCAGAAAATTGCTTCACCCACCCACCGCACCCTGCATGGAGGCAGGACCCACACTTCCTCCTGAGGGCTCTCCTCAAATAAGCCACTTGCACAAGAATCCCTGCCTCAGGCTCTGCATCTGGAGAACCGGACCCGACAGCCCCCTTCTCCTGTTTTCCATCTCTGTCTCTGCTCACTTAGGGTTCTGGTACATAGGCATCTCCTTCTCAGACTCAGAGGTGGGAGGGGCAGAAGGGGATGAAGTGAGGGGCTCTGGAATCTGGGGTTGCTGGGAGGCACGAAGCCAGGCAGCTGAGAGAGGGCAGCCAACTCAACCATGCTGGCAGTGCCCAGTCGCCCCCAAGCCAGCCTGCCCTCGGCCTCGTGCACTTTGGGTAATTAAGAACAGATGGCCCAGCGCCTCCGCCAAGCCCCATTAACTCCTTAATGCTGCTCTTCTGGAGGCTGGATGGTCGGCTGGAAAAGCCAGCTTTGGAGGTCATCTGATTAAATGATGCCCGGCACAGAGGGTTGCCCAGTCTCTCTTCCCAGGCTGGCAGCTGCCCTCGCTGCTTCAGTAGAGCTGCCATCGGTGACCAGATGGGCTGGGAAAGGGGCCTGGGAGTGCTGAATGGGGGAGAGGTGCTGAGGACAAGGAGCGCTGGCTTCAGAGTCAGGGGACGACCGCTGCCCCGTGGCCTCGGACAGGTCACTTGATCCAGGTCTCACGCTCATCACTCACCAAACGGCGAGAGTAATAAAAGCAATAATAACCATGCAGCCAGAAGTTTAACACTGTTCTCATGGCCACTATTATTGCCTCAGTGATGAGGATCATTCTAGTGGTGGTAAAAACGCTGTGCCAAACCCTTCACAGGGAATCTCTTCTTCATTCTCCAAAACTGCTCTTTGGGATGGTACCTCTTCTGAGCTCCATTTCACAAATGGAAAAACAGAGGCTCCGAGAGGTTAAGCAGTGTGTCAAGTTCACTTGCCTGGCAAGAGCCAGAGGGGGGATTCGAACCCAGGTCTGACAGACTGCAGAGCCCCTGCTCGTCACTGCCATGCGACAGCGCCCCATGCCACCGGCCTGGCAGGATAGTCAAACTTCAGAGGAAAAGAAAAAAGAAAAAACACAGAAATGTTCCCTTGTCCTTGGCACACCAAAGAATCCTTAATCCCATTCCTCCAAAAAAAAATAAAAAATGAAAATAAAGACCTTATTATTGATTCAGTCCATTCTTCACCAGAAGACTTTCTCAGACCTAGAAATCAAGGCTGGTACCAGAAACTCCAGGTTCTCTGTACTGTTTCTCACTACCT
Organism: Nasua narica; assembly: GCA_028533885.1. Classification (NCBI taxonomy): domain Eukaryota; kingdom Metazoa; phylum Chordata; class Mammalia; order Carnivora; family Procyonidae; genus Nasua; species Nasua narica. Next base: position 11,412,832 of record CM052805.1, on the reverse strand, counting down.
AGACCAAGGGGAAGGTAAGACATGTACATCTACACATTTCGTATAAAGAGGAGGCTCTGAGAAGGTGGCTGTGCCCTGGGTGAATGAGAGCCCAAGAAACATAAATGCTAGCATCTCACTGGAGAACGCTGGCCACGTCAGATGGGCCACAGGGGAGCACCAAGCGGGTGAGGGATGTGGGCTTCGGGGAGGATCGTGGGGGCGCGGCTCAAGAGGGCACAGGGAACCCACTCCCTGCACAGGCGCCTTTGGGGCTGACTGACCGAAGTGCAGTTTGGGGCCTGATTCGGCCACTGACGGGAGAGACCGCAAAGAAATAGGGAATTCTTGTGCCTGTTTTTGAAATTTAAAAATGCTTTGGCAGAAAACGTTTTATTTCTTACTACGTGGATGTATTCAGTTTGTGAAAAATCCCTGAGCCATTCACTTAGGTAAATATGCTTTTCTGGCTGCATATTATACTTCAATAAAGAGTTTTTTAAATAAAGGAAAACTATCTCTGGTGAAAAGCAGGAAATGCTTTGGAGAACCCAAATTGCTTTCTGGGCTGTCAGCATTGCCATCCTTTCCCCGCTGTAAACGACCCCCCGCCCCCACCCCCCACCGCACGGCCCAGAGAGCTGGCTCCTCCTCTTCAAACAAGCGGGCACTGGGCACTGGGTCCCTGCCTGTGTCTCCACGATGGCGATGGCGGGGGAATTGTCCCCAAGCCAGCCCACCGCTGACAGCGTTCGGAAGCATCTTTCAGGCAAGGCTTCCTTCCTCCTTATTCTGCATAGACTCTATAAAGCCAGGCGTTCCCCTCCCCGATCACACCACTCCTAGAAGCTGCAGACTACCACATGGCGTAGGCAGCTCGGTGGGGAGCGCACCCCGGCAAACCCAAGCTTGTCTCCAAAAACACCGAATGCCAAGAGAACATTGGTGGACCCTCCCTTTAGCCGCCTTCCACCACTTGTCATCCCTGTCTCCACTGTCCCTGCCTCTGTCTGGCTGCGTACCTTGACCTCTACTTCTTGTCTTCTTATGCCATGTGAGTCTTCTCATTCTTTTCATTGTTCCCCGCCTCCCCCAGTGTCACACCACTTTCTCCTCCGGTCCTACCAGTCACCATGACCGTCCACCTGGTTGTTCAAGTGAAAATCTTAGAATCATCCTTGGTTCCTCCTGTTCCCTGACCCCTCACGTCTGGAATCCAGTTGCCACCTCCTCCCCTCCAGTGACATCACCACTCCAGGTCACCTAGATGATGGTGATAGCTCCCCTTCACCGTCCTTTCCAACTACTCCTACCAACAACCCAACGAGTTTTGAAAATGTAAGTCATATTAGGGTAATTCCCTGCTCTGAATCCCACTGATCTTCCCATCCCACTTAGAGCAAAATCCAATGTACTGCTCGGCTTACGGGACTCTGTTGGAGGACATCCCGTTGATGGTGTCCAGAGTGGCCCCTCACTCAGCCCCAACGTCAGGGGCCAATTTCCATTTCCCAATCACTAATCTCATCCCTGACCCAAGTCTTTCACACATGCTGTTCCTTTTGCATAGGACATTTTTTTCTTGGCTTTTCTTGTATGTGGTGGCTTCTCAGCCTTCAGGTCTCAAAGAAAGGTCACCTCCTCAGAGAGGCTCTCTCTGACCACCCATGTCAACTGCCCCTGTTATTCCCCATTAGAGCATCCTGCTGAGTCTCGCTGGCTTACTGTCTATCCTCCCCTCAAACAGGAAGGACCACGGTACCTACGTCTTCCACTCTGCCGTGAGCCCTCAGCACCCGGCACACACAGTACTCACCCTGGCTGCCTACAAGAGAAGTGCCTACCTCTGGCCCATGCCCCGGCTGGCATCCCAACTCACAAAGAGATAAATGGGACATAAAATAGCGGCTCCAGATCCTCCTGACATGTTTCTGCTTCCTATGCCTCACACCGTGCATGCCAATGTCTTAAACCAACAGAAAAAGCGAGGTTGACGTGGGCCTGCCTCCCTCCTTCCCAAGTAGCGGTGGTCATGTAGGCAGACCTTCATTCCCCACTCAGCTGGGAATGGAGAAGCAGCCACATGAAACAGTGGAGCAAAAAGCCTGGACTCTGGATGTGGAAGGATCGAGGTCAAATTCTAGCCCCAACGTATTTATTAGCTACTTGCCCTAATATGAATCCTCTTGCCTCGGTTTCCTCTTCTGTAAAAGAACAATCAGTCTATCTGCCACAAAGCAATCTGTGGTGTGAGGGAATCCTTTAGTGGTAAACAATTCCATGAAGTCTATCTAGAAAGTGTTCAATATGGTAGGTGTTATTAAGCACCCACTAAATGTTATCTATAATGAGTAGTGATACCTCTGGGAAGCCTGCAGATCTCCCTTTCTATCTTCCTACCTCAAAAGACTCCCCTGCTCCCTCGCCCTCTCAGTCTGATGGGGATGCTCCCCCACACGCAGTGTTCATTGGGATCCCCGTCTCATTCAGAGTGAAAGCCAGTTCCACCACACAGGCTACATGCAACTGACCCCCATCAGCTCTTTGACCCTCTTCACTCCGCTCTCCCCATCATCTGACTCTGCTCCACCCACCCTGGTCTCCACGCTGTTCCTCAAGTTTTCTCACCTATGAACCTTTCTAGGATCTTCCTAGGACCCACTGTGCCCCGCTATTTGGTTTCCACCCTCCTCTCCTTCAGGAACTTGACTAAAACTCCAGGAAGTTCTCCTTGGCTACCGTGCTAGGCTGATCATGGCTCCCAAAGACGACTACATCCTAATCCCCTGAGCCTCATGGGGCAAAAGGACCTGCGCAGATGTGATTAAGGAACTGGTCCTGGGTTATCGGAGTGGGCCCACTGTCACCGCAAGGGTCTTCACCAGAGGGAGGCAAGAGGATCAGAGAGAGAAAGAGAGACTTCTTCCTGGAAGAAGGGGCCATGAACCAAGGAAAGCAGGTGGCCTTCAGTAGCTAGAAAAGGTGTGAAAACGAACTCGCCCCAACAGCCTCCAGAAAAAACACAGGCCTGCTGACCCATTTCAAACTTGGGGCGTCCAGAACTGTCATGTGACACATCATGGTATTTTAAGCCACTAAATTTATCATAATTTATTACAGCAGCAATGGAAAGCTCATATAGCTACCTAATCTAAAATCATGTTCTCCACCAAATGTGTACCTATGCAGGTATTTGCACAAAACACAAACACGTATACATATGGGTGTGAGCACACAAAACACACACACACACACACACACTCCTCACCCCTTTTCCCTGGATTAAAAGTTTTCTCCATACCACTCACCATCTGACAAACAAAATAAATCAGAAAAATATGGCATGAATCTCTCGCACACATACACACAGAAATAAATGTTCTATGAAAACAGCGATTTTTGTCTATTTTGGTCACTGTTCTATTCCTTGCACCCAGAAACAGGCCTGGCATTATTGAGCGCATAGATACTCACTAAATTTGTTGACTGTATGCCTTTATTCTCTTAGCACTTATATATTCTTTTTAAGATTTTTTTTTATTTGACAGAGAGAGAGAGATCGCAAGCAGGCAGAGAGGCAGGCAGAGAGAGAGGAGGAAGCAGGCTCCACGCTGAGCAGAGAGCCCGACGTGGGGCTCGATCCTGACCTGAGTCAAAGGCAGAGGCTTTAACCCAGTGAGGCCCCCAGGCGCCCCAGCACTTATATATTCTGTTCTGATTCATTATATAACATCTCTCTCACTTCTCAACTCTCAGCCCTTGCAAGCAGGGACCTGTCCCCCCTTGATCGCTGCCACATCATTCCATCTCTAGCACAGAACCTCGCCCTGAGCCCTAGATGATCCCCGCCAACAGGCGATGCATGAACGCGACACCACATTCTCTACATCCGAGCCCCAGAGTTGACAGAATTCCAACCTGTCAAGAGCCCTCACATTTTATTTGATTGCAAATATGTCTAATTCCCAGTTCACTGAAGCAAGAAAGAAAAAAAAAAAGAAGCCACTCGAGCCTGTAATTTACAAAGCAAATCTGCCCAGCAGAAAGAGTCATCTTCAGAAGACAGTGGGATTCAATCATTTTTTAAAAAGGGAGAAGAAAGAAAACGGCCCCATTCCTCATACTTTTCCGTTGTATTGTTTGCAAACCTTTTGAAAGCAGTTTGAGGCCAAGGCTAATCATTTTGCCTCAAGGGCCTCATTTCCTGTGGCTGGTGGTACTTCTGTCACTGAGGAAGGAACGCAGCAGGCAGGAAAACTGAGATTGTGGCCCAAGTCCTTCTGGGGGAAAGGATGTATGAGAATCCCGTCGAATCCACTTGGCTTGCTAGCTAATTAGAATTCCGGGAGTACAGGGCGGTGCATCCATTTGAAATCCTTGGAAACTATCAGATGAACAATTCTACTATCCCTAAGAGGAATGTGCAAGGACATATTTAAATTATATTATTTTCACTTTAAATGACCACGTAGGAAGAATTGGTGACCAGAAGTAAAATGAGGCAGGTGGCGGTGGGGGGGGAAGGGTGATCAGTATGTAATAGTTGCCTTTACTTTTTTATTTCCTTGTCAGATTGAGCTCATCATGCCGCGTTGTGAAGGACGCTTCTGTGCCCGTTCCTAGCCGTCTGTGGGCTCCTGAAGGGCAGGGACCACGTATCACTTGTCAGTACATTTCCTGGCAGCCGTGAAGGTGCCTGACACATGCTAGACACCGTGCTCGCTGGTTAAACAGATGAGTGGATGAGCGGACGGATGAACGGATGCTTAAGCCAGGAATAATATGCTGGGTACCCCCTCGCCTGATAACCATCATCCTGGGCACGTGTGCAAGCCACAGCATCTCGGGCCTCCACCCCAGAGGCTCTGATGCAGTCTATGCGGAACAGAACTCGCAAATATGTTCGTGAACTTTTACCCCAGGAGCCCTGCTCCCCAGGAAAGCTTGGGAACCCTGTGCTGCATCCACCTGTTTCATGCGTCCTCACCTAAAAATGCCTGTAGGTTACGTTTCCCACCTGCAGATGATGTTCCTCACATTCCGAAGGGGAAGCAAGCCCTTTCCGCTTCAAGCCACTCCGCATTCCCTCCCAGCCACCATTCGGCTGCTCCAATCCCAGCCCGGTATTTCCGTTCCGGCTCTCCTCAGCGGAGCGTTCAAAGGTTTCCAACCTAAGACGGAGACAGCAGAGCCCAGGGAGACCTGCGTTCGGCCTGACATCCACGCAGTGACCACACCTGACCCTCCCGGCAGGGCCTCCTGGCTCAGATGTGCTCGCACGCAGCGTCCTTCCTTGCGAGGTCAGTGGAGGTACCAGCTCAGGAAACGGAGGTGATCGGCGTGTGTGTTTTCTTTATGTCACAACTCGGGTCCCTCCTTTGAGGAACAAGGCCTCCACGGCGGCTGTCAACCTGTGCTCTGGCGAGCCTGTAGGGGCCCACCAGGGTCCAGGACTCTGTTCTCCTCCTCAAGGCACCGTTAGAATGGAAGGGAATTGGTCTCTGAGGACCTTGAGAGCCAGACCTTAGAGGGATAATTCCCATTTATGCTGGGTGACAGATCCAACTGCCTCATCAATTCTTGGAAGTAGGAGGAACCTCAGAGGAAATTAACACTCCCTGTATTCATGGTCCATGGCTGCATAACAAATTGCCCCAAAACAAATTGTTTTTTTAATGCAGAAAAACAATGTCGATTGTCTCAGTTTCTGTGGGCCAGGAACCCAAGCATAGCTCAGCTGGGTTCTTTACCTCATTCTCTCACAAGGCTGGAGTCATCCTGGGCTGACTGAGCTGTCAGCAAGTTTTGGTTCCTCCGAGGTACTAGACTGAGGGCGTCGGCTCCTCTCTAGCTGTTGGCCACAGCTGTTGCCATGTGGGCTCTCCATTAGACAACCCCCAACATGGCAACCGGCTTTCCGAGTTGAGCGAGGGAGAAAGAGGGTACAATCCAGATCAGATGGAAGGAACCTAACCTTGTTGTAACCTGATCTTGGAGCGCCATCCCATCCCTTGTCCTGTGATCTGTGTGGAAGCCAGCTCACACTCGGGGGGGGCGGGGGGGCGTTACTCAAGGACATGAATACTGGGAGGTGGGGACCCTTGGGAGCCATCTTAAGGACTGCTCCCCGCACCTCCTACAGCACCCCCATCAGATAACCTAGTCAGAAGGAATGCGTGTGATACGGTCAGACAGACCTAGGTTAGGTTCGGATCTTGGGTCTGCCGCTTACTACTACTACCACGACTGAAGGCAACCATGAAAAGGTAATGATTGCACCCCTACTTACTTATTAGACACTTTGCAGATCTTCACAAGCAACGTTTATTTTATCCTCACAACATGCCTTTGAGAAAGTGCTTTTACGACACACATCGCACAGATGAGGAAAATGAGGCTTAGGAGAGCCCAGCCTCTTGCCTGAGGACTCCCAGTAGGAGAGGCAGCCAGATCCCAGCCTCCGTGCTTCTGCCGTGAAAATGCCTCTGACCTCTCCCATGACAGACTCAGACTACCACTGGCCAGCAAGGGCTAGCAGAGGGGAACAAATGAGCTAATTAACGAACGGCCCGTGGGCAGAGATGTATGAAGGAGACGTATTTTGTCGGGCAAACACCCGCTGAGCACTTCACCTGTGCCGAGCCTGTGCTGATTCGGGGTTCACTTATGCAGTCTGCTCCGTGCTCTGTCAACCCCGTGAGGTGGGTGGTGGTAAGTGCTCATGCTGGCTGGCTAAAGCTAGACTGTTCTCAGAGTTCACAAAGTCGGAGTCCTCGCTGAGCCCTCAGAATGACTCTAGGATGCAGGGACTTGAAGCAGATGCCAGGGCCCCCACTTCAGTCACTGAAGGACACGCAGGCCGATTCCCAGTCTCTGGCACCTGCTTCTCGGCCAGGGCTTTCTGGGGCTGCCAGAGCTTGTTTCCCCCTCCCTCGTGGCCCACACTGCTGCTCCTCTCCTGGGAACAGCCTTCAACAATGACTGACACCCCGGCTCACTCATCCTTCCAGAGGGGTAACTCGGAGCCGTGTGCCATGCGATGTCTACCAGAGTCACAGAGAGTGCTTTCTGTGCGGCCTCAGTAGCAAGTGGCTGAATAATATGCCCTTGCGGGCTGCCCCCCCTTCCCTGCCCTGCCCTTCCCTGGCCCACTTCCCCACTCCCCTACCTAGCTTCTCTGAGCCTTTGAGATCGACTACTTGTACTCAAATCTTTGTCTCAGTGTCTGCTTCTGAGGAACTCAAAGTAACACAATGCTATTATTAACCTCACGTGCAGAAGAGGAAACTGAGGCACAGAGAGTTTAAGCCGCTTGCCCAAGGCCACGCAGGTCACACAGCTGGGAAGTGGCGGAGTCAGGATTCAAACCCAGGCCATCTGGCTCTTAACATAGCGCAGCCTGATGTTTTTCCTTCTGATTAAGCTGGGCAAACAGAAGAACAGCTGCCTTCTGATGCCAAGGAGAACCCTACCCCAAAGCACTGTGTAGCCAGCGGCCACGTGGACACACGCTTTCCTGTGCGACTACCCAGACCAGCTCCATCCTTCAACGACCGTGTCAGCTCCCCGACACAGCCGGCCGCGGTCCCCCTGGAAGACGTGCTTACGAAAGCCATGTTAATGGTGTTACCACGGAGCAAGGATTTCTGGTGTGCTTGTAAACCTAAAACCGTAATTGCCAAAGAGAACTCATCCCCCACAAATCAAGCCCCTGTATTGACAATTACATCCGGTGTTGCATGGAATTTAATGCCTAAATAATGAAGTCAAAGAACAATGCTGGAGACGGAACATCTGAATATACTTGATTGATTCATTTCTCGCTCCCATTTAATAACCCACTTAGTCGGTGACGGTTAAGTGCAGCAGACTTAGAAAGAACATAACACACCAGAGAGAAAACATTTCACAGATTAATAACTGGATGTGGGTACAAGCTGGCGCTCCCCTAATAGCAGCACAAAAATAGGTTATCGTCAAAAATCTGGATTTAATGTTCCAAAATGGGGAATCGTGCTTTTCTTTTATATGGCTCCATACTTATCACCACAGGCTAATGAAACATAAATCAGAAATCAGGAGCTAATAAATGCAATTCTGGGAGAGTATTTTTTTTAATTTAATACCTTCCAAGTTCGTGATCTTTGTTCAAGATCTTTAATGTTCCAATTACAATATGTGAATATTAAGTATATTCGATTATGATTGAACTCTCCAAAAGGCTCATTTATGAACCCTACAGCCTAACACGCATGCACTATTTAAAGGAGGATGTGGCCACAGTTCATTTATACCAATTTCTCCAGTATAGAGACAAACACTCTTTAACTGCCTGGGCGAATAAAGTCATGCGCGTATGTATCTGGCTGGTTTGCTTGATTTGTACAGAGGGATGTACAATTAAATGATATTGACTCAGTGTTTAAAGCAATTTTGGCAGGAATTTTGCTTCGGGGAATGTTCTCTTAAGTTTCTTACTTGCTGTTTGGGTGAAGGAAAGAGGTTGTTTGCTCAAGGAAGGGGGCTTTCTCAGGTCAGACAGTGACAAAATGGACTTCCTCTCCAGCCATTATTCTCTCCCTAAAATAATTTTATGACATCTGTGGGAAAATACTTCCCGGTTTTAATGTCAGCTGAACAACCTCCCCAACCTTTTAATTTGTTATGAGATTTACTCCCCCTTGCCCTGTTTATCAAGGGCTAGGCAAGCCCCTGGTTGGGATGCGAACTGCCTCATGACATCCCCGGTGTCCAGCCAGCCCGGAAGGACACATTACTAAAGCAGCAGGAACCGGAGGAAGGAGAGTGAAAGTGTTTCCTGTGTGCTAGGAAGCACCCTGTCCCATGACAGCTGAGTCCATTCATTCTCCAGGTTACTGCCTTTTGACACAGTGTAATTTTTTTTTTTTAATTTCTTGCCAAAGATTATATAGGACACCAATTTGGTAAAACTGAAATATGAAGTTAGAACTCGGAGGTTAGGGTAAGATTGGGTCAAATATAATGCAGAGACTTACACCTCAAGATCCTACACATTTATTCCTGTGAAACCACTTGATTCTGAGCTCCCTGGCAGTGAAGGTATATAAGGAAATTCACCCCTTAAACGATTCCCCACGGAAGGGAAGGCAGACATTTTCCTGGCCCTTGAACAAATACTGCCACTGACTTCTAGTGTCTCTGGAAGAACTGACAACCCTGCTCCCACGCCCTGCCCTCCGTACACACACTCCTCCCATACAGTGTCTTTACGCGATGCAGCAATAACCTTACCCCTTCTGGGTGGGAGCGGGTGCAGGCCAGCTGACTGGGCCTAATGCAAGGGAGAAGGCACCTCTTCCGCCAGCAAGAGCCAAAGAAAGAACAACAGCTTGGCAAGCAAAGGCTGGCTTGAAAATCAGCTTCCACGCCCTCCTTTGGCTGGACGATGCACAGGGACCTATACTTAATTCTGAAACTTTTTCATTCAGGGCTTCTACCAGGACCACGGAGAGACAGGATGGACAAAATTCTCAGTAACGGGCATAATCTTGGGTTCCCCGAAGCAGTGTCTCAGCCTTTGGTGAAAGCCAAGAAGAGTGTCTGTGGGGAATTTCAGGGAAAACAATTCTACTGGGGCCAGGATAATGTTGTCCTCAAATCTCCAGTGGTCTATTTCAAAACTATCCTGGAAAATTATCGCACTGGCCACATCTTCCAAAGTACTACTTCTCTCAGTATGTTCAGAATATTTCAGAATAGATCAAAGAAATTAATAAACTATTACACTAAATCATGGTGCTAAAGGAGCGATGATGAGAACAATACCCAGCCCGGGGGGGGGGGGGGGCAGGGGGACAGGGAGACCTTCTTGGACAGGGGAGAGACTCCTCTCCCAGCTGAGAAGGGCAGAATGGAGAGAAGGCTGAGATACCACGATAATCACTACCTTCTCTCTTTTATTTCAGTAAGCCCCCTTTCTCTTCCTTAATTTCATTTGTCTTGGGGGGCTTGATTTAGTGAGCCATCCAGGTAGGTTTAAGAGCACAGAAACAGGCCGTAAATAAGGAAGGCAGCCCAGAAATCATTCGGTTGCAGGCAGTGACGGATAACATGAGTGGTAGTAGATTAAAGAGGAGTGCCAGAGTTAAGTCCCTTTAGCTCGGGAGAAGGAAAAGAAGGGAGCAAGGCAGCAAGGGGAATGGACCAAAGCTCTGAGACTTGCCACTTTGAAGCAATCCTCTGTAACCCCCTGACAGTGAAAGGTCAACCAAAAACAACAAGTTGGCACATGAGGCTCTTATATTTTCCACAATCATCACAATCATCGTGCCACTCCATGAGAAGGTCCCCTGCTGTTGCAAGTATTCCTCAAAAGAGACTCTCTCTCTTTCTCTGGAAAAAAATCATTAGGAACACTCTAATCATGAGGGAGGGGTCTCTGTTAGAAATAATTTATGCTGGCCATCCAGGAAGCAGTATGCAAATTTTGACTATTCTGATTGGACAGAACCTGGCATGATGCCAACCAATGCCCACATGACAGGGATTAACCTTTTCATCCCTGTTTTCATTGTAAGACCCGCTCCACCTTCAGACTCAACTCACTAAGCTTACAGGAAAGGTTTCACCATTGACTAGCTGGTGCTTGCTTGAGCTACAGAAATCCTTCCCACTCCCCCTCCCCAGTTTTGTTCATGACCTCTCATATTATCTGGAATATCTCAACATCTGGAATGAACAACTAATAATTGCAGCAATGCCTTGAGGGGTTTTTGCCTATTTACATATAAATAGTTCTGACCAGAGCTGGCCACCAGCAATGGTTAATTTAATTTACTATCCCTTGGCAAAAGAATAGTCATTGGTTTTCCAGCACTTTTAACCTTGGTAGACCCTTGGGAAATAAAAATTAGATTGAGAGAAAATTACCAGTGGTGGAGAACAGTATAAAAGTGACAGTAACATATATAAACCTCCGGCAGGAGTGGAATAAAGTGGCATATTATTGTTCAGTGGCTTCCAAAGTTCAATATTTCTTGTGTGATTTACACTTTCACCATTGTTTCGCCCCCTGGAGTAATTCTGGCCACTCCGGGCAGCCTCTCCCAAGATGCACATCCTTGTTACTGTCAGGGAAGGGACAGATAACCTGGCTAAGTAGGGAGAGATGTTTGGACAAACAGCCATGAAAAAACAGGGCTTGACAAATAAGACTTTAAAGAGATGCCTGGATGGCTAAGGCTGACATGCCAGCTTTCTCTACAGAATTCTGTGATCATGCTCCATGTGGGAGCTCAGCTTTTGGAGGTTCTGAGTGGCCAGTGCAGCCCTCTCGGCCTCATTGCTCACCAAAGTATGCCCCCCACTCCATGAAACACCCTGTATTCACATTCACACACACACACACACACACACACACACACACACACACACACACCTTTACCACAGTTGTTTCTTTGCCCTGAAACTTTGCTCATGTGGTTTCCTCTGCCTGGCCTACCCTTCTCCCTCCCACTTTTTTTAAAAGACTTTATTTATTTAACAGACAGAGATGTCACAAGCAGGCAGAGAGGCGGGCAGAGAGAGAGGGGGAAGCAGACTCCCCGCTGAGCAGAGAGCCCCCTGTGGGGCTCGATTCCAGGCCTCTGAGATCATGACCTGAGCCGAAGGCAGAGGCTTTAACCCACTGAGCCACCCAGGCGTCTCCCTTCTTCCCCTTTTCTATTTTGCTTGTCTAGCTCCTAATTGCCTTTCAAAACTCAGCCCAAGCATCATCTCCTCTAGGAAGCTTTCCCTGATTACCTATAGGCCAGGTGATAATCCTTTTTCAGGATTATCCTTCTGAACTTCCCATTTACATTATTTGTACTCATCTCTTTACATCCTTCTGTTTCACCTCCAGAACACATACTGAGTCTACTGTGGCCTCCAAAAGAACTGAAACTTTAAGTCCAGTGAGAGAGGTCAGGATTCAAAACAGGAGACTGAGGCAGAGGTTAGAAAACTTCTCACATCTCAAATTGGACAGATTTCCTGGTATATTATTTTCCATCACTGCACATACCACAATTTTGTCCTTATTTTATCTGGTTGATTAATGCACACACACACACACACACACATACATAAGGCTGTGAAGGCAGAGGTCATGTCTGCCTTTCTTTCCCGCATTTTCAGTATTTACCACAGTGCCTAGCACATAGATGGTGCCCTATAAACATATGTAAAATTAATTAATTGGCTAATTAACTAATGAGCAGACATGAAACATCAGGGAGAGATAAGGCAGAAATAAGGTCATAAATGGGCCTGAATTCCGAGGTTCATGTGCATGTGTCCATGTGGCACAAGAACAAACAAGCAGAGAGATGTATGGAGATGATGGAAAATAGCTCCAAATCCAATGAAACTACAACCAAGCCAGGGAGGGTCTAATTCTGAGACTTATGTTTAAACAAGTATAGAAACCACCATGGATCTTCTTTTCCCTGAGAGGATGCAAAGCCCATAACTTATTGAGTATAAACAGACTTAACTGATGAAGCTGCCTGGAATCCACGAACACCCTCATTTTACATGTAATGAGGTGGAGCAGGATTTTATTCCCTTACCCACTGGAATGATAACTTCTCATGAAGAGAGCCCCGTGTTTGTTTAGGAGACACTTCAATTATCAGTTTGGAGTAGAGCATGAGGCTCCAAAAGTCACGCAAAACTCATAATAGAGGAACACCAGAGTGCCTTGGATAAATGGTTATCACAGTGACCCTGGGGTTCTTTTATTTCCCCAAGCATTGCTGTGGGTTGGATTTGCAAGTCTGGGGCAGAGAAGAATTGCTCTGATACTAGAAAAGAAGGGATCCAGGGCACTGCAGTGGGCATCAGGAATGAAGGACACATGGGTGATGAAACTCTAAGAGTCTGGGGAATTTCTCACCCTGCTTGCTGTGGGCGACATGATATATACACTCATCCCCTGTCTCCTTATAACATCTTCAGTAAATTCTGCTTGGCTTCTTAATGGTCTCACATGAGTAGAGTTTTATTTGGGAGATGAGAAGGAGGACTCAAGGAGTATAAGTTAGTAGCTGACATCTGGATGTTAAAAGGATGGGGAACAGGATTCTTAGCCAAGCTAGTGGACTTGCTGAAGAAACCTCTGCTAACCATGGGCTAAACCATTCAGATCCATCAGCTTCCTCTCTCCCTGTCCTGTACATTAAGATTTCAACTTGCCTTTTAGGAGGGCACTGCAGGCAAAAGAGAAGGAAGCGTGAGTTCACTTTGGAGAGTCAGCATCAACATTTTATAGATACCTGATACTCATCAGACGGTCTACATGGATTCTCACTTACGCTTTACAATATCTCTATGGAGTAGTCGGCGTTATTTCTATTTTACAGAGGAAGAATGAAGAACTTCGGAACTACGGAGGCAAACTGTTACAAGTCAGGCAGCTGGTCAGTGTTATAGCCAGTGTCTGAATTCTCATCTGACTTTCCACCATGTTACACCACTTCCTTATAAAAGCTGGATGAGGACTAAGGAAGGAGAAGGGACAGAGTTGGGAGATGAGGCTACCGATTCAGGTGGAACTTTCTGGAAGAAACTGTTGCCACAGAGTACTTAATACTACAGGGAGCCAAATGAGGTGTGCTGGTAAGGTAGATCATCAAAAGCCTGGGAACTGTGGGGCTTACATTTGCCATAATCACCAAGGGGAGTCGGACAGCATGGTGGCCAGAAACATAGGCATTGGAATCAGGCAAACCCACACTTGAATCATGACTCTGATTTATTATCTAAAACAGTTCAACTCTAAATTTCCCTTTAGAAATAATAATCATAAACATAAATTTAACGAGTAGTCAAAAGAAGGACAGCCCTTCTGAATTCGGGAACAACTATCACCAGAGAATAATAACCCTAAATCTCCTTTGCTGGATTCATGGCAGCCTCCAGTTCACAAAGCATGAGAGTGCAACCTTGTAATTTCCTTAATTCCTAAAAATAAACTGAAATTTCTGTCATTGGGATGAATCTTAACTCTATGCAAGAGACAATACTGAGAATGGGGACTGTTTTGTCACCTTGGGCAAATTATTTCACCTCTTTGAGACACGGGTCTGTCATCTGTAAAAAGGGGATAACCATGCACAGAAGTTCATTTTGAAGATGCTGTGAGATAAGGCATGGAAAGTGCTCAGCACGGTGCTTGGCACAGAGCAAGCACTCACTGAAAGGAGTGAGGGCAGTGGCAGCTGCTATCATTACTACTGTGGGGGACAGTAATAAAACAAATACACCCAAAATACAGATGGGATGATGTGACTCTCCGGCTTAAAACTTTTAGTGGTTTCCCCACAGTTCTAAGGACAGAGTCCTAACGCTTAACATTGGCTGGCAAAGCCCTTCATAACCTGAAGTCCTGCCCAACTCCCACCACAACTAACCCTTCCCAAACTGCTTTTATGCCTCCCAGGCTTCAAACTCTTGGTATGCTCGCACGCTCCCATCATGCTGCTGGCCCTTCTAGAACACTCAGCCCCCAAGGCTCAGAGAGGCTGCCTCCCTCCATGGCCCAGAGCCCTTTGACTCGCCCACATTACAGCATGGTTGGGTAGTTTCCTGGTGATTTATCTGTTTCCACAACTACTGGGGATTGAGATGGTATACTGACTGTTAATCTTTGCCATCTTTCATAGCACCCGGCACAGAGCAGAGCCCAGGAAATGCTTGCGGAATGAAGGAATGAGTTCCGTGATTGATGTCTGCATGGGGCGCAGAGGAGGAGTGCGGAAGGGGTCAGAGGAAGCCTGATGAACGGTGATACCTGAGCAGGATCTTGAGGGACAGGCAATATTTATCCAGGCAGATAAAAAGAGTAAGAGCATTCCAGAAAGAGAAGAGAACATGGACAAAGCCCAGAAGTATAACACAGTAAGGTGCAATGGGGAAACCTCCTATAATTGCACAGCACCGAAATACAGGATTCCAGAGTACAATCATGTAAGGCAATGCTGAGCGGGGGGTGCCATCAAAAAACTTGGCCTTAAGCAGTAAACATGGGCAGTCACTGAAGAATGTAAAGCAGAGGACTGATTCAATCAGACTGTTGCATGGGACTGGTGTCTGGGACCTAGTATTTGATTATTTCCCATTCTTCCCACCCTCCTATCCGGTTCTCCTTTCCCACGTCTTCTTGAATATATTCTTCCCTTTCCTAGTTTCCATTTACACTTTGTTGACCCAAGATGTCAGGGGCTCATGAAAGAAGATGGGTCATCCTAACAGCAACAACTGGGATTCAGGGGATAAAATTCCATTCTGACACTAATGGGCACTTAATGTGAGGGCTCCGAAAATGAGGCAGATGGTCCAAAAATGAGGCAGGGACTGTATTTTCATGTTGACATAAAGGATCATGTTTATTACTTGCTTAAAATAATTACTTACCTGAGCAGGCCTGGGACAACACTAAGCCTTTCCAGTGATCAAAGCACTTCTTTTTAAATTATAAATACAACTCTTCTCATCTCTCCTCTCTCGGTGCAGAATACACACAATATCCACTGAAGAGCATGGCTCGTGAAGTCATTCTAAGATGATGGTTATCAAACTCGAAGTCCCAGACTTCTCTCAGGATTAAGTTTTAGGGTTACGGTTTAAGTCTAGAGTTGGGGTTTAGGGTCAAGGTTTAATATTAAGGTCAAGATGGCCTTTAAGGAAAATATTTTAGAATGATTACAATCTGAGCCACTTAGAAGGTCCAAATAACGAGACCCAAGACTCAAGAGGTTAGGTAGAAACCATGGTATGAAACTAAGAATGAGGGGGTAGCCAGGGAGCTAACAATTGATAAAGCAGGGAGACACTTTTAAGAATGAGGATTAATACCCTTTTCAAGAGCAGGTGTCAGCAAAAATTTTCTGTGAGGGACCACAGAGCAGATATTAACCGCTTCGCCAGCTACCTACAGTTTCTTTCACAGATACTCAGTTCTGCGGCTCAAGAGTAAAAGCATTCATAGGCCATGCATGTATGAATGATGGGTAATATTAATGCATGCATGGCTGTGTTTCAATAAAATTCTGTTTAGAAAAATAGGCAGCAAGCAAAATTTGGCCCTTGTACTAGGGTCGTGAAGAGCATGTTTGGTGATAGACTATAAAAGTATAATCTTCTGAGAACTGAACCAATGGAGAGAGACGCAGAACGGAGATATTGGAGAGCAAGATCAAGGCTGTAGCATTATCAGAAATCCTAGATCCAGCCACACCTGAAACTAAATTCCCCTGATAGCTTCATTTACAGGTTTGCCCTCCTCATCCGTGGTTTCGCTTTCCATGTCCAGTTACCCATGGTCGACCACAGACCAAGAGCAGCTGATCCTCCTTCTGACAACAGCCTAAACACTATGTCAAAAGATCTACACCACTGACCTCACTTCATCTCATCATGTAAGCATTTTAACATATCACATCATGATGACAAGAAGGGTGGGTATGGGACACTAAGATATGTTGACAGAGAGAGACCCATTCATAAAACTTTTATTATAATATATTGTTATAATTATTTTATTTTACTATTAATAACCATTGTAGTAATCTCTTACTATGTCTAATTTATAAATTAAACTTGATTATAGGTGTAAGCATATGAAAAATCACAGTATATGAGGGCTCGGTACTATCTGTTGCTTCAGGCTTCTGCTGATGATCTTAGAACATACCCCCTGAAGATAAGGAACCCTGCTGTATATGAAATAACAAATTATCTTTTCTGTTTATGCAGTATGAGTTACGTTTTTATCCACTGTTTCTATCCAGCAAAGTCCTGATTGGCACAAAGAATATCATGGAAAAAAAAAAATCAGGTCTCACCCTAAATCTTATGACTCCCATTCCAGTGTTCTTTCTTTTCAGGCAGAAATAAATGCCCTGGTTGAGATATCTTTTGTCCCCACCAAGGCCACTGTTGCCTATGTGGGCTGGATTGTACTCTAAGAAACCCCTATTTCCTGGAGTATCATTAAAGGAAAGTATGTGCCTAAGAAATGCTGTCCATGGATGTGGAAAGCTGACAGAACAGCCCTAGAGGGCCAGATGGATTCCAGACAGCTGTGACTTGATGGAGGCACTCCACTTGGCAGGGCCAGGGAGAGCCCAGTATGAAGAGCACCAATTAGCGACCTCTTTTGAGAGAGGACGATTACAGCACATCACCGCAATCAAGCTTCATGCAGCCACTACAAATAATGGTTATAAAGTCTCCGTAGCAACACACGGACATGTGGGATATGGGTTTAAAAGAGAAGAGCAGAATACACCACAATTCTCCTTCATTGCTGAAGATATTATGAATTGTTATAAATTGTTACAAACGCCCCAGGAAGCAATTTTGCCACATGTATCAAAAACCTTTAAAATAAAAAAAACCTCATGACATTTGGTGCAGTAATCAACCTCCTGGCCTCCAAGAATCTACCCCAGGAAAACAGTTGGAAATGTAAGCATGGATTTCTGCATAAGGATGTTCATCACAGCATTATTTATATTGGGGATAAAAGAAAATAGTGCCCAACGGCCAAAGGTAGGAAATTGATGAGATACACGACAGTGTAGGAACACGAGGAGAAACATGATGATTGCGATCAAAATTACGATTAAGAAGAATCTCTAAGGCCATGGGAAAATATTTACACTAACCCAACAACCAGTAAACATGACATGGTACAAGTTTTCATTTTTACTTACCCAGATATGGTGAAGTGTTTGAGTTGGTGAACTCAGGGCTCCTCTTACGGGTTTATTTGCATGGAGATGCCTTTCTGGGGCTAAGGAGTAAAAAGGAGGACTCCTACAGAGAGAAGAAACCAAGGACAATTAAGAGGATATAACAAGGGGCGCCTGGGTGGCTGACGGTTAAGTGTCTGCCTTCAGCTCAGATCTGATCAGGGTCCTGGGATCAAGCCCAGCCCTGCTCAGTGGGGAGCCTGATTCTCCCTCTGCCCCTCCCCCTAGCCTATGCTTGCGCTCTCTCTCTCTCATTCCCCCAGATGACATACCATGCCTCTCCGATAAATGTTCTAAAAGCCCTTTATGTTTCTCCTTGAAAGCACATCATAGATGCTGTCAGCATATATTTAGATGATGTGCCGCCCTCACTCACCAGTCCCACCTGGTTGAATACAGTAGCCACAGTAAAGAGCATGTGGCTATTTAAAGTTAACTGTAAATTAATTAAAATAAAACAAACATCGATTTCACGGTCACACCAGCCATGTTTTTTTCCCCCAAATATGTTTATTTTAATTTTTCAGTGTTACAAGATTAATTGTTCATGTACCACACCCAGTGCTCCACACAATAAGTGCCCTTCTCAATACCCACCACCAGGCTTGCCCAACCTCCCACTCCCTCCCCTCCAAAATCCTCAGTTTGTTGCTCAGAGTCCACAGTCTCTCCTGGTTCATCACCCCCTCTGATTTCCCCCCACTCACCCTTCCCTTCCTTCTCACAATGCCCTCCATGTTTTTCCTTATGCTCCACACATAAGTGAGACCATAAGATAACTGACTCTCTCTG
>CM052805.1:11381846-11394181 GCA_028533885.1 Nasua narica | reverse complement strand
TTTTTAATTTCTTGAGTAATCTCCACACTGTTTTCCAAAGTGGCTGCACCAACTTGCATTCCCACCAACAGTGGAAGAGGATTCCCCTTTCTCCGCATCCTCTCCAACACACACCAGCCATGTTTTAAGCGGATGACACAGATAGGAAACACTTCCATCAGCACAGTCTTATTGGACGGTGCTGGCCTAGCCATGATTCCAGGTCTTGCTCACATGCTATCCCCAGTTCCTAGAATCTGGCACAGTATAGGTATTCAATAAACATTTCCTGAGTGAATACAGTAAGGAGATGTCTTCACTAATAGTAGGTCCTTGGGGCGCCTGGGTGGCTCAGCCTGTCGAGCGTCTGACTTCTGATTTCAACGCAGGTCATGATGTCAGAGTCATGAGATCCAGCCCCATGTCGTGCTCCATGCTCAGTACGGAGTCGTCTTGAGAGTCTCCTCTTCTCCCTCTGCCCTTCGCCCAACTCATGTGTGCATGCACTCGCTCTCTCTCAAAGAAATGAATAAAATCTCTATTTAAAAACGTAGGACCCAACATAGCAAGAGGAATAAAATCATACCTGCCCCTTGGATTTGTCCCATTTTCTAACAAAAACTAGTTATGAATACATCTCTTCAGTAAGCAATGAACAGAATAACCAAGGATAAAAGAGCTCTGAGCTCAAACTCAGTGTCCAGGTACATGGCATCAGCCCTGGCAGCAAAGAGGTCTGGGTGACACAAGTCACGGCCACCCACTCAGGACTAAATCTGAACTGGCAGCTGGGTAACCCCGTCACGGGGGCCAGGCTTGGGGGACGACAGAGCCAATGCCCTGGCTGTGGCTGGTCCATGCTCTCTTCATCCCGAAAGGTTTTTCCTGACAGCTAAAGGAGAAAAAAATTAAAATCTCAATCACCACCTGAGGGTGGTGAGCTCCAGAGCTCTAGAAGACCCAGGCTATTCAGCCCCTGTAGGCTCCTCACTGCCGAAAAAAAAAAAAAAGGCAAACAGTTCGAGAACCTCAATGTGGAGAGGCAAGAAATTGTACTCTCATACACTTCCTTCCCCGCAGGTGGTACTCAGATAAATGCCTAATGAACAGGTAACTCTCAGTCTTGAAGGGCTGGTACCTTGTAAGTAGCATTCACATATTCATTCAACAAACGTTTACTGGGCATCTACTAAGTGACAGGCAATTTTTCGGCACCAGAGATACACCAGTGAACAAAAGAGAAACAGACCAAAATGTCTGCCTTTGTGAAGTTTATTTCCTGCCAGGCAGGGTTTCATATTAGAATTATCTCAGGAGTTTGGAGGACTCCCACTGCTTAGGCCACACACACACACACACACACACACACACACACACACACACACGGCCTGACTAAAGTGGTCCAAGTAAGAACTAGGAACAGATAACTTCCCAAGTGGGCCCAGTGAGCAGTCACCTGGGGAAACTGAGGACCACTGCTTCTCCATTTGTGGTCTCAAGACCACCACCAGCAGCAGCGGCATCCCCCAGGCCCTTGTCAGAACGCAAGTTCTCAGGCGTCTCCCCAGATGTACACCATCAAACACTCAGGAGGAGGGCCCAACAAGCCGTGTTTTAACAATCCCTCCCAGTGACTCTGATGCCTGCAAAAGGCAAAAGGCAAAAGACAAGCCCTACTCTAAGCAAAATTAACTGGGGAGGTAAGTTTTTAGAGGTAGAAGACTCACGCTCCCCATCTTTCCCCAATCACAAGAGCAGCCCCTCAGGTCCATATGTGACTGCCACACCACTGGGTGTTTAGATGCTCCTACCAGCTGCTCAAGGCCCTGCTCTGCTAACCGGGCCTCCCTCCCCACCCAGGTCCCCGGTTAGCAACTCCTCCCCAACTGCCAACGAGCCAGGCATAGACACCCGCTGGCTGCCGTCTCCATGATAAACTGCTGGTGTGATTGCACCCCACAGCCATCTGAGGTCCTTATCTCCCACAGGGTGGGGAGGAGGTGTGTGTGCGCCTCACACAGAGGCACACACACACACACGCACGCGCACACACACACGCACACAGAGACCCCCTTTTATACAACATACGTAAACACATTCCTCCTCTATCACAAATATCACAAAAAAGCACTCAGGGTCAAGCATACATTCACATCCTCTTATGTTGTTCTACACACACACACACACACACACACACACGCTGAAATCATATTTTACCAGTGATTCTCTGATTTGTCTGCATAGTGGCCTCACCCACAGGCTTTAAAAATGTGGATGCCCAGGCCACAAGTCACACCAATTAAATCAGCAGCTCTGGAGTTGGAACCAGAGATCTGTGTTTTTAAAGCTACCCAAGTGGTTCCAATGCGCGGGCAAGGTTGAAAAGTCCTGTTCTACGCCATGACTAATAGAAGAAGTAAGAGGGTCTCAGGTTCTTTCAGACAGGAGACAAGAGCCATGCTGAAAACCGGAACTGACAGACTTCCAGAGGTCTCATGGGAAGCCTCTGAATCACAATTATCCGCACCACGCATCTGGTGTTTCTTTTTCCATTTGTTGTATGCCTGTGAGTCGAAGACCCCCACGAACACATTTCCTCAAACAAAGTTGGCTCTATGGGCCCACTGCAATAAGGGGGATGACACAACCACAGTGAGGAGGCTGGCCCACCATGGAGAAGATGCCATGAGGCATCTCAGTAAGAGATTATTACCAGTATTAGCAGGAACTTGTTATAGGATTTGACATGGTGTTTTGTGATTTGGGAAAGGGTGCAAGGGAGCAAGGCTTCACTCTGGACCGGACGCATCAGGAAGTGAACATGATGATAATTCTATGAGTGGGGGGGTCCTGATGAATCTTATCTAGTGGTCAAAAGGAATGAAGTAGAGCTGAAGTCTTAACTGATAAGGAAGCAGCCTTCACTCCCTAAGCCGAGAAATAAGGACGCCTGGATTTTATGGTTTTGACAGTGGTCTCGTTCTGTGCTCACACATGATTACAGGATGGTCTTACGTTTATCTTGCTCCATGATATCCACAGGATGGCCCTGTCTGATGTTGGTCATTTGTGCACCTGCCGATGTTCATCAGGAGAGCACCAAGGACCAGCTGCAGGTGTGAGGTCAGCGCCTGACAGTCCAGGGCCGTTTTTCTCTTTCTCATCTCTCCTGCATTCTCCATGTTGACTCTAGATTGTCTCTTTGCATTGTGTCTGCTTGTTCCTCTAAGAAATAACCCTCACGTTCTCAGCGTCCTCTATAATACATGGCACATACAATATACATAGCACATATAAACATGCTGGATGTGTAGACAAGGGAGCCTTCACATTCTGAGAAGTATCCTGGCTTACATTTGGAATCAGAAAGTCCAACTTCAATTCCCACTTTTTACTTGCAAAGTGTACAACTTTGCAAATGGCTCAACTTCCCTGAGCTCTCCTCTGCCTGAGGGTGACAGTCCGTGTCTGCCCCACCGGGTTTCTAGTGGGAACAGATGCGGCAATTCTGAGAGCTCAAGGGGGTGGCAAAGCAGAAGAATCTCATGAAAAGCACATAGGGTAGGTAATTGGAGGGGAGAGATAATTGGTTTGACCAATACCTTGGACAGGGGCAGCAAAAGACAATTGGCTTAAGGGTCCTCTGAGGACTTAACAGTGGGTATGGGGAGTTGAATTACCAGGTGGAATGCCAGTTACCTAGGTGACCCTCCAGCTCTTAAAAACTGGCTTCAACAGTAAGCAACTAGACATTGAACTTGCTTAGAAGGCCATGCGACAACATTTTCTGAGTGCTCAGTATGTGTTGGGCATTATGATGCAGAAGTGGGGAAAAAAATACACTTTCTTCCCAAAGATGGTCCTAGTCTATTGGGAGAAAGAGAGACACAAATAAAACAACTGCAGTTCAGCATAATAATAAGAAGAAGGAGGAAGAGGAGGAGGAACACTTAGAAGGTAGAGTATGGCATCTGGTAGGGAGGAGTTAATCCTATCAGGGGCTGGGGAGGAGTGAGGAGGAGAGCTTAGGGAAAACTGCACAGAAAGGATAACGCATCACCTGGGTTTTCAAAGGATAAGTAGGAGCCTGCCAGGCAGGCAGAGGAGGAAGTATCAGGAAGAAGTGACCCGTATCAGAGGGGGCAGCGGGTGCAAAGACAGAAGAGTATAAAACACTCTGATGTGTTCTGGGATCTTGAAACACATTCATAAATAAGTCATCAAGGGCCTGTAAGACTGCTATGTCAACTATTACAGCCCCAGGCCATAACAATTTGTATTTACTTACAAACGGAGGGAGCAATTAATGAACACTAGAGCTGTTCCTATCAAATTTCAGCCACTGTGACAGAATTTCCATCCATTGACAAATGTATACGCATGGTAGACGGCGGCTTGCTTTACAGGTATAGTTACACTATATTTTCACTCTTCCAACAGTCCCATGTGTACAACTCTTTGGAATTAACTATACGATTAACTGGTCTCAATGCTCAAAACCAGGTTTTTTGAACAAAGAATTGCACCAGTACTGAGATTTCTTATTATTATTATTCATCCTTACTTAGCTGTTGTCTTCAAATAACTTAGGAAGGGTCTGACCCGAGGGCACAAGATTCCCTCCCCAGGCTCTTCTGAGTTTGGCTTCTAGAAAGTCAAGTTCAGTTAGCTATCTGTAAGATAACAGGCCAGGAGAGAGCCCCGGGCTCTTCCCACAGACCTTACTTTTATAGCAGAGACCCTAAAGAGAATTCGAGGAGTAGCTGCCAAGAGAGCTTTGGGCTTCACAGCCCATGTGAGTGGAAGTCCCCTGGGCGATGAAAACCAAAAGTGATCTATGGGGTCAAATTTAGTGGGCAAAGAGGCCATCCTTTTAGGATATGCTCCGTACAGATTAGAGGAGTGGGTACATTTCCGCCGGGTCTGTGGACCGCCTGTGCTGAACGTTATTTTATACCCAAATTGAAAATGGCATATGAACTAAACAAATTAAATGTAAGCAGACATCTGATTTGTTTATCTCCATCTCTGGAAATTGATATTTTTAAGTTGGCCAAAAAAAAAAAAAAAAAAGTATTAGCCATCTCATTAAGAAAATGAAAGTTGGAGTAATTCAGGGATACAGACATATTTAATACTGAGCGCTGTGACAAGAGGACCTGGGCAAGACCCGGGGAGGATCAGGAAGGAGGATGAGTGGCTTTAAGCCCCCGGTGCTGTCCCCATACACCACCTATACAGAGGACTCGACGCCCTTGGAGAGGTTCACATTCCTGGTCTGAGCTTCTCCCTGTGACCTCTCATCTACCTCTTTCCATAAAACCTCAGTTTCTAAGACTCTGTCCTTAATTATTTTCTTTTAACTTTTTACATCAGTATCAGAGAGACATAATTTATGTAAAATAAAATGTATCCACTTGGGGGGCACGGCCTGATGAGTTTAGACAAGTCTATATGGCTGTATAACCCCCATCCCAATCAAATATGACACTCTCAAGAGTGTCCTTGTGCCCCTTCATGGCAAGTCCTTTCTGTAACCATGGGGTCATTTCCCTGTTCTAGGATTTAAAATGAATGAAATCAAACAGAATGTGTTCCTCCGGGTCTGGCTGCTCTCCCCCAGAATGAGGCTTCGAGATTCACCCGTGTTGTGGCACACACTGCTAGCTTAGTCTTTTTCATGACTGAGGAGTACGCCATTATACGGATCCACTTCCATTCATTTATCCATCCACATGGTGAAAGGCATTCGGGGTTTTCCCGTTTTTTAATATGGCACCGAAAATGTCTACAAACTTCCAACACCCTGTGCTGCCTTTTGTCAGGTG
This sequence comes from Nasua narica, assembly GCA_028533885.1. Classification (NCBI taxonomy): domain Eukaryota; kingdom Metazoa; phylum Chordata; class Mammalia; order Carnivora; family Procyonidae; genus Nasua; species Nasua narica. The sequence goes on along the minus strand of CM052805.1, from coordinate 11,388,374 downwards.
TCGGGACACAGTTAATTCACCTATCGCGTCGGGCTCTCAGACGGCCTGCAGCGGCTCCATGGTGAGCAGGAGCACAAGAGAATCATCTTCAATTCCCATCAACAGGTTTGCCTTCCTGCCCCAGATCTGCTGGCTTTGTACTCCAGGAGAATGTGCTACTTGACTCAACCCTGAGACACCCCTGCCTGCCGGCAAAAAGTATTCCCATCAACCATGCTCCTGCCCTGAAAACGGAAAACAAGTATTTATGAGTCAGGTGTAAGTGGCCAGATTAACTTCCCCAGTGACCCGTCATGTCGACAGCACATACCCCCAACATGATGCATGAGAAGGGCACTTCCGTCTATCCTTCCCCAAAGCCTATTACACCAGTCCAACCAGGAGAAGCCCAAGCTGAGGGACAGTTTATAAACCTAATGAGTACTCTTCAAAACTGTCAAGAAAAACAAATGAAGACCGAGAAACCATCACTGGACCAGGGGAAACTCAGGAGCCGCGACAGTGAAATGTAATGCGATCTCCTAGACTGGATCCTGGAACAGGAAAAGGAAACGAACAGAAAACCTGGCAAGATCTGAATAAAGTCTGGAGTCTGACTAAGAGTGATGTCCCCATGTTGGGTTCTGGGTTTTGACCAATATACCACGAGAGTACAAGGTTTTAACAATATCGGAATCTGGGTATGGGATCTACAAGAATGATCTATGCCATCTTTGCAAATTTTCAGCAAATATAAAATTATTCCCCCCGCCCCAACCACCAGTTTTTTAAAATGCCAGACTTTACCATTCTGAGCATTTAAGGACCAATCAGGTAATAAGCCTGAGACAGGCCATCCCAGCCGACCATGCTATGCCACCCTCCTGGGAGAGGGAGGCTAACCCCTGTCTGTCTGCACAACTTATTCGACCCCATTTCCCCTTTGGGCAGATCTGCCTGGGATTTACGATTATTAAACTGCTATCTCGTTGCTATAGCCAAAAATCCTTGTTGTGGCTTTTCTGCACAGACTGGCCAATAAACCGCCCCAACCAAGGAGAGAGAGGCAGGTCTAAGCCTGGAGATGTATTGTAAGGCACACCGAGGCCCAGCTATCTCCGGGAAGAAGATAAAGCCAGAGGGGGACACGTATCACCCAAAGTTCCTCCGTGGGTGGCAATATACCAATGTCCTGCCTTTTCCATCACTTTCACTCTTCCCCTGGAAAGCAAAGCACCCCAGTGTGGGCGAGGCGGCCGTTTTACAAACCCTCGGCTGGGCTCCAGTTTTATTTCCCAGGGTTAACGATCAAATAAATCTGCCCTGCCTTACCTCTGCTAAGCTGCTTAAGAAACGATGCTTTATAGTCAACATAGATCAGATTGGTACTTTCTCCCTTCGAAGGTTGCTATTAGTAGAAGTTCTCGCTCTACCTAACGAACCAATATTAGTTTAACTACATGTTGTTAATTAAAAGCAAGGTTTTATGCAGGCTTGTTTTTCCGGGGCGAGGGGGGGAGATATTATACTTCAAAGCTCCCAAGTCCAAGAATTTATAGGCCTCCCTTAATGGATACGGTAAACTATCTTTTAAGGGTATCCTTCCCTTACGGATTTCATTCTCCTTCCAAGCAAGATCTGACCACAGATAACGTTCTATAGCCCGGGCCACTAAGCTTTCATGTGTGGGAGAAAACCTTTCATCCTCAGTTGTTGTTAATTGTTTTTTCATCCCAAACCATTTTCTTGGTTAAGTCAACATGAATTGTGTGCCCAAGAAGACAAAAGCCATATCTCCTGGTGATTTCAGACAAAGACCCAGGGGAGTGTCTTCACTTGGGTTCTTCCAGAAGCAAACCCTAAAATTAGGGATTCAAATGCAATTTATGAAGAGGTGATCCAATGACACATGAATACGGTGAAGAGAAGTGAGACAGGGAAGGGAGGGAAACCACTATGGAGGGTATGTTAACCAGGCAAATTCCCACTGTGGGAAACTGGGCCTCAGCCATACTGGCACTCTCTGGGACCAGTGTGTAATACACATTGTTGAGTCATCCAAAAGGGCTGGAAATTGTTTCCCAACTTTCAATCATCATAGGTTGCACTTCTCAGAGGTGTTAACCTCCCACTCCCTCCAGTTTCCCATGAGCATGGGCAAAGTGGGCTCCAGGGACCACGAAGACCCTTTGGGAAAAGAGACATGGGTGCCAGCAGTTGGAAGTTAGGCCAATTTCCACAGAAATGGTGAGAGCAGAAGGGATGTGGGTGGGACACCAGTGTCACCTGCAAAAACAGCAAGTCAAAGCAGACATGAGATGGATCCCAGCCTTCCAGCCCTCTACCCCTACTGGGGAAATCCCATTTCTGCCTTTGGCAGCAGCAAGACAAGAATCTGCCACATTTTAAATATGGCAGGCAGGTAGCCCAGCTCCAGAAACTGCTAGGTGGAACGCAGTATACAGCACTGTGGCTTCCCTTTCTCTTTGTGTGGTCCTAGGAATGGCACAGTAGAAAGATGACTGAGCCAAAGGTCTGATTCTGCCAGGAATGGTGACCTTGGAAAGGCACTAATCTCTCCAAAACTCAGTTTCCTCCATCTGTGAAGTGGGGATAATAAGAAATCTCTCATTAATACTTGAATGAAAGCTAATATTATCTCAAGTCTATAATTGAGAAAACTGGAGCATCCAGTGTTACTGAATCAGATGAGATAATATATTCATAAGGTAAACAGCAGCCTACAAAGAAATGGTAGTGTTAATAAGAACTTCATAAGACAAGCCTTGTCAAGTCAGTCTTTTGGATTAGGTTGCCAAAAACAACCATCCCAAGGCTGTCCTTAGGTTATTAAGGAATTGCAGTCAACGTAGGAGAATGGACACTAGCTGCAAAGGACTAAAAGAAACATAAAAAGCAAACACAACCTGTTACTCTTGTTTGGATCCTGGAATTGTTTGTTTGGTTGTTTTGTTTTGTTTTTTTTAAGATTTACTTATTTGAGGGGGAGGGCCGAGGGAGAGAGAGAATCTCAAGCCGACTCCCCACTAAGCACAAAGCCCTGACACAGGGCTCAATCCCAGGACGCTGAGATCATGACCTGAGCTACAATCAAGAGTTGGATGCTTAGCGGACTGAACCACCCAGGCACCCCTGGACCCTGGTTTTAAAAAAATTATTATAAAATAAAATTTGAGAAAATTAGGGGAATTTAAATATGGACCAACTTAACAGACGATATTAAAGAACTGTTCATTTTGTTAGGTGTGATAATGGCATTGTGGGTACACAGGAAAATGATCTTATTCTTTAGAGACGCTGAGTCACATATTTAGGGGTGAAGTGTTATGTGTCTGTATTTACTTTAAAATGATTAAGATATGCCAAAATGGGAACAAATGCGAGGGAACAGCTATATGGTTGTCTATTATATTGTCTTTTCTACTTTCCCATAATTTTGAAAAGTCCCATAATAAAAACTTCCCAATGTTTTTAAGCAGTTTTTAAATAAACATTTCAAGCATCAGAATACTAGATAGCATACTTGGGATTTATCTGTGCCGTTATATACCAAACCCTAGTTCATTGATTTAGCTGAAATTTTCACCGAGATAATTGTAGATTCACAGGCAGATATAAGAAATAACCCAGAGAACCCCCACATACACTATGCCCAGTTTTCCCCACTGGTAACATTTTGCAAAACTGTAATCTAATACCATAACTAGGTATTCACAGCATTGACATCTATTGATCTTATTCAGATTTCCCCATTTTTTATCTACTTGTGTATTTAGTTGTATGCAAATTTATCATATGCGTAGGAACATGTATCCACCATCGCATCAAGATACAGAACGCTTCCGTCACCCCAAGGATCCCCCATGTTGGCCTTTTATAACTACATCCACCTCACTCCCCACCTACACCTTCCCTGTCACTAAGCCTCAGCTCCTCCCATTCTAAACTTATATCATTTCGGAAATGTTACATAAATGAAGTCACATGGTATGTAACCTAAAAAGTCAACAGGCAGTGAGAGTTAAGACTGAACTAGGAACCAGAAGATCTGGGTTTGAGCCTAAATTCTGCCATTGGGTAAATATATTTCCTACGCATATACCAATTTATCTTGGCCTCTATTTCTTCAACTGTAAAATCAAGTGGCCAATTGCCTTCAAAGGTACAAGGCTTGGCCTAGGAGGCAAAAGTGTGCCCTTGGCAAGAACCCCAATATGAACTGCGGCCCCTGGAGTAATGCAGGGCTCCCTCTGCACCCTGCTTCCAGACTGCCCTATTTCCTCCTTCTAAATGAGTACGTTGACATTCGGGTGTTTCCTCCATTTCTGCAAGCCTGCTTGAGTCAAGCTCTCGCCTCAATACCTCAGAGAATATTCCCCTCTCCTGTGCTGATGTAGAAAGCTTCGGAGCCTGGGGACGTCCTAGATGGTGCAAGATAAATCCATCCCCCAAATAAAGGCCACCTTGTGAGGCCCCTTGTCAGACAGTTAAAACTCTCCCGGTGACACCCTGACTTTACCGCCAACTTCTCTTCCACTTGAACAGATGGTCTGACCTTTTCACAGTCTGCGTTTCACCTATGAAAAGAGGATATGCAACTATTGGAATTCCACGCCAGCAGAAGAGGGATGGATGGCTGCAGGGACAGGTGCTTTGCACTCTTAGCGTTTAAGTACGTGACACACTGCACCTCTCTTCAGCCAAAGTGTGACTCTAACGTCATCTAATTTATGTTCAATTATTTATTCCGCAGTAATGCCTTCTTCAATTACTAATAGATAATTGCATAAGAGGAAATGAAACCCAACATGCCAGGCTAACGTGAGATCATTTTATGGGCAAATTCCTGGCTTGGAAACACTTGCTGAAATGGGGCACAGGTGATTTAATACAATGAAATCAAGGAGACAGGGCCCCCCCTTTAATTAGCTCCTTAACTCATTTAATGATGCATTGTGGATCCTGAAAGCTGTTATTGTTTAAGGGTTTAATGTGCCATACAAGTCAGGGAAAGTAGCCTGGAAAGGGAAAAGGCAAAATGCTGACTTCCGACCCAAGTTCCCTGTGTGCCCTGCTCAGCATCACCCGCAGCCCTGGGGATGGTTAATTTACTTTCTCGCTCCCCTCTATGCATCAGATGTTAGTGGAAAGATCCTTTGAGTAGCTTCATGCCGCCATTAGCCTCAAAAGCCGCGTTTACAATCTTGCCACTATATGGATTTCTACTTCCTGCCTCAACACATTCATAACCAACCACAAGGGGCTCACTTTTCCCTCTGAAGTTATCCTTCATCTTGGCTGAAAATCAGAGTCTAAAAGAGACGAGCAAGAAATGTACTTATTTTTCTGAAAGAGAACTTTTTATTTCCAAAGTTCATTTCACAGGGAAGGTCTCGGGAATTTTCGGGTTCTCCTTGCCCTGGGGATACTGGGTTACTTCTAGGCAGGCATGACTTCAGCTCTCTTGTTCCTCACCCTGGGTTTCTAGCTGAGCGCTCAAGGGTAAAGTGCAGGCACGCCTTCTAGGTGAGCAGTGCCTGGACTTAGGATTTCACTGTCTTCTCTCTGAGGCTGGCTGTGCGGCTGTTATCTTTCTAAGAAGTTCGGCTTCTCCTGGTACCCTCTTCTCATTCACGTTAGGCACCTTTGGGTGGCCTTTTCCACATGAACCCAAGTGCTGGGGATCACAGACCACAGAGCTTGAAACATGGAGGAGAACTGAGAAAGAACTTGGCACGACTCCCTGTCCCTCACGCCGCAGTCAGTCAGGAGCAGGGGCCGAGTATGACCACAAAAGAGAGCACGAGAAAATTTCCGTTCCGACGGAACACTTCTGTGCTCTCATTGTGCTGGGGGTTATAAGAATATGTGCCTGTGGTAGAGTTCGTGGAACCTAGACACACGCACGAAATTACTTTTACTATATGACAGTTTAAAAAAGCAAAACTAACTTCGAAAATAGAGAACTAGCAAGTCTGAGGGTTGGGATTCAAAGAAGGCAAGTGAGACACCAGGAACCTGAGTACAGACTTGAACTTCCAGCCTCCAGGGCTCTGCTATCTGCCTAGTCGCTCCATGCCGCTGCCGGGTGGGGGCCTGGCTAATTACCGGTGCTCCTAAAAGTCAGTGCTGAGGGAAGCTGTCGTTTCCCGCCCTTCAGCCAGGAGCACTTCAAACCACCCGTAGTGGTTTTTACTCGGATGTGCCCTTGACCTCCAGGCGCAAACATGACCTGCAGCCTCAATAGCCCGATTTCAGTGTTTTCCAGGCTCCTCAAACTCCACATGGCCAAAATGGCACTGATGAGTGCCAGTCTCCAGATAAAACTCCAAGCAAAAGTCAAGTGTCTCTTTCCCATTTCAGTAAATGGCACTATCCTTCCTGCAGCTACTTAAGCCAAAACCTCAAATATCACCCCTGATCCCTTCCACTCCCTTATCCTCTCGTTGGCAATCCCTCCATTCCTTCAACTGTGTCGTCCTCTTTCCGCCCACCCTTCATCCCTCCCCTCCTGGTCAGCACCCCTTC
>CM052805.1:11284906-11381746 GCA_028533885.1 Nasua narica | reverse complement strand
CATTCTTCGGGGGCCCTACCCTCCCTGGTCCCCTGTACAACTCTTCCCTTGGACTGTGGAGGGCTGCCTCTTTCCCTGCGGGTCTCGCTTCAGATGTGAACTCCTCAGATAAGACTTCTGTAACCCCACCCTGAAAGAGTCTCTTTTAAGTGTGTAGATTATTTTCATCACAGAACTGGATATTTTCATCTATAAAAATAAGTCATCCACTGTCCTCTGAGACGTGGGGTTCTTTGCTATGTTATTCCTTGCAACAGCTTCGTACCAAGAACAGGGCACGTAGTAGGTATGCAGCAATGTTTGATGAATGAATAGATAGGAAAGGAAATGAAGGCAATGCAGGCATTTAAAAAAAGTAATTGGGATACCCTCAGAGAAATTCTCAAAGACTGGATAAGCTGGCAGACATACTCCACAGGACAATTTTAAAATAACAATTGCTAAGGCACAAAATATTTCAGGGAAAAACTACAGCCCAGGGCCAAGAATGCCCTTCTCTTTGAATACTGTAACTTCAAGAGTAGGAGCTTCTTCCCTCAGCTAATAGGACACTTTCTCTGAGGGCAAAGAGCAGGGCATGTATTCGAGGAATGAGGTAATATGTTTATTGGGCCACATCCCCAAAGACAGACCACTTGTTTCATCAACGTTACAACTGTCTCCAAAGCATGGAAAGGGCTCTCCAATCAGCAATTTACATGGGCAAACTTAACATATTGGACGATGTAGATTTATGGTGACAATTAAGAACGTATTACCAAAGTCTATTTCACCATTAACATCCCTGGGGACAGGATAGGTTTTAAATCTTCCGGCTGCTTCTTCCCTAAAGGCTTGGATCTTGGCTAAGGATTTAGAGATTATAAATTTAACAAAGGATGAAAACTGCAAGAGGAGAGTCTTGAACAGCAAATAATGAGTTTAACCAGCGTCTCAAGTTCTCAGCAAGATTTATAATGCTTCCCTGCCTAAGGCCAAGGAATCTTTTATTTTGAAGTTTATAGTGCTATCACTTGCGTTTTTAGGTCCAGATGTGAGAGTCTGGCCCTGGGATGGGACTTTTCATAGAAGCCAGTGGTCACCGCTTCAGCAGAACTTTCCTTCTGAGGACCTTTCTGGAGAAGAGTATAGTGACCAGCAGGCAACAGCTGTGCCCTCCAAAGACCTCAAGAGGCACCTCTGGCTTGAACAAGTGGCTCGATGTACAGACCACTGAACTGCATACTCATCTGACCAGAAAGCCCAGTGGCTAGACTTCCAACACTGTGGGTTGTACAAACTCCGGGCTATAGAGCTGTATTGGGACGGATGAGAGCCTCCCAAAACACCTACCCCAGGCAGAGCTCTGGATGCCACTGGTAAGTCCATCTCTTTTGCCTTTGGTTATTTCCCTCTGAAAATGCAACCATCATGAGGGGCTTATGAAGAGCAAAGGAGGTGAGATTCCTGAAGAACATTCATTTCTTCTGAGACATTTACCCTCCAATGGACCATCCGCTAGCACGGCAAAATTTCTATACAATCCTGCCCAGTTTTCACTTCAAATATATATCTGCAGGATACTTGGCACTCCACTAGGTGCTAGAATATTTTTAAAGACTAAAAAACTTGGGAACCTGAGTAATAAATATCCAGTAGAAGAATTTCAGGTACCACGAAGGCTACTGGGGGAAAGCATTTTAACTATTTATAGACAATAATACCTTATCCCCTCCCTCACTCTCTCCCAAGAGTTATATGAATGTTGCCTTGTGTGACCATATTGGATACTAGAACCTACCATATGCTGAGTCTAAATTCTCAATGTTGTCTGATCATGAGCCTTTCAAAGCATGGCATTTTACCAAAAGTGAGAATCACCCACCAAGTACAATGTGTATTATGTACACACACACACACACACACACACACACACACACACACAAATAAGCCTAGGAAATGTATTGTTCAGCTTGGCAGGGACTGGCAGAAGATGGTGGATATAGAGTTTACCCAGTCTGGTCACCAGAAGCTTAACTACAATAATCAATAAGTATCAGAAGGCCTGGGTGGCTCAGTCAGCAAAGCATCTGCTCTCTGGTCAGGTCATGATCTCAGGGTCCTAGGATCAAGTCCCACATTGGGCTTCCTGCTCAGTGGGGAGTCTGCTTCTCCCTCTGCCCCCCTTTAGCTCGTGCTCATGTTCACTCACACTCTCTCTCTTCCAATTAAATAAAATCTTAAAAAAATAAAAATAATCAGTAAGTATCTAGAAATACTAGGTAGCCATCTTTTATAACAAATATTTCTCTTACAGAATAAATTGTCATTAACATGAACCAGACATGATTTGGCATAATAGGAAGATGATGATAACTAACATTTATTGGAAATTTACTTTGTGCTCAAGAATGTTACATACACTGGGAGTGATTCTCTCACTATCCTGAGCTAGGTAATGTTTATCTCCATTTTATAGATGAGAGAACAAAAGATTTAAGTGACATTCCAAGGCTAAACAGCAGAGAAATAAGCTGGAATTTGAAGCCACATGGCCTGACTTCAGAGGCAAATTTTTCTGAAAAGGCTAGATAATAAATGTTTTAGGCTTTGCAGGCGACACAACCTTTGTTGTAACTACTCAACTCCACCATGCGATAGTCATTGGACAATAGGTGGCTGGTGCAAATGAGCATGGCTGTGTACCAATAAAACTTTACTTATGGGCACTGAAATTTGAACCTCCTAGGTTTTTCATGCATCATAAAATATTATTTTTTGGTTTTTCCAACCACTTAAAAATGTAAAAACTTTCGTGTGGTTGATACAAAAATGGGTGAGGGGCTAGATTCGGTCGGCAGGCTATAGTTAGCAGACTCTTGCTATACACCGCTTTCTAGTCATGATATCTTGGGCAGGTTTCTCAATGCCTCACTGTCTTTTTGTTTTTTTTTAAGATTTTACCTATTTATTTGCAAGAGAGAGAGAGAATGAGAGAAAGCAAGCATGAGGGGAGAAGGCCAGAGGGAGAATCAGACCCTCTGCTGAGCAGGGAGCCCAATGCGGGACTTGATCCTGGGACTCTAGGATCATGACCCGAGGGCTGAAGCCAGTCGCTCAAACAATTGAGCCACCCAGGTGCCCAATGCCTCAGTGTCTTGTTCTTAATCACTAGGCAATGATACCCTGATTGACAGTGTACCGTAAGTCATTTGCTCACTCAAGTGTTCATATTTTCATGGAACAGGTATTTATGGGACCATGCAGGGGATAGAAGCTGAAGATGCTAGATTCAGTCCCATCCCCCACTGAGCTTACATTTCAGTGGGAGTAACAGATAAGCAAGTGTTCTACGTGACAAGTGTCTGATGGCAATGTATAGAGTCCTATGGGACAACTAACTCTGGCATAAGGAGCTCAGAATGTCTCAAAGGCGTCATGAGAACAGTAGAGAGACTTTAGGGACATAGGCAGTTCCATTCCAGGAGGGGGCCCCCACACATATGGTCACTCATCCTACTCGAGTTTGGCCCTCTTGGGAGACTGATGGCTTACGGGAATCACAGAACCTAGGTCATTGCTCTAATTCCTGGACAGAAGACGTATTTGTTTTGTGTAGCTGTGTAACATGCTACCATTCACGTGACAGCTTAGAGCAACGCACATGTATCAGCCCACAGTTTCCATGGGTCAGGAGTCTGGACATGGCTTAGCTGGCTCCTCTGCTGCGGGACCCACTAGCCTGTGATCAAGGTATCAGCTGGGCCACGTTCTCATTTCGGGGTTTGACTAGAGAAGAATCAGTTTTGGAATTCATTCACATTGTTGGCAGGATTCATTTTCCTGTGGCTGTGAAAGTCAGGGTGGCTTGCCTCTTCAAGGCTAGCAGGAAGGAGAATGATTCTTCTCAGAGTCATACAAATATAAGTACATACAAACAATTAAGGGAGTGACATCCCATCACCCTTGCCATATGACATCACTTAATCAAGAAATCCGTCATCTGTTGGCAGAAGCAAGTTGCAGGTCCTCCCATACTAAAGGGAAAAGGGATCTTCTGGGGCACTATACCAGGAGGCAGAGGTCATGGGGGTCATCTTAGGATGCTGAGGCCACAAAGACTTTTGGCACACACGACTGACAGCATACGTGGCTCACGTGGTCTATGTGCTAAAAGCGCTTAGAACACTGGCACAGAAGGGGCTCGTTATCGTTATCTTTATCATCTGCCACTGTCACTATTAGGAAGGTCCCATCCATAATTCATCCCACTCGGTGTCATTCCTCTCTCCAAGGTGATCTGGGATATTGCTATGCAGAGAGCAACTTCTTTTCTTGCTCTCCAGGGACTTCCACGCATCACACTGAATCCACATTTCCTTTGACGTCTTGGAATCTTGGAGCTGACCTAGAGGTTCTGCACCACATCACTGTCTAGGTGGAAATGCTTCTCTCAGAGATTGGTTTTGTCAACTTGTGCCCGTAGCCTCTGGGCTCCCAAATTCCAAATGCTAATTTGCTTTGTTTCTACAAATTCATCTCCTAATCTTTTCTTGCGTGCCTCCTGCACATCAGGTGTTACGCTTTCTCCTCCTTGGTAGGTTTGCTCCAACTCATATCCCCAGAATTTTCTGCCATTTTTGACTGTTGTAATTTGTATTCAGTGTCACTTTTACCCCCATTCTATATAAGATTGAGTCCATTTTTTACAAGCAGTATCTAAGGTTTGACATGTCAGAAAAATAGTGCACCTCACTGACCTTCTCTTATATAGCCTTAGGAGGGCATTTGACTGAGCATTTTCCTCTATTTCCTACTACTTTTTCCTGCCATTGAGATTCAAAATTGCTCTGTGCCCTCCCTCTCTTAGAATCAAGCCTCAAAAAAGGAATGCCGGAGGGGTGGGGGGGGGGGGACGGCGCCTGGGTGGCTCATTCAGTTAAGCATCCAACTCTCAATTTCAGCTCAGGTCATGAACTTGGGGTCATGGGATTGAGGCTCATCTTGGCTCCATGCTGAGTGGGGAGTCTGCTTGAGGATTCTCGCTCTCCCTCCGCCTCTCCCTTTCCCATGCTCATGCATACAGCCTCTCTCTCTCTCTCTCTCTCTCTCAAATCAGTAAATAAATCTAAAAAAAAAAAAAAGAAAAAAGTATAAAAAAAAAGAAAGAAAGAAACCTCTGGTACTTTAGCTGACTATCTTTTATTTCTTTTCTTGTGCTTCTGACTTTCCAGGAATACTTTCTGATTCGAGTGATTGTTACTATATCATTAGTAATAAAAATTAATATTGATATTGATGATATTAATCAAAACTGACACTGCTAGAGCTCTAATTAGGTTCCAGGATCATCTGTTTTAAGACATATTTATATATATGTACATAAAACAGTGGCGCCTGGGTGGCCACTGACGTTCCAGTCAGTTAAGTGTCTACCTTCGGCTCGGGTCGTGATTCCAGGGTCCTGGGATTGGGCCCCACATCGGGCTCCCTGCTCAGTGATTCAACAGTCCTGCCCTCCCTCCACGTCCTCCACCGCTGAGTTAGGGCGAATACTGTTATTGGATCCCCTTCCTTCTCTTTCCTCTTAGTGCACTGGGCTCCATGCGCTACACCCACAGAAATATCTGCTTTGCTGGCTCCTCCACACTTGGAGACAAAATCCACACAACTTAAAATTCACCATTTGACCCATGATAAGGATACAATTTAGTGGCACCGAAGCACATTCACACTGTTTTGTCTTCAGACTGAAACTCTGTGCCCATCAAATACTTCCCCATTCTACCTTCCCCCAGGCCGACAACCGCCTCTCCCTCCAGTCCCTAGGAGTCTGACTACTTCAGACACTTCACGTAAGTGGAATCGTATGGTATTCGTCTTTTGGCGACTGCCTTATTTCACTGACCATAATGTCCTCGGCGTTCATCCATCTTGGAGCCTGTGTCAGAACTGCCTTCCTCTTTAAGGCTGACTAATTTGCCAGTGTATGCATACACCACATTTTCTTCATCTAGTTATCTGTCCCTCAGTACACACTTGGGTTATTGCTCCCATTTTGGCTAATCCTAAAAATTTTGCTATGAACATGGGGATGCAAATATCTGTTCAAGTTCCCACTTTCAATTTTTTTTTTTAAGATTTATATATTTATTTGAGAGACAGAGCGTGTTTGCGCAGGGAGGGGCAGAGGGACAGAGAGAGAGACGTTAGCAGACTCCTCACAGAGCATGGAGCCCAATGCAGGGCTCAATCTCACAACCCTGAGATCGTGACCTGATCCAAAACCAAGAGTTGGACGCTTAACCAACCGCACCTCCCCCTCCAGGGCCCCTCCCACTTTCACTTCTTCAGGGTATATACCCATAAGCGGAATTGCTGGACCAGAAGGTGATTCTATTTTTAATTTTTTGAGAAACTACCATACTGTTTTCCACAGCAGCAGTACCGTTTTAAATTCCCACCAGCAATGCACAAGGGTTCCAATTTCTCTACACCCTTGCCAACATTTCTTTTCTTTTCCTGATAATAGCCATCCTAATTGGGTGTCAACTGGTATCTCATTGTGGTTTTGGTTTGCATTTCCCTAACGATAACGATGTTAAAGTATCATTTCTTGTGTCTACTGGCCAATTGTAGATCTTCTTTGGAAAAATGCCCATTCACATCTATTCCCCATCTTTTAATCAGGTTGCTTGTTGTTACATTGTAGGAGGTCTTCACATTGTCTACATATTATCGCTTTATCATATAGAAGTTTTGCAGATATTTTCTCCCATTCCATGAGTTGCCTTTTCACTCTGCTGACAGCATCCCTTGAAGGAAAGTGATGATTTTGATGTGGTCCAATTTTCCTCTTGTTGCCTGTGCTTCTGGTGTCCTATCATGTTTCAGTTTTGCAGAGGCAGACCCACCACTGGGGATCTTGTGAGGACCTGCACCACCGGGGAGTGCAGTTCATTCTGGGTGTAGCATTAAGAATCTCACTTATCCACAAAAATGAGACCTATTTTCCAGCATCAGTTGTTCTGGTTTAACAAAGAGATATTTTGATCTCCATCATAATTACTCCTTGCCTTTTCCTTAATTCGTTCGGTACTAATTTATGCCTTTCTCCTAATACCAAGGATGTAGGAGAATGTGATTTTAGGATGATATCAAAAGGATGCACAGGAATTGTGTATTCAAAAGGAATTGAAAGGAGAAGAGAAGGGCAAATCATTCGAGGCAGATAGAAGAGAATATACAAATGTCCTATAATAAGAGAAATACAATGTCACTGAGCAAATGAAAAAAAGCGTAACAGGGGCCAGAAAAAGTAGAGAGAAGACAGCAAAGGGAACAGAGTAAAAGATGATGTTCCAGCCAGGAGCAGAGCCAGCGCTCGACATTAGCAGGATCCTGTAGGATAGTGTGCCTGTCCTTGACCAGAGGTAAGCCTGTTTTCCATGATCCCTAAAGGTTTTCACTCATTATTTACCCTCATTCCTGGGTATGAATAATGGAATCATCAGGTTTCCCCCAGAAGATGAGGATTCTTATTGAGTAACACAGCTAAACCTGTCATTTTACTGACAACAAAGCCTTAGGTAAAAAACGTTTTAATTGGATAAGGAAACTCCCTGATGCCAAAAATGGGGAAGGTGGGGATCACAGAAAAGAGGCAACACAAATTAAACTAACTCAATAGGAATGCCCGGGTGGCTCAGTCGGTTAAACATCTGCCTTCGGCTCATGTCATGATCCCAGGGTCCTGAGATCAAGTCCTGCATCAGGCTCCAGGGAGCCTGCTTCTCCCTTTGCCTGCCACCCCCCTGCTTGGGCTCACTCTCTCTCTGACAAATAAATAAATAAAAACTTAAACACACACACACACACACTAACTCAATAAAGTGCTTATCCAAAAAAATTTTAAATGAACACCCGAAAATGGCCGAAAACTTTTGGCCATTAGAAATATAAACATTTCCCACAGTTCCACAGTATGAAGGCTCCTCAAGAAGTTAAAAATAGAACTCCCCTTTACCCCAGCAATTGCACTACTAGGTAGTTATGCAAAGGACACAAAAATAGTGATTCAAAGGAGTACCTGCACCCCAATGTTCATAGCAGCAATGGCCACAATAGCCAAACTGTTTAGCCCAGATGTCCATCGACAGACGAATGGATAAGAAGATGTGGTATATATATGCAATGGAATATTACCTACCATCAAAAAAATGAAATCTTGCCATTTGCAATGACATGGATAAAACTGGAAGGTATCACGCTAAGCAAAATAAGTTAGTTAGAAAAAGACAAATACCATATGATTTCCCTCAAATCTGGAATTTAAGAAACAAAACAGATGGCCATAGGGGAGGGGAAGGAAAAATAAAATGGGATAAAAACAGAGAGGGAAACAAACTCTAGGAGACCCTTAACTATAGAAAACAAACTGAGGGTTGCTGGCAGGGAGGGGAGTGGGGGGATCACTGGGTGATGGGCATTAAGGTGGGCACTTGATATAATGAGCACTGGGTGTTATAAGCAACTCATGAATCACTAAATTCTACTCCTGAAACTAATAATACGCTATAAGTTAACTAGATTGAATTTAAAAAAAAAAAGAAATATAAACACTTTCTGGGGCACCTGGGTGTCTCAGTCGGTTAAGTGTTTAACTCTTGGGGTGTCTGGGTGGCTCTGTTGGTTAATCGACTGCCTTCAGCTCAGGTCATGATCCTGGAGGCCCAGGATTGAGTTCCAAATCAGGCTACCTGCTTGGCAGGGAGTCTGCCTTTCCTCTGAGCCTCCCTCTTCTCATGCTCTCTTTCTCTCTCTCTCAAATAAATAAATAAAAACTTTAAAAAAAAAGTGTCCAACTCTTGGTATCTGCTCGGGTCATTATCTCATGAGTTGTGAAACTGAGCTCCACATGGGGCTCTGGGCTCAGTGTGGGGTCTGCTTGAGATTCACTCTCCTTTTCCTTCTGCCTCTCACCAGGCTCATGTGTGTGCGCTTGCGCTCTCTCTCTTTCTCTCTCTCAAAAATAAATAAATAAACCTTAAAGGAAGGAAGGAAGGAAGGAAGGAAGGAAGGAAGGAAGGAAGGAAGGAAGGAAGGAAGGAAGGAAGGAAGGAAGGAAAACACTTTCTCCTAGTCCTTGGCAAGGAGTTAGAGTAGATGAATAAGGAGGGGTTTTTTTTGTTTGTTTTTTGGGTTTTTTTTTAGATTTTTAAGTAATCTCTACACCCAACATGGGGCTCAAACCTATAATCCCAAGATCAAGAGTGGCACATTCAACCGACTGAGCTAGTCAGGCACCCCAATCAATTAGGAAGATCTTAATAACAATACTTCCCTCTGAGTGCTTCAATCAATCCACAGCACCCAGGACTACACGGAGGCACACCATTGCTTTAATATTTACAACTTCCCTAGGAGCATGGGTACCACCATTATCCCTGTCTTGCAGATGAAAACACCAAGGGATTAAAGAAGTGAAAAGAATTCCCAATAGTCATCACACTACTACATAGTAAAAAGATTAAAAATCGCTTTGTCTGATGCCAGAATTCACAATTCTAGTCATTGTAACAACAGCCTCATTTATAGAAGAGGCAGCTTTGGCCAGCTTAAGTAAAAGACTCTTCCCTAAATATCCGATTTTCACGTTGCTTTGCCCCTTTTTTGAGCTATCTCCAGACTCTGATGACAGACCTCCAGAGTATGTACAAAGTTCTACTGAGTGACTGGGAATGTGGAGGGAGAAAAAGGGAAGATGAACCAACTGTGAAGAAGGATGCGTGAGAAGAAAGAAGACAAACAACGGAAGGAGGAAGGGGAGCTATTCCCCTCCCCAAAGAGCATCTATTTTAATAAAAGTTAGTTAGCCCCAATTCTTTGTCATCTAGACATTAACTCCCTCCCAAAAAGCCAAAAGCAAAGCTAAAGACAGAGAATTAAAAATAAGACTAGCTCTTTCTCATTCACTCACTTTTGACATTAATTTATGGAGCACCTTCTCTGCACCCGGCACTGTTCTCAGCATCTGGGATAGATCAGTGGGCCAGACAAGCATCCCTTCCCACATCAAGTCCTACCGAAGAGAAACAGACAATAACCAATAACCAAAATAAAAAGAGTAGTCCCAAGGGGTCTGAGAGAAGTCTTTCTTGCCCCTTTATCACTTCAAATCTGGTCAGTGTAATAGCATTCATGAAATGTCTGCTCCATGAAACACTTGCTTTTAGATGTTGATATCACATAGCTCACTTGAGTCAATCTATCAGATGGACACTGTTATAATTCCCATTTTACAGATCGGTAAGCAGAAGCTTAAAAAGGAATCTGTCTGAAGGCCAACGACTAGTAAGTGGCAGATCCGAGATTTGAACTCCAGTAGCCTGATTCCAAAGTCTATGCTGTAAGTACTAGACAGACCAGCTCCTGAGATTACGTTCCAAGGTATAAGCAAGAGAAATGGGCTCTACGTAACTTAAACAGAAAGGAATTGGCAGAAGAGTACCCAACAGCTCACATAGTCAAGGAGGAAAGAGAAAATTATTAGACTCTGAAAATGGAAAGAATCAGGGAGAAACAGCCAAATTGTAGTTAAAATCTCACCCCAGGAGAATCCCGTAGGAGTGCGCCTCCCTCCTGCACACTCCATGTCATGGTGTCAGTCGCTCTAGATTCAAGGGTCTAGGAAGGAGCATGCTATTGGCCTAGCTTAGTCTAGAGCCCACACTCTATCCTCTAGGAATCATGGAAAGCAAATACCTGGCCTTTCAGCTTCTATAGGAGAGGCAGTGCCCAGACACATCTCCAAGATAGTCTGTAGCGAACTCCTCGAATATGCCAAGGAGGAAGTACCACCTTCACGAGTTTCTGCCATATTGGTGCATCACCTGCCCTAATATGAGTAACCGAGTTCCCATTTCCCACAAAGATGGCTAAGTGCACAGTGACATCCAGAGAGACTACAGGAGGCTCCGTGTTTAACGCCAGAACTCAGACTCAGGGACTTCTGGGAAATCTACCCTTGCAGTCTCTCCTCTTCCTTGATTAGGCTCAGTGGAGCCCCACGACTCCCTTGCTTCTTGGTCCCCTCAACGACATTAAGGAACAAAGACAGTAACGTGGGCACAGCCCCTCCTTGGGTTTGGGACACGAATGCCCTTTTCCACATTTCCCTAAATGCTATTTAGGCTTCACTTTATTTCTTTTTGAGAAACAGAATTCGAAGTCTCTTGCACCCTCTTTATTTCCCTTATCCCAGACCCACAGACTGGGCAGACTGGCAAAAGAGCAAACAAACACAAGCCTTACCAAAAACAGGGAGTGGGAATGGGAGACAGCGGCGATTTTGCTCAAGAAATGCACTCCTTCCCTTGCCGTTCAAGCGGGGAGCAATTTATTTACACAACATATATCCACCTAGGATCACCCTGGCACCACAAGGATACAAATGCTGCATAAAAAGTACTTTCTCTCTGCACAGAAAGTTCTGTCAACAGACCTGCAGTGAATGCAGAGCAGGACGGCCAGCTGGAAGGACAAGGGCCTTTGGAGGAAGCTGAGCAGGAGACCCCACACATCCCTGCCCTGCAGGAGGATGCCCCCCCACTCCCCCACTCAGATCCCTCTTCCTCCTCTTGCTCCTTCTGTCTCTCTCCCTCTCGCAGCTCTCTTTCTCGGCCCCTCCCTCTCCGAGAGGACCCGGATGAGCGGCAGGTCTGGAGAAGCCCGGACGCAGCTGCAGAGGGGCGGCACTGGAACACGAGCTGCCACGCCAGCTTCCCTGACCTGGGAGAGCTGCTCGCGGCGCGTCCGATCCTCCACCCCAGCAGCGGGCCGGCCACGGGAACTCACCTCAGCACATTTAGCCATAAAGCCTCCCGCTTAATACAGTTGACTGAACGAGATAATCAATTAATTAATAAGTCGCGCTGCTCTAGACTAACACATATGCCCACACAGCAAGAAACTGGGAAAGCGCAAGGGGAAACGGAGAAAGCAAAGAGGCTTCCTCTGCAAGAGCAGAGTGTTTACTTGGAGTGCGGCGCAAGTTCGGGAAACATCTGCTTATTCACGATACGAGCACCCAGGGAACTCAAAATAAGCAGAAAGGTTTCCTGGAATTTTAAAAGGAGAGTTGATGCTCTCAACCACAAGATGCTTAGGCCTTATAAGATCTTCAAGTGCTCTCTGACTCAGATTTTTTTTTTCCCTATAGAGTCTTAGAATAAAGCAGGTTCCAGCTCTCTGAAAATTAGCTAGAAGGGTATGTTCTCTGGACGGTTTCCAGTTCAGGTGGATATTCTGTCTACCGAATACTCCCCTTCTCAATGATTCCAGGGCAGGAGGGCGGGGCAGGGGTTTATGCTAAGAAGGCAGCCTTACTGTTTAAAGAAGTGACACTGGCATCCAGAAAACCAGGCGGGAACCCTGGTTCTTCACCTATCAGAGGTCAGACAACTTGGGCAAGCCTCTCAGAGCCTCAGCTTCCCAATCTGTGTAATGGGAAAAACATTTCATCTTCACGAAGTGGCTGTGAGGGTAAGGTAAGAAAGGTTGCTTCCGAGTGCTTTGGGGGTCAGGGAGAAGCATTCAAATGCAAGGCACAATTACTGTCACTTATATACAACACACTCCCAGGTCTGAGTTCTTCTCCCATGCTCTCTCCCCTCCTTCTCCTTCCCTTCCTCTTTCCCTGCCAGAGAGCATCCTAATATTCATGCTAGCTATTACTCATGGAAATTACACCTTTCTGTTAGTTCTTCTTAAAGAATAAATTTCATCTAAATCCATTAAGACATTTTAGGCAATATGCCTACTTTAGAGGTGTTGTTAATTAGGATTTTATTTCAAGACGTTGGTCTGAAGGGGGAAAAGCCAGACCTTGGCCGTTTGGTGAAGCAGTTTGAGAGTAAGGTGGGTTTCCTCAGCCTTCGCCCACTCCTTTCAAATGGTCAACAAAAGCTGAGGGAGAGGAAGTCAAACAACACGAAATATCCAGCAAATAAGCCAAGGCCAAGATCTCTACTGTGCTTAGGAAAGCTATAAGAAGTTCAAAAGACGGGGCGCCTGGGTGGCTCAGTGGGTTAAACCTCTGCCTTCGGCTCAGGTCATGATCTCAGGGTCCTGGGATCAAGCCCCGCATCGGGCTCTCTGCTCAGCAGGGAGCCTGCTTCCTTCTCTCTCTCTGCCTGTCTCTCTGCCTACTTGTGATCTCTCTGTCAAATAAATAAAATCTTTAAAAAAAAAAAAAAAGAAGTTCAAAAGACAATGCGTTGCCCACAAACTCAGTATCTACCCAAAGGGCAAGTTCACACTCTGCTCAGCCTCAGGGAATGTGAATGAGACTTTCCTATTACCCCTTAGTGCCTAGACAAGAGGGATCAGATCCAGATGACAGGTAGACAGACAGACAGATGGTGGGACAGATGCAAAGATGGATTCCATTCAGATGGGTTCTTTCTCCCGGGCACGAGGGGACACAAGACAAAGGGACTGAAGAAAAATATGAGTATGGCTGATTCAGAAGGAACCTCAAACTACTCTTGCCCCACGTTCTCACTTTTAAAAACTGAGGTGGTGAGACAGGAACCAACTCAGCCCCGGTCACGAAGCCACCGGTGCAACAGTGATCGGTACTAGCGAATGGGCAATAGGTACCTCCCGTGTGCCAGGTCTTGCACACAGCTCGCTACGTGTCACAGCGCATTTAATCCTTCCAGGACAATCAGAATGCGGGTCTTACGGATAAGGAGACTAAGGCTCAGACAGGTGAAGCAGCACCCAAGGTCACTCGGCTGGTAAGAGGCAAAGACAGGAAAGGAACGTGAAAGGTACGCCAGCCTCTATGGAACCAAAACCCCTCGTCTCTAACAGAGTACAAGGTCTCTGTACATTTGAACCTGAAATTTTAATTTAAAATGGTACTTACATTCCCGTGGTTAATTGGAAAGTCCCCCCCCCCTTTTTTTTTAATGAACATATGGAAAAATAATTATCTCCCCAAATCATGCATTCCCTCTTCTCGAGTGAAGTCTGCTGTCCGCGCTGAGACTATTTCGGCTGGGGCTGGGCTGCCCCATAGATAAGTCAGGCCCAGGCTGAGTCAGTGTGCCCGCCACTACATATAATAGAAGAGACAGTGTCAGGGAGCAGTCGGCACTCACTTCCATGAGCACATGTTTCCAAATTGCCCTCGACAGGTTACGAGCAGAGTGTTTCAAAGGGATGCATTACGTACCAGCACAAGGGCCGTGAGAGGCTGGCACTCTGCTTTCCTCCAATGCCGTTTGGTTTTGCCTTTGCTTCCGTAAGGAAGGAAGTCCACAGCGACTTCTGGGGCAAGCCGGTCTGGCTCCAGGGCTACTCTCCTTGCCTCTGAATACTAGCACAACAGAACGACAAGTTGATGGGGTACATGGTCTCTGAGGCCAAGAGAGGAGGGTTCGAATCCTGACTCTACCGTTTCCCAGCTGTGTGGCCCTAGGCAACCTCCTTAGCCATGCAGTTCGTCAAATACGGAGTAGGTATAATAATGCTCTCCTCCAGAGGTTGTGGTGAAGGTTAAATAAGTATGTTGATAATAGCTCAGTTTATTCACTAGTCATTATATTCTAGACTCTTCATTAAGCACTGAACATGCATGTATTACTCCTGTAATTCTCACAGAGAAACAGGTAGTATTATTACGCCCATGTCTCGGAGAGGAAACTGAG
Organism: Nasua narica; assembly: GCA_028533885.1. Taxonomy (NCBI): domain Eukaryota; kingdom Metazoa; phylum Chordata; class Mammalia; order Carnivora; family Procyonidae; genus Nasua; species Nasua narica. The sequence goes on along the minus strand of CM052805.1, from coordinate 11,367,050 downwards.
CCACAGAGAGGTTATATGACCAGCCAGCTGTCTCCTGGCAGCCTGTGCTCTGGGTAGCCTGGTTCTAGGCTAAGATCCCTGATCGAACACACTGTTAGTAGCACAGAAAATGCTCAAGAGATTTTGGTTCTCTTTTGTCATTACACAGCCTCCTACTTGCTCACCTACTCAGAAAGGACAATCTTCAGTGTCTTGGGGTAAGAACAGCAGAATTACCATCAATAGACCCTCAGGTTCATGTCCAATGCTTCACGTATATTTTCTTATTGAGTCTTCAGTGTATACTGCATGTTAGGTCCTACCGTCTCTTGTTGAATATAAGCTGGGGCTCTATCCCTTGTCCCTATTTGCCAAGGGACTCCCACAAGAGAAAGAGGGGCACCAAGATGGAAGTCCAAGTCTATTTCACGCTGAAGTCTACACCACACTGACGAACTGGGCAAGCCTTCATAACGTTCGCCATCTAAATCAACCAGATCCTTTCCACCACCCTCGCTTCACTGTTCCTGGAATGGCGAGCTTCCAACCTGCACTGTGCATGCGACTCATCCAGAGATCTTGTTAAACGCAGGCTCTGATTCAGGAGCTCTGACGTGGAAACGGAGACGGTGCATTCCTCGTAAGCGCCCACACGACGCCACTGTTGCTGCAGTGTGCACAGCACTGTGAATAGCAAGGATCTCAGAGAGGCCTTCGGTCCCTCCATCTTTTCTCGCTATGTGCCAACTGAGACCCAAGAGGCTTCTAAGGTTATAGAACTGAGAATGGGAATTAGTTCCAATTTCTTTAGCTCAATGGAGTCGGATTTTCCAAACCACCTCCACCTCCCACAAATGTCACCTCACCGCTGACACAGCCATCATACGTGCACACACTCGCGTACACGCACAAACACACACCCTCTCGGCCTCTCAAATTTTATGTCTTTTTGTCATATGGTTACTGTGTACATTTTATATGAAATCTTAGTAGCAAGTGAAAACTCAAATTATTGCCAGGCATATTTAACACCAAAAGGAGAATTCCACCATGTGCAAAATGCAGCAGTTCCAGCAACTTACAAGTGAATAATGACTTAAGAAATGATAATCAGACTGATGACATTTGGTTGTACGTGGTTAAGTCTTTCGGAAAAAAAAATGCCTTTCCCACTCTCAAATTTAAACCTATGAGAAATAGTTACGGGGTTCTTCATAAAGTGGCCCTCTCTCGCTAGCCCATAGCTTCATAACTATTGTCCTTCCCGTCCAGCCTCATCTCTCTACGCATTCCCCAAAACCTTCTCTGCCCAGCTGTGCTGCTCCTTCAGCTCCTTCACGGCCAAGATCATTCTTACTTCAGGGCCTAATTGTACTCTGCTCTCCACATGGGGATTCTCTTCTCCCATATGTAATTCTCTGGGGATCTCTCTGTCCCCAAGCCCAGAGTTTCCTTCCATAGGGCAGTGGACCCTCATTGACCCTCATTGACCCTGCTCACCATTCCAAAAGGCTGACTTTATATCCTAGTCTTTCCAGGCGGGTCATCACTTTTTGGTGATCCAGAAAAAAAGTTAAAAAAGCAATCGAGGTGAAAGAATGTCACAATGGCTAGTAACCCAGGCCAGCTTCCAAAAGCCACTTCAATGACCTCCGTTATCACTCAGTCAAGGATTTCCTCCATGAACTGATGCCAAGAGACAGGACAAGTGAAGCAGTGTGAATTCGCAAACACTCTATTTATATATGCTGGTTACAACAACACTAATAGGAGAAGGCACTACCACCAAGAAGTTCCTGCATATAAAACTCAATGCATTCTCTTTTGGCCACAGATTCAAACTTTCCAATGATCTCCATTATTTTCCTCTAAGAAAACTTCTCCTGGACTTCCATCCAGTGATTTTCTTTTCTTGTGACTGTGCAAATATCAAAACTGCAACATCTCTTCTTCTTTACCATGCTTGGGTCTCCAACCATCTCTCTGGCAAAGACTTCATCTTACGAGCAGGCTAATGACTGCCCAAGTCTACTGTTTCAATACTATTTATAAGAACAAAACAAAATCCACAAAATATTCCCTACCACAGAGACTCTCTTCCAGTTGTCACTTACTCCCTGATAATAATAATTATAAGCAAACACTTAATATGTGCCAGGCGTGATCCTCATATTTTATATATACTAATTGACTAAACTTCAAAATAATTCTAGTGGTAAGTACTACTATTATCTTTCCTATTGTGCAGATGAAGAAACTGAGACACAAAGAGTTAAAGTGGTTTTCCCAGTGTCATACAGGTGGTAAGTCTGAATTTGAACTTGAACTCAGGCTGTCTGGATCCTATACTCTTAAACCACTAACATTGCTACTCTTGTTTACAGGATACCTACCTACACAGATTACTTAACCTAATAATCTCATTTTAATTCATTTAACTCCTTATTAGCACATTTCATGCGAATAATTTCAAACTGCCATGGAAATTCAAAGAACAGTGTGTTATGAGAAAGAGAAACAATGGGGATCTAATTTTGATCAGGGGAGTAAAGGAAGTGCTCTCTGAAGAATGAAACTTGCATGGGGACCTGAAAGATGAGGAGGGTCCAAGCACACGAGACCTCAGGTAGAAAAATGTTCTAAGACATGAGACTAGCTTAGCCAAACCCTAAAGGCAGGAAAGTAACTGGCAGTAAAGAAGCGACCTAAAAACTTGGTGTTTAGAACTAGTAAGAGCCAAGTGGAGGGTGTGTGGGCAACCAGTTCAAGGGATTTGGCAGTGAATATGGACAAAGAACCAGTAACCAGAGAGAAACGGAGTCAGAAGCTACTTTTGTTTGGGGGGGAATGGCTAAGACAAGAAGTCGTTTGACTGTGTAAGGGGTGACAGCACAGGGATGAAGGGACTTAGATACACAACACAGATGGAAACGGTATTTTATTAAAAGCTTCCTGGGCGATCCCAATGGTATCAGAGGTGAAATGAGTACCACCTGATGTGACCCCTGAGGGACACTCAGCAGAATGACAGAATTCCAGAACGACAGGGAGGCAGACAAATGGAATGAAAAGGGAATAAAGGATATCAGGGAATCCCTCATCCTTAACGCCACAGTCATCATTTTTCTCTCTAGACCTTCTCCCGCCTTTTCCTTCCATCACTCACCATGGAAGTTCACAGGATGACAGAATCGCAGGAAACAAAGCTGCTCATCAGACAGTGAGGGAACTAAGGATGGCGGTGGGTGACTCGCACAGCCAGATGGCTCCGTGATTTGTCCCTGCCCCTTCTGTCCTACAGAACCACACCTACGAAACCCTCAAGTTGTGCGAGGCAAGGTGATACCCAAAAGTCAGCCATGGAACCTCAACCCACATGTATCCCTGAATGGGACTTGTTTGGCCAACCTCATAAAGGTACAGAATAAGGCTCCTCTTTCTTTGGTACTAGAAGTGTCAAGAGCCTCTCCAGCCATTTATTTGATGGAGAGGTTGCTAAACGTTACGGCGAACAGCCCCATCTATCTGGGTAATAGCTGAGTGTTCGCGTCTGCTGAAACCCTAAAACCTCACCAACCTGCAAGGAAAAGTTTTCCTGACCTCCAGAGCGTGCTCTGCGTGATTATGAGGAACAGGAAGGTTCTGCGCTGCAGTGGACCCTGGCCTGGAGGTAAGGGGTGCTCTACCTGAGCCGCGATTCTGCCACTGACTTGCGTGGCTTTGAGGAAATCAGTTGATCTTTTTAGGGAAACTTTTACTAGAAGGGAAAGGGGGCTAATACAAATAACCCCAAACATGTGCGCACAGACTTCAGAAGCAAGTGCTTGCTTCCTTTCCGAACTGGGTGACACCAGTGAATTCCTTGAGCCCGCTAGCAGCAAACTGTGGCTACAACAGGGCTTGCTGCTGAGTAACAACCACAAAATCCCAGCGGCGAGCTACAGTGAGAATGCACAGAGCTCATGCATCCGCAGTTCGGGTGATGGAGGTTCGGCTGGCTGGCCGTTTAACCTGGGCATGGCTGCGGTCGCTGGCTCTGTTCCGAGTGAGTCCCATCCTCTTCTGGCTCCGGCCAACTAGCCCAGGTATAGCCTCTCATGATGACGGCGGGGATGTGAAAGGGCAGGCAGAAATGCGTGAGGCCTCCTAAAGCTCAGGCGCGGAACTGGCACACTGCTACTCTTATCTCATTCTATTGGCCCAAGCAGTCCACATGGGCAAACCCAAAGTCAAGGGACGGGGAAACATACGCCATTCCCTTGGTGCCGGGAGCTCCAAAGTCATGTGGGACGGGACATACACAGAGAGAGGAGCCAGTGAGCTGGTCCAGTTTCCCCCTTGTTCCCTCATGACACTGGGCCCCACCTGGAAGGCGCCCCCATGCACCTATCTCAACCCGACCTATTCTACAATCCCAGACCAGCAGCCCCCTCCTCCACTGCATGGGCCCTGCAGCTGACCGGAGCCGATCCAATTCTCTAGACCTCACGGAATGTGTCTCTTTCGGGGCCCTCGATGCTGGAGTTCAAACAACAGGTGGGTGACGGATTAGGCTCTCTGTGAAGGGGATGTGTGCTGGTGCTTAGCTTTCCCAAGGAGAGAAGGAAATGTTGACTGTCTCTGATAAAACTGCCTGACCTAAAACCTTGGGAGCTAATGGTGTGATTCCCTTCAGGGGTCACAGCAGGAACCAAGCTGCGGCCCACCGGAAGACTGGCCCCACAGCACCCTGCTTGGGCACCAATGGCTGGTGTCAGCACCTTCGTCCTCCTGGGAGCCCAGGCCTGGTGGGGCTCAGGAGCAGATATCGTCGGGTCCCTGTAGCAGATTTTGAACCTCTCCCGTCAGCCACAACACCCAAAACTTCCTTGTTGAAGAATGCACCCCCTACAAAGTCACTCGGGGCACAAACAAGTGTGGGTTACAGACCCACACACCCAGACCTCGATGTAGATTTATTTAATCTACCTTCGACTCTAAGTATAATTTTTCAAAGTGAGAAAATTAGGTGGAAGAGACAAAAGTAGGAAAAAACAAGATGAAGCCACAAGCAGGACAAATACCCAACATTAATTATATTGCATCCCTGCTAATACCCAGCTTTCAAGGAGCGAGGAGGAGAGTAAACTGCGCGGATGGCCCCAGTTCAGCTTCTGCCACAGAGATCAATGGCTGAATCTCCTGTCTCCCATCCCTGGATCTTCCTTATCGGGCTCCTGGATTTTCAAGGTCTCACTCACCTCTGGCTACAAGACCAGGCCTGCTGGGTCTCAAGAAAAAAATCCAGTCTGACCCCCACAGAGATTCCTTCCCTCTCATCCCCCAGGGCCACTCTCTCCAAGTCCTGTTCTGCCACTTTCTTCGACGTCAGAGGCAGCCCAGCCCGCTGCACGCCAGGCCGTGGACTCTTACCTCGTCTCCCCACTAAGTGCCCAGGGACCACAGTGCACACGCCTCTCGGCAGCAGCTGCAGCAGACACCATCCACCTGGGAGCAGGATTCATTAGCTCCGTAACGGGGCCTGGGGCTTACCCCACCAGGCGCTCCGCCGCCTCGCGGTAACTGCAGGCTCCGGCAGAGAAAAGAAAGAGAGAGCTGGGCAGCCGCTGTGCCCCGCGGTGGCTGCAGGGTCCACCTGGAGCACATCAAAGCGGGCTCCTGACCCTGCAGGCACGTACCAGGGCCCAGGAGACACACTTTTGGCCTGGCCGTGCTGCCTCTGCTCGGAGTACAATTTAGGACATTTCTTTCCACGCTGTTCTAGCAAGCGGGGACCTAAAGAGATTTGCTAATTGGCATCGCAAGTCCTAGCATGCCCTGATCCCCGCAGAGCACCTTGTTACTCTAATTGTTTGGAGACCCATTTTCATATCCCAAGACGAGGGGCCAGAGACTGTAAAAACCTGAAGGCGAGAGACGCTAAACGTTCTCACTGCCACTGCTCTGAACAGAAAGCAGTTTGCCATTTCAGCTGTGGCAGGTCAGGACAATTCTAGGGGCACCCGTGATCTAGGAAGTTCCTTCCAATGGGTCGGGGTCCACAGGAAGAAGGGATCCATCCCTTCTTGGAGAAGGGTTACTCCAAAGGCGAATGGATGAGCTGGCATGGGAGGTCATGGGCATGGAGGGGGGGGGGGGGTTTAAACTGACCCCCTCGGTCAGGCCAGAAACCTGGCCATAACCAATGGTTCTTCTTCCTCTCTCCGTGACCGACTCAGCAATCAGCAACGTTACCTGCTAACTTGCTCTAGAATCTGTCCCAACCTCCCCATTTCCAATAATCGAAGCTCAGTTCCTTACCTAGACCATTCTCTCCACTTGCACCCCCAGTCTGAGTCTCCAGCCCTCTAACCCAGGAAGCAGCAAACTACAGCTCACGGACCAAGTCTGGCCAGCCAACGGTTTCTGTAAATAAAGTTCACTGGCACACAGCCACGCCCATTTTCTTACACATCGTCCCTGTTTTTGTACTACAACATCAGAGTTGAATAGTTGCAAGACAGCACGTGGCACACAGAGTGAAAAACACCTACTATGTGGCCCTTTAGGGAAAAGCCTGCTGAGCTTTGCTCTCAGTTACCACCACGGGCATGAGTTCAAGTCGCTTGTCTCAAGATTCACCAACTGCTCCCCCCTAACAAATGGGAAAAATTTAAATTCCTTGGCATGCATGCATGTAACATTCCTTATGAATCTTTATCTAGTTCCGGGGTTAGAAACTGGCAGCCCATGGGTTTCATCTAGCCACTATATGTTTGTCTTCTGCGGCCCACAGAGTCAAAGTATTAAATTAATTCCCAACTCTTACAAATCACAAAATTATACATCAAAGTTCAGATTTCTGATTTATCTAGAAAACACGGAACTCTGGCAACACGCGGCCCCTGTTCCCACACAGCCTCCACCAGCCACAGTCAACCTGCATCTGCCCCCTGTGGACGATGCCTGTGCTGTCCAGTCTGCCGCCGACCCCGCCACTCTCGAGTACCCTACACCAGGCCTGCTTCCGTAGTGGAGGCCGAGGAGTCTGATGTCCTGCGCGCCTCCTTCTCTCTTTACCAGTCAGCCCCGGTAGTGCTCTCCCTGGAACAATTTACTACAGTAGACGATTTACTACTCCCTGGAACGATTTACGACATGCTTTCCCCCGCCTCCATGCTGGTGCACAGGCTGTGTGAGTCGGCCAGGGCTGCCATAACTAAGTACCACAAACTGGGTGGTTTCAACAACTGAAAGGTACTTTCTCGCAGCTCTGGGAGCTGGAGGTCCCAGATGAAGGGGAGAGCAGACGGGTTCCTTCTGAGGCCTCTCTCCTGGGCCTTACTCTCTCTCTGCATCTTCACGTGGTCTTCCTCGTGCACGTCTGTGTCCTCACCTCCTCGTCTTACAAGCACACCAGTCAGACTGGAGTGGGGCCCACCCTAATGATCTCATTGAACCTTAAGTACCTCTTCCAGGACCCTACCTCCAAATAGAGTCACATTCTGAGGTACTGGGGGTCAGGACTTCAACCTATGAATTGGGGTGGGGGACACCATTGAGCCCATACACCTCTCTTCTAAGAATGCCCTCACCTACTTTAATCATCTGACAAATACTCTTGCTTTAAGAGGCAGATCAGACACCCCTTCCATGGTGAGGCCTCCTCAGAAATCTCCTGCAGGGCTTGCCTTCCCATCTTCTATTTCTTTGCCACTTGGGCACACCCTCGCTAGAGAACTATCACTTTGCACTACAGTGATTTATATCTGCCCTCCCCCCCTTTTTTCCCCCCTCAACTGTGAGCTTCTGGAAATAGTACCTCTATTCATTCAGTAAATATCCACTGGGGACTCACAGGTACCAGGCACTGTTGACGCCACTGAAGATCTGACAGTGAACAAGATGAACTAGTTTCCTGCCTGCAGAGAGTCTACACTCGAGCGAGGGAAAAGGATAATAAATAAGAAAATAAACAAAAGAGGTAAATTGCACAGCACCATGTTTAACCCCTTGGGGACATTCAAAAGACCCTGAATGAATGCTGTTAGGGAAACGCATGCAAGATGGGTCCAGATATCTTAGGACATTTGCAGACTTGGATTTCTGTACTGTTTGACTCTGAGTTGCTGAGGCAGTTATGTAGGATGCCAGTCAGCCTCCTCTTGTCCTGAAAGCTTGTGTCACTAGCTTGGCTCCCTGTCTCCCTATGTCCTTCCTTAAGTCATGGGACCCAGCACCATGCCTAGGAAGAGATGTAAGGACCAACACAAAGCCAACCAATGACTCCCACCGCCCCTGCCTCAAAAATCCCCAAGGTTAAGGTCTGGTTGCCAATGGCCAGACCCAGAGATGGGCAATATCTTCCTGTGTGCAACTTCCAGGTAAATTTGTGCAGGGAAAATGAGGGCAGTGCAAAGGACTAGGTGTAAGAGGGCCCCCCTCTATGAAAATGATGTCCATTTCAGAAGCGTCTTAGTTTATAACCACCTATAAGGAAGTAACGGGTGATTTCTAAAAGTTCTCCACTAATACATGAGAAATGGTACCAGCCACACCATAACCCCCACTCTGCTGAAAGCAGAGGGAGCTCAGCATGGCCACTCATCATGTCCACTCCCTTCCTGTTTCCCATAATTCTTAAAAAGTGCTATTTGTGTATCACTGAATTAAAAAAACAATGCCTACTAAAGGAATTTTTCAGTGCATTACAAAATTCTCACCCAGGGAACTCTGTGGCTCTCATTCATTCCTACATATAAAATTCAGAAGTCATTTTTGTCACATAAAAATTCATCTTAAACTTATGGGTTAATGTTAAATTTATACATTAGCAGGAAGTGGCTTACAAACCCTGGGCACCCCATTCTAGAGCACATCTAGTGGCCTTTTACCACGTTTAGTATACTTTATAAACATATCCCAATGTGGCCTGCATGTCAATTATCTATTGCTGGATGGTTTATATTATAGGTGACCACTCTCGATGGTTATGTATGATTATATTTAAATGATTACATTTTCTGTGTAATTATGGTTGGTAAAAAAAAGGTAAGGTTCACAAAACTACCAAATTCTTATTATCTCTAATAGATTTTAGTTCACTCCCTGAGATTTTCTATGTAGATAGTCCCATCATATTAAGTAATGATTATTTTGCCATGTTCTTTCCAATATACATCCTTAGTTCATTTTCTTCTTTAATTGCATTGGTGAGCAATATCAGGGCATGATATTATAATATAATTATGAATAATGAGAGAAAGAGTAGTTTGTTCCTACATTTCAGTGGAAATGTCATTAGGATCACCCCACATTGACAGGCATAATATTGGTTAGCTGTTGGTTTGGTATAGATTTCTTTTTTTGGTTAATAAAAAATGCACTTTCGGATTCCAATCATCCTATCATCAGTAACAGATATCAGATTTTATCAAATATCTTTAAGGATCTACCATGATGATTTCGAGATTTAGAGAATACTTTTTTCCTATGCTACACATTTCTATAATCCTTTATTTTCCCATGTCCCAGGCCCAATAGTCGAATTACTAGATCAAAGATATAAAAGTCTGAAAGTTCTTCATACATTTTGTCAAACCATATCCCATAGGATTGGGCCAAATGACATCTCCTCACCCACCCCTGCCCTACAGAGGATGAAAATGGACTTTGCCCAGCATTGTGCTTTAACAACTAAAATCTCTGTCAACTGATAAGACTATCGAATGTTGGCTATAAAATATACAAGATATACTGCCTCTGTCCCACTCTCCTACTGCAACTCTTAAAAAATAATTGTTGCCCCTCAGGTTTATGGTATCTGCTGACATTTCATAAAGATTTTAATACAATTCCTCTGGAAGAGCCCTTAAGGAACATCTAGCACAGTGATTGAGAAACATTTTGAGGTCACAGAACTATAATAATCTGAAAAAGTTATACATGCCTTTCCCAGAAAGAACGTGCACATGTGGATTTTTTTTTCCAGAAGTTTCCAACTATCTGCAGCTATCCTGAAGCTCATCTCATCTCCACAGGCCCACAGTGGAGAAGTCTGACCTAGTCCAACACTTTTATTCCACAGATGGGGACAAATGAGGCCAAGCATCCTGCTTTGGTTACAAACTGAAATGAAACCATCTTTTGATTTGTTTTAAAGGCCTTTTCCAAAAATACCTGAAAAGAAAAGCATGTATTCGTTTTCTGCTTTAAAAAGATGTTTTTATTTTGAAAAAGTAAAACGTTTGGAGGAACAGCAGCCTTACTGAACTTGCTGTGAATCTTCCCAAGATAAATACTTTAAGGGAGCCCGTATCCATTCTCATGGGGTAAATGGGAACATGTGTCCAAGCAGGTTTGAGAAGATCCAGAGTCTGGTCCCAGCAGGCCAGAAAGTTAAAGAGCTACCCTGGAATAACTCATAAACCCTGTGACCCTCATCTATCACATGTGTAAAATAGGGTAATAATAAGGTGGTAGGCCGTGGAGGGCTGTGTATGTGTGCTGTATATGAGTGTGCATCGTGGGCAGTGGCGAGTTGTGAGTTACATGTGTCAATGCAGATTTTATGTACCTACGTGTGTGTGTTTTAGGTTGGGGGGGTAGGTTGTGTGCAGGGAGTTGTGGGCTGTGTGTGTATGGAGATTATAGGATGTGGGAGTGTGTGGGGGATGTGTGTGTGTGTGTGGGATGTGTGTGTGTGTGTGTGTGTGTGTGTAGATAAGGGGTAGGCTGGACCAGACTGTGGATGGCGTGATAAATGTTGCTGGTGCCCCAATGGCATCCCTTCTGCAGTGTAAGACAACTGGCCCCCAAATGCCGGCACCAGCGTGCATTTGCCTGAGGGGCTTCTCTGGGTCTGGGTCCCACTTTGGCCGCACCTCAGCAGGCCAGAAATGCCAGCAAATTCCACTCTCAATCCCTCAGTGGCCCCCAATCAATGACTGACAAGGGTTAGAAGATAAATAGCCCAGCTCCCCAAGTTCAAGTTCTACACCCTTCCCTGGAGCTGCTCAATGGTGATAACATGCTTGAAAGTGATCTCCTATTAGTTACTTTCTTTTCCCTGTTGTACTTCCATACCCCCATCTGGATGTTTCCTGAGCTTCTTTCCAAATAAATGGCCCATTCTCACATCGATTACATCAGTGGTCCACTTCTGGGCACATTCACACTGAGACAGCTCTGTAAGCCATCCTGAACTTGCCCCTGAGGGCCATGGACAGCCATGAAGGTCATCACACAACCCGTTATGTATTTAAAAAATTAAGTGAATAAGCCTAAGAGTCCAGCAACTTTCTGGGGCCCGCAGCTCATACCCCAAGGGAGTTGTCTAGGTTAATGATGCACAAAGCCTCCAAATCAAGGAAGGGTATTTGCCCACCTGCCAGGCATGGTGGTCCCCTGCCCCTGGGAGCAGGCAAGGCAAGAGTCAGGTCCAAGCAACCTGCTTCACAGCCCCACTCACATCGGGATGCTTTCTTAGAAATACGTTCAAAAGCATTGTGTCCAAACCAGTCAAGAGAAAGATCCTGGGTGAACTTAAAACCTGCCAGGCAGAGCTGCCATTCCTGGTGGACACTGTCATTTCCACTCAGCCCCAACTTGGAAAAGGGAGGCCGAAGCCACCTTCTCCCCTGGGACAGGAGCCAGGGGCCTGGTTTCTTTGCAAGTCAGGCAGCTGCCAATGAACCTGCTTTAAAGGCGGAAATCTGGGCCACTAGAAACTTCTGGTCCTGCCCGTGTGGCTCTCTAGGAAGTGCCATGGCCATCAGGTGGGTGAAGCCCATGGAGACTGCCACTCTCAGTGCGATGCACAGGAACCTTCTTGGCTGAGGCACCCGTCAAATTCTTCCCTGTCAGCCTCGCCCTTCAGAGCGAATGAGAGAGGGCAGAGCCGGCCTCTGGAGGGCGGGAGGAGCGCATCAGAGCGGCGTGGGCCCACGTGGAAGAAAGAAAACCGAAGGAGGAGATGAGGCGCCTCTAAGCTGACAGGATGGCCAGTACCCTCCCTCTGTGCTATGGTGGGGCTGCCCGTCCCTCTCACCGCTTCCTGGAGACCCCTTGAGCCCTGGCAAAGCTGCAGTAACAGTGTCAAGCACAAAACAGACTCCACACCAAGCCCCGTATCCCTCGCGTGCGTGTAGTCGTAAACAAACTACTTAACCCTCCATGCCTCAGTATCCTCCCTTATAAAATGAGGCTAATCATACTTATTTCAGTGTTGCTGAGAGGCTTCCATGAGACCCAGTGTGTGGGAACGCCAAACAGGATACCTGACACTTACTGTTAAATATTCCCTTCCTTAACTATTAGAAAAAGTAATGCTTTTGCAATAATTTCCGTATGCCAGGCACTGTTGACAAGAAATCTTTCCACGACTTGTGAAGCAGATCCTACAACCCCTCCCGTTTTATAGATTAGCAAACAGAATCAGGGAGGTCCTGTAACTATCAGGAGTTCTGGCACGTCCTGCGGGGGCACCAGAGTGGGAACACACCGGCCCTGGCCCTGGAGCCCAGGTTCTCCCCGTTCCACTCGCTCCCCCACTTACAAGAGAAACAGGAAGCCCACCTGTCCCAGGAAGAATGCTTATGTATCATCAGGCGTCAATCGTGTTTATCACTTGTTCATGTTAAGTTTCAAGACAAAAGGCACATTCGCTGGTGGGGTGGATGCTGTAAGTCCGGCTGCGAAACCCAACAAGTCACAGTAAGGCTGCCGTGCAGCAGTGGTCCACAAGGTGTGACCCACAGCCCGGCCGCATCAGCAGCACCTGGGCAGGTGTCAGAAATGCAAATCCCCCCTTCCCGCCCAGGCCTACTGAATCAGAAACTCTGGGGGTGGGGCCCAGCCGCCTCCGAGCAAACTCTCCAGGCGGTTTCCATGAACACTCAAGTCTGAACACCACCACTGGAGAAGAATGTATGTTTTCCTTCTGCAATAACTCCTAAGCATGAAGACTGAATGAATGAACGAATGAACAAATGAACGAATGAACCATAACACTGTTATTGTTTTACTTCCAGCTGAGGCTGTTAGGAAATATGGGTAGTGGACACATAATGTCTATTGAAGACAAATAAATTCATTTATTCATTCACTCATTCTTCATTCACTATCCATTTTTGAGCATTGACTGGGGCGATGGCAGCACATAGCTAAAAAGACAAATGCATCAGTTTCCTACCTATATAGTCGAATAATCTAGTAGGGGAAGCAGTCGTGTAACACATAATTACACAATTATTAAGTTGTGCTTTAGGTAAAGAATATGAAAGAGCAAAGGAATAAGTCAGGAATGCATAGGGGGCGTTGCAGATCTTATCTTGGAGGTCAGGGAAAACCTCTCCAGGAAAGTGACACTGGAGTCAGGACACTGTCCCCTGAAGCAGGTTAGGAGGGGGCAGCCAGCTGTGAGGGTGAGCAGGACCAAGTACCCTGGCAGAGGGAGCAGCCTGTACCAAGGCCCTGGGGTAGGAAGATGCTCCCTGGGTGGTCTTAAGGACCAGAGCCCTTTGAAGCAGTTTTTCTGCGAATCCCTCTGCTCAGGGTTCCCACGCTGTATGACAGGGCAAAGCCAGAATGTACACGCACACACAGGGCCCCGTGGGCTTCCAGCTTCCAGTCCAGCTTCTCCCAGCGGACTCTATTCCCACCCACAGCGCCAGACAGAAGCTTGGCTTGCTTGCTGCCTCCCTAAGCTGGCAGGTGGCGGTTCCGAGATCCTGTTTCACTGATGGGCAAACCGTGCATGAAGCCGGGAGCCCCCCACAGGCAGGGCCACCTGGGGCTGCCTGGATCCAGCTCCTGGTCCTCACTTAGGCTCTAAATTTCCTCTAGCTTTCTAAGAGTGCAGCCAGCTTTCTTTCTTCCAAGTCTGACTACATTTCTTTTTTCTTGTTATATCTTACCCAGAATTGCTCCATAATTAAAGAGGAGCAGTAAGAGTGAATTTGCAAGCTCAGCTCATGGCACTACATTTACTTTTAAAATCCCCCACGACTACGTTAGGTGTCATTGTAATGGACTTCCAGAGGATCGCAGACTTGCCATCTGAACCTGAACCACCAGGAGTGCAATCCCCGCCGCAAGCTCTTTCTGCCAAACTGTTAGAGTTTCCCGACTTGCCTGCCAATACTCTCAGCGACTACCACAGCCCATGGCATAAAACAGTGACCGGTAAATACTTTTGAATGGATAAGTTAAGTTCATTGCTAACCTTCACACAATGCTACAAGGTGGAGAGAACACTGTACCTCTTTGAAAGGTAAAGGAACGGAGGCTCTGAGGGTCAGGTAACTCACCAGAAATCCAACAGAGAGCAAGCTGCAGATCTTAGAGTCAAAATCATGGCTGGGAGATCCCAAAGGCCTCTCTCCGTCCACCACACTGCCTCCCCCACTGCCCTGAAACTCCAGAGGGGCTAGGCTTGGAGGGGAGGGCAACCAGGTGGAGAATAGGGCTGCCTCTTTCTGCGGCAGGGAGGACAGCGTAGTGTGGTGGGAGATGAAGGGTGTGAGCCCTGGGGCGAAGGGGAGTAACTGGGTGGCTGACGGAAGGAGAGGAAGGCAGACATCCCCGCACTGTCGCATACAGAAGACAAGCTGTCATCCCAGAAGTAATAGAGTTTAATCCTTCATAAAGATACCACCAGCTCTGCCCTGCAATGTAAGGAGCTGCAAGGTCTTCCAGATGAAAAGCCAGCTCAGACTGGTGTGCCTGTCTTCGGGGTCGATCCCCAGAATGAATGCTCCAGAGCTTGCCAAGAGGGCCTCATAGGGACCAAAGTGTCACCAGGAAGATCACAAGAAGGGAGGCCGACGGTTCTCTGTAACTTTCCATCCATGAGATCCACCCTAACTTTGCAAGATATTCCGAATTCTAAACCCCTGGGAGATTTGAAGTAGTGGTTATCACCTCATCACCATGCAAGCTGATCAAAGAAAAGCTGAGTACAGATTGTATTTCACAGTGATTGCAACCTTGATTAAAACGCAAAATAAAAATATGTGCAACATGAAGAAGACAAAACATGAAGAAGAGCAGTAACATGAAAAGCTGCAGGAGTAGGACTCAAAGTGGGCTTTTTCTCCTCATTTTGTATATTGTCATGAAAGAACCCACCTCCTTGGAATAAAACAAAACTGCACAATAAAGGAATATAATTGTGCTGACTGAGTGCTTGTTACCTGACTGTTTTGCCCCATTTTAATCACCCAAGGAAGCCCATATTATTAGCCTTGTTTTACAGGGAGGGCGGTAACCTCTGAGGGGCTGAACGACCTGACCACGTTGTAGCTGGTAAGGGCAAAGCCATGTTTTAGAAATAGATGTGGACCTACTCTAAAGCGTACTTTCCAACCTTGGCGGCACGTTAGAATCATATAGGAAGCTTCTAAACATTTTGCTGTTCAGACCACGCCCCAGACCAATTACATCTGAATCCCTCATGGACACCTGGGTGGCTCAGTCGTGAGTGATCTTGGGCTCCTTAGTCAGCAGGGAGTCTGCTTATCCCTCTGCCCCTCCCCATTCATGCTCGCTCTCTCTCTCAAATAAATAAATAAAACCTTTAGAAACAAAATCTGAATCCCTCAGTAACATGAGCTTGGTGCCAGTGACAGCAAGTGTGTGGTCTTTAAAGACCAGCCCTGCAGTGGACTTCCTGGTAAGCCCAACCTCCAGCCCTTGGAGACAGTCTTTGTGCACCTTCAAGGCCTTGAAGAAACTCCTTTCTGCTTCAACTAGCTCAAGTGCCATTTGTTGCCTATAATCAGGAACGGATAACCCCTCTGAGCCTTTTCGGGAAGAATAATTAGCAGCATTAGGAATATAAGAGAGGTGTCCAGAACTTGGAGGCTGAGGCTAGACTGCCTGCATTCAAATCCCAGCTCTGTCACTTACACTGTGGCTTTGGACAAGTTACATCAGCTTCCTGAGCCTCAGTTTCCGTGAAGTACAATGAAGATAGTATGTACTCGGCCCGATGTCTTGCAAATCAAAAGGAAGAGTGTAAATGGTGCTTTGTACATGTAAAGCACTTAAAGGTTAGCTATTACTAAATAACTAAACTATTGTTGAGGTTGGCACCGAAAGGTCTTCCCTTCCATAGGACCACTACGACCCCAAGCTCCAGGAACACTTATCTCCTCTGTGCTTCTTAGACACCAGGCCATTCCCGCCACCATCCCTCTGCCCTTGTGGCTCCTGCCTGGAATTGATGAGGGAGCAGAAGGCTAGCTGAGGACAAAGCATAAGCTGACACTCTGAAACCTCCCCCCCGCCACATACACACTCCTAGATGGGACATGTGTGACATTCTTCCAGGGATCTCCCAACTGTCTTCATGTTAAGGCCTCGATAGAGGGAAAAACAACCTTAACTTGACAATGGCAAGGCCTCCAGTATCTTGTATGTCCTCTTTAACATATGAAAATTCTTTTGAAACCTCCCAGTTCCTTACCTCCCCCAACCCCATAGTATATACTCAGGCACCCCTCACAACCCTGGGGCAGCAGCTCTTTCTGCCCATGGGTCCTGTCCCCGTGCTTTCATAAAACCACCATTTTTCATCAAAGGCGTCTCAAGAACTCTTTCTTGGTCACTGGCGCCAGGCCTCATCCCACTGAACCTGCCCTATATTCCAAAACCCCATCGGAATGACCACCCTTTTCACTCCCACAATCCAGATCTTTTAAACCCTAACTTCTCTCCCTTCTTCATGAAATCCATGCTGCTAGTTCCCTTCTCTGAACCTATGTAGCATCTGGCAGTTCCTACTGCATAATTTAGTACTTAATTATGCATTGCTGTGATAATCTCAGTATTCCATCCTAGATAAGTCCTGTCTCAACGGCTACACTGTAGACTTCTCGAGGGCAGCTCCCTCGTCTCATATATGTCTTGGTCAACCCCACTGGGCTGAACATTTTGGAGCAAAGAAAAGAAAAATGTGTCATATTGAATTGAGCACTTCAACAGATGCCAAATCAACGTCTCAGGTCACAGGAGCGGGGAGAAGGTCATCGAGGAAGCCAGGAGTGGGTCTCCAGGCAGCTCCGAATTCCACCCCACCCCGCGGAATGACTAGGAGGCTGTTTGGTAATTTGCATACAGATGACATTCTACAAAATGCAGGTGCCTGCTTTTTCACCACAGAGGCCAATTAAATGCTTTACATTTTAAAAGCAGACTCTTTAAGAAATGCCTATGAGAACAATTAAGAGCACAAAACACAGTAAATGAAACTGGAAGTTATCAAAAGCTATTGAAAGGAGTTGGAGAAAAATGGCCAGTGGCCAAATGGAAAGAAACCTAGTCCAGTAGATCAGGTGAGACTGTGAAAGCCAAGAGTCACTGGTCAGGGTCCCCGCAGAGTCTCCCACCGGCCAATGTAACACAGAGATAATAACAGCGCCAGCCTCCTATGGTAGTTGTTAAGACTGAATGTATTAATATATGTAAAGTAATTAAAACAGTGCCTGGCACTTGAGTGCTCAGTAACTGTTGGCTGCAATGATTATGATGATTATTAATATAGTAATATATATGCTCCAAAATAGCAGAGACCTTTTCCACCTTGTTTTCTCAGCACCCCAGCACTTCCAGAACACAGGAGGAAACCCAATAAATGTTTGCTGAGTGATTGAATTAAATGGCAAGCTTAGCTGGTGAAAAATTATGATTTGGAGCAGCCTAGAGACCCGCTACCCAAGTGCCTTATTAGCACTCCCTCCTTCCCACAGCCAAGTCTCAGGAGCCCTTTCATAAGTTTCAACCGGTTTGATAGCCTCAGGGACCCCTCCTGGCTCATCCACTCAGACTCTCCAGGCCAGGGGTCCACTCCTTCCGCAGATGATCTGGTTCCTGCATCTTATCCGGCCCCCTCTGGACTTGTTCATTCTGAGTCCTCCCCCAGCTCCAACTTGGGACTCTAGAATACTACAGGCCTGGGTTTAAGTCCCGGCATTCAGTGTCTTGCTAACCAGTGTCCTTGGACCATTTATTTCATGTGTCTGACCGCCTGAGAAGTGGAATACCGAAACCCACTGATATGTAAATGGCCATAATGTGCTCAGCACAGTGTCTGCACACAAAAGGGGATGGCCCGATGTTAATTCCCTCCCAGTGTGCTACTTGCACAATTTGGTAGAATCACTAGAGCCCCATAAAAACAACTGGACGAACCATTTGGCCAGCAAGAGCCTTGTGATTGAAATCACGAGCCTCAAGTCTGTTTCTCCAAAAGAAAGCAAAACTTCGTAATAAAACTGAGTTGTGGTAGGATGCTAGGAAAAGCTGTTTGCTGCAGTCTTAACGGGCAAGAGAGAGAGGGCACAGCCTCAGAGGGCAGGGGACAGGTTTATTAGTAGGATTAAAGCCAGGGGAGCTGCTGGAGAGTCAGGGTGGCTTATCAGCATGAAATAGTGTGTACTCACAGATAAGATCACCCAGAGAGCAGCCAAGAGGCCACTTCAGAAATAAAAAATCGTAATGGGCTACTGGGAGAGCAAATACCAGGAGGTGCGCGGAGCACTGGTCCATGATCTTCTATAAGGAGGGCCACACCGGAAGCACCAAGGGAGGTTTTTCAAGTATAGAATCTAGATCCCTCCCCAAAGTTTCTAGTTGGGTCAGCCTAAGTGGTCTCTGGCAACCTGTTCCCAACATTTACAAGAATCAGAGGCGAAGATGCTAAGGATATGCCAAGTTTCTCAGACTAAGTTATAATGAGAATTGTTTTATAATTAATTCAGTAGCAATTCAGATGCCTGGATTTACCCATTCATTTAACAAACATTCATTATACGTTTTTGGTAAGAAAGAAAGAAGAGGAAAAGATGGTCAGGTCCCTCACCAAGCTTACCACTGACACATGGAGATGCTGACCAAAGAGCCTGGCAATAGATCGATAATTTGTTCACACAAAAATTAAGTCCCTACCCTGTACCAGGCTCTGTGCTAAGGAAGCGGACCCTAAAATAATGGGAAGCGACAAGAAACTTACGAGAAAGTAGTATTTTAGATATCAACCTATCCAAGGGAGACATCACTGCTTTCCTTCTCTTTCTCAGAATTATGTCCTATATTATTCTCTGAGAAGGGAAAGGAATATTTCCTGAAGTTCAGAGAAAAGATTACGTTGCTAAGAACACAATCTACAGGCTTAGGAGACAGGTTTACACAAATGAAATATTGACAGCATGTGCTCAAAAGATACTAATGAGGTAAAAAAAAAGAGTGAAGAGAGTAAAAATGAAAAATATTAAGAGCAGCAGTAATAATATCTAACGTATTAAACACTTACTACGTGCCAAGCATTGATCTCAGTGCTGCACAGACCTAAATAAAAATACACAGCCCTTTCATTTGCTACTGTACCCAGCAGCAAAGATAGTAGTTCTTTAGAGAGGTAATTCCACAATGGCATCAGCGGTCTTAAAAAGCATTCCTGTCATTTGGCCATGTTCCTTCTTTTCAGGAAGTGCATTCTTCAGAACTATCACAAAGGTTTCATGCACAAAGATGAGCATCGCTGGTTTATTATGGTACAAAACCTGGAAACAAACTGCATGCCCAAAAGGAGAAACACCTACTCAAATGATGCATCTGGTGTGTCCACATAACAAAAGAATGAGGGGACTCTCTTTGTACTGATATAAAACCCCTGCCAAGATTTACTATTAAGTGAAAAATCTAAGGTGCAGAAGAATGTGTGGGATCTTTGAAAGTTCATGTCGGATGCATGTATCAACTTGGCAAAAACGATTTGAAGCAACGTACCAAACTACTAGAGGGTGTAATCCAACAGTCCATGCAACGACATGAAAAGTTGGGAAAGAAGTTAGGGAAAATGTTAACTGATTTTGAGTAATAGATCACTCAATTTTTTCTCCCATTTTCCTATATTTCTCAATTTAGATGTGTGACAAAATGAAATACTTTCATCATAAAAAAAATAAAATAAAATAAGTCATGGGTCAAGGCTAGGGATTTGCTTGAAACCTTACAACACACATAAGAAGAGATTCACGATCAAGAAACAAACACCAAGGATTAATGGCAGAAAATGTCAAGGATATGGTCAGAAGGCATAAATCCTAGAATAATGTTTGAAAAAAACAAAAAGCCAAGGGCCTCTCATAATTGAGCCTTGTTTCTTCAACAAATGGGAAAACTGGACAGCAACCTGCAAAAGAATGAAACTGGGCTGGGCTACTTTCATATACCACATCAAAAAAATTAAAAATGAATGAAAGACCTAAATGTGAGATAGGAGACCATCAACCTCCTAGAGGAGAACACAGGCAGTAACCTCTCTGACATTGGCCATGGCAACTTTTTACTAGATATGTCTCCGGAGGCAAGGGAAACAACAGCAAAAATAAACTACTGAGACTACATCGAAATAAAAGCTTCTACCCAGTGAAGCAAACAATCAACAAAACTAAAAGGTAACCTGCAGAATGGGAGAAGATATTTGCAAATGACATGTATGATAAAGGAGTGGTATCCTAAATCTACAAAGAACTTATCAAACTCAACACACAGAAAACAAATAATCCAGTTAAGAAATGGGCAGAAGACATGAACAGACATTTTTCCAAAGAAGACATCCAGATGGCTAACAGACACATGAAAAAGTTCTCAACATCACTCATCATGAAGGAAATGCAAATCAGAACTACCATGAGATACCACCTCACACCTGTCAGAATGGCTAAAATTAACAACATAAGAAACAACAGGTGTTGGCAAGGATGCAGAGAAAGGGGAAACCCTCTTACACTGTTGGTGGGAAGGCAAACTGGTGCAGCCACTCTGGAAAACAGTATGGAGGTTCCTCAAAAAGTTACAAATAGAATTACCATATGATCCAGCGATCACACTACTAGGTATTTACCCAAAGGGTACAAAAATACTGATTTGAAGGGGTACATGCACCCTGATGCTTATAGCACCATTACCAGCAACAGCCAAATTATGGGAAAAGTCCAAATATTCATCAACAGATAAATGGAAAAAGAACAATGTGGTATATATACACACAATAAAATATTACTCAGCCATAAAAAACCATGAAATCTTGCCATTTGCAATGACCTGGATGGAGCCAGAGACTATTACACTAAGCAAAATAAGTCAACCAGAGAAAGACAAACACCATATGATTTTAACCCCATGAGGAATTTAAGAAAAACAAAACAAATGAACGTGGGGGAAAACAAAAGAAAGAAGCAAACCATAAAACACTCTTAACTATAGAGAACAAAACTGATGGTCACTGGAGGGGAGGTGGGCGGAGGGACGGATAAAAGAGGTGATGGGGATGAAGGAGCACATTTGTCATGACGAACACAGGGTGTTGTAAGGAAGTGGTGAATCATTAAATTGTACACCTGAAACTACTATCATGTTGTATGTTAACTAACTGGGCTTTACGTAAAAACATGAACCCATTTAAAAAACTGATTTTTAAAGCCTCATTGAGAGGATGTTTTGGGGGTTGTTACTCTTTCAATGTGTTGGTTAGGACACTTTTTGTTGTAATTGACAGGAAACCCAACTCCAACTGCATGAAGCAAAAGGGGATCTACTGGCTTACAGAATCGAGAAGTCCAAAGGAAGAACTGACTTCTGGAATAGCTCTCTAGCATCTTGACTTACCTTCTCTTAACTCAGTTCTCCACTATATAGGTTTCAATACCAGGCCCCAGGTAGTGGCCCCTGGAAACCTAGGCTCACTTCACTTTACTACAAGTAGTTCTAGAAGAAAAGAGCCCCTGTCTCCTTCCTCAACAGGGGTAAGAACACCTAAGACACACTAGCTGGGTCATGTGCTGTCTCTGAACCAATCACAGCAGTGAAGGAAAAGCGAAGTTCTGACTGCCCAGGCCAGGACACATGGCACACGCTGGAATCCAGGAAATACTGAACACCATCTCAATGTCCTTCCGGAGGCAAGGGAAACAACAGCAAAAATAAACAGGTACCAGAAGAAGAAGGAGACTAGGAAGCAAAACAACAGCTGACCCCCAGGTAACAGAGAAGTGCAAATTCACAAATCGCCATCTCTTTGATTAAAAAGAAGAAGAAAAAAGAAGAAATTAAGAGCGAAAAAAGAAGAATTAAGAGCAAAAGATGAAAAACACTCCATTAAGAAGAATGTGAAATTCAGGGCGCCTGGGTGGCTCAGTTGGTTGAGCTACTGACTTCAGCTCAGGTCATGATCCCGGAGTCCTAGGATGGAGTCCCGCATTGGGCTCCCAGCTCCATGGGGGAGTCTGCTTCTCCCTCTGACCTTCTCCCCTCTCATTCTCTCTCTCCATCTCTCTCTCTCAAATAAACAAATAAAATCTTTAAAAAAAAAAAAAGAATGTGAAATTCAGCATAAAGCAGCAGCTAGTAAGAGCATATCGCTTTAAATGAGTTCAGAGGCCAGAGGAACAAAGTGTCCAATTCATGGTTAGGTCCACGGAGCTACTATCAAAGATTTGGGCTTTGCTATCTTTGGGAGAAACAAAAAACCAGGGAGGTCCCAAAGGAGACAGAGAGGAGGTGAGAGTTGCTAGCCAAGGACCAGAGGCAACCACTGATTTCTGAAGAAATTACTGAACAGATTATAAAACGGCAGATTTAAGCACGTTTAGAGAAGAGTTGATTAACAGAACTACCGGAAGCTCGCCAAGCACTAAGTCTGCCAAATGCACTGCGTGGGATCATCAGGTTGGGACCGCTTGGGAAGACAAGGTTAGAATCAGCACATGTAGCTTCCAGAAGAGCATCGGGGAACCGGAAAACAAGTTCTAGGGATAAATCTTTGGCTAGCAGAAGAAACACGAGTCTGACTGAGTGGCTGAGTGGCCTGCTCTCCGCGCCCATGGAATGTCAGCATGGCCATCGTGAGAACGGCCACCGAGGGTCCTGACTCTGTGCTAGGCGACAGGCTGCAGCACAGGCTATGTCACATTCCCTCACTTAAACCCCTCAGCAATGCAGAAAGTAGATACTTACTGGTGCCCTTTTACAGATGAGAATGCTAAGGCTTAAGGCTAAAAAAAAAGAGTCAAACTGGCCGCTGACTGAGCAGGCATTCCGACCCAGATCTGTCCAGCTGCAAAATTTTTCCTAACGAACACTGTCCTCGGCTGATGTGGTAAACAGTGCGCGTTCATAATTGGCAGCTGTTCTCATGTGTTGTTAGCATGATCCCAAACAAAATACTGCCCTCTAAATGTTAAAATGTGCCCAGTTCACTCTTCTCCTGGGGAACCTAGAAATTTAAAAGTGTACCAAGAAAAGACAGCAGCCTTTTAGAGGCAGGAGGTTAGCACCTGAGGTCTTGAGGGACAAAACTCTTGGCCAACGGTTCCTGTACCCCATCCTAGGACTCCGGGATCATGACCTGAGCTGAAGTCAGTTGCTCAACCAACTGAGCCACCCAGGCGTCCTGAATTTCACATTCTTCTTAATGGAGTGCTTCTAGAAAATCTGCTCATTTCTGTTCCTCTTTCTTCATCTTTTGCCTCTCCTTTTTCAGTTATCTGTGCAACTTGAGTCTTTATTTGATGTCTTTTTTTTTTAAAGATTTTATTTATTTACTTGAGATAGAGACAGTGAGAGAGAGCATGAGAGGGGAGAATGTCAGAGGGAGAAGCAGACTCCCTGTGGAGCTGGGAGCCGGATGTGGGACTCGATCCCGGAACTCCGGGATCATGACCTGAGCTGAAGGCAGTTGCTTATCCAACTGAGCCACCCAGGCGCCCTGGTGTCTTAATCACCAAAGTAATATATGCTTATCATCAAACTATCAAGCATCAGACAAGTGCATAGTAAAAAGTGAATGTCCCCCTCCCTTAGGAAACTGCTGGTGACGGTCTGGTACACAACCTTCCACACTGTTTACTGTGCACATGTAAGTAAACCATGTTTCGTACAATGTTGTTTATGTGTATAGAAGTGGTGAGACATACACCAGAATGGCCAGCAGCTTCGAGCAGTCTCTGAAGCGTGTACGCGGTGTTACTGTGGCCGCCTCTCACGAACCACGCCCACCGCCCCCTACGTTCACTCCTCTACCCGTCGACAAATGTGTGCGTGCCTGCTACGTGCCAGCTGCCATGCTAGGTCCTCAGAATACCGCTGGGAGCTAGACAGGTACAGGGCCATTCCTGGAGACAAAGTCTGGATGGGGGGGGGGGGGTCTAACTCAGTTCCAGACATGCAACTGCCAAGCACCTTCTCTGGGCCAGCCCTTGCAGAGGGTGCAGGGTGTCACAGTTAGAACGACGTGGCCCTTCTCTGAAGCGCTCATGAAATAGAAGAGACATACCGGAAAGCTACGTGTTTTATTTTGGTTTTTCTTTATACTCTTATTAACTAAATTTGCTGAGCATTCATCACGGGTCAGGCACTACACTAGCACTTCATGCACATTTACTCATTTAATCCGCACGTGGATGCTTTGAAGCAGGTACAGTGACTATCCCCATTTTCAGAGAGGACCAGTGACTGGCCTGAGGTCTCACAGCTGGTGAGTGACCGGGCTATGACTCAAGGCCAGAGCTAACTGTCTCCAAGACTCCCCTTCTTTTACCTACCATGCTACTCTGTTCCACGGCATTCTCTCTTGCCTCGTCATCAGCAGATCCCTACCGACCCAACGTGACTCTCCTCTGTTCCCATCAATTTGTGCCTGGGTCTCCAAACTCTAGGGAACAGCCTTGCTTGAACCATACTGATAGCCACAACAACTAAAATTGTGTCACATACAACAAAGAATATTCCCAGGGTATCCAGCGAGACAGAAATAGGTCTGTTAACAGTCTCGTGTTCTGCATTCAACTTGAGAGGTTAACATTCAGGGTCACATTCCTCCTGAGCTTGAAGACCAGGGGCATCAACGTAATGAGAGGTGCCAGCACGCCGTGAGCTCTGGACTGGTGACCTGTGAGCTTCCATTGAGCCCTGAGTTCTTGTGATTTTTTTGAGTTCAGCATGGTGAAAGAACTTAACGAGGATCATGGTCAAAAGAAGTCTTGATCATTTAATGAAAAAGGCTAACTGGTCAACATCCCACTATCAATTTATTTTCAGATCAACCTAAGTCATAATTCTATCCATTATCTTACCCCCATCATCGCCCTGCCCCTGCTCTGTACCCAATCACTGTCAGCCAGCTCTAGAATATAAATGTTCTACAGGGTCTTCCTGCCCCACAGGATTCCCTAAACAGTGATGCCTTGACTGCAGAGATGTCATTACCTACCTCTATAAAAAGGTCTTTCTGCTGAGTCAAATGACTGCTAGATTGTTCCAACAGGACCCCTTCTTTCACCATGCCACCCCTTCCCTAAGCTCCTGTTCTCCATCCAGACCCTTCAGTTCACATCAACAATGTTCTACTGAGCTTCTACTATGGGCTGAGCACCAGATTAGGCTGGGGATAGAAAGATGAGACCCAGGTCCTATAAGACCCATGGTACTCATCGCAGATGGAAGGGGTGAACCACTTACACCAAAAGAAAATAAGTAAATAGTACTGGATTTTCCCTGCAATAATACAAAGGAATAAAAAAAAAGATAAAGGGAAAGGGTTATTTATTCACTTTGGAGAGGGTAGGAGAGGACATAAAGAAGTTTTCACAGATGAGGGTTTTTAAAGGATGAACAGGAGTTTTCCAGGAAAAAGCAGAGGAAACAAAGGCAGGAAGCTGTGAAAGGATATGTTTAGTAGGTTCGGGAGTGGGAAGAAGAAAAGGGGATCACACGTAATTGAGGAAAGCTATCGTGTGCAACATTGGAGCAGAGTGGTGGGAGATGAGCAGAACAACTTATGATGGTCCCAAAACCACTCTGCTTGCTTAGTTTGGTCATTTGATTTTAAATTTTGAAATAATTTCACACTAAAAGGAAAGCTGTAAGATTTACAGAAAGAACTCTCATATATATACACCCTTTCCACCTAGTTCCACCAATTGGTCAATATTTTACTAAACTACCTACAGTGACTTTTCTATATACATACACTTTTGTGACTTTTTCTGAGCCACTTGAGAGTGAGTTGAGGTCATGACATTCCTTTACCCTAAACACTTCAGTGTATTATTTCCTAAGACCAAAGTCACTTTCTTATAACTATTACATAAAGTCAGGAAATTTATGTTGACTTAATACTATTATCTACTCCACAAACCTTATTCACATTTTACCAATTTTTCCAGTAATTCCTTCATAGCAAGCAAAAAGAGTTAACTCCCCTATTTTAAATTGGAACCCCTATACTGCCAACATGTCCTGGCCCTGTTGGATTTTTCTGGATGGCATTTACCACCATCTAACATACACCATACCGTTCTTATTTTTTAAATCATCTCTCGCTTCCTACCACCCCACTAGAATGTAAGTCCTGCAAGGTCAAGATTTTTGTAGCCTTTGTTGACATGGCCCCAACACCCAGAACAGTGCCTGGCATGTGGAAGCCGTTCAATATTCTTTGAATGACTGAATGGTCAAACCTGAAGGTATCTCTTCCTAACCTCCGATTCCTTTTATCTTTTTTAAGTCAAAAAGTAATATGATATTCATGTCCAGAACAATGAGGCTCCATGTTACTGCTTTCTTTCCTCTGAAGTTCTCCTTTGGGGTTCTTTTGTCCCCCTGTAGGTATATCGTGCATATTTCCAGGGATAGGGCTTTGAACTACTCTACCCCAGAACAATTAGGGCTTTTCCTAAAAGAAGCCCAAGTCAACTGAATCCCCTTTGGTCTGTCCAAATAGATGTAGAAGTCATTGAAGTACAATGCTATCTATCCCTCTGCAAACAGAGTTGGCATCTTTAAATCTAATTGAAAGATTAAAAGAAAACCCCCAACCAGAAGGTCAATTTATAGATTCAACAGTTAAATCAAGCCATATCCTTAAGCTCATGGGACACAAACTTTGTATTAAATCAAAGACTTAATCTAAGTTAAGCCACCCTGGCTGGGAAATTGAGCTGAAGATGTGTAATTAACACCAGCCATTCAGCACCAACTGCCCCATCTGACAGTCCCCAGCCTGAACAACCTTGCTATAATTTCCAGGGGTCTTTGAGGATGCTCACCTTGCAAGCTGCACACATTGTGGGCTTGGTTTTACTCTACCTGACCTCAGCTCCTATGACTCACCCCAGAGCTCATGACACCCCAGGCCCATGAACTTCCTTGTGCTTCTCAAACATGCCAAGGACACTTCAAGGTCATTTGTACCTGCTCTCCACCCAACTTCTTGTTGGACTTTGCTCCAGTGTCACTTTCTCAGTGAGACCTTCTCTCTTGCCCTATTTAATTCTGTAAGCCCCTCCTGTCCCTGTCACTTAATATCCCTCTCCCCTGCTTTATCCTTCCCTATGGCACATATTACCTGACATACTGAACATCTTACTTATTTGTTTATACACTCTTCCCCGCAGTAGGATGTAAGACCTATGAAGGCAGGGGTTCGTTTTTTCATTCACTGCTGCCTCTCCAGTCACAAAGAAGTGTCTGGTATATATTAGGCACTCAATAGCTAATTTTTAAAATGAATTAATTGGTTAGCAATTTGATTAAGTGATTAAGTGGTTACTTAATCCAACTCATGTGCCTGGCCCAGTGTGACCAGTGGGTTAATAAACTCCATTAAAGCCTCTGCTGGGTATTGAGGTATTGAGTCAAAAAAGATTCACGTAGAAAAACCCAAACCCCAGATGTCTGTAATATCCCACCTGAGTCACTGATGCAGGTCAAATTCTCCGTCCCTAGAGTACTCATCTCTTGGACTCCCATCTTCACCATCCCAGTGGTCCTCTAAACCCTCCAGTGACCTGGAACTCCTTTCGGCTCCCCAAAGTCATGAGGTTCTTCTCACATGCAACATCTCTCTTCCTACAACAGTCTTCTTCATCATCATCCCCTGCTCTTCAAGCCTGGCCAACTCCTACTTACCAGGTGCATCTCCTACCCCAGAACTCATCACACTCTATGGGAACCATCTTCGTAGGGGTCAGTCTGACTAGACTGTGGGTTCCACGAAGCCAAAGCCCTTTCTTCTTCTCCACTGTATCCCAGGGTCAAGGACACTGCCAGACTCCTATTTGACTATCTGCTAATTTGGACAAGGCTTATCCTATTTAAGTATAGTGTAATGATAGCATAGTAGTGTAAGTATACAACTATAGCATAATGTATAGTAAGTTCCATTATGCTCATAACAATATAATGATAAGACAGACCATGGTCTTGAAACAGCTCTGAGTTCAAACCCCAACTCTTCCACATAATAGCTGTGTGTCCTTAAGAAAGTTTCTCAAGCATTCTGAATTTTTTTCTCACCTGTGAAATGATGAACATGGACATTCACAATCCATTAGACACTGTTCTGATGGCTGAGGACCTGGCAGTAAACAAAAGGTGGTCTGCAGTGATATCTGAGCTTCAAAGTCACAAGAAGTCACTGGCTACCTTGAGCACAAAAGGACAAACACGGGAGGCATGAGAAAGGGCACACACTGTGTCACTGAGGCAGGAACAACCTTGTAGTTTTCAGAGAGAAGGAAAGAAGTCCAGCGATGCATCTGACCTTCGGAAGGGCAACCCTCCCAGACTCTCAGGACGCACAGACCCATTCTCTCTGCCGTGTGTCAGGCTTCTCCCCCAATCTGCTCCTGCTTCAGACTCTGCTTCAGACCCAGCTTCAGACTCTGAGGTCCGTCTCTAGCTCCCAGGAAGGGCACTGTTTCTCTGGCCACACCTGGAATCTCCCCCTGGGCAGCTTCCCTGTGTATCTCCCACTAACTCGGCCTTCTCAATATCCGACATCAGCGTCCCTCTGGGTGTCACTGCTAACCAGGTTTGCCTGGCTCTCAGCCTAAAAATCTCCAAGATAAGAATCAATGGGTAATGGGGAGAGAAATCAAATGTGGGAGACTACTACTGCAGATCTACATGCCACTGGGATCTAGCTAGGTCTGAGAATATAAAACGTCTATGCTCCTCTACCTTCACCATCCCTAAATGCTGAACTCTATGGTCTATACTACTGGATATCTTATCTTCATTAGTAGCTGCTTCACTCTGGTCCTGCTGCAGCACTGATTCTCAAGTGGAAGCATTTCGGTCCTCCACCCACAGGGGTATTTGGCAATGTCTAGAGATGTTTGGTTGTCACAACTGGCAACTAGTGGGGAAAGGCCAGGGATGGTGCTGAATGTGTAGGCAGAAAAATGCAAATTAAAATACTAAAGGGGTATTTCGTACCTCATATGCTGACATGGTTCCAAAATGCCAAGTATAGGCAAGAATGTGGGGCTATAAGAACCATCACACACAGTGGGAATGCACACTGGTGTGGCCCAAGCAACACGTTACTATCTAATCAGAGCAAGAGTCACAGACCCAAAGATGAGTAGCTCTGTAAGAAATTCTTACCACGCTCCTTACAACAACATATATGAAAATAATCATTGTGACATTATTTGTGGTTTTAGAAAGTTAAGGGCCACAGGGTGTCCATCACTGCGGAAGGAGACAAGCAAAAGTAGATGAGTGAGCACCACAAAGTATTAGGAGTGACATGTGAGATGTGCAAATCGCAGCAGAGATGGACCTTACAACTACAATGCAAGGGAGGAAGGGGAGTCAAAAACAGCATGAGGTCATTAAGACAATTCCACACGCATCAATTTTTTTTACGTGTACACACTGGGAGAATCCGCTGCCACAAGGACTTGGGAAAACTGTTTGCCTGTATTTACTAAAGCCAAATATAAATACTATGACTCAGCAATTATACTCCTAGAACAATACGCAAGAAAAATGAATGCTGTGTCTACCTGAAGACTTTTTTAAGAAACTCTGTAGCAGTTTAATTCATAATAACCCCAAACTGGAAACAGCCAGTTATTAATAAATAAATTGATGGGTATGCCTTCGATAGAATACTATACAGCAAGGAAAATGGACAAGCCACAACTGGATGCAGCATGGATGAATCTCACAGATAGAATGTTGAACAAAAGAAGCCAAACACAAAAAGTATATAATGTGTGATTCTTTTTTTTTTTAATATTTTTTATTTACTTATTTGACAGACAGAGATCACAAGTAGGCAGAGAGGCAGGCCGAGAGAGGGGAGGAAGCAGGCTCCCCACCGAGCAGAGAGCCCGATGCAGGGCTCAAACCCAGGACCCTGAGATCGCAACCCGAGCCCAAGACAGCGGTTTTAACTCACTGAGCCACCCAGGTGCCCCTAATGTGTGATTCTTTTAATAAAGTTCAAAATCACACAAAACTAATCAATAGTGTTAGTGGTCATTACAAGAGTTCCCCTTGGGGAGGACAGACTTTAAGAATGCACCAAGGAGACTTCTGCAGCACTAGGAATATTCTGTATCTTAATCTAGGTGGTAATTATACAGTGGTCTATACATATGCAAAATATCAAGCCACACATATAAACTATGTGCTCTTTATGTTAATTATACGTTGACTAAAAATAAAACATGGAGGGGACACTTTCAAAAGATATAGATTCAACCGACACTACTAAGTACTGGCAAATATGCAGTTTGGAATGCTCATATATTGCTGATAGGAATGCCAAATGACACAGCCAGTCTGCAAAACAGTGTGGCAGCTTCTTACAAAGTTAAACATACACCTATAATATGGCCCAGTCATCCCACTCCTGGGAACCCTAAACAATGAAAACCTATGTTCACACAAAAACCTATATACACAGATGCACCAATGTTTATTAGCGGCTCCACTGATAATCACCAAAAACTGGAGACAATCCAAATGTCCTTCAATGAGTGAACAGATAAACAAACATCCATAGTACAGAGTACTATTCACCAATAATAATAAACTACTGACATAGTAGTGTCAATCTGGATGAATTTCAAAGGTATTATTCTGACTGAAAGAAACCAATCTCAAAATGTTACAGACTGCATGATCCCATTTATATGACTCCCTTGAAAAGGCATAATTGTAGTAAGGGAGACAGTTCAGGGGTCACCAAGAGTTATGAGAGGAGAGAGAGTATGGCTACAAAGAAAGAGTTTGAAGGAGTTCTCTGGGGTGATGCAAGTGTTCGGTATCCCGATCATGGTGAGAGGAGTAACGTGAAGCCATGCATGTGTTAAAATTCATAGAACTATACAGCCCCCCAAAAGAGTCAACTGTACTGAATGAGAAATTAAAATATAAAATAAATAACATATCGATTCAGAATCCTGATCTTGTAATTGACAGGTATAATTGACAATTATACTTGTAATTGACAAGTATATTAGAAATAAGGCAAATAAGTGTAGCAATCTAACAGAATGTATTATATACTTGAAAGTTGCAAAGAGAATAAATTTAAGTGGCACCACAAAAAAGAAATAGTAATTTATATGATGTAACAAAAGGGTTAGCTAACCTATGGTATAACCGTTTCTGCAGTGTATGAGTGTAGCAAATCAATGCATCGTACACCTTAAATCTGCACCGTGTTAGATCTCAATTACATCTCAATAAGGCTAGAAATAGAAATCTGTATACATGTATACACACACACATACACATACACATCCTACAGGAACATACACAAACAGAAAGAGATCCGTTAAGTGCACAATGGTGGCCTCATAAGGGTCTCCAATGTAAATGAATGAAAGCAAGATTCGGTGATAGAAGGCAGAAAAGCTTACAGGCAAATAAAACAGTCACATATCATTGATGTGCTAGAAAGACTAGCACCTAGGACTGAGAGAGAGGCACTTGTGGTCATGGGTAAGGGGAAAAGGTCGTATCAGGCGGGGTGTGGAGGAATCCATGCACAGGCCCCCAACCTTCTCCCCGCCTCTCCCCAACCCCAGGGATCACACTGAACATGCTCCTTCCTTGAGCAAAGATCAGCAACATGTGTGCAGTGTTTCTGCCCAGGAAGCCTACTCAAAACTCAAAGTTTGGAGGTTTTATTGGGGGCTGGTCACATAGGCACAACAACCAGACACCACTATTGAAATCTCAGGATCCTAAAAGGGAAGCAGGTATGAAGTGCCCCCAGTGAGCAGAAGAGCCTTAGCGGCATTTGGAACCATCCAAAAGCTGAGTTCCCTGATGCCAGTCAAGGGTCAAGCCCAAAGCATCCCTTTCTAAAGAAGGCAAGCTTCATCCTACTACGTGAACTTCTACTTGCTCTGGAGCCCTGCAAAGACCTGTATTGATGTGTAATGAGTCTTAGCCCAAAAGAAAAAGTAAAATAAAATCATCACTGTATCAGTCAAACAGAGCAATGGTTTCACCGAGATACAGCCATGGGCACTGTGTTGTGAGTCTGCTTTCAGAGCTGTAACCACAGGGAAAAGAAGCCCTAGGAGTGCTCCCACCTCAGTCCCATACGGCAGATTATGGCCACCAGTGACAGGAGGCAGAATGGACGGCCTTCCCCTTTTCTCATATTAAACTAGCACTGACCTCAACAAACCAACCTGAATTTGGTTCTCTCAAACCTTTGCCTCACTATGTGACAGCCAAAGTCACACACACACACAAATCCCTCAGCAAATGTTTAAAAACAGAGAACTATAGAGGGGCAGGGAACAACTCCCAAATCTCCTCAAGGATAATCTAAAGATGGAATGATTCTCATCCCCCTGAAATGACCCTCCCACCCCGCCCCCAGCTGTGAAGCTTCTTAGATTAAAAGGAAAAATTCTCTGATGTTTGCAGTTTCAGTCTTTTAAAATTTCAGGAATGAAAGAATTTTTGCTCCCTAATGATAACTCTCAGTCATAGCAGGTCCTGGGCTCTGTTTAACTAAAGAACCACCTTTCTGTTCACTACAGTCTTGCCTCACCTCAAAGCCAGATGCTCAGCAAGAACACGGAAACTGCAAAAGTCATAAAAAATTCTCTGATATTAATTGATCTGTTCTGAGGTGTCAGTTCTTCTGATTATTATTTAATCCATGTTAAAGTGTTAACCAGACATGATCACTGGAAGGAAAAAAGGGAGGGAGGGAGGGAGGGAGGGAGGGAGGGAGGTGAGTGGATGGATGGATGGATGGATGGAAGAACAGGTGAGTGGGTGGATGGATGGAAGGAAGGACAGGTGAGTGGATAGATGGATGGATGAATGGATGGAGATAGGCAGAAACAGACAGAATTATATAGAGACAAACATAGATAAAGAGAAATGGAGAGAGGTGATCTATCCATTCATTCAATAATTATTTGTTGAGTAACTACTAGGTGCTGAGGACATAACAGTAACCAAAAACAGGCAAACATCCCCTACCTTATTGGAGTCTAGAAAGTCTTGGAGACATTCTAGAAAGAAGAGAGACAGACTATACACAAATAAATATAGCGTATAGAATGGTAGTTGATGTTAAGTGCTATGGAGAGGAAAAATAAAAAGGAAAGGCTTGAGACTGGCTGGGAGGGGCTTCGATTTTAAATAGTAGGGCCAGGAAGGGATTCACTAGGAAAATGATTTTTTAATAGATCTAAAGATTAGGGTATTCCGATTCAATTTTACTTTTTAAGTAGACAGACCTAACTACCTACAGAAAAGCAGGCTTATGCCAAAAGTACCAGGACAATGGAAATCATATAAGTTGGTTTAAGACCAACAGGAATAAACAGGAGATCTTGGAATATAAATATACAGCTGTCTGCAAGATTTAGATTGGAGAAGCATAATATGTCTAAGGTACAACTGGAAGAAATGAAATGAGCTATCATGAAGAAGGGCCCCCCCCCCACAGGCCCAGGAAAACCAGATCTAAGTATTCCTTTTGTCATAATAATGGCATCACACACATATGGCTTCACAGGTGAATTCTACTAAATATTTAAAGAGTTAATACCTATTCTAGTCAACCTATTCGAAAAAATAGAAAACAAAGGAAAGCTTCCAAATTCATTCTATGAGGCCAGCATTACCCCGATACCAAAGTCAGATAAAGACACTACAATAAAAGAGAGAACTACAGGCCAATATCTCTGATGAACACAGATGCAAAAATCCTCAACAAAATATTAGCAACCTGAACCCAACAATACATCCAAAAAAATCATTCACCACAATTAAATGGGATTTATACTTGGGATGCAAGGGTGGTTCTATACTTGCAAATCAATCAATATGATACATCACATCAATAAGAAAAAGGGTAAAAAATCATATGATCGTTTCAATAGATCCAGAAAAAAACATTTGACAAAGGACAACATCCATTCATTCATTCAAACTCTCAACAAAAGAGGTTTAGAGGAAACATACCTTAAGTGTAATAAAGGCAATATATGAAAAACCGACAGCTAACATCATACTCCATGGTGGAAAACTGAGAGCTTTTCTTCTAAGATCAGAAGAAGGCAAGGATGTCCACTCTCACCATTTTTACTCAACACAGTACTGAAAATCTCCGACACAGCAATCAGACAAGAAAAAGAAATAAAAGGCATCCAAATTGGTAAGGAAGAAGTAAAACTTCCACTATTTGCAGATAGGATACAATACACCAAAAAAAAAAAAAAAAAAACCCACAAAAAACACAAAAACTAAAGCTCAACCAAAAAACTACTAGAACTAACAATCAACACATGAATTCAGTAAAGTTGCAGGACACAAAATTAAAATGTGAGTAATGTGTTGCATTTCTATACACTAATAATGAAGTAGCAGAAAGAGAAATTAAGAAGAGAATCCCATTTGCAATTGTACCAAGAGTAATAAAATACCTAGGAATATACTTAACCAAGGATGTTAAAGACTTGTACTCTAAAACTATAAAATATTGGTGAAAGAAATTAAAGAAGATGTGGCACCTGGGTGGCTCAGTAGGTTAAGCATCTGCATTCAGCATGGGTCGTGATCCCAGGGTCCTGGGATCAGGCCCTGCATTGTGTTCCTTGCTCAGCGGGGAACCTGCTTTCCCTCTCCCTCTGACCTTTCCCCACCCCACTTGTGCACTCTCTCTCTCTCTCTCTCATGCTTTCTATCTCTCAAATAAATAAATAAAATATTTTTTTTTTAAAAAGAAATTGAGGGGGCACCTGGGTGGCTCAGTGGGTTAAAGCCTCTGCCTTCAGTTCAGGTCATGATCTCAGGGTCCTGGAATGGAGCCCCGCATTGAGCTCTCTGCTCAGCAGGGAGCCTGCTTCCCTCTCTCGCTCTGCCTGCCTCTCTGCCTAATTGTGATCTCTCTCTCTCTCTCTCTGTCAAATAAATAAATAAAATCTTTAAAAAAAATTGAGAACGACACAAGCAAATAGAAAGCTATCCCATGTTCATGAACTGGAAGAACTAATATTGTTAAAACATCCATACTACCCAAGGCAATCTACAGATTTAATGTAATCTTTATCAAAACACCAAGAGTATTTTTCACAGAACTAGAATAAAAAATCCTAAAATTTGTATGGAACCACAAAAGACCCTGAATAGCTAAAGCAATCTTAAAAAAGAAAAATAAGACAGGAGGTAACACAATCCCAGATCTAAAGATATACTGCAAAGCTGTGGTAATTAAAATGGTATGGTACAGGCACAAAAACAGAAACATGGATCACTGGAACAGAAAAGAGAGCCCAGAAATAAACCCCAGATTATATGGTCAATTAATCTACAGCAAAGGAAGTAAGAATACACAATGGGAAAAAGACATTTCTCTTCAACAAATGGTGTTGGAAAAACTGGAGAGCTACATGCAAAAGAATGAAACTAGACCACTTTCTTACACCATACACAAAAATAAGCTCAAAATGGACTGAAGACCTAAATGTGAGACCTGAAACCATAAAATCCCTAGAAAAAAACATGGGCAGTAACCTCTTTGACATTAGCTGCAGGAATATTTTTGTAGCTATGTCTCTTTTGGCAAGGGAAACAAAAGAAAAAATAAACTCTTGGGACTACGCCAAAATAAAAGCTTTTAAACCCCAAAGGAAACCATCAACAAAGCAAAGAGACAATCTACCCAATGGGAAAAGATAAGGGAAAAGAAGCAAATGGTATACCCAATAAGGGGTTAGTATCCAAAATATATAAAGAATTTAAACAAGTCAACACCAAAAATCCCCCAAATAATCCAATTAAAATGGGCATAAGACATGAATAGACATTTTTCCAAAAAGACATACAGATGGCCAACAGACACATGAAAAGAAGCACAGCACCACTCACCATCAGAGTGCAAATCAAAACCACAATGAGATAATATACCATACCTGTCAGAATGGCTAAAATCAAACTGCAAGAAACAACAAGTGTTGACAAGGATGTGGAAAAAAAGGAACCCTCATGCACTGTTGGTGGGAATACGAACTATGGTCACCATGGAAAACAGTATGGAGTTTCCTCAAAAATTTAAAAACAGAATTACCACATGATCCAGTAATTACACTACTCGGTATTTACCCAAAGAAAACCAAAACACTAATTTGAAAAGATATACGCACCGCTATGTCAACTGTTGCATTAATTACAATAGCCAAATTATGGAAGCAACCCAAGCATCCATTAACAGATGAATGGATAAAAAAGATGTGGTATACATACACATTAGAGCATCACTCAGCCATAAAAAAAGAATGAGATCTTGGCCTTTTACAACAACATGGATGGATCTAGAGGGTATAATCCTAAGTGAAATAAGTCAGTCAGAGGAAGACAAATATGATTTCCCACATAGGTGGAATTTAAGAAGAAAAAAAAAAAAGAAAGAAAGAGACAAAAAAAAAAAAAAAGAAACTCTTAAATACAGAGAACAAACTGATAGTTACCAGAGGGGAGGAGGGGATGGAGGGAATGTGTGAAATAGGAGATGGGGATTAAGAGCACTTTTTCTGTGATGAGCACTGAGTAATATACAGAATTGCTGAATGAAATTGTATACCCAAAACTAAGATAACACTACATGTTAAATAAAATTGAATTTTTAAAATTAATTCAGTAATTTTTTAAAAGCCTGTCACACAAAACTTGGGGGGCATGTCTAATTTGGGCACAGAAATAGAGAGAAGTGTGGCACCAACCAGGGTTGATATAGATACCCTGGGGATGTGCCATGTGCCTCACAAGATGGAACAAAGGGGCGCATTAGGCATCTGCCTTTGGCCGAGGTCACAATCCCAGAGTCCCGGGATGAGGATCCAGTCTCACATCAGTCTCCCTACTCAGCGAGGAGTCTGCTTCTCCCTTTGCTCCTCCTGACTCCTGCTCTCTCTCTCTCTCTCAAATAAAGAAAATCTTTAAAAATAAATAAATAAATAAAAAGATGGAACAAAAACAACAGGACAGTTGAAGTTCTATAAAAATATGGAAATCCAAGTTACAGGCACTTGTGAATCCCTGGGGATTTTGCAGCTCTGCTGCTTTTTTGGACTAGGAAATGGCAATGGTTAGTCTGAGAGGCAGTTATGAGCCAAATTGGGTTTATAGTGACCACAACACTGGGCCCCGAGTTCCTCCCATCCCTATATGCACACGCCTTAATCATGGAACTCTGCTCTTCTCCCCGAGAAGGCAGGGAGTCTATTCCTCCGGCCTCTTTCACCTGAGCTGGCCAAGTGGCTTGCGCTGACCCATCAAATCTCAAAGAAGTGATGTCATAGGAGTTCCTGTCTAAGCTCAACAGGCCTGCACCTTCTGCCCTCTCCCTCTTGAAAGGCTCCCTGCAGGGTGAGTGCAACTTTCATTTTGCATCCCATCCTAGTCTCCGGCTTGCCCCCACACTGCCAGGCCCTGCACCTTCCCTTCCACGACTCTGAAACGGGGGACAGTGAAAATCCTGAGGAGGAGCATGGGCCCTGTCCTCTGGGCTTGCGTCATGACTGGTGCCTCGCCTTCCCTGCGCAGGTGGGGCTGATTAACGGCCCTGTTAAAGAGAACCAGCTGCTGCTCTCCGTTTCCCCTTCCTGCAGAGAGCCTTAATTACTGGGCTTCACCTGTTGAGTCTCCTTAAGCGACGTGAGTGTGTATTTTTAAGTGGGAAAACAATTCATTAGCAAGTGCCAACATCCTAGAGGAGGGAGAGCCCCCAATTAATTTGAGTACTGCCTTTACCGGAATGCCATAAAGCCAAAAAAATAAATAAATAAATAAGGCCTTCAGCAGATGGTGGGGACTTGGGAGCTCACAGAGAAGGGGGAACAGTCATAAGGTCAGACCACCCCCTTCTCAATCTCCATCCATGCTTTAGCATCCCCTCTCCCTTCCTTCCCCCTTTAGTTCAGTAGCTTTGGAATGACAGCACTGGCCAGGCATCCACGGGCCACCCTTCAAAGGGCCAAAAATAATTTACCATTTTTGCTTTCGCTTTGGCATTTTGTTAAACAAACGCAAGGTCTGCAAAAGCCTAGCCTAGAGTTATTAATAAGTATTTTAGCCTGAATAATATGTCTGAAGAGATTAGAATTCAGGTTCTAACACAGTGGTTCTGAACCCTCGTATCAGAGGAAATTCACAATTCAGGCGTCCAGACTCTGGACGTGCAAACCACACTAAGCTTGTACTGCTCTTGCACGAATTATCAAGTACTTTCTCAAGGATGGGTCCTGGGCCTTATCACTGAATAACTCATGCCAAGCACAGGGCCTGGCACAGAGCCGTTCACTGATACACGTTATGGAAACAGAAGTAATGTCACTTGATTCACTGATCGTTTTTTTTTTTTTCCAGTTCTTTTGCCTTATATCCACGCCTATATCCATGCATATGTGTGATCAAACACATGCTGTGTGTGTGTGTGAGAGAGAGAGACAGAGAGAGACAGAGAAAGCGCTTTTATTTCCTTATCATTTTTTGCTTGCTTGCCTTGCCCCCTCTCATGTCCACCCCTATCCCAAAACCTGTCCTGCTTGCAAACCTCCAATCAGCAGCCCGGTCAGTGATTTTCCATATATTCCCCAATCTTGTTTAGTTCGAGGCAGACATAAGGACATATATGAGCCTGGATGGCCCTGTGTGTTTTGTAGAAATGGGATTGTATCATACATACCAACTCCTTGCAGAAAGCCCCCCCAAGTCACCTGATATAGCACTACTTCACTCTCCTGCATCGGCACAAACTTAGTCCACAAGTAGATGCACCATAATTTACTCAGCCTGTGAGAGGCACTCACTTTGCTTCCCATTTCTCTCCCATCAGAAACCCTGCAGCAATAAACAAAAGGCTGTCTGATGCTGGCAACCATCCCGTGGAGTGCAAATGTCCACGTGGCTCTTTCTTCCCATTCCCACACAAAGCGAAATGTCTGCTGAGCCTGCTTTGACACCCTAACCCTCATCTCTGGCCAAGGAAGATGATAATGAATTATATGAGATCATGCATACAAAACACACCCTACAGTCTACAGAATGCTTTGTGTCGAAGTCGGGCATTCACATGGCATGGCCAGCCCCATTCACAACCCAGCTCTGGCAGAAAGGTGTTCAATAGCATCATTAACGGCCCATTGATCCAATTACATTTCTTTCTGTTCCACTTCAGAATTACAATCTCTCGTTCCCCCCTCAAGAGCCCTGATAGATTCCCGATGATCACTGGAAGAGGTAGCTGCCATCACGACTCGCTTGAGGGGCCCAAACGCTCATCTAATTGTAGCAAGGGATGAATTAATCTGGTTGACACATCAGGCCTCTCTCCTCCTTGGGAATTTGCTATTTACTCCAGCCCCGTAGTCTTTCAAGTGAGATGCAGGGATGCAGCCAAACTTGGTCAATCCAGGGGTATTGTGGGGCTGCCCTTATCTGGCATTGTAGTAGGCACTCCATAAATAACAGCTTAATTGGAAAATGCTCAAGGGATCATATACTGGGGCTCAAAGCAGAGCAGATTGGTGGAATAAATGAGATTTGTCCGAACCATCTCTTTGCAGATGCGCCAGTATGGAAGCTGGAATCTGAGTCCAAAGATAATGCATAAAATGAAAATACATTCTAGATAAAGGCAAAGTCAAGACCTTGAGTGACAGCTGAGGGCAAAGTACTAAATACACATTCTAAGGCCAATGAGAAAGACAATGAAGGAGAGAAATAGTAACTGGACCAGAACAGGAAGCATTCACTCACTTGACAACAATATAGTGAATACCCAGCATATGGCAGGCACTGCACCAAGTACCGATGATATGGTGGGACAGAAGTCAGGATTCTAGCTCTCACAGCTCTTGTGAAGGGTCTTGTAAAGGGTCTCGTAAAGGAGATCAAAACAGAAATGCACAGGATTAACACAGACAGGACAAGGCAGGACAGAGCTAAAGCCCAGGACAGAGGTAAACCCAGGGAGACTCGAGAGTACACAGGGAGGGACCTAAGCCAAACTGGGGGAGTGTGGACGGTGTCCTGGAGGGGGAGATGGACGCAGAAGAATCCACACAGCTGTGGGAGTGGGGAGACAGATGAACAATTCACACCATGGAAGGTTGGGGCCTCCTCTGCCACTACATTCACCAAGGGTTTACACTTCTACGTCTGCACTCCTCACCAATGAGAATCTACCTCCATAAGCATATCCCGGGGTGCCCCGAACCTGTGCTTTTGTCCATGCTGTCCCCTCTGCCTGGAGAGCATGAGCCCAATCTCCCTCTCCAATCTACACAGCCATCATCTCCACCTCCCAGCAAGGCACAGCCTAAATGTTACCTCCTCTGCGAGGCTGTTCCAAATTCCTCCACCAGGAATTCATCTCTACCTCTCTCCCTGAGTTCCAATAACACCTTGCTTGTTCCTCTCTTTATAGTACATAGCACTCTTGACATTGTATTATAATTATTTGTGTATTTGTCTTCTCTCCTCTACTAAACTATGAACTCCACTGGGGCAGAAAACCTTGTCTAAACCACCTTGGTATTCCCCGCAGTGCTTTATCCAAGGCAGACGCTCGATACATGTTGAATGAAGATTATGTTTACCAGGTCCCAGGTAAATGGAAGGAAGTTAACAGACAGAACAGCTAGAATCGTAGACAGGCGTCACAGGCAAGCCCAACTTTCTAACAACTCAAATTGGCTGCTCGCTGAAGTAGAGGATTTTCCATCATTGGATAGATAGATTCTTTAAAAATAGCTCGATCAGGTGACTTCCGAGCTTATCTAACCTTTACCAAGTAACGTGACAGAGAATGGTTGGTGAACAAAGATGAGAAAATCCCACAAATAGGCGGGCAAGGAATAGGTGCAAGTTGTTGTCAATGCTCTAGCACATGCAACGGCATTTATTAGATTATTAAATGGTTAAACAGTTAAAGAAAAATTTAAAAACTCGTTCCTAGAGAAGTTCTGATGGTATGTCAAGAACAAGGGTTCTAACCAATCTAATTCTGAACATGTGAGATCCAGTGTTTGAGGTAGACCATAGCTGACCCCCAGATCTGTTTGGTGTGGCAACTGGATCAAATGGTGAGGGCTTTCTAGAGCACAGATCTCACAATCTCATCTGCCAAAAACTTCTATGGCTCCCGAGTGCCCTGGGACATGTTCCTCAGTACTCAACACGATGTTTGAGGCCCTAAATGATGTACCTCATGCCAGCCTCCCCGTCCACCTTTCCCCTGACGTGCTCAAACCAAGCGTCCCCATCTCTGTGCCTCTGGTGGGATACAGTGGAGGCTCCTGGACCCAGAGGAAACAACAAATGTGTGCCCCAGTTCAAAAATGGAGCAATTTCACAGACTCATCCCCTTCTTCCAATGGTAATACAGACTCGGTGCTGCGAGTGCTTCCAAGTTTTCAAACGAATCGGGAAATTCAGATTTTTTTCTTGGTAGGGTCTGCCATTTTTCAGTACTG
Organism: Nasua narica; assembly: GCA_028533885.1. Lineage (NCBI taxonomy): Eukaryota > Metazoa > Chordata > Mammalia > Carnivora > Procyonidae > Nasua > Nasua narica. Next base: position 11,325,273 of record CM052805.1, on the reverse strand, counting down.
GCTCAACAATTTTTAAACACCATGCAGGCCAGACAAATCCCTTCTGTGGTCCATCGATCCCTACGCTGTTTAGAATCTCTTTGTGTAATCAACTTAGTGATCCTCTGCAGTACTGGGCTTGCTCACCACCATAATTCCCTCCCTGGTTCTCCTCTGCCTACATCACCTTTCCCATTTCCTTTTCCTAGATTCATTCCTGCTCACCCTTTAAGATTCAGTTTTGTAGCAGTTATTCCTGTAGAATTATCATTTATACTTGTCTATATTTTCACAATCTCTTACAATGAATATGAATATGTCACTGCTCTCCCACTCCTAGGAATCCCTCTGACATTGTCATGCACACAGTCCCTATGTGCCATCACTCTCAACAGCCTTGGGTTATTGAAACCCACTCTTCCTTTGCGCTTGGAGAGCCCCAAGTTCCTGGGAATATACGTCCCACAAAAGCAGCCCTTATCCAATGAATGTCAGGTGCAAGGGTATAAATACTCCACCTCCATTGTTCCCTGATGAAGATAAATTCAAAATGTACTGTCTGGAGATCTCTGCAGACTGAGCCAAAGTTCTCCCCTGCAGGATTTTGCTTGTTATCACATACTTGCTTCTGTTTTTCCTGGAAACACTTCCACACAGGTCAGTTTATAATGAGTCCTTATTCCAGGACCCAGTTCTGGCATCTGCAAGGAACAGCTTCTGACACAGCTCCAATGATCTCTACCTCCTCGTGTTTGTGACTTTTTTTTTTTTTTTTTGGTGTTCGTGACATTGTACAATCTCCTCCCTGGATTACGACTTGCTTCTAAGTCTACAGGTGAAAAGTGTGGCTTCCATGATTAGGTTAGAAACAATTACGACTTCTATCTTGCTAGCACATTCTACTGTCTTCCCATCTTGCATGTTTTCATAATGCACACTGCTGTGTGGGAGAAACCCATGTGACAGGAAATGGGTGGTGGCCTCTGGCCAACAGCCAGCAAAGAACTCAATGCTGCCAACAGTCACTGAGCTTGGAAATGGATACTTCCCCAGTTGAGTCTTCGGATGAGACCAGAAATAAACGCTGGACCTGCACATGATTGCAATCTTCCAAAAAGCATGAAGCAGAGGACCCAGCTAAGCCAGAGCCAGACTCCCGACCCACAAAAACTAGGAGCTAACAAATGTGTACTATTTTAAGCCCCTGAGTTTTGGGGTGACTTGTTACATAGCAATAGATAACTAATACAAGATCTCAACTTAAGAAAGCATGTAATACTTTTATAACTAGAAAATATTTTATCCCAGACATCTCTGGAAAGCCACTTCTGAATCTCCAGGCCAGAGCTTGGTGTCCTCTCTGTCATGGTCCTTATCACCCTGAATTTAATCATTGATTTTTTTGCCCCTCCCCATTTGTCTCCCCACATCATCACCTTGAATACAGACCTTTGGGAGAGGAAAGCCCAATATATGTCCTTATCTTACTACCTAAGCAAAGTATCTGGTTACAGTGGATGCTTAATGAATGTTTATTAAAGTAATTAATTTCCTTGTTAATTATTTCCACCATGAGGTTTTGGCCACATGTCTCCCTATACTCTGTCATTCTCCAGATGCCAGATGGAGGCTAGAGCAGGCCATTGGTATTCGGCAAGATCTCCACTCTATGCATCCCCTGCTTTACTATCTGAGCAGCTTCTCCTTCTCCATCACCAGGGTGCATATCAATTTCGCATTGACACTTCCTCCCATCTGTTCGATTCATCTGTTGGACGGTCACTTTCTGCCACTTCAGAGCAAGAGGGAGTTCACTCTTCCTTTCATTCCCCTCTGGGAAGCCCAGGGAAATTAGCTCTGATGGATGTGATTTCTTCTTTTGGTCCTAATGACAAAATTACAGAAAAATCCAGTCCTATTTTGCACCACACTTGGAAGGAATCTGTTCGGCTTTTGTCCGCCAACCACGACAAAAACTTGATTAACCAGGACTCGGCACACAGTGGTTTTGTTTTGGGGGCTTTTTTTTTTTTTTTCTGGCTAGCTGAGGGATAAAACTGAAAATGCCATTTATTTCCTCCCTTATTACTTAGAAAAAGAATCAATAGGTTAGCCCACATTGCTGCCCACTGTAAATAAATTCCTCCAAAGAAATTGAGTCTGAGAGAGATGAGCATCTTGCAGGCCAGAGGACTAAAGATGCTGTTAGAAATTAGGTTGAATCGGCAGAGATCTTTGCAGAATGGGGTTTTTATTTTTAAAAGTACTTGCTGACACTCATATTCCTTGTGTTTGCCCCTTTTCCTAAAAGCAAAGGACAGAGTGCGTGTCCTGGTTATTTGAGGATTCCAGATTCCTGAAGTCCAGCTCATGTAAGTTGTACTATATTTTAGTTAATATGATGGAGACTTACTCACAGATCCTAAATCCATGCTGATAAATGTCTCATATTCTGCTACTCAGTGGGATCCCCTAAGCACCTTGGATCCTCCCTCCAAGACACATGAAGTTCCTTCTCTGTTCCCTCCTATGGCCTAGGGCATGGCAAGAAACGGAGACTTCTTTGTTGCTAAACTAACAGATCCTTTTAGCTCTAGGAGAGGAAGAAGCAGCCAGAATGGTAACGTGGTATCATGACCAAAATTCAACCTAAGGGAAATGGGGTGTCCAGAGAGGAAACAGATGACTGAGTATTGACTCTAGGCCAGGCGCCAGGGTGGAGAACACAGGTTTTTACTCCTGACCACAGTTTTCGAGGTCTTACTCGGCCTGGCCCCCTGACGATTTCTCTGCCCATGCTCCCACATCCCCTAACATGCAGCAGCCATGCTGGCCCTCTCCACATTCTTCCTACCTCGAGACGTTTGTGCTTGCTGCTCCCTCTCTGGCAATGCTCTTCTCCGGATACTTCCACGGTTCGCTCTGTCATTCCTCACTGCTCAACTAAGTGTCCTGTCAGGGACGTTCTGGCTAGCTGAGCTGCCCACCTTCTATGCCCAGTCATTCTCCACCATGCTCCTTTACTGTATTTTCTTCAGAGCCCGCTACCACTTTTAATTAACTTATCTCAATTCTTGTCTGCTTACCCGTGAGGAAAGAAACTTCATGAATGCAAGGAACTTTCCTGCCTGACACTCATGAGACCACCATGTCCACACATGCCTTCCATGTCCTGTGTGGAGTGACCCGGGTAAGTAACTTCCTCTTGAATCCTCCTCCAAGATAAGTAGTTTTATCATCCCCACCTACAGACAAGGAAGCTGAGACCTGAACCAGGGCAGTCAACTCCACACATTTACACAGCCAGAAGATAACAGCCCGACTTCTGACCACAGAACTACCTAACGCCAAGAGCCTGAAATCGCCATCACTATCAGGTACTATGTGGGAAGACAGGAGATGACGCTTCAATCAATTGTTTTCCAACTTCTGTTAATGGAAAATGTCTGAGCGGCTGTGACAAGAAAGAAAAAGTTTTATCAGCCTACAATCATGAGTATGTCATACCTGGGATGTGTCTTCCAAATCAAACATTGCTACTTTGTCAAATAACTGGGAAGAGTGGCAATTTCAGGAAACCACTGTGCCTGTGCTTCTCTGCCACACTCCTTTTCTTTGGGATCCTCTCAGTAGGCAAATGAGGTCAAAGCAGAACAGGTGATGCAGGCACCTGTCTGGGATGGTCATAGTAGATGGACTTGCCAAGCCCTGTATTTGACGCGGGCTGTCTGCGCTCACCCAAATCTCCCTCAAGTGACCACCTACCCAGCACGGAAATGGGTGGCGCAAAATCATGGGAAATAACTACCAGCCCCACTGGTAGTTATTTTTCTAGGACCTTCTTCTTTTCTTAAGACCATTTGGAGCATTATTCACCCAAGGGTCCCACCCTTTGCTTTACTTCTTGTCTCCAGCTCAAAGCTCAAAAGCCCCACAAGAAAGAACTGGATTTTACTTTCTGGCTCTTGAAACTTGGGGCTTCCTAAAGATAGGGCCTGCATGCTGGGCCTCCATCTTCTAGTCATTTGTGAGCAGGACTGATTTCAGGGAATTGCTCCAACCCAGCTTTGGAGCCCCAACAACATGCCCAGCTCTGGATATTCCTACCCAAGTTCCACGTACAGGAAAATAATGCGTTATCTCACCATACTGACTATCCTGAAACTTCCCCGCCTGAGTATGGAACCGTATCTTGGGGACACAACACCTGAGTATGGAACACATACTCAGGACACACCTGAATACGGAACCTCATCCTGGGGAGCTGCTTACAGCTACATGACCAAAGTGAGACATTCTAGTCCAAAGGTAGAACTTGCACTATCTTCTTATTCCCATTTTTTCTTATTTTAAGTCTTTTTTATTAAGAGACTCATAATGTTCTCTATCTACATTGACACTTTCCATCTTTAAACATTAACCAATTAATTGACTGAAATGGTATCTTGGGAGCATTTATCATCTAAGCCTATAGCCAGAGAGTCAGGCGACTGTCTATAAAAGCCATTGAACACTCAGTGGAGGCTTTGTCTTTCCACTTCCCTTCCCAGGAATGTGTGTGTGTGTGTGTGTGTGTGTGTGTGTGTGTGTCTGCATGTGTAATGGAAAAAATAAAAAGAAAGGACTTTGCTTCTACCAACCACTATAAAAATCTACCTCTGGGAGACATGGAATTTCAATTGTGAAATAATCAGTCTTGGAAATTGTCCTGTCCTCCAGGAAAAGAAAAAATAAGTAGTTTAACAGCGATTGCCCTTCAAAACAATTACTAATTATAATGTCTATAAAGAAAAATACCCTCGATACCATTACTCCTAATAAAGCCAGGCAAATCCATAGGAAGGAATTAGCTGGCATGTCTACAATCTGACAGGACAGCTCTTGGGGGTCGGTTAGAAGGGGGGGTGTGCTCCAACAGGCTTATAAACCTGAATCTGATGCTTTAGGAACCTCGCCCCCTGGGGCAAGCCCCTGTCAGCAAATTGGGAAGATTAACACATGCCTGGAAGAAATCAGGCCAGAACCATTAAGAGAGGAGAATCTAAGTTTCTTCTTGACCCTCTTCTCCCCCGCCCCCTCACCTCCTCCTCAGGCAGCGGCCACAGAGTCTGGGATTCCATTTATGAGGCATGCCTCAGGGCTGAGCATCCCCCTCTCCCCTCGGCCCACTGAAAGACACAGAAATGCCTGGGATGGCTTACATCAGGGCCCTAAGGCCTTGGAATGAGTTTGCCTGTCAGATCCCATCTGTTTGGAACAAAATGTGGTGTGTGCGAAGGATATGGGAGGAGAGAAAGAGAGAAAAGGGGCCCACAGGAGAGAAAAGGGAGCAGCAGGGAAGATGGACAAAAGGAAACAGCCACAAGCTGTCCCCCGCCTCACCTGCTGGGAAAGCCGGGTCAAGTCACCCGAACCCTGATCCTCAGACCTCATGTCCTCATCTGTAAAATGGGGGTTGGGAGCAGGGTGTGGGAAACCCAGGGTTTCAGGTGGTGATCAGTTGCACACAACAGAAACCCCTCCGGCTACTTTAAGCAGGAAGCAGCAATTTATTACCAGGGGTAAGGTGATTTAGAAAACCAATGGAAGCACTCGAAGAGTTGGACCTTCTAAGAACAAACCCCTGCTCCCAAATCTCCCTGCCTTATGATGATTGGGGCAGCAACCACGGCTGCCACTAGAGTCACCCTGTCAGGAAGCGAATGGCTGCAGAAGCGCCCTGCTCCGCACGGCTCCGTGCCAGAAAGGTAACCGCCTCGCCCCTCTCTCCCCCGACGCAGTCTGCATACCACACTCACGGCCACGCGTCCGATTCGCGGAACGTGAGTCATAGCCAGGACCTTGGTGCAGGAGTCTGGGAAATGTGCTTTTTAGCTCCCCAGCCTCTGCAAGAAACGATGACACAGATGACAGAGCTTGGAATGGAAGGTGAAGGAGACCATCTACAGGGCTGTCGAGAGAATTTAATGAGATGGTATTTACAGAGTGCTTCGCAAATGCCCGGCTATTAGTAGGTTGTCAATAAACAGTTTCCCTTTACTTTCCCCAGGTCTTGCTACAGGTTGACCCTGCGAATCTCCCAAAATAACAGAAGGAGAAAACCACAGAGCAGAGAATGGATCTTCCTAACCCATGGATGAGTTACTTGGGCTTCTTAAATTTAGCAACCTTATCAAACATCACAGTTATCCCCATTTAAGGCATTGTCCTCTCTCCAGAGAAAGCTGGGATCATTTTAAACAATAACTTAAGTTTTTGTATTTTGTAAACAACATTTTCAAAGGATCTTCCTTCTGGATTATTATATTTACTTTATCAATTTAACCGATATTGGGCACATACCAGGGGCCAGGCAGATAGGATTCCTCCCTTTCCAAGAGTTAACAGTCTAGGCAGAATAATTGTACAAAACATATAAAATTACAAATTCTGATAAAAACTAAGAGAAAAGAACAGGGTGCCATGAGCCAGAAAAAATAGGGTGAAACCAATACTGTTCAAAGAGTGAAGAAGGGCTCGCTTAGAAAATAATGTCTCGGCTTACCTGAAGGATAATAAAGGTCAACCAAGTCAAGAGTGGGAGAGATGAGCATTTCCGGCAGAGGAAACAGCAGGCGCAAAGGCTATGTGCTTGAGAAACCAGAAGAATACCGACATGGCTCGAGAATTCTGAGTCAAGAGAGGATGGCTGGTGTGGTGAGAATTACTGTGGCTGTATACCAGACTATTATCCAGGGGTGACGTTTCCCCTTAGGTTAGAATCCAGACATGCTAGGCAATTACCCACTTTGCAAACACAACAGTGGAAGCAATGTTCGTCCACCTTACTGCCTCTTAGTTGTCTCCTCGGTAGAAGAAAAATATTAATCCTTCGTGGTTGTGCTAAACAGGCTAACAAGTATGGAGCTAGTGAGAAGCTGGGCACATTTTGAGCACCAGCAGTGACACTGTTGTCATCATCCTCAGTGTCTCCGCCACACTGTTCCAGAAAGGTCCGTCAGTTCTGCCCCATCGCCATCCCTTCCCCATCGCATCTCCTCTCTAGCCACACGCGGCAAAGTCACCCATGTGACACCGCCTACCTGGCCTCAGCTGACTGGACCGGAACAGACGCCGACCACCCCCTGGGCCTATCACATTCTGACATTTGGAAATTTGCAATGGAGACAGAGGCTGAACTGGTCAGAGCGTGAAACCGCAGAAGCTGGAACAGTAAGGTCATGAAGAGGAAGAGCCACAGGCAAGTGGAAAGCGGTCAAGAGCAAAATGTGAGATCATGATGGCACAAGCAGGTCTGCAGAGAGGAGGACGGAACAGATGTGCAGAGACAAGCTCCAGAGAGCAAGATGGAGACAATGGTGGCTAATAACACTCCAGGTCCCATGAGGTCCAGCCGCTACACTGGATTCCCTGAGAACCTTCTGGGTCCTGACAATAAAACTTCCTATTCACTTTACTTCCTTCGAATGAGTCTCTGTTCCTTGAAATTAAACAATCGCTGCCCGAGAGACTCACCGAGGTGGAGAGCTGAGGCCGCCCTTCCTAAAATCAGAGCTGAAATGCGACCCCATCTTGCACACCGTGACCATGGACCCAGCACCAGCTCCAGGCTTTGTAAAGCTGTTCCCTCTGCACAGAAAGCTCTTCCACCTACTTTCTGCAAAACGAGCTCTCACCCACCTTCCAGACTACTCTCTTTCACTATCACTTCCACAGATTCCCACTCTACGGTGGACCTTGCTGGGGTTTTCACAGCTCTCAGAACCTCCACTTTGCAGTAAACAAATTTTTGGTCACTTGTCCAATGGCTGCCATGCCAGCAGTGTTCCACCCCACACGTACCTGCCCCGTTTCCTGCTGTGTCTCCAGAGCTTGACATGGTGCTGGGCACATAGTAGCTGCTGAATAAACATCTGATTCATGGATGATCAACAGTATGAAAGGACCAAATTGCCTTTTTAGCTATTACTTGTTCCTTAAAGGAAAAAAAAGTGTTATTTTAGCCTACTGCTGCTCTACCTTATGCAAGGTGCTGGAAACACAAAGGTGCATTAGACCGAATCCCCGTGCTTAAGACTTCATCATCTAGGGAAACAGATGGGTATATATACACACAGAAAACTTTATTATAATTTAATATTAGTATTAAAAGACATAGAAAGATGATCATAGGAGTATTAAAAATAACTTTGGATGATGGAGGAGGAAAGGGATGGAAGAGAGGGGTCCGAGTGTCCCCCATGCCACCGCTCCTCTGAATCTCCCCAGAGGTAAATATAACGGACATCCACTGTTTGCTCAGCATCTATTCTCCCCCTTCCAGAAATAGCACCCCACTCTTTATTTCGGAGAAACATCTGCCACTCTCTTCACTCAAGAGGTTTAGATGGAACCAATCCAACATCTTGCCCCCCACCAGGGTCAGAGGCAGGTGTACGCCCCGGGTCTGGCCGGGTAACCTACTCTGAGCCCACAGTGAGTGGTTCGGGAATGAGGGGACAAGGGCTAGCCAAATGAAAGTCAATCTCAGGATTCTCGGGGGGAGACCAATGAAAAAGACAAGCTCTTTTGTCACTAGATTAAGTCACTAAATCCTATCTCGGACGAAGACGGGAAAACCTTCCTAAAAATGAAGCTTACAGGGAAAGGAGCAGGCCAGTGAGAAAAAGATGCTTCCGATGACACTGTTAGCACACCTGGGTCCAGCTCGATCTACCCTGGATTGTTAAATTATGGGTCAATAAATTCTACTGCATTTTTTTCCTAAACCAGAATTTCTCAACCTCGACATTATTGACTTTTTCGGCTTGAGGGGTGGGGAGGGGACTGTCCTGTGCGTTGTAGGATGGTTAGCAGCAGCCCTGGCTTCCACCCACGAGATGTCAGTCAGCCACCCTCAGCCCTGGCAACCAAAAGGTCTCCACTCGCTGCCAATTACACCTGAGGGGCGAAATCTCTTCCACCAGAAGACTACTGGTTTAAACCAGCCTGAAGCAGGTTTCTGTTGCTTATAACCAACAAGAGTTAAGACCGCAAGGGGACCCCTCCAATTCCCTACCTAATTTCCAGGAATAATTTTCACTCCTACGTTTCTTTACTTTCCAAGGTACCTGAAAACACCTTTCTTATGGCCTTTGCTTCCAAAGCCAGTCAGTCTATTTCACATTTTTAAATATTGGCGTAAATGAAAGTAAGTCAATCAGATCAAGAACAACTTAGATCCCCGTTCCAGGAGTACTTTTGTAAGTGGCAGATTCGAGGAGAGATTACACCCTTTACTCCCCTTTAAAAATTTAAACATCTCCCCTCATTTACTTTCTTTATTTTAGGAATTTTCAACAGTCAATTTTCTGTTCTCCACAGACCTTGCCTTCGATGGGAAACTAATCAATAAGAAATTATATTTTTGCCAGCCGATTTTAAAGTAATGTAACCAACATATATTTCTCTCTCATTCGCGGCTTTATTGATTGTGAAATAAAAACAGAAAGCCGGTGGAGAGTCCAGCCCGCATCCCTGAGACTCTCATTTCATTATGCTCCACCACCAAGAGCTTCATCCAGCAGAGCTCTTTCTCCCGATATCCTTACCCTTTGTGAGGCTCGCAACCGATCACCAGTCTCACAGCGTAAAATGAAGCTTAGCTAGAAATGAGTTCATCCTTCGGAATGAGGCATGGCAGGGTGGTAATTAACAGCAAAACTCAGGCAGATGGGTTGTACCCACTAATTCTTTCTTTAAAAAAAAATTTTTTTTGGAAGTTATTACTCTTATCATGACAGTGCTAACCTACCTTCTGGCTCCTAAATTAGAATATCCCTTACAAGAAAATGTCACATTGTGCCAAATAATAAAATCAGAATGAAAGTGAATTTTTAAGACAGAACGCAGCTACCATCATTTCAGCTGTCTTTTAAAATACCAGTCGGGGGGGACCCTGGGTGGCTCAATCGTTGGGCGTCTGCCTTCAGGGGTCCGGTCCCCAGGGGGCGGCCTGACCTGACCAGGAGCCACGCAGACCTCAACCCCAAGGGCTGTTGTTCAACTTTGCAGATTGTCACTGGGCTGGGTGGAGTAGGACCCACCAGTGAGGCCTGTCCTGGGATCGAGCCTCGCATCAGGCTTCCTGCTCATCAGGAAGCCTGCTTTCTCCCTCTGCGACTCCCCCTGCTTGTGTTCCCTCTCTTGTCTCTCTCTGTCAAATAAATAAAATCTTTTGTAAAATAAATAAAATAAAATAAATAAAATAAAATAAAATAAAATAAAATACCAGTCAGGATTGGGGCGCCGGGGTGGCTCAGTAGATTAAGCATGTCTTCAGCTCAGGTCATAATCTCCAGGTACTGGGATCAAGCCTGCTTCTCTCGCTCCCTCTGCTCCTCCCTCCCCCACTTACTGTCTCTCTCTCTCAAATAAATAAATAAAATCTTCAAACAATAAAAAATAAAATAAAATACCAGCCAGAGAGCTCTTAAGACACAAGCACAGAGTGAGACATGTGGATCCATTTCAAAGATGCACTTGTGTATCTGAAGACGGACAGGATACCGAGGAAGGAGGGAAAGACAATGGACGGCGAGGACCTCTGACCAAGTGCACATTCTGAGGGCCTGGTTCCTGGTGCCCTGAGACTCCCAGTTTCTCGGAGTGGGGCAGCGGGAGGGATTCTGCTGCTGAGACCAGCAACAGCATGAATTGTGTAAGTTACACACGGATCCTTTATTAAAGGGGGAGAAAGCCCTCCTTTTGGGACAGTTACTTGAAAGTACGTCAAGTCCTGAAGTGGCGGCACGCGCACAGGACCGCAGGACACCGGGAGCGCGCTGACCAGACAGCACAGAGCGCGCACGCTCTCGCCGCCACGAGAACAACCTGGGCCCGGGTCTCGTGTCAAATCTGACCACAGCAGGCAGGCAGTAAGCAAGGCCTGCCTGGATGTCTGGACATCACAGAACTCCACTCCGGGTTGCCCTGCCTCTGTACCACCCTGCGTGCTAACGATATTATGGCAAAAACAGGCACATGCAAATGAAGAAAGAAGAACAGGATGAGACAACATGATCTAGCTAAGTCCATTTTGAGGGGAAATATGGGAGAGTGGTTGGGAGGGCTTTGTGCATTGACTCTTCCAACACGATGATGGAGTTCCTGCTCTGGGTTCCAGCACTGCCCTAGGCTCTTGGGATACAAACCGCCAATCGTTGCACTTGTGGGGCAGACTTTCTAGCAGGCAAAAAGTGAAATCTCAGGGAGGTCAAGAGCTGTGCTTAAAAGGGACTGGACTGTATTAAGCCTGAACACTTCCTAGGCCCTCTAAGCCCGTAATAACTCCCAGAGACTTTGGCAAAGGGGAGTGTAAATAAAATGCTTCCCGCCTCCCTGCGTTCTCCTCCACCTTCCCTGCCATGGAAGCAAACTCCCACCTCCAGGACAGAGAAATGGAAAAGCAGCTTCTCCCACTGTGGCAACAGCAGGGAGCCTGAGCTGCGGCCAATTTGGGCAGTTCCCTGCTCAGAGAACTCACACAACCCTAGCTGGCATCGGGGAAGTGGGAGCCCCCACTGAAGCAGTCAGGATCAATTCACGGCAGAGGCAGCCCAACAGGAAGAACCAGCCCACGCTGAGTCTGCACTGCCCACCCCGACTGAGGTATGTACGCATGCCCCCATCTCACAGATGGAGAAACTGAAGCTCAGACAGAAGTGACTTGAGTAAGGTCTGAGTGACTCCAAACTCTGTCATTTCTTCACTGCTATAATACAACTCAACTCACTAGCATATCAGTATTAATAAATCAATAAGCTGAGCCTTTCACTCAGTACCTATCCCCAGGGGGGTTACCGTGGGGGCATGGAATTAAGGTGCAGTCTTTGCTCTCCTGAGACTAACAGTCTACCTGAAGAGACAAGGGGAGACATGGGGAACAAACACTCATCCAATTTTTAACCAACAATATGGACATTCCACCACGCCCACCTTATGCAAATATTTGTGGCTCCCGCAACGTGCAGGGCCTTTGCACAAGCCTGAAATGCCCTACACCCTCTCCTCTCCGCCTCCCCAAATCCTCTCCATCCCCCATGAGTCAGCTCCTTTAGGAAGCTCCACTAAACCCCCATTCTGGTCGGCTGCCTCTCTTCTGTGTACCCTGAAACCCCTAGTCCTTACCTCCACCAGGGAACATAAAATATCTCTAACAAAGAGCATCAGTGAGAACTTCAGAAGTCAGGGAGGAAACAAAAGCCTGAGATGGGGAGGCAGAACAATATAAAGGGCATGAGGGACCTGTGTTATGGTCCAAGGGGGGACCATCTATGACAGGAAACTGATGGCCAGGTAAGAGACAGAAGGGAGCTGGGAATGAGGTAAGACACAGAAGTCATTATATTCAAAACCCAATTTATCCCAATGTTCTACTTCTACTTATCGTCTCTAAGTGCTTCCACTTCAGGAATCCTATCTGATCATCACAACTATGATGTAGGCAGGAGATACTGTCCTCCTCATCTGATGGAAGAAGAAACCGAGACAACTCAGAGAGGTTAGGTGAGCTGCCCAAGGTCACACAGTATAAAGACCCTCAGGCAGCAGAGCCACGTGCTTAACATCACACAGTCTGGGGTCAGACAGAAAATAGCTCTCCGTTTCCTGGCCCTGTGACCCTGAGCAGGAGATTCTCTCTAAGCCTCCGTTTCCACAATTATAAAAGGAGTCTAAAACCCTCTACCTCACAGAGGTGTTGGAACCATCAAATGATTCTATGAGACCTCAGTCAGCCCTTGACATCTGCCACGACAAACCTTTATCTTACCCATTACCACCTCCACTTTTGTTTAGCCTGAGTCCTCTGAAAAACCATTTACGTGGAACTCTGGTCCCAGTTGTTCCCCAGGAACATTAGGGCTTCCTCCTAAAATGTGGCCAAGACGACCCTGGTCCCCAAATCCCTGAGCTCTTGTCTGACTGCACATCCTCTTCCTTAAAAAGCCACGGGCTTCTCATTTCCTTCCTGAGCTGGCAGGAAACAAATACCAGAGGCTTGTTTTACGAAACAGTTTGGCAAATAATTGGTTTGCCTTCCACAGAGGCCAGAGTTCACTGCGAAGATATTTAAAACTCTACTGATGGCTTAAAATAAATATCACAATGGAGATGTCAAAATAGCAGTGTGTTCTAACACCTGACATTTGTGGGGGGAGGAGAGAGTAAAAAATGTAAATGGATTTACCAAAATAATCTCAAGGTAAGACCTTTGAGGTTTTGCTACCATAGAAATGTCATATTGTTGCAGGTTCCTTCTTTTTTGTGTGAAGTTTGTTTTCCTCCTCTGAGGGCAGTGAAAGGTTTGTCATGAGAAAGAATCAAAAACTTTTCTCAAAAAGAAAGCAAGCATAATTGTATTTTTTTAGATCAATTGTAATAATTTTCAGCTGTTTTTCTATGAGCTGAACACAGTTCCCAAATACAAATAGAGCAGTACCCCCTTACCTGTGGGGATTACGTTCTAAGACCCCTCCTCTGCCCCCCGCTTCCACCCTGGCGTGAATGCCTAGAAGGTGTACCAAACCCTATCGGTGCGATGTTGTTTCCTACACAGACACCGATGATAAAGTTTAATTCATAAAGTGAGAGATTAACAATAGTAACTAATAATAAAATAGAACAATTACAACAATATACTATAATAAAACTTAAGTGAATATGGTCTCTCTCTCTCTCTCAAAATATCTGACTGTCCGTCCCCATCCTTCTTCTTCTGACTATGTGAGAAGATGCGACGGCCGGGTGAGGACATGAAGTGAGGCGCAGGACGTAGGCGCTATGACCCAGTGCTTGGCTACTACTGACCTTCTGCCCACACGGCAGGAAGAGGATCATCTACTTCTGAATGGCAGTTTCCCTCGGGGAACCAAACCACAGAAAACAAAACAGTGGATGGGGGTGGGGGAGGGCCCTACCGGAAATGATTTCTCCAAATGGAAGACGTACTGAGTACCCAAGAGATGCCAAGCTCTGGGCTGGGTCTTTTTTTCCTTGTCTTAAGATTTTATTTATTTATTTATTTGAGAGAGAGAGAGAGAGTACAAGCAGGGGGAGAGGCAGAGGGACAAGCAAGCTCCCGCTGAGGAAGGAGCCCAAGGCAGGGCTTGATCCCAGGACCCCAGGATCATGACCTGAGCCAAAGGCAGACACTTAACCGACTGAGCCACCCAAGCGCCCCTGAGCTGAGTCTTTTAAATATTTCTTTCTTTTTAATCCTCACAGATACTCAGTGAGGCAGGCATGATTTCAGAAGTTCTGGAAACCTCTGTTAAGTACTCGAGAACAGGGGCAAATGAAGCATGCCAGGATTAAACATGAGTCCATCTTTATTCTGACTCAATGCTCTTTCCAGCACATCTCCAGAGCGTTCTACTCCCTCCAGACCTATGAGGGCTAAACATCCTGCATTACCAGGCAAGGCAACAAATACAATCTTAATAACTGTGAGTTTGTGGCTAGTATAAATAAATAAAGAGTAAATCTCAAAGAGAAGCAGCTCTAATCCTCTTCCCCTCACCTGCCTGGCATAACCTTCTTCCTTATCTCCTACTACTTCCCACTCGGCCCCTTGTGAAACACCGACTGTCATAGACTGCCCAGAACTATTCATGTCTCACATCACTGGGCCTTCGCAAATGCTGTTCCTTTTTTTCTAAATGCTCTTCCTCCACAATGTACTTGGTGAACTCATCAAAACCCCGACGAACCATAACCTTGTGGAAAAAGCCTTCCTCATGGCTCTCCCATTCCTACAGCCAGTAGAATTCATGAGCTACTCCTCCGTCCTCTACCGTGCACCTGCTCACATGTTTGTGATTATCACAGCATTCGGGGTTCCATTCTCTTGGTTGGATGTTTGGCTGGCTGGGCTAACAAATCTGCTCCCCCTCAGCAGAATGACTTTCCCGCAGGCGGGAGCTCTGCTTTAATCTACCTCTGGGTCCCCCGTGCCCAGCTCAGCGTCTGAGTCAAAACAAGCATCTAATTGAATTGAATGCAAATTGGAAATGAAAACAAATATCACAGAGAACTAGGAGAAAGAGAAAACAACTGCTAATGTTGTGAACGTCTATTATAGGGCAATCAACCAGACCGTGTTTGCCTAATACAGATTACGAAACTGGCACAGAGGCAAGACGGCGCAGCAGTGGGGGCTCGCGCTCTCTGGACATCTGCTGGGTGTCTCATCTGATCAATCCCCGCCTTGCCTAGCTGATGATTTCATCTTTCACAAGTCGGAGGACGTGGCAGGGGAAATGGTTACTTGGCACTAAATTCTGGCAACAAGGAAACGCTGGTTGACAGGAAAGGGGTGGAATCCTTGGGAAAAGACCAACGGGCAGGGAATCTTGTAGTTAATGATGGTGCAGGAAAAGAAGAAAGAAAATAAGCATTCATTAAACACCTACTGTATGCCACCCACTTCCTAAGTGTTACTGCACGTAATTCCCACGAACACCTCAGAAAGTGGGTCCGCATCTCTTCCATCTGCACAAAAGCAGAAAATGCACTAAGGTAAAGTCACGTGCTCAAGGCCATCCTGGAGCACATCTGTCTGCCTGCAAGCCTCTGGTTCTAACCTCACACCTTGTTGCTGAGCCAAATCAGCAGGGCGCTGCCTGGCCTGACAAGCGGGATCTGAAGAAACAGTGGCGTCCCTCCATACACGCCAGGGGACACAACAGTGACAATATACCCCATGATCACAGAACCACGACTCGGCAACAATTCTTTCTTCGAGCCTGGGCAGCTTTCTAGGAGAGGCGGTCACTGCCCTTTGGCTGGTGGCTGAGCACTCGTGGAGCTCACGGGACCTCCATCTCGGCAGACGGTTCAGGGTATGCCTCCATTAGGGCCAAGGCCCTGGGGGCGTCCCGCACCACTAATGACAGCCCTCCGCCCACTACTCGGTGAGCGGTACGAATCACTTCCGGGCACGGGACCCAACCTCATGCGACAGGCAGAGAAGTGCGACTCCCTGCCTGGGGGAAAGGACCAGCAACAGTGGCACATCTGAAGTCCGTACCACCGCAGCTTCCGTAAAATGAGAAAGGAAGCTTCCGGGGGCAGCAATGAACACCTGACAGGTCCTGCCTCAGCATCCTGGCCAAGGAGACAGAAAACACAAAAACAAAAATTTGCAACCGGATGGCAAAGCTCAAGTAAAGAAAAAGGGGATACTCTGCGCAGGAGCATTTGGTGAGATTCACAAGCAAGAATCACCACGCATGTGGGGGAGCCTGGTGCTACGAACAAGGTCGCCTGTCCACAGCCCAAAAAGGAAGTGTCATGCAAAATGGATGGGAGTGTCTTAGCTCAGGTCGCTCTGCCATAAACCCCGGGGACTAGTGGGCTTAAGCTCCAACGCTGAGGCTTGAAGTCCATGCAGGGCATCGTCATCCTCAAGTCCTGGTGAAGATTCTTCCTGGTTTACAGATAGCCACCTTCTCAGAGAGCAGACACGCTGGTCTCCTTCTCTTCTAAGAGCACGAATCCCATCATGGAAGCTCTGCCCTCATGACCCCATCTCAACCTGATCACTCCCCAAAGGCCCTACCTCCTTGTACCATCCACTGCGGGCCGGGGCTCCAAAATGTGATCTGGGGGAGACACAAACATGTAGTTCATGAAAGGGAGGACCAAGGAAGTGCCATCTACCCATTCCTTTCTCACCATGCCCAGAGAGAAGGAAGATGAAGTATCACGGGGATACACAAGATCTCCCTGAATGCTCTTATTGGAAAAGCTAGGAGTAAAATCTGTAAGATTGGATGCAGACAAGCATTGCCTTGAAAAGGACACAGGCCAACATGATGGAAAGTGCACTGAGTCTTTGCCACTGAGCTGGGGGCCCTTAGAAAGTCAGTGAGCCTCCCCCAAGCCTGAATTTCTCGTATGGGCAGTAGGAACAATATATGGTCTGCCTCAAAGGGTTGTAAGGAGGATTGAGAAGATTCTACAGTGACGTGCTCGTCCAAGTGCCTAGCAAAATGTCATAGCAAAGGAAAAGTGTTTAAAAGAGGAATGATGATGATGACAATAAGCCTTTCAGTGGGCTGAACGTTAACTCGGTCACCCCAAGAAACTTCGATCTTGGCCCTCTGACTTCATTTCCCATCACCCTGTTCTTGCCTGAATTTTGCTCCATTCCAGCTACATTGGACTTTTTGTCCTTCTTTGAAAGTGCCAGGCCTGCCTGGGCCTCAGTGCCTAGGCACTTTCGGGTTCCCTCTTCATGGAATTCTCTTCTCAGGATCTGAGCGAGTATCTTGCTCAAGTGTTATTTATTCATCTACCTGTGGAAAGTGGCTGCATCCAAAACTGTCCCCAGCTCACAGAATCACCGGCATACGCTCCAGCTAGTGCTGCCTCTTCAACCGCGGGTCCACGTGTGTCTGTGAATGGCAGCCTGGCTTTACACCTGGTACCACCTCTGTGCTTTCTCAGGCAGGAGGGGTGTTCTTCAGTTAAGCTGGAATACAGCTCGTGTGTTCTGCACAAGTAATACGGAAGTGTACGTCCTGAGTTCCATCTAGCGCCCTTGCCCTCAGTGAGAAGCAATGGTTTGTAGGTTGTTATGATATCTAAATTCCTCAGACGATTTCGATTGCTCTTGCAACGTGGTAACACATTGAGAGAGGGAGCGAAGAGAGAGCACAAGCCAAGAAGTATGGCAGAGGGAGAAGCAGACTCCCTGCCAAGCAGGGAGCCCGATGTGGGACTTGATCCCAGGACCCTGGGATCATGACCTGAGCTGAAGGCAGACGCTTAACCAACTGAGCCACCCAGGTGCGCTGGAGGCCATTTTAATATCAGCTTTTATTTCTATGAAAATAACAAAATTTCCAGAAGTAATGGAATTAGTATCCAGCTACAAATTATCTGGGAGGTACTTTATATTTCCTTCAGGAAAAAAGGCTCACAAATATTGGGCACTTTTATAGTACCAGGTCACATGACGGGCACCTAAAAAAATGCTGTCCCATTTCCTGTCCACGATAAGGGAATGGCCAGGTAAGCTCCACTGGCTCCATTTCTCAGATTTAAAAAATGAAGGTCCGAAGAGGTTAAGACCATTGCACGAATGTGTGCATTAATCACAAGTGGGACTAGAAGGCAAAGCTATGTCTGTGTGACTCTAAAGACTGCTTTTTCTACTGCAGAGGATGGGAAGTGGGGAAAACATGCCGCTCGAAAAATAAATGCATGGGCGTACTGGCAGACCTTCTCCTGTGTGCTCCTTGAAGGAGCTGCTCCAAAGCCACCAAAGCCACCAAAGCCAGGACAAGGGGCTGTGTTGAGTCCAGACAGGTCCTCACTTCATTTAGGAATTGACAGCTGTCCCTGGCTGACTTAGCCCATTGAAGGCATTTAGTTGAATCCATTCATCCACAACTACTAATTGGTCTCCACGGGCCGACAGAAGAAAGGATCTGCTCATCCAGTTGACCTTGGGACTGGCTCATCCTTGATCTCAGCGCTCTCACTGGACTATCCAGAAGGAGAGAAATCCTCCAGGCCATGGCGGAGAAACTGAGCACCTCTCCCCCAGAGCCGGCAGCTTTGTGAAAGCCATCAACGTATTATCATAGGAGATGACATGAGACAAATGGAGGGTACAGTACAGGAAAAGTCCAAAAATAGATAAGGAGAGCAGAGCAGCTTCTGTTTCCCACACTGCTCCAAAGGAGCAGCATTCTCTCAACATGACCGTCTTAAGAACCAAAGCACCTTTTCCTCAGCCTTGATTTTTAAATGGCTGGAAATACAGGGAGGCAAGAGTGCTGAAGAATCTTGGCTGAGAGTCAAGTCTTGGCTGGGGTCTCACTCCCAAGCCCAGTCCACACCAGCTTCAGGACTTGAGCAATTACTTCGTGTCACCAAGCCTCAGTTTCTTTATCCCTAGAGGAGGAACAACCCTGGTGTCTCCCTGTCTTCAAGTTGTGATTGCTAAATGAAGAAATAATGGAAAGCTCTTGACACAGGGCCCAGCACACACAAAGTACTCAATAAATGTTGGCTATTACTTTCAAGAAAGAAAAAGGTTAGCTAGTCTATAAATTTTATAGGGCCAACATCAGTACCGGAAACAACGCTTTGCCATACCGTGAATCTTCTGGGCTTGATCGATCATTTCTGAATGTAAAGCTTCCTTGATTCACAGTTTGGGGGTCTGTGGGGTAGTAGGTCCGAGGATGCTTCTTCCCTCTGTACTCTGCTTGAGTCATGTTCCTCCTGGACGATCTCATCCATATTATGGTTTCGGCCACCCACTCACTCCCTCGGATGTTGATTCATTATCCACTAGCCACCAATCACTGTGCCCTGCGTATGAAGCTAAGGCACCATATTTCCTGCTCATCTCCACCTGGACGCCCCAGACACCTGAAAACCAAAGCATCCAAAACTTGACTTTCCATCTTTCTCTTAAATCATGGCTTCTCTTCTTGCGTTCTTTCTTGGTCATTGGCTCCACCAGCCACCCGAATGGGAATCATCCGAGACTTCCGCTCACTCCCACACCCAGCTGGTACCCGGTTCCTGCGGATTCCAGGTCTGCATGGCTCTCCCAGCCTATTACCCTCCCTCGCCAGCGGCTTCGGACTCACGGCTGGCGCTCAGAGCAGCTTCTCTGGAACAGCCTCTATCTAGAGCGCCTCCGCGTGCTCTCATGGCCTCCAGGCTCGCCCAGCAGAGCCCCAAAGGCGGCCCAGAGTCCTCTGAAACATGATTACGAATCCGCCAATTCCCTGTTTAGAAACCATCAAGGATTCCGAAAACCTCCAAAATAAAATCTCTGCTCCTCATCCTGGAAGGCCCACCCTGATCTAGCCCAGCCTACCCACCCAGCCCTATCTGTGGCCACTTCTCAGCAAACCCCTTGCCGTGACATGCCACCGCCTACCTGCAAGTCCTCCCAAAGTCCCTTCCTACTTCCATGTCTTTGGATACACAGTTCTTTGTGCTCACAATCCCCCCCCCCCCCCCGGCTGCTCAGCTCACCCTCATCATCATCTTTTGTGAGTTCAAATCCCCCCATAGCCCTTTGCTGATTCCCACTCCCCAGGCTATGTGAGGCCTCCTTCCCCGTGTTCCTTCCAGCATGTTCCTTCTATAATAAGCATGAACTAGGACTGTAACTTGCTCTTTTTTCTTCTTTCGCTATCCCCCCAAAACCAGACAGTCATCTCTTTAGGACAGAGATTCTATTTTTCTTATTTCCGACGACACTCATGTTTTTAAGGATAAAAAAATGTTTGAAAGTTTTTGTAACTGAGCAAACCAAAATCTCTGAAAGCAAATGCTTTATGCATATCAGGGGAATAATAATACTGATAATAACAATGCCAACTATTTTTAAGTGCTTAATATGACTAAACACTTTATAAGCACAGCTCATTTAATCCTTATAACCACTCCAGGAGGAGGTACTATTTTTGTTCTCTTTTTGAATGAGGCAAATGACGCAGAGAGAGAGCACACATGCACGCGTGCGCACACACACGTTTTAGAGTCAGAATGATATAGCTCCTAATGTGGTTCTGTCATGACCTCAAGGCAGTTCGCCTGGTCTTCATTTGTTTCTTCATCTCTGGGATGCAGAAAGATTTACTGTGATAATTAAAATACTATTTATAAAATTACTGGCACACGGCAGATACTCCATGTGACTGCCTCCTTCCTCTGATAACGACCTCTGATAACTTGTCCAAATTCTTACTGTTCAGGAACATTACTGAATTCTTAAATTGGAAAAGTGGACCTCTGCTTGGCGAGTTCAGCTTTGGCTCATCCAATGGGCCAGCTCTGAATCTCTCCCCATCCTTGCTCCCCTATTTCCTCCAAAGCCTCCCACCAACACGAGCTTCATGGATAAAGTTAGGACTCTGGGATGTGGTGAGAGTAAACCTAACACAAATTACTTGATAAATACAAAAAGCCAAAAGCTTACCAGTTTGATTTTGAGGTTCTGAAGCAAATGTGAAAGTGTTGGATGTGTATTTTGGTCAACCACATCCAAAATGCCGTTTCCAACGCTACAGACCCAGAGGTGGAAGCCCAGAGATCTAACAGGAGTGGGGATCCGCCGGGAGCAGATTTAAACAACGAACGGCTTGTTGGACGCTGAGGCGGTCTTCCCATCAGCTCCAGTGCCCTCCCCTCCTGTCTTGGGCCCTCCCCAGTGCCTCACAGAGGAATACATTGACATTTCAAAATGTATTGATTACAGGAGCAGACTAGGTTTGGGGAGGGGAACGGGGAGAAATTGATTGATTTTATTATTTGTGGGAGGAAAAAAAGAAGAACAAACAATGGTGCTTTTGTTTGGAGGACAAAACCAAAATTATCGGTTGAATGGGGCTGAATTAAGCACTTAAAGTTCAATCTTTCCAGAGTGCTGACAATGCAGGTGGAGATCGATAGGGAAACAATTTGCACCGTGGGGAACCTGGGCTCTGGTTATTAACAACTAATTATACCAAGTTTTCTGCAGGATTGGGTTAGTTCTCTTCAAAGCTGTGGTACAGCGGGGCTCACGGGCAATGTCCAGGGCAGGGATCTGGTTCCCAGAGCAGCAAGTCCGCAGCTCAGGGCCAGGGAACTCATGGCCACTTCTGCTCGACGGAGCCCACCCCATGGTCTGACACTCACAGATGAGGGTGTAGGAAGTCTGCCATATTTTTAACAGAATTCTAAAATATGATTTCCATTGGCAAGGCTGACCTTAACCAGGAGCATCAGTGTGGCCACGCCAGTGGTTAAAATACTGAAATCCTTCCATACTTGTTAGTCGACAGCCACTCCTGGGACTTCCCAGACCCCTGCTCCACCTGATCTAAGAACTAAAAGGTTAACACCTGACACGGCAAGGGTCATTCTCCCAGCACGCACCCCAAAATCCATTCTGGTGAGTTGGTGTCCATGTCAAACATATTGATTACGACCCTACCACAGACAATGGCTTTTTATGATCAGCTAGTTATTGATGTAGGAAAGATGTTGGGGTTCCGAGTTGGCGGCCAAGGAAGAATTCCTGAGAATCCTGTGGTGCAAAAAGGTGGTTTTCTTGAAGCACAGGGACAGGACCTGTGGCCAGAAAAGGCTGCACTGGGGTCATGAGGAGTGGCTGATTATATACTCTCAAGTTGGGAGGGGGTTAGGGACAGAACAAACCTCCAAGGTATTTTGGAAACAAGGTTTCCAGGACCCTGAGGGGGCTAGATATTGTTAGGAAAAGGTCATTTATTACTGTTTTGTAAAAACTCAGTCATGAGACCCTTCAGATGTGTATCTGTCGGTCATATGTGTGGGATGACTGCCAACATAGATCTTGGGGGGCAGAGATAAAGGAAGTTTCCGAAGGAATCTGTATATGTTAAAGTAGCCTCACAGGATCCTGGGGGTGGGGGTGGGGGGTCAGGCTAAGACTGCATTTTGCCTTTAGCAAAGTATTAACATCAAGGCAGCAGAACTCCTAGAGGAAGGTCACTCTGTTTCCAGGACTTGTCGATGGGCTGTAAGTAGTAAGGAAATTTAATTTTTTTTCTTTTGCCTTTGTTTCCCACATCAGTTATCAGCAGCCAGCCTACAAACCCAGATGCCTTCCTCTAGGGGGCTTATTTTTTGTATATCAATAAAGTCATACACACACTACATGCATGCACACACATATACATATATATGCATATACACATATTTACCTATACAGAGCTCCATGGGTAACTGTATATAATTACATATAGAGTTATATATATTTATTTATATGTAAATTAATCGTTAATTATTATCATACATAGGTTAATTAATAATTATAGATAGATAGATCAGTAGCTTAATAAACCTGGTACATTTGGGAGATAGTTCCACATTAGCACACCCAAATTTATCTCATCTTTTTAGCAACTACATGGCCCTCGATTGTAATTTAGCAACTCAACTAAATGAATATTTAGGCGGCTGCACTTTTTCACTACTACTAACAATGGTAGTAGTAACATGAACATATGTCATTCCACACATACCTAAACACTTCTGTAGAACAGATTCCAAAAAGTGGAAATGCTGGATTAATGGAGATACAGGTTTCTGATGTTGACAGATCCTGAGAAACTCGTTCCACTTTCTTTTATACACAAATGACGACGCATGTGCCCCATTTACGTGGACAGTTTGCAAAAATTAACCGTTCTCAAAGTGGCCTCTAGTCAACTTAAAGGGTGTCCCCGGTGTGTCCATCTGCATTGAACAATTAGAGTCCACCAAGTTGTTTCATGTTTGTTCCGGCACACACGTGCCGACAAAGAGGCTGAGGGAAGCTTCACCACTGTTTCAAGCCAACAGATTATTCCAGATGCCCCCAAAGCTTCCAGTCTGTTGAGCTGCCTGGGAACAGCACATAGCAAGATTCCCTGCAGAGCCTGGGAGAATGGCACACTCACTAGCCCTGTGTCATCAATTGTTCCTCAGACCCTGAAGCAGCTTGGCTTGTCTCCAGAACCATATAAAGTCCTCGTGACAGTTGTGACAACTCCTGGCCACCACACCTTGCCTGGGATAGCCCAAGCCTCCCATGAAAAACAGCGGTCAGTTTCTGTCCCTCTAATCAAAGGACCTCAGACACAGCACAGAGGGCTAGGTGGAAAACAGATGCCAGACTGTCCCTTCTGTTTCCCTCCTTCCCACAACAAAAGCTCCAGGGTCTGGGAGGGGACAGAAGAGAGGGAGGTACAGCTCATAGCAAAAGCATCTAGACCCTCAGCTCAGTCAGCCAAATGCCCCACTACACAAGCATTTTTATTCATTCTACAAAGGACTTGAGGCAGCTTCTGAGAAGGCACACAACACAATAAAACTGGAAAATGTAATTAAAAGACAAAGCCAGGGGAAATACATATATGGGATAAGAAATGAAGACCAAAAGGAAATGCATCTGGGTTCTGCACCATTTTTAGCTATTTCAACTCCAACTGGACTCTAAGCTCCCTGCCCGCCAAAGCCAAAAAAAAGGGGGGAGGGGGGTAGCAGTGGGAGTAGATTAGACTTATAATATCCAGACCCACAATATGAATGGAGTTCCCATATTTCGTACATTTAGGCTTTAAGGATAATCATGACATAGAAAGTAAAAATGACATGACCCTCAGTTTCTCAGTACAGTTGGGTCTCCTTTGAACACGGGTCCCAGGAGCTGAAAGCCCAGCTGATTTTCTTCCCCAACCCACCAGGCAAAACCCTTCTGAACTGACTCAACGCACTGTGCCCTATTTTAGCTCTGAAATGTCTACTCCAATGAGATCGCCCCTCATCCTTGTCCTCCCCCACCCTCAGGATGCTGCCCGAACCAGACAAAACCCTGAGCACCCAAGACCCTCCCACGAACCCCTCCAAGACTCCCAGAGATCTGCTTGGTCCTCCAGCGAACAGAGCCATTCTTTCTGGCCACCTGGCTAATGAGTATGTTTTTCATCTTCCCCTTCTAATCCTCCTACACACACACACACACACACACACACACACACACACACACACACGAGGATATGGTAGGAGGCCATTCCAGTTTGTTGATACCAGAAACCACAGTGAGTATTTTTACCAACCCCCTTCCTTTATTTCATTGGGAACTGTTAAACATTAAGTAACGTCATATAAAAATCCCCATTTCTCACTTTTTTAAAAAATCGAGACAAAAAATCTTTTAAGTAGGCAATATGGTATTTCCCCACAGATGGGGCTGAGTAACAGTTGTCCCCTTAAACAGAGAAAGGCAGCTCCAGCCTGCCAGAGTCCTCACCTCTCCTGTGCGGTACCCGCCGCCCACTTCACGCACCTCGTTTGCAAATCCCAGTCTGGGCAACTAATGCTGAAACTTAAAAGAAAAGAAAGAAAGAAAAGAAAGAAAAGGAAAAGGAACAGGCAAATGGAGTGAGCAAAATTACACTGAGAGACTGGAGCTTAGACCCATGACTTACCATCCATCTTCAAGATCCACAAAATGAGGGGTCAGACTCCAAAAGAGAAACTCTTTCCACCTCTGACAAAGCTCTTTCTTCTGACTGGCAGAGGCCCTGCTTTCCAGGGTGGGGGAATTTGCTGACATCTCTATACCATGGCAACTCTGATGAAAGGGTCAAGAGGGGGGCTCTCTATGATGGGGCCATTTCACTTTATTCTTTCCTGGAAAGGGCTCACCCTGCAGGGCCCTCATCGGCCCGCCCCACCCCCAGGGTTTGCCAGCACACCCGGCTGATGAACTGGAGGCTCAGAGGCAGCAGATTCCTTTTGCAGACAGAAACAAAAACAAAACAGAGGAATATTTTTTCTTTTTTTTTTTTTTTTTCAGTCTCTTCTTTTCCTTACAATAAATTGGGTGTTTTTGTTGTTGGGGGGGAAGGGTTGGGGGGGTTGCAAAATGGTGCTTTATTAAAGCACGGGGACAGGACCCGTGGACAGGAAGAGCTGCTGCACTGGGGTTGTGAGGAGTGGCTGATTATATACTGTGGGGTTGGTGGAGATGAGGAAAAAGTGTTGCATAAAACCTGTAGCCTGTTCAGAGGTGGGCTGGAGGCCCAGGTGTGTCCTGGAAGCCAAGCCTTGGGCGCCATCTAGGTTCAGAGGGTGGTACTGCAGGTGCCAAACCTTGAGCTTCAACCAGTCACCTCTTGCCAACCCTTCCCATCCTGAATCCCATCTCCCATCGCCTGAAGGTATCAGAAGAAGCTACAGTGGGAGGTCAGGGGCTTTGCAGTCAGATCCTGTCACTTCTCTAACTGTGGAGTCTTGTTTCCTTATCTGCAAAATGGGTGTAGCATGCCCATTTTATGGGGTGATTGGAAGATTAAGTAGGAAAAACTACATACTCCAACATACAATATAGAATCAATAAACTTTCATTCCCTTCCCCCCACTGCACTAAAAATTTACTCAGCCCACAGCCAAGTAACTCCAGAAGGGCTAGTTTTGCTCAACTGTAAACCAAGGATGCGGGGCCGCCAGGGTTGCTGGAAGCAGAGGGAACATAACCACTATATACAACTCCTGGCGCACAGTGAGGGCTCAACTGCTCAGAAGGGGAAGAGAAGGAAACTTTGTATCAGGCCTTGATCAGTTACAGGCACTGAGGTTACAGGAATACATGAGATGGTTATAAAGGCAACTTAGACAATCTTGTAGTGAGAGAGCCAAATGTAAGTAATAATACAAGATAATAAATTAGATGTATAAACAAAGTAATGCCAACATAGCCTTCTAGGCTGTATTCATTACTAAACTTAATTTCCATATGCACCCAGCAACAAAGGATTCTCACCCAAATGCTGAGCCAGGAGACACTCAGAGAAAGTAAGGGGGCACACCCTGAACTTACACTTCTTATGTCCTTACCTCTCCTCTGCTCCTATTCCAGATCGTGTCATCCTTTCTTCCCCAAAATGGCTTCCCCATTTCTGCCACTGAAATCCAACAAATTTGAAATCTGACTCTTCCCATCTCTCACCTCTCCCCTGCCCCCAGTACTTCATGAGCCTGGAGTCCAGCCTATTCCAATTCTCCGTGTCTCCCCTCAGTTATACTCCCCCACTCCACCCATGCAGGAGCCTTCTACCTGGGCTCTCCACTCTCCTCCCTCCAATCCCTCCTGTGGGGACACCCAGGGGTCTCACGTTTTCAGTGGGTCCCACCGCAAGTCTCACTTCTCTAGGCTGCTCAGCTTCCTGCAAACAAGCTTCTCCCAACTACACCACCCCGCCAGCATCTCTGCTTTCCCTAAACACAGAAATGTAGTTCCCAATTCTGCCTCCATAACCTGGGAAGCTTTACAACACAGTTTGCCAATAAGCACATGGAAAGCTGCTTGACATCACTAGCCATCAAAGAAACGCAAATCCAAGCCACAGTGAGATACCACGTCACACCTGCTAGAATGTATATAACGAAACACTACGGGTAACAATAAGTGCTGGTGAAGATACGGAGGAACCTGGACCCTCACGCACTACTGGTGAGAATTTACAATAGTGTGGTCACTGTGAAAAACAAAGCCGGCATTTCCTCAAAAGTTAGGGAAGCATGGAGTTAACCATATGACCCAGCAATTCCACCCTTACGTACATATCCAAGAGAATTTAAAACATATTTCCATGTAAAAACTTACACATCAACGTTCCTAATAGCATTATTCATCATAGCCAATCATCCTGGATTGAAATTACTTGAGTGCATCCCTGGAATCTGCACATTTCACAAGGGTCCCTATTCACACATCCTGCAAGTTGAGAGGCACTGACCTACAGAAGTGAACGAGTCCAAGGCCTGTGTCACAGCCAGCAAGACCCGACCTTCGGGACCTGGACCCACCCACATCTCTAATGTCTTCTCTCCCCATTCCTGCCCAGCCTGTGCTGCTCCAAGTAACAGAAATGACCTCTCCCTTCCCCCTTCCTTGGCTCCTCCAAACGGCCCCCGGCCTCCAGTCCAGCTTCACCTCCTCTGGCAAACTTTCCCCGGCCTCCCAACCTCCTACAAATGTACTTACTAGAGCCCAGTGCTTCTCAACCAGGAGTGCCTGGGCTCCCCAGGGGACACCTGGCAAATATGGAGAGAATTCTCACTGTCATTAACGAGAGCTGGGGGGGGGGGGTACTACTGTCATCTAATGATGCTAACATCCCACAATGCACAGGACGACCACGCATGCGCACATACACACACCCGCGCACACCAAAGAATTACCTAGCCCAAAATGTCAACAGTGCTGACAATAAGAAACGCTGCTACAGCTACAGACTGTTGTCATGTGAGTTCCTCGAGGGCAGGCAATATCTAAGACTCAACCACATAACCTCCAAACCAGGTACAGAGGAGCCTGGCACACAACAGACGTGCAGTACCTATCAGTGGAATAGAGGATCTGTTCCCCTCATCTAGCACTTAGGTGTGCTCATTTATACTCTACCTATTCAAGAAAAGAACTGCAGCTGTTAACTAAAGCGTATGCAATACAAAAGGGTAAAAGAAACATGTGAGAGAGTCTTAGGGGAAGAAGAGATGAAGCCATAGGTGGGCTTCATCAGGTAAGCATCAGAAATGCTGATCAGGGCGCCTGGGTGGCTCAGTTGGTAGGGCGACTGCCTTTGACTCAGGTCATGATCCCAGAGTCCCAGGATCGAGTCCCATATCGGGCTCCCGGCTCTGCGGGAAGTCTGCTTCTCCCTCTGCCCTTCTCCCCTCTCATTCTCTCTCTCTCTCTCTCAAATAAATAAATAAAAATCTTAAAAAAAAAGAAAAGAAATGCTGATCATAGGGGCGTCTGGGTGGCTCAGCCCATTAAGTGTCTGCCTTTAGTTCAGGTCTTAATCTCAGGGTCCTGGGATCGAGCCCCGCATTGGGTGCCCCACTGGGTGGGGATCGATTCCTCTCCCTGGCTTGTGTTCTCGTTCCCTCTCTCTCTCTCTCAAAATGAATAAATAAATCTTCTTTTGAAAAAAAAGAAAGAAATGGTGATTATAGCCATAAGGCAGAGATGAGCTGAAATCTGACTCTCTGATTCTGGGCTTCCCGCAGGCCACAGCAAGAAGGGAAATAGGAGACTCGTGGGCATCCACCCAATAAAAATAAAATTAAAATACCTCACCTTCCTCTGATGCTGACACGGGACAGACACTGGGAACGAAGCAGGCAACCCTCTCGACAACACTGAGACAGCAGGGGTCTTTCATAACCACTTCTTCCTACTTGTTCTGGGTCCCTCTCTCCTCTGTGACCTCACTGTCTTTGCCATGTGCTTGGTAGTTTGTCCCCACCCCCTGAGGCTGATACCTGAGAACAGACGGACAGGCACGCCGCAAGCAGGTGGCGGAGAGGGTTTCTGCAGCTGGACAGGCTGTGTTGCGTGTCTGCCATCACCGTGAGAGGACGGTGCCCTGGCCATCCCCCTGCTCCAAAGAGGCTGAGAGACGCATGGAGTTGGGCTGACTCAAGCCAAGCCACAGACCTGCAACCAGCAGCAGAGCCACCCAGCTGAGCCCGGCCAAGCTCAGCTAGGCCCCTGATGACCTCCGACTGCATGAGCAAACCCGGATGCGGGTTGCAGAGCCTCCCCAGGCGTCTCCCCAGAGCCCCAGCTAATTCCACGTTCGGCGTGACATGCCAGGCTGCGGGGACGGTCTATCATGCGGCAGTATTCCGGCCACTAGCTAACTAAGACAGCTCCCTCATGCGACGTCCCAGGAGGACACCAAAAAAATGGCAAAGCTAAGCAAGTAAATACACAAACAGAAGCAATCTTGGGCTTGTATTGAGGATTTGACTCCTTCATGATAGTCCACATTGCCCCCAAGGGGCCACCACAGCGTGGGACACGTAGAGATACTTGACGTCAGCAGGTCCATCAGAATTTGATTGGGAGGATAACCAAATGGAGGCATGTCAACGAAAAGCTGCAATGAACAAAAGTCAAAATGCTTGCAAAATGGGACAATCCGCTCAATCAGTCGAGGTAGGCTCGGGTGTTATAAACACCCTCCATCAGCTGAGATCTGCCAAAGGACCCAAAACGGATGATGCTACAGCGGGTTTCGCCGTCTCAGTTCCCCCGTGCTACCCATCCTCCCACATATGACTGGGGGCTCTCCCCACCTCAGACCCCTTGGGAAGAGATCCAAGAACTCTCCTGACCTCTCACTCTTGCACTGGCTCCACTTCCAGCTCAGACGCAATTTCTGTACTTCCCTCCACTGAGTGACAGGCCCAGGATCTCTGGCTTGTCTGCTCAGGAATTAAAAGGCTCAGCCCCATGCATACTTATATTCTCTCGATTCCTTATGCAACAGAATGCTTAAAGTCCGGGAGTCCCCTTGTTTCTACAGCAGCTCTGCCACTTATGTGCCGTGTGATCTTGGGGGAGGTACTTAACCTCCCTGAGCCTCTGCTGTCTTAACCATACAAGGGATACGATCATATTTACCTTAGGTTGCTAGGCTTAAAAATGTAAGACATATAAATTACTTAGCATAGCCCCAGCACATAGTGTTCAATGAATGTGAGCCATTGTCATTGGGCTTTGATTTCAGAGCAGATTGGTCAGACAGAGCTTCTGTAGGGTGGAAGGAGGAATAGAGACAAGAACTGTGAACACCTACTGTGTGATGGCAGCCATGCTGGGCACTTGAAATACGCTCTCCCATTAATCCTCACCACCACGCCCTGCCTAGTTATCAGTGCTGCTGTAGGAGGAAATCAAGTACGGATTTTCCAATTGTTCTAGAATTGATGACGGTGTCCAGCAGCTGGCTGCTAGCTTAGGGCAGGAGCTCTCTGAGAAAAATTGCTCCTAATCCTAATGGATGGCCATCCTAATGGATGATCATACATTCCATGCCTGCTTGGGATGGTCCCGATTTATACCTGTTGTCTTAGGATAACTATTAATAATTCTCTGCTCGCTTTCACACTTGGGAGTGTCCAAGTTTGGACAATAAATTGTATGGTCAACTACTCTGGAGCTGGGCATGGGGATGGCCACAAGAAGGGGGGCCTAGCATCCCCATCCCTGAGCTACAGAACCACGAGGCCCCCTCAGTGCTGTCAGCAGAGCAAAGCCAAGGGAGGAGTCTCGGAACATTTACTATAAACAAAGCATGCAAGAAAAGGATGAAGGGAGCACTCCTCCTCTGAGCACTTACCTCCCAGCTCTTCCATCAGCCCGTGACTCTACAGCACAGGAGGAAGCCAGTGAAAGTTAGGAGGTTTCCAGGGAGCCACGGAGTTTGGGAGTTTAGAGTCACAGATGATGGAAAGGAGCCAAAGACAATTTTACTTTTAACTTTTTAGGAAACCTCCCTATTATTTGGTGCTGTGTCTGCACCAATATGCATTCCCACCAACAGTGCACAAGGGTTGTTTTTTCTCCACATCCTCGCCAACACTGGTTTCTGGTGCTTTTTATTTTAGCCATTCTGACAAGTGTGAGGGGATATCTCACTGTAGTTTTAATTTGCATTTCCCTGGTATAACACCGTATGTTAATTATACTTCAATGGGAAGGGAAGGGGAGGGGAGGGGTGGGGAGGGGAGGGGGAGGGGAAATAGAAAAGGAAAGGACCCCAAGGTCCTCTCTTGGGGTCTCAGTGACAGACAGGACACAGGTCAAGCTGGAACCAAGCCCACCACCAAGGACAGAGCCACCACCTTCGTAAGTCTTAAACCGTGAACAGACCTGGCGTGGGCCAGAGTGAGATCAGAACTGCGGGCTCACAGCAATGGCCTTGCCAAGTTACAGACGGGATGTCCCTGCAGGCTTCCTTCTCCCTCCTCTCCTCCCAACACATCAAGAAGAGAGGTGGAGGTGTAAAGAGCTGAACACCCTCCACCTCCTCGGGTCCCTGCCACTGGGAAGGGAGAGAACTTTTTCATTGGATCTGAAATGGGAGGTTTAAGCTGGGCCCAAGATTTGTCATAGCTGAAAGGAATCAGAAAGATAGGGATGTGCCACCCAGCGGGGTATAGAGATTTAACACACCGTTGATAAAAGGAAAAAAAAAAAACAAAAAAACTGTTCTGCGTGCGCGTGTGTGTGTGTACCCTCTGGAGGGAAAACTTCCTCCCAAAGTATCTGTCATCTATTATCTATAGTACGGTAAATGCTTTACACACTTTAGCCTGCTTAAACCCCACAACAGTCCTCACCCCTAACAGCTGAGGAAGAGAGCTAAAGTCACTTGAACTGAAAAATCAGCAGAGGGAAGAGTCGAACCCAGGTCTGTCCATCTGCACGGCCTGCCGCTTTCCCCAACAGCGAGCTGTTTCTCTCACTCCATCTGTGCCCGCCTCAGTCCCCAGACGTCCCTGGGGCCTCCTCAATGCCTGTCGTAGGCCATAGCCCCTGCCTGGTAAATGGCACATGGCCTCTGTGGGAGAAGATTCTAATTGCGCCTGACCACAAGGTCTGCAGAGAGTTCATAAATTATTCCAGGAGAATATTTGCACTGAAGGCCTTATTGACTGGAGTCCATTTCCTGAGCTAGCATATTTTTTTCCCCAGCAACTGTTGCAAAGCAAGTGCAAGTACAGATCTTGATGCTTCACCATCAAGGGTCCCTCACTTACCACCAAGGATACAACTCCACAGTCTGCCTCCCAGTCAAGGCCACAGTGAAGGACACTCCTGCCGGAAAGAGTCAGGTTTGTAGTAGGGGTCCCTGGGTTTCCACAGAAAAGGAACTTCAGTTCCATTCTCTGTGGGATTTCAAATGAACACATTTCTCCCTCCCAGCCTAATCTTTTCCCCCACAACTGATTATCTGCAGTACTGTAACGCCAATAAACAGAAACAACCCAAATGTCTACCAGGAGGGAAATGTCTGTATAAACTATGGTGCATCCAACCCAACACAGCGCTATAAAATCATAAGAAAAAAATAAGGAAGGGGTGCCTGGGTGGCTCAGTCAGTTAAGTGTCAGACTCTTGATTATGGCTCAGGTCCTCATCTCAGGGTCCTGAGATCGAGCCCCACATTGGTCTCTGTGCTGAGTGTGGAGCCTACTTGTGATTCTCTCTCTCTCTCTCCCCCTTGCTCGCTCTCTCTAAACAAACAAACAAACAAATAAATAAATAATTATTTTTTAAAAAGGAATAAGGAAGAGCTCAATATTCCCAGTATGAAGTGGTCTCCAATTTATATTTTAAATGAAATGAGCAAGGTTCAGAAGAGAGTATATAATTTTATACAGGAAGGAAGATGAGAAAATAGAGTTGTTTACATTATCAAAATGAACCAATAGGAGGATAACCCAGCAGAAAATGGTCCCCTTGGGTGGAGAGAGCCACAGGAATGGCAGTGGCATGCTTGGGGGCAAAGAATGGAGTAGAGTAGCGGGAAAGGAGTGCGGCCCGTCCCACCAGGCGCAGCTAATAAGCTGCACTGTCTCCTGAGATTTTTAAATACAGTAATAAAACTAAGTACTGAACGCAACATGATTATCTTAAATTAGAATCTCGGTCAAAAAAAAAAAAGGTGGGGAGCAGAGGGGGAACGTTAGTGGTAAAATGTGAATAAAGTCTATACGGCCTAATAGTATTCAGTAGTATTTTATCAATGTTGATTCCTTAGTTTTGACAAAGGTATCGTGACTGTGTGAGATGCTGATCTTAGGGGAAACCGGATGAAGGGTAAATATAGGAATTCTCTGTGCTACCTTTCCCGCTTTTGTGTAGATCTAAAACTGCTCCAGAATGAAAGGTTTGTTTCTAAAGATGTATGAGACCTCCAGAATGGCGTATGAATGAGTAGGCATTTATGGAATGAGGCAGGGGAAGCAACTCAAGGTTATGTGCTTTCTATTCCCTCTCATACTGGCAACGCTACACAGTCCTGGCACTCCAACGCCCCACTCCGGCCAGGGCAGCCACGCACCCCACACCTCTGCCCTGCACCCCCATGCTCGCAGGGTACCTTTTCAATACCATGAAATGTATTGGAAATATGTAAATACAGTATCTAAATATGTACATATGTAAATACATATGTAAATATTACATATGAAATATGTAACTACTTTGAAACAAACTTTGAAAAGAGAAAGGAAACATGTGTAATACCAGGCATAAATAACCCAAATCTGAAAACCATTAGCACAGACCCCGTGGAGTCTAGGTTTGGGCAACTTTACCAAAATCCCACAGCGGTGAAAACCGTGGTGGAATTCAAATCCAGGCCCATCTGAGCCCAGATCCCACAAACTTTCAGACGGATCTTCTTGGGAGTGATAAAACACAAACAAAAGATCCAACTGGGAACTTGCAGTTGTTCTTCTGGCCTTTTTAGAAGTGTCAACAGGGACACACAGATTTCATTACCAACAGGACTGGCCCTTGGCCCTCGTATCAGCGGCCTGCTCTTCCAGGGAAATCCAGTTGGCAGAGCCTTGCCAAGCACCAAACCTAAAGCCAAGAGGCAGGGAGAGCAGAACAAAAGCGGAGGACAGGCCCTTTCCATTCAAGACAACAAACACCTCCTTTGAGCACACTTATCTCAGGAAGACCCCTCATCATGGAAACCACCTACAAAGAACTCATCACTGCCTCAGCTGCATGACTTTCATATTTAATTCCAAGACTCCTCTTGTTGCATGTTTTATGATTATAGCCCCCATTTCCAAGCTCTGCAGGTATCTGCCCACCTTGGAGCCTTCAAAACAGCTCCTCCCTCTGCCCCTTTTGCCATGGCTCATCCCTCGGTTTATTCAGGCCTTTGCCCACAGCCACCTGCTCAGGAAGCCTTCTCTCATCACCCTATCAAAAGTGAGGCATCCACGTGGTGCCTGGGTGGCTCAGTGAGTTAAGTGCCTGACTCTTGGTTTCAGCTCAGGTCATGACCTAGGGTCTTGAGATCAAGCCTAGCATCAGTCTTCATATTCAGTGGGAAGTCTGCTTAGGATTCTATCCCTCTCCATCTGCTCCTCCCCGCTTTGTGCTTTCTCTCTCTCTCAAATATATAAAGTCTTTTTTAAATAAGTGAGGCACCTACTCTCCATCTCCTTACCCACTCATAATGCCATCTCTTGACATCTATCCACTTGTTGACAGGTTTTCCAAGAGTCTGTTGATGATGCATCAGGAGAGCCTGACAAATAGTAGGTGCAAAGGCCCTGAGGTGTGTGTACATGCCTATGGCATGCTAACAGAGCAGGAAAAAGGCCAGTGTGGCAAGAGGGAGAGTGCTAGGCAAGAGCTACAAAGGGTCCAGATCAAAAAGGCCTTTGTAGGCCATAGCAAGTGTGGGTTTTATTCTGGGTACTAGAAATCACTGACCACTCTTCTCTTCAGAGCACAGTGTCCCCTCTGGCAAAACCTTTCCTTTTGCTTAGCCACACCCAGTTTCCTTGCACAGAGAAGAAAGAAAAGGAGTCCTTCTGATTCACAAAGGAACTACAACAAAAGTGGACCTGTGTTCGGTTTTGCACCAGAGTCCACTGGGTTCCTAGTTTCCAAAGATGACCCCTAACATGCATGCCATTCTTTAGGTGAAGTAGCAGGGCTGTTTCCCCTCTCCTGTAGGCGAGGCTGGCCTTATGAACAGCTATGAGCATTTTAGAATGGGATGGAAATAAGGTGCCAGACCTTCCAAGCTTTAAGAGAACTGGCCGCATTCCCTTCCCACCCATTAAAAACTAACTGCCATGCTGGGAAAAGCCAAGTCACATAGAGAAGACACATGGAGGAGAACTGAGGCACGCCGGCTGAGCATCTAGTCAAGAGTGAGCACCAGTGTGCAACCACGTGAGCAAGCCATGTTGGATGCTCCAGCCGAGATGAGCTCCCACGTTATTGCAGCTCTAGGTAATGTCACAGAGCACAGAGCAGAAGGTTTGCCAGCTGAGCCTAGCCAACCTCCAGAATCACAACAATAAGTTAGTTTCAACCCAGTAAGTTTGGGGTTGGTTTATATGCAGCAATTGAGAACTGAGACATTCAACCTAATAATTCCCGAGTCTCCTGGATTCCAGGATTCTTTCGATGTAATAATAAGCCTACACTAAATGCACATCATGATTTTAGAAACCTTAAAAATATGCTCAATGGATGTCTCAGATTCAAGAATATGACCGCTAGATGACACATACATATACTCCAAGGTCTGTATCCTCCAGATTCCCACATTTACTTCAATTACATGCAGATAACAGAACAAATCTTTAGACAACTCAGACCGCATCTGGCTCATCACCTGGTTTGCTCCTAAATTTATTGCTTCTTCAGGGCGAACAGAGGACATGCCCCTCTCTCTTTCCCCTCTCAAGGCATATTTCAATAACATTTCTTTTTGATGAACTAATACAAGACACAGAAGCAGTCCTAAAACTCAATTTGTGGAAGTCAGTGGAGACCACAGTTTGGACTGAAATTCCCGATCTTGCCTAATTAATGACACATATTATTGCCCCTACTCCCCTAACTTGAGAGCAGCCTCTAAACCTTGACGTGTTTCTCCAATGATAGAATGCAACAAATGAATTAATGTCCTAAGGGACCATGGCAGGAATAAAGGGAAAGCCACGAAAGATAGATGATGTCTCAACTAATTTTATGATTTATCGATCTCCACTTTGCTCATTTTGCAATGTGGGAGAGCTCATTTTTCTGCCAGGCTCACACTGGTGTCATCCTTGCTAATAGATATGATTACCATCCCCAAAACTGTGTTTGTGAGAATGCGAAGTGTGGCTTCCCTCTGCTGCTGACCTCAGCAGTTTTGTGTTGTATTTTTTTTTTATGTGTGCCGGACCTGCCAAGAACCGAAATTGATGCACTTATCCAGGACTCTGTTGGACGGTCACAGGCACTTTCCTCATTTTTCTTCCAAACAAGTTCATCTTTAAGCAAGTACAGATTCATGGTTTAAATTACTGAGTTGACACATCATCTGTTTTCAGTGTGTGTAACCTCACAAGGAGGATCTTTTGTGTGGTAGGAGAGTGGGAAAAGGGAGAGATGTGTCTCCACTAACCACTTCTGGCCCATGTGCCAACTTGAATTTAAAGATGTATTTGTCAGGGAACAACACAAACTGATTTGGATGGTTCAACAATCCCATTCGGCGAACACTGACTGGGTACAGGTATCGTGCTAAGTATTCTGGGGGTGGTCAGTCATTCAATATATACCTGTTTGGTACCTACTATATGCTAAGTGCTAAGGTCACAGAGTGAACAAAATGGACATTGTCTTGTCACTCTCATGGAAAATGTGTCCCAACGAGAAAACACAGGATGTGAAAAGCAATGATTAGGAAGAAAGTCAAAGAGCATTTATTTATCAAGTACTGCAGAGCTGTGTAGCACACAGCCAGTGGCTTACAACAACGGGCATTTAGATCTTGCTCACAGATCTACGGTTTGGCTTGGGTTTGGCTGATCCAGGTAGGGCTTGGCTACCAGTCACCAGTTCAGTTCGGGTCTATTCCAAGCACCTCTTCTGTGACCAGCAGGTTACTCAAGGTATGCTACTCTACCGGCCATGCTAGAGGTGAAGAGGGCAGGCCCAACAGCTCAGTCACGTCTCAAACCTCTGCTCATGTCAGGCCCACTAATATCCTATTGGCCAAAATAAGTCACAGCCAAGCCCCAAATAACAAAGGAAGTAAACTCCATCCACAACCAGACGGGGAAGGGAAAACAGATCTGCTGGACAATAATCCCAACTGTCACCCAGAATGATGTGACCAAACATGGGCCCATATATGAAGCACTCAGGAAACAGAGAGAGAGATGTGAATGTCATCTGAAGGTGTCTGGACAACTTCAGAAAGGAGGTGACATTTGAGCTGGGCCTCAAATGAGTCATCTCAATGGCACCAAGCTGGGAAGCAAGGAACGTCTCAATCGAATAGACTGGGAATCACAAAGCCACAGCTGTCATAATCACACTCCCAAACAGAAGGAGAACAAGTTACCATGAAGACACATCGATGGTTTAAGAGTACAGGCTCCAATGCACTTGGGCTAGTGCATCTACAAGGATGTGACCAGGCATAAGGTGGGAACGGGGTAAATACTACTCCACATGCTATTCAAAGAGATCTGTTATTACCTCACACCTCTTAGGATGGCTATTATCTAAAGAACAAGAGATAACAAATGTTGGGGGGGGGATGTGGAGAAAGGGGAACCCTTGTGCACTGCTGGTGAGAACAGAAATTGGTACAACCACTACGGAAAATGGTATGGAGCTTCCCAAAAAATTTAAAAATAGAACTACCTGATGATCCGACACTTCCTCTTCTGGGCATACAGCCAAAGAACGTGAAAACAGGATCTCAAAGATATCTGCACTCTCATGTTCATTGCAGTGTTATTCACAATCGCCTAGACACAGAGGCAGTCTAAGTGCCCCACAATGGATGAATGGATAAAGAAAATGTCATACACACACACACACAGGAATATTACGCAGCCATAAAAGAAGGGAATCCTCCTGCCACTTGTGAAAACACTGATGAACTTGGAGGACATTTTGCTAAGTGGACTAAGCCAGCTACAGAAAGACAAGTACCATATGATCTCACTTATAAGTAGAATTTAAAAAAGTCAAACTCAGAGCAACAGAGTAGCATGGTGGCTCCCAAAGGCTGGAGGGGGAAGGGGCAGGGAAATAGGGAAATGTTGGTCAGAAAGTTCAAATCCCAGCTACAAGATGAATAAATTCTTGGGATCTAATGTATAGCATGGTAACTACAGTTGACAATACTATATTGTTTGAAAGTTGCTAAGTGAGATCTGAAACGTTCTCGCCACACACACACACATAAATGGTAACGGTGTGAGGTGGCGGGGGTGTTGACTAACCTTATTGTGGTAATCATTTCACAATATCTACATGTATCACATCAAACCATCATGCTAAACACTTTAAACTTCCACAACACTCTATGTTGATTATATCTCAATAAAGCTGGGGTCAGGGATGGGGGTGGGGGTTTCTATGACTCAATACATCCAAAGTGATCTTCCAGATTTCCCACAATTCTGCAACAGGGGGCCTAGAGACTTGGGGGCATCAGTGTGGCAAAGATAAGGCCTCAGAACGGAAGATCTGAAGGCACAGAATCATGTCTGCCCCCAGCTAGCTTAGTGATTTCTTTGCTCTTCAGTTCCTCATATGTGAAAAGACAGGGTTTGCACGACATGAGAAGATAGGTGAACTACAATAATATGGCACATTCCAGGCTCTTAAGTACCTGTTGAACAAACAAATGAATATCTAATACAGCATTATTTATAATTATAAAATTGTAGAAATTACCCAAAGCTCCTCAATAGGGCTATAATTAAATAAATTATGGTATGTCCATACCTTGGAACATTACGTAGCTATGTAAAATTTTCTATTATAAAAATTCGTTACTGAAAACGTGGAAAATACAGAAAGATGCCAAGAAGAAAATAAAACTCACTTCCCCAAAGATAGCCTCTGTTAACATTTTGGAGGATGTCCTTCCATTCCATGTGGTATTTTTTGAGTGTGTGGGCATTACGCATGCATGTGTAGCTAGCTAACACAACTGAACGTGTATCAAATTTATGAATTTCGATCCTGCTTTTTAAAGTCCCATATTCAACGTGATTTCAAGTACTTAACATTTCAGAGGGACAGGTATGTGTGTTCTGTGCACGTCTGTATGAAGGACTGAAGGAAATACCCGACACTGATGGCGGCTGCGTTTCGGTGGTGGGGCTACAGGTCCCTGTCTCCAGCAACTGGCTTCACCTCCCCATCTCCACTCGTGCACGCGTGAACACGCATACATGCCCAACTGTCTGCACCTGCCAGGCCTCTGCTCAGGCTGTCCCCTCTGTCTGGAATGCCTTTCCCTCATTTCCATTTATTTAAATTCTTCGTATTTCCAAAACCCTCTTCCAGGAAGCCTTTTGAAAAACCACTATGTCAATAAAGTGAGAGCTTCGTTCAGACAAGTTCTTATATTCCAAGGTATGAACATACCATGACTTATTTAGTGACAGCCCTGTGGAGGGCCTTTGGGTAATTTCTGAGTCCAGGTCCCTCTCCTTACTGGTTGTGCCACCTTGGGCAAGTCAAATCATTCTTCTGATC
This sequence comes from Nasua narica, assembly GCA_028533885.1. Lineage (NCBI taxonomy): Eukaryota > Metazoa > Chordata > Mammalia > Carnivora > Procyonidae > Nasua > Nasua narica. Next base: position 11,285,645 of record CM052805.1, on the reverse strand, counting down.
CCAATTTTCTCATCAGTAAAATTACAACAGTAGTTGCCTCAAAGGGCTGTTACAAGGATTAAAGGAGAGAGTGTATTTCAAAGATCTGCCAAAAAGAAGTCAAGTTCATTTCAGTATATGTCAAAAAAGGTCAGGTTCCGTGTCCTTCTTCCTAGTTTCAAATCTCTGCCCCACTTTCGGGGTAATATTTTGCCTATATATTCACTATATTCTGCCATAGTTTACTTTTAAGTCTCCTTGAGTCAAGGCTGATGCAGCTGATAAAAACATCATCTCTGAATTAGTCAGAGTTGGCTTGCATCAATGACCCTGACAATTAGCTGTGTGAGCTTGAGCAAATAATTTCATCTCTCAGAACCTCAGTTTTCCCACGTGAGAAATGGGTTTAAGGTTTGATATTGGGAGAGCTCAGTGGATAAGGTACATAAAGCTCTTGGAACAATGTGTGTCACACAGGAAGTGCTAGAAGGGTTTATAATTACTACCTCATGGAGTTACCAAGAAGACTGAATGGACTTAGGTCTACAAAGCCCACACCCAGGGTCCTGGCAAGCACGTAGCAAGCCCTCCTTAAACATGAGTAGTAAAATCCAGTGTTTGGTAAACAAACCCAATGTCCCTTTCCCCATGCTTTGAGCAACCATATAGACATTAGTCAATCCCTTTTAAACCAAAAAGGCCTGTTCTCTCCAATTCACTGGGTTCCCCTAATTTAGTCATCCTCCCCCACCCCCCCCCC
>CM052805.1:11259696-11284806 GCA_028533885.1 Nasua narica | reverse complement strand
ATCGACCAGCTAATGGGGTTACAAGATTCCACTCCCCAGGAAGCTGACTTTAATAATGGGATGCCGAGGCGAGAATGGTGCTCGCAGGGAAAGGGAGGGAGGGCAGGTGAGGGTATGAATCTACAGCTGAGTGACACATCCTATATGAAGTTGATTCATGTCGGAGCAAATCTGGGCAGGGACCAGCTGATTCCGGCGGTGAAGTTATTGCTCTGCCAGTTTAATATTTCGCCATCTGCTAACTGAAGGCTCCACTGCCTGCTGGGTCCTATAAAGACTTTTATTTATTATATTACACATGGCAACATCTGCCACCGGATGAGGCTGTACTCGGCGCCCTAATTAAACAAGCACACACTCCGCCACGGCACAGGGCTGGGTCTCACCGTGCGGGAGCGGAACTGTCGCCGGCGGCTAGAACCTGGAGGGCCCCGGCCCGAGGAGTCTGCCCGAGAAGAGGCAGCAAGCGGGACGTTCGGCTCCCCTCCGGATGGTCACTAAAGATTTACAGCCGATTAAAAGCAGGCTGGGGGGAAAAAAAAAGATTTTTGAAAGATAGGCTGGGTTTTAATCTCCTCCATCCAGCCTCACTTCCCAGCAGAACTTGAATGTCAGAACTTGGTTTGGCCAGCAGTCAGAACTCCAGATCTGCTTTTCCTCCTGCATGGTCCCCGGGGCCAGGCTCCCTTTCGATCTCCTGTGGCCCCTGGGAATGCTGTGTTCGTGTGAAACAAGAGGCCCAACAGAGAAAAATGAATTCTAGGGGTTCCACTCAGTTCTTCACCCATGCACTTGTCTAGGAAATCTTGAATCCATTAAGTGAGCTGCTGAATGAGGTCGATTCCATTTCTGTCTCCATAAAACACACATTTGACTGGCATCTTCGAAAGGACAAGGAAACAAGACAAGCACAGACTGTGGTGAGGTCTAGGACAGAAATAAAGTGGGTGACATGTTCGAGAGTGCTGGCCACAGGCTAGTACATGGCGGCATCAGTGTCCCACGGCTGCTGTACCCAGTTACCTCAAACATAGTGGCTTAGGACGACACAAATGTATTATCTCACAGTTCTTTAGTTCAGAAGTCTGACATGGGTCATGCAGGGTCACAGTGAGGGTGCTGGCAGGGCTGTGTTCCTTCTGGAGGCAGTAAGAGAGACTGCTTTCCCCTGCCTTTTCCAGCTTCTAGTGGCCATCTGCACTCCTTGGCTCCTGGTCCCTTCCGCCACCTTTGAAGGCCACAACGGAGCATTTCTGTGACCCTGTTTCCATTATCACACTTCTTTCTCTGACTCTGCTCTTCTGTTTCCTTCTTTCACTTTTAAGGACTCTTAGGATTCCATCACCCTTCTAGATATCCCAGAACAATCACCCTTGAGTAGGGAGATTAGCAACCTTGATTCTATCCGCAATCTTAACTCCTCTTGGCCATACAACCTAACATATTCATGGGTTCCAGGGATTCTGATGTGGACATCCAGCAATGGGGGGGGGGGTTGTTATCCCACCTGCCATGAGGGGCAGGGGGCTATTTTAGATACAGGGACCCCTAGGAGGGTCTCTCTGAGATATGACCATGAGAAGAGGTTGTAACCAGAAGGAAAAGGAAGTGCAAAGATCCAGCAGCAGGGAAGAACCTGGAATGTTAAAGAGTGTTAAAGGGAAGCTAGCTGTGGGTTCGAGGTAGTCACATAGAGTTGTGGGCCAGGGAAAGTGGCCCAAGAGGAAGCTGGGGAGGTCAAAGTGGATGGGCTCCCGTACAGTTGTGAATGCCTTACAGAGGCAGCCTAGTATAATGACTGAAAGACCAGACATCAGAAGGGAACTTACTTCCATTTAGCATCTAATTTTTTTTTAAAGATTTTATTTATTTATTTGACAGAGAGAGACACAGTGAGAGAGGGTACACAAGCAGGAGGAAGGAGAGAGGGAGAAGCAGGCTTCCTGCAGAGCAGGGAGCCCCATGCGGGGCTCGATCCCAGTACCCTGGGACCATGACCCGAGCCAAAGGCAGACGCTCAACGACTGAACCATCCAGGTGCCCCTAGCATCTAATTTTTAACAGACCCTCTGCCAGAGATTGTAAACTGATTATCTTATTTAATTCCGCAAGTACAGAAAGTATGCTTTGCCATTCCCATCTTCTGGATGAGGAAGTAGTGACTTACACAGCTAAGTGACAGAGGACAGGATTTACCCTTGTCCGACTGCTGATCTGACTCCAAAGTCCAGGCCCTCCTCCCCACCGCAGGCTGCAATCCAGATGATTCTGTCTTCTATGCGTGCATGACTAAGAGGTCACATCACTCCATCTCCCTCTTCCTCCTTCCATTTGATAGACAGGCTTCAGAACCCCAAAATAACATGCAGTTGAGTATCCCACTTGTGTGTTGCTTGTTGCTACTTTATGAAGAGGGGTGCACTGAATTCCTCTTGTTTATCCTAAAGAGGTTGATTCGTTGAGGAAATAGAGATTTTACATGCTCTAATCCCACTAGGGAGGATATTAGCTGGAACACTTGGCTGAGTTGCTGGAACAAGCGACCCAAGACAAAATGGTTCAAAGAGGACAGGGACCTACTTCTCTTTCACATATTGGTGTAGAGGTAAATATTCTGGGGCTATCATTGTTCCTCTGCCCTTTGCAATCAGCCATGGACCCAGGTTCCTTCTATCTTATGCTCTTGTTTCTTCCAGATTATTGTTCCCATGATTGAATGAAACAGGCTTACCAGAGCCTCAATAAATTCCCCACCTGTAGGAATATACTAGACAGAATGGAATGCAAGCATTTTCCTTTCAAATAACGGGACCTAAAGTCGCACACATCACTTCTGCTTACGTCCCACTGGTCATTACTTAGTTATAAGTCCACACAGAGTTGCAAGAGAAGTTGGGAAATAGAGTCTCTCGCTGGATTGCTTGTGAGCTAGAGCTTGTGAGGTTCTCCTAGAAACAGGAATAGTAGAAAATAAATGCTAGGTTATAACTAGCATTCTCTGTCACAAAGGATAACTGCCCTCTTTGTTCATTGGGAATCTAGTCCTTCCTTTCCCACTGCACATTGCTTTAAAAAAAAAAAATTAAGGGGCGCCTGGTTGGCTCAGTCATTAAGTATCTGTTTGCCTTCAACTCGGGTCATGATTCCAGGGTCCTGGGATCAAGCCCCGCATTGGGCTCCCTGGTTGGCGGGAAGCCTCCTTCTCCCTCTCCCACTTCCCCTGCTTGTATTCCCTCTCTTGCCGTGTCTCTCTCTGTCACATAAATAAATAAAATCTTAAAAAAAAAAAAATAAGGCAGTAAATGCCTATTGTCCAGGAAAGAGAACCGAATTAATTTTTTTTCTTTCAGAGACTTAAATAAAAATGGCCCAGCCCTCAGCTGATCTTCCTAATCCCCTGTCCCTGGGAAAAGCACAGGAGTGGTGGATAGATAACATAAACCTGATCCGGAACAAGACCTCTTAGGGCGAGAGTCCTTGGAACAGAAAGTTCTGTGCGTGAGAGAAAGAATGTGGTACCAAGAGCTGGAGCTGGGGGAGCCCAGCGAATCAAATGCAGACGTGAGGGAGAGGGGTTACTCTAAGAGTTGCCAGCCTGGGCTGTAGTGAAGCAGGAAAGCCCAACTGTGCAGCTCTGGGCTCGTCAGCGCCCTCTGTGGCAGTGAGGTGCACTAACAGGCTGACAAATCCCATAGCTTTTTCTCAGGAGTGGTGAGGACCTCTTTGCTTAACAATTTAAGAACCCTGGTCTCATAGGGGAAACTTTCCATTTTTCACCACTGAATATGATGTTAGCTGGGGCTTGTCACAGAACCCTGGGATTCTTGGACGATCCATCATAGAGGAAAGCCCCCAAAAGGTAATATGGGACTTCTGGCCAACCCAGGAGGTGGAATTTCAAGGAATTCCGATTTAATTTGGGAGGCGGGTGTGTGTGGGGGTGTGTGTGTATGTGTGTGACAGTACTTGTTCCTGAGGGGTTTGTCCATGGAAATGCTTATTTCTGTCAACAAATAAAAGAGGTGAAAATAAAGATTCTCTGAAGATCCCTTTTAAAAATCTGCATAAACACTATAGGTCAATAAAATGTCAAAGATCTGGCTTATAAAAGTACCAAAAACCTCATGAAGCACCAAGGTGACCCACTAAAAACACTCCAAGTGCAATCTGTGATCAAAATCCTACTGAAAAGATGGTTTACGTGAGGTCACTGGAGGACCAGGGCAGGCCCAAGGCGTTAAGGGACTTTCGGTGGGTCTTTGGGGCACATTTTTACAACAGCAATTCCCTAACACTCACATAAGCTTGTGGCCTGTTCGCCACAAATGTCCATAAATGACCTCAAAGGCTTCATCCATGAAATGGGATGAGTACTCTAAGAGCTGGTCCAAATTAAGTGTTATGAGAAAACAGGAGGTCACGAACCTAAGCTCAACTTAAGCATGGTGTTACTGAGGGGGAAGCATTCGAACCACATGTTGAAGGAAATGAGGGATTATGATGAGCAGAGACTGTGTGCAAGGGCGGGACATTGGGAGCATCCCCACCTCACTGAGCCTTTATCTTCTCAGCAGTGAAGTGGGTTACAAGGTTATGGGAAGGGTTAGAAAAAAATTGTCAAACACCCAGGACAGTGTGTGTCATAAAAAAATATTTAATAAGTGAATATTATTAAAATAACAACCAATTATTGACTATAGGGAAGTGGGGCTAGAATCTGAGACTCTCGTATTAGGCCACTTCCCTAAAGGGAGACAGAGTACTCCGCAGCCTCGCCCCAGAAGCAAACATAAATCATCTGCACTGGAAAGAATTTCCTACAGAAGCCCTCAGGACTTCCACAGATTAAGATCAAACCTCCATGAGCTCACAATCAAAGTCAAACAAACTCACTGGGAAATAAGCAACCATGAGAAATCAACAACATATTTTTATCTCCACTGATTTCAGATACTGGGAACACAGAAACAACCAGATACATAATATAAGATGATTGTGTTTAACATACATATTTAAAGAAATGAAATATGGAATAGAGGAAAATGAGAAAGTAATCAAAGATGATAAAAAATGACCATAGTTGCAAAAGAACCAAACAAAAAATTTAAAAGTATAAAAACAATGACAGACTCTGTTGAACTTAAAAATTCAGTTTAGATTTTTAAAAATAGCAGAAAAGGGAACTGAAACTTGAAGATGCACCTGAAGTTGTTCTCCAGAATGTGGCACAGATGGGGAAATGAAAACTATTAACCATTTAATAGAGAGGTCAGCCTCTCTATTAAAGAGGCTTAACCTCTACACGGTTTCCTAAGAAGGTCAGAATAAGACAGACTACTGGGGAGCCTGGGTGGCTCAGTGGGTTAAAGCCTCTGCCTTCAGCTCAGGTCATGATCCCAGGGTCCTGGGATTGAGCCCGGCATTGGGCTCTCTGCTCGGCAGGGGGCCTGCTTCCCCCCCCCCCCCCGCCGCCGCCTCTCTCTGCCTGCCTCTCTGCCTATTTGTAATCTTTCTCTGTCAAATAAATAAATAAAATATTTTAAAAAAAAAAGAGTAAGACAGACTACTTAATACATGTCTGTTTGAGGTCCCAGGAGGAGAGAGGAGAGAGATTAGAGGAGATACAGTATCTAAAGTGATAGAAGGAGCACCTGCATGTCTCAGTCAGTTAAGCATCTGACTCTAGATTTCAGCTCAGGTCATGATCTCAGGGTCACGAAATTGAGCCCCATGTCAGGCTCCATGCTTAGCGTGGAGCCTGTTTTAAGATTTTCTCTCTCAAAAAAATTTTTTTAAAAATAAATAAGTAATAAAGTGAAAGCAGATGGGTATTTTAGAGAAAAGACAAAACATATAAATCTTCAGATGAGAAAAATCACAAAGAAATCCATACTTAGATGGCAGACACATTGAGTGCAATGAAACCCCAAAATATCAAAGGCAGAGAGAAGACCTAAAAGCTCCCAGAGGAAAAAGATTAAAAAAAAAAAAAAAAGGAAAAAGATTACCTTCCAAAGAGTAATGGTTAGGTCATCACCTGAGTTTTTAAGCATAGCAATGAAAGCCAGAAGACTCTAGACTAAGATCCCCAAAATATCAAAAGAATATAACCATCACTCTAGGACCGTGCGTAAGGCAGACCCATCTTTCAAGAATGTGTGTGAGATCATGACATTTCCATACAAATAAAAAGAGAGACTTAACTACTAACAAATCTTCACTAAAGGAATTCTAAATGAAATGGAAAAAGAAAAATAGTATAGAAAAAAAGGTCTTGGGTGAAAGAAAAAATGAATAGTTACCAAATAAACTCTTAAACCAGTAGGTAAATGTAAAACATTACCTGTATTAAATATTAATGGTAACACTCTAATTTGTGAGCTTTAGAAAACAGACAAAATTGAAACAATTATAACACTGGCATTTAAGTCAGGAGGAAGACACTAGCATCAAAATATTGTGAAGTCCCTCCATTATTTGGAAGGAGAAATATTTATAGTATGATACCGTTTTTACAAAGTTCAAAAGCAAGCAAAAATAAATATATAGAGAGAATAGCACATTTGTGATAAAGTTACCAAAGGCAAAAAAGAACGAAAAACACAAAAAAAGATAGTGGTTTCTGTGTAAGAATGGGGTAGGAATGGTACAGGTAAGTAATATCTGAGCATATCCAGCAGTATTGATAACTTTAGTTAATAAGTGATTTCATGAATCCTCATTTCTTTTTTTTTTTTTTTTTAAGATTTTATTTATTTATTTGTCAGAGAGAGAGAGAACACAAGCAGGCAGGGAGGCAGGCAGAGACAGAGAGAGGAGCAGGCTCCCTGCCGAGCAAGGAGCCCGATGCGGGACTCGATCCCAGGATGCTGGGATCATGACCTGAGCTGAAGGCAGCTGCCTAACCAACTGAGCCACCCAGGCGTCCCAATGAATCCTCATTTCATTAAAATGCTTTGTAACTTACATACCTCATATATATTCTTTTGTGTATTTCACATATTACCTTAAAATAAATTAAATGATGAAGCAGTAAGAGGTTAGGTTTCCTGAGGACAAGGGCAAAACCAAAGCTTTTCTGTAACCCTCATCTATTGGGCACACAGTATGCTCTCAACAAATAATCTGCTTACGTTACTTCCACAGAATCTGCTCACCTTAGTGAAGTACAAAAGGATGAGGAAAAACAAGGCCTCCCACAAGTAAATGGCAGGGAAGTAGAAGGGAGTCTAAATTCTAGGATAATACAGTATATAGTGTAGTATAATAGGCATGATACTGGTAATATTAACATTAGAATAAACCAGTTTCTCAGCCACCGATTACACTGCCTCTGTGGCTTTGGGCAGGAAGCCCGCCTGCAGCTTCTCTGGAGGACTTCAGGTTGTTAAATCATGATGGATGATCCCATAAGGAAGCGAACAAGACCAGTGGAATTCACTCATTTGCCTGGCGCCCTGGGAACGCTTTCATTTCCCCCAGCCCTGATGGCCTCCTCACACGATGGGGGTAATGGGTCTGTACCACACGGACCAGCAACAACGTGAGAGCGAGACCCGGGACCGCAGGGCTAGCGCCCCACAACAGCAGTTGGAGAATGAACACCTCTCATGTGTAGCCCAAAGGAACAGATGGTGGTTGGGGGTAGCAGGGAGTGCACACCCAAGAATCCCACACTCCACCTGCAGCTTGCTGGCTGAGGGTCTAGGGGTCGTTTTGCTGCCCAAGACTCAGTTTTCTCATTAGGAAAATGGGAATAATAAGGTGTAATTCAAGAATTATTTGGAAGACGTCTGCATGGTCCAGCCCCTAGTAGGTGCCCCCAAAATATCAGCTGCCTTTCCTTAGTATGTTCCCTACTCATTTTCACCTCTGATCCCCAACTTTAAATAAAGAAGAGAGTGCAATCATGAGTGACAGAGAAAAAAAAATGTTATTTTAAAACTACTACTGACTGCAGCTGCTTCTGCCCCTAAGGGAGAGACATTATTTCTCTCTAGACTAAATATATTTTCTTTAGCAAAATTTTTTGATAGGCAGCTCTGGTTATGAAAAGTGAGGGGGGCCCCCCAGGGCACAGTTTAGAAGGAGACCGTGAAACAAAGAGGTAGCTAAACAGTGCTGCATTATAGAAATGAACAGGAAGGCTGGGATTTGACAGCATGCTGAGAGATGGGGTGATGGGTAAAAACACACCGCCACAGCAACTCCCATCTCTACCTGACAACTGTGTCCTGTGTCCTCTTCCCCCGCTGCAGCTCCCTCATCAGAAATCATCACCATCCTATGTACGGTACACTTTACTGACTTGTTTCCTGTCTGTCTCCTCTGCTAGAAAACGAGCTCCATGAGGGTAGAATTTTTACCCTTTTTATTCAATGCTGCTTCCCTACAGCCCACATGTGTGCCTGGAAGTATGAGGTATTCGATGCCTTCTTCTTCAGTAAGTGACTAAAAGGGGAGTACTGAGGCTTTTGGAAGCAGAATGGCCACAACTGACCTGCAGATCCTGGGAATAAATGACTACTGTCTGAAGTGTGAGTGGAGGGGTTGTTTGTTATACAGCACTGTTGTAGCAATGGCTGACTGAGACGGTTAATGATACTGGTTGGGTTCACGTATGATACAAATCACGACAAGGTTATGTGGCTGACTGAGGTTCTGGAGTCAGACCAGTCTGGATTTAACCCTGTTCCACCACCTCCGAGCTTTTGTTTCCTCCACTATGAGGAGTAAATCCTCCATAAGAAGCAATCAAATGATACCTTCCTCACCAGCAATTCTAAGGATTAAATCACCATTTTTTCCCCCACAATCATTCAATAAATGGCCACAGCCATTAGTATCTGCTCAAACAACTCTGATGCTTGATGCATTCACTTAATCTCCATGAAAGTCCTGCTTTAAAAAAAAAAAAACAAAAAAACATACGATTTTATTCTGTACAATATTTGAAATTAAAGGTGTGGCATTTATGTGGTATTTTCATCCAATAAATTTGCAAAATAAAATTCTAATACTCAAAGCTTATGAATCCAAACGGTTATTCACTGAAAACTGGTGTTGCTTCCTTTTTCTTTCATTTTTTTTAAAGTAATAGGACCACATCTATTAAGAACCATGAAAATCTAGAGATAGGTTAACCCTTTATCCACTGTCTAGAATCTATGCTAAGAAAATTATCATAAATACTTTTAAAAGGACTTATGGGGGCGCCTGGGTGGCTCAGTTGGTTAAGCAACTGCCTTCGGCTCAGGTCATGATCCTGGAGTCCCGGGATGGAGGCCCGGGATCGAGTCCCGCATCGGGCTCCCGGCTCCACAGGGAGTCTGCTTCTCCCTCTGACCTTCTCCCCTCTTATCCTCTCTTTCACTCTTTCTCTCTCTCTCTCAAATAAATAAATAAAATCTTAAAAAAAAAAAGGACTTATGAATGCAGATCTTTAACCAAGTAAAATCGATTGGCATTCTACACCCAATTCAGAAATGGAAAATCACCACAGAATGCCATTTTCACCTAAATAACCAAAAAAAAAAGCCAGATAAGCTACAAAACCAGTTTTTAAAAACCCTTCAGCCAGCTAAGGACACAGATAAACCCAAATAAACTAAATTCCAGAGAGTGTGTATCATTTTAGAGGAGAGAAGAAATTTACCACTGATCTTATCCCTGGCGGAACTACAGGAGGAAGACCAGTGATAGAGAGGGTAAGGAGAAAACAGCTGAACTCCCAGCAAACTAGTAATGGCCCTTTCTAGGCTGGCATGAGAGATCAGAATCCCAGGGAACCCTGGTCACAGAGGCGGTCTTCACCCATCACTTTCTCACAGGTTTTTACTAACGCCTGAGGGCAGCAGGCCAAAGCAGGAGTGAAAAAAGTGAGAGAGTTCCCGTGAAACACGTAAAGCCCCCACAAAGTGAAAGGCAGCTGCTCCTTCTAAAATAAAAGGAAGGAGTTAGGCAAGGCAAAAGAGAGAAAGACCCACCAGAAACATTCTGGACCAGCAGAGGCGGAGATGCTCTGAAGCACGCCAGGCTTGCACTCTGGAGGAAGGGCAGGACAACTAAAAGAACATCTCCTCCAGGCATTGTGGACTCCACGAGGGGTGGAAATGTCCCACCCCTCAGAATACCCAGGGGGAGAGCACTGGGGCTAAAAAACAGATCTTACAAGGTTCAGGAAGCAGGGAAAGTGAGCCTGGAGAACAGGGAAAGCATTCCAATGCAGGCATCTAAACTTTAAAGCAGAAGTTCCTTAGAGTTCTAAAAGCTAATGGCTCAGCTTTGAATCTGAGGCAGTTTTCTGTAATTTTAACTCGTGCCCAGACCCCAGGACCCATTAAAAAAGGAAGCTCTGATCCCACCACCAAAACATTTGAAACCAGTGGTACACTGAAAAAAGCTTAGGCTGCAATGAAGTCCAGGCTGAGCTCAACTACAGGCCAGAGGGACTCAGCTCCCACTCTAATGACCTAACATAGGAAAAGGCACAGTCTTTTCTGGATGTAAGTTTTTTGGGTTTTTTTCTTTTAAATTTAGTCTCTACTGATCTTTGATACAAAACGTCCATCAAACAATAAAAAATTAAAAAGCATTAGTAATTTTTTAAAAAGCAAAGAAAAAATGTGGCCCAGCATGAACAATGAATCTTGGAACACTGAAAGAAATAAATTAAATTTAAAAGAAAAATGTGGCCCAGAGTTAAGTGAGCAAATAATTAATAGAAACAGACCCAAAGGGGCACCTGGGTAGCTCAGTCATTAGATGTCTGCCTTCAGCTCAGGTCATGATCCCTGGTTCTAGAATCAAGCCCCAAGTCGGACTCCCTGCTCAGCAGGGAGCCTGCTTCTCCCTCTCCCACCAACCCTGCTCATGTTCCCTCTCTTGCTGTGTCTCTCTCTGTCAAATAAATAAATAACATCTTAAAACAAAGAAAAGAAACAGACCCACAAATGACCCAGACATTGAAATTATTAGACAGGGACTTTAAAATAACTATGACAAAAAGGCTTTTAAAAATCTAATGGGGGGTGGGTGGGGCCTGAGTGGCTCAGTGGATTAAAGCCTCTGCCTTCTGTTCAGGTCATGATCTCAGGGTCCTGGGATTGAGCCCGGCATGGGGCTCTCTGCTCAGCAGGGAGCCTGCTTCCTCCACTCTCTCTGCCTGCCTCTCTGCCTACCTGTGATTTCCTTCTCTCTGTCAAATAAATAAATGAAATCTTTTTTTAAAAAAATCTAATGGGGGTTGTCTGGGTGACTCAGTCAGTTAAGCTGCTGCCTTCAGCTAAGGTCATAATCCCAGGGTCCTGGGATTGAGCCCCAAGTCAGGCTGCCTGCTCAGCAGGGAGTCTGCCTCTCCCTCTACCTCTGCCTCCCACCCCAGCTTGTGCTCTCTTCCTCTTGCTCACTCTCTCTCTCAAATAAATAATTTTTTTAAAATCTAATAGAAATGGTAAACAAGATGCATAAAAAGAAAGGAAATTTCAGTAGAGATACGTTCAGCAGGAAATGCTAGAAATGTTAGTTGGAAATCAAATGGATTAATTAGAAATGAAAATACAGTATTAGAAATGAATAATTTAGGGCGCCTGGGTGGCGCAGTTGGTTAAGCAACTGCCTTCAGCTCAGGTCATGATCCCGGAGTCCCGGGATCGAGTCCCACATCGGGCTCCCAGCTCCATGGGGAGTCCGTGTCTCACGCTGACCTTCTCCCTTCTCATGCTCTCTCTCACTCTCTCTCTTTCCTAATAAATAAATAAATAAAATCTTTAAAAAAAAAAAAAGAAATGAATAATTTATTAAATGAGCAAGCTGGGGGGAAAATTGAGAGGAAACTCAGTTAACTAAAGGGAAGATCAAGAGAGTATCCAAACTAAATCACAAAGAGAAAAGATAATGAAAAAAATCAGAACTGAATATTCAACATCTGTGGAACAATATCAATGGGTCTAACTTGGTATCAGGTGGTGTGAAGAAGTCCCAGAGAAGAAGAGAAAAAAATGAGGTGGATGATATTTGCTGAAAGCATTTTGAAATGAACGAAATACATAAATCTATAAATCCAAAAGTCTCAGTGAAACCCCCAGCAAGATAAATATAAAGAATATTAAACCCAAACATATCACAGTCAAAATCATAAAAACTAATAGTAAACAGAAAATCTAAAAAACCAAAAGAGTAAGATGACACATTATATAAAGGAAGGAAAATAAATGATGGCTGACTTTCTATCACAACCCAGAAGCCAGAAGCCAGAAAACTATAGTTAATGGTATCTTTAAAGTACTAAAAGAAAAAAAATTGGAAGCAGAGGAATTACATATAGCAAAAAATATCCTTCAAAACAGATGACCTAAAGATATCGTCAGAAAGAAAAAAGCTGAGACTTGCTGAAAAAAGTTCTTCAGATTGAAGGGAAATTATACCAGGTGGAAACCAGATCTATAAAAACAGAATAAAGAGCATCGGAAAGGCTAAATGTTTGCATAAATGGAAAAGACCTTTTGTGGAACTTTAATGTTATGTCTATGTTTTCTCAAATTGTTTTTAGTTAACATTGACTGTATGGAACAGAAATAACACTGTATTACAAGACTTATAGCTATGTCACTATAAAACATAAGAAAATAAAAACACAAAACAGAATTGGACATAAGTGTAATTATACTATACTATAGTTCTTTCACTGTTTATGAAGTAGTTAAATATTACTGGACAGTATAGGGTGAAGAAGTACATTGTAATCCTTACAGCAACTTAAAAACTTACAAGAAAGTTATAATGTGGGGCGCCTGGGTGGCTCAGTTGGTTGGGCTGCTGCCTTCAGCTCGGGTCGTGATCTCGGAGTCCTGAGATTGAGCCCCGCATCGGGCTCTCTGCTCGGCGGGGAGCCTGCTTCCTCCTCTCGCTCTACCTGCCTCTCTGCCTACTTGTGATCTCTCTCTTTTTATCAAATAAATAAATAAAAATCTTAAAAAAAAAAAAAAGAAAGTTATAATCTACCTATCCACACAGGAGATTAATGTAATATTTTAAAATATACAATTTCCTCAAAAGAAGACAAGAGTGAACAAAGTAGTAAACAACAAATAAAATATAAAACAAGTGCCAAGGTGGGCGACAAAAACCTAATGGTATCATCAATTACATTAAATGTAAATGGACTAAACACTATATATTATATAGATAAAGACAGGTAAAAAGTAAAAGGGCAGAAAAATATACCATGAAAATACTAAAATTAAGAAAAATGATATGACTTTGTAACATCAGACAAAGTAGCCTTTAAGACAGAGTCTGCAAATTAAGGAGGACATTTCAAAATGATAAAATGACCAATTCATTAAGAAGATAAAACAATGACAAATACATATTCACCTAACAACACAGTTCTAAAACTCATAAAGGAAAAAAATGACAAAATTTAAAAAAGAAATAAATCTACAAAGTTGGAGAATGTATGCCCTCTTCCAGTAATTGACAGAATGAGTAGACAAAGTATTCAGTGAAGATAAAGAAAATGTGAACAATTCTATCAACCAAATTGGCATAAGATAGGATACCACATCAAACTACTGCAGAAAACACATTCCGTTAAAGTGAACTTGGAGCATTCAGCAAAACGGCCGACATCCTGAGCCATATAACAAATTTTAATGGATATCAAGAAATGAACTCATACAGAACACCACTATAGTATGAAATTAGAAATAATTAAAAGTGAGATATCTTGAAAATCCCCCAAGTATTGGGAAATAAATAAACTTTCCTAAGCAATCTATAGGTTAAAGAAGGACTCACAAAGGAAATTGGAAATATTTTAAAGTGAATAATAATGAAAACACAACAAATCAAAATTCGTGCAATAAAGCTAAAGCAGCTTACAGGGAAATTTATGGCTTTAAATACTTATATTAGAGAAAAAATGTGTTGAAATGATAATCTGTGTTAATATAATATGTGATTTTGGCTACATCATGTAATCTCTGTTAAGACCGTTCAGATACAAAATGGAGAAGATGACTTTTCAAGGTGTCATTTTGATTTAATTTAAATAAAGTACTTAACATCAAAAAAGAAATGATAATCTACTCTTCCATCTTAAAGCAGAAGAAAAAAATACTAAAGTGGAAAAACAGTCTTAACAATAATAAAGAGCGAGAGAGAGCAAACACAAATTATCAACATCAAGAATGAGAATAAAACACTGCAACAGATCCTACAAATATTTTTAAAAGATAAAGAAATACGGAGCGCCTGGGTGGCTCACTCGGTTAAGCAACTGCCTTCGGCTCAGGTCAGGAACCTCGAGCCCTGGGATTGAGTCCCGCATCAGTCTCAGCCGGGAGTCTGCTTCTCCCTCTGACCCTCTTCCCTCTCATGCTCTCTCTCTCACTCTCTCTCTCTTTCTCAAATAAGTAAGTAAAATCTTAAAGAAATATTACAACAACATTATGGCAATAATTTGATAATGTACATCAACTAAATAAAACCACAAATTACCAACCCTGAAAGCAAAGAAAATAAATAACCCTGTACCTATTAAAGAAATTTAATTTTGTAATAGAAATCTTCCCACAAAGAAAACTTCAAGTATATAAGGTTCACTAGTGAATTCTACAAAATATTTAAGGGAGAAAGAAAGAGTATCAGTCCTGCACAATTTCAGAAACAGAGAAGGTCCCACATAACTTAATCTAGAAGGCCAGCTTAACCCTGACACCAAAGGCTGACAAAGATTACAACAAAAGAAAATAACAGACCAATCTCTCATGAAAATAGACATGAAATTCTAAACAAAATATTAGCAAATGGAATCCAGCAATACATAAAATACATCAAAATACATCATGACCAAGTAGGGTTCATTCCAAGAATAACACGAAAGTCAATAAATTTAATTCATCACACTAACAGAATAAAAGAGAAATCATCTGATCATCTCAAAATATGCAAAAAAAAAAAAAAAAAAAAAAAAACCTGACAAAAATCACCAGTCTTTCATGATAAAAAAAAATTCAATGGAATTGAATCCCATCTAGAAATAGATGGGATTATCTTTACTCCAATAGAGTATGTCCATGAAAAACCTACAGTTAATATCATAATTAATGGTAAAACATTAAACCTTTTTCTCCTAAAATCCGAAACAAGACAGGGATGACCACTCTCATCACCTGTGTTCAATATTTACTGACGTTCCTAGCTAGGAAAAAGGCAAATAAAAGAAACAAGAGGCATAAAGTTTGAAAAGAAGGTAAACTGTTGTTTTTTTACATAAAGAGTTCCCTAAACCCCAAAAGCAGAACTAGTGCCCAAAAAATGATAAATCCTTTAAATAAAATTTGGTGAATTCATTCAACAGGCCATTTTCTAGTAATTTGGGATAAAATTCTATAAAGAGCACTCGTAAGATAGGAAAATGTTTGCTATAATCAGCTATAAAGGATATTCTAGGACAATTCGATGGAAATATATGGACTCATTATTAGATTGTTTTTAGAGAATTATATTTAATTTTGTTAGAAATAATGGTGATCTGTGGTTATAAAATTTTAGAAAAGGTATCCTTCATAATTTGGGGCAAAGTTTTCCAACCTCGGCACTACCGACGTTTGGGACCAGATAATCTCTTTTGTGGGGACGCTGGCCTGTGTGCTATGGAAGGTTTAGTGACATCCCTGGACTTTGCCCACTAGAGAAGCATTCCCTTTGTGATAACCAAAAACATCTCCAGACATTGCCAAATATCACCCGAGCAGGTCAAAATCATCTCCAGTTGAGTACCTGTGTTTTAGGGTTAAATATTATGATGTGTGTAATTTATTTTAAAACACTTCAGGCGGAGGGGCGCCTGGGTGGCTCAGAGGGTTAAAGCCTCTGCCTTCGGCTCAGGTCATGATCTCAGGGTCCCGGGATTGAGACCTGCGTTGGGGGGGTCTCTGCTCAGCAGGGAACCTGCTTCCTCCTCTATCTTCACCTGCCTCTGCCTACTTGTGATCTCAATCTCTCCATTAAATAAATAAATAAAATCTTTAAAAAAAAAAAAACTTGAGGGGGGAAAAAACACACACACACACAAAAAATAAAACAAATATTAGTGTTAATTCTAAGCAATGAGTTTATGGGTATGTAATATACATGCTATCTTCTTTTCTGTATGCTTGAAAATTTCATAATAGAAATCAAAATCATGGGGCGCGTGGGGGGCTCAGTCAGTTAAGTGTCTGACTTTGGCTCAGGTCATGATTTTGGGGTCCTGGGATCGAGCACCACACTGGGCTCTCCTCAGAGGGGAGGCTGCTTGTCCTTCTGCCCCTCCCCAGCCCTCGTGTTCACTCACTGTCTCTCAAAAAAGTGGGGTTTTTTTTACTTTTTTTTTTTATTCAAAGATTTTATTTGTTTATTTGACACAGAAAGAGAGAGAGCACAAGTAAGCAGAGAGGCAGGCAGAGAGAGAAAGGGAAGCAGGCTCCCTGCTGAGCAGAGAGCCCAACTCGGGGCTCAATCCCAGGACCCTGAGATCATGACCTGAGCCGAAGGCAGAGGCTTTAACCCACTGAGCCACCCAGGCGCCCTCTCAAAAAAGTTTTAAAAAAAAATTTTTAAGGAGCTCCTGGGTGGCTCAAATGGTTGAGAATCTGCCTTTTGGCTCAGGTCATGATCTCAGATCCTGGGATCGAGCTCCACACTGGGCTCCCTGCTCAGTGGAGAGCCTGCTTCTCCCTCTCCCCCTGCAGCTTACCCTGCTTTGTGCTCTGTCAAATAAACAAATAAGATCTTTAAAAAAAAATTTTTTTTAAGAGAAAGAAATCAAAATAGTTGGGGCGCCTGGGTGGCTCAGTTAGTTAAGCATCTGCCTTTTGGCTCAGGTCATGATCCCAGAGTCCTGGGACTGATTGAGCCCCACATCAGTCTCCTTGCTAAGTGGGAAGTCTGCCTCTCCCTCTCCTTCTTCCCCACCACTTGTGCTCTCTCTCCTTCTCTCTCTCTCTAATAAATAAATAAAAAAATTTTAAAAAGGAAATCAAAATAGTTGTAATACTCCATCAGTGGAAAATGCAAAATTCACAACTGCTTAGCACCAGAATTACAAATATGTAAAATCATGTATAGAAAAATACTCAAAGAAATCTATCAAAGTAGTTGTAGATGAGTTAGAGTGTGGTTCATGGTTGATTTCCTGTCCCAGATTTTAAAATAACCTATAATTATAAGCTGTTAGATGGAAAAATTGACAAATCTATGAGTGTTGAAATGTAATATCATTAATCATTAGTGATCTAATATTAGAAGACAATTAGCAGTAAACACACCAGGGACAGAAAACTTTCAGGCCTGGAATCTCTCCTCCTTCTCCGCAAAGAAAGCATCTAAAGGCACAATGTCTTTGAATGGGCATACATCTGCATAATGACTTTCCTTTGTTCTTTTCTTGCTGGCTAATTGAGTAACTTGTTAAACAAACATGCCTTCAGATTTCACATCAGATTAGAGCCCTTTGTAAATAAAACTATAGTTGGGAATAGGCTTCCCCTAGCTGGTAAATAAATTTAGGAATTTAGAGATTTGGCATTGCATGTCAGATGTCTAAGTGAATCCCAAATTCTTCCCCATTTACAAGTAACTGCCAAGCATCATCCGATGCCAAGAGCTCAGGAGGCCTGCCTCACTCTCTGAAGCAGAGAAGCCTCCAATCAAAACTCCCACCAGAAAAGTGGCCCCTTTCCTGCCCTGTATTGTGTGTTTGTATGGTCACCGATGTTGGGTGTGGTAGGGATACTGCCTGGTTTCTAGGACAGCAGGACTATCTAAGCTCTTGGGATTCTGTGGCAAAAGTTTCTTTCCCCCAAATGCATACATTTATCCGTGTTTCCTAGGGTGCCACGCATTTTTCTTACCACTGGTATTATAACAGTGAACAAAACAAAAATCCCTGCTCTCACAGAGCTTACTTTTTAGTGTATTCTTACTTCAATTTCCCTAAGATCCCAACCTTTCGAGAACGGATCCTGGGTATCTTTAATCAAGAGCTAAGTTATTTGGGCAGTGTATCTTTTTTCATGTAAGGATAAAAATCTTCCTCTGACTTTGTACTCATAACACGCCATCAGTCTTGGACCATTTTGGGAGAAGCTGACCAGGAAGTGAACCATGAACCTTTCAGATCAGAACGGTATCTCCGTAAGAGATGAGGAAGGTGAACTCGGTCACCAGGAGAGCAGAAGGGAGCTGCCTGCTCCAGGGAATAAATACTCCACCCACTTGTCCTCCATCTCTTGGGACAACCAGCTCCTTACTGACAATGCACGGATCAAAAGAACAAGAAGTGAGATTAGAGGAGCCTTCCAAGACAGGCTGCCTCAGTCAGAATAAAATCTGCTGAACCAGGCACTCAACTTCCCTGCCTCAAATTCCTCATCCATAAAGTGAGGATAACAAGACAACTCCTCAGAGATGGCATGAGACGTGAGAGGATTGTTTCTTGGGAAGCAGTAAGAATAATGCCTGTCACATAGTAAACACTCAATGAATGTTAGTTATTCCCCACTAATATAGGATATTACAGGATAGCATATGACATATATGTATATATATGCGGGTTAGTTATGAATCATTATGGTCCTTAGTTCCTCACTCAGAAGCCCCAGTGACATCCTGAGCACCCACTACATGTCAGGCACCATGCTAACTGCTGTCTGTATGTTCTCCTTTAATCCTCCCAGGAGCCTGCAACAGAAATAGTATCATCCCCATTTACAGGTGGGGTCACTGAGCTCAGAGAGGTGAAGCAACCCAACTAAGGCCACACAGCTATATGAGGAGCAGTCAAGATTCAAACCCAGGCCCATCTTCTTTGAAATTCTATGCTCTCTTCCCAACACAACCTGGCTTCCCCATCTGCTCTTCCCAACGATGCTACTATCACTGAGCATTCACCTTATCATGTTCTTTCCACAACTTACCGTTCAGACTTTTTTTTAAACTGGCAACCAGGTGTCCAGTGTCCATTCAGGCCCTTTTAACAAAATACCAAAGACTAGGTGGCTAATAAATGACAGACATTTATTTCTCAGAGTTCTGGATGCTGTGAAGTCCAAGATGAAGGTGCTGGCAGATGGGGTGTCGTGCGAGAGCCCATCTCCTGGCCCACAGACAGCCATGTTCTCAATAAGTCCTCACATGGTGGAAGGGGAAGGAGTTCTCTGGGTCCCTTTACAAGGGCACTGATCCTATTCATGAGAGCTCTACCCACAGGCCCCCTTCCAAATACCCTCACACGAGATTAAGTTTCAACACATGAAGCAGGGGAGGGCAGGGAAACGAGCTGGTAGCTCACGCTCGTTGCTAACTCAGCACCCCCAGCTCCCGCCCAGATCTTCGACCACTATCAGAATCACGAACGCACTCACCCTTCGATTCAGCAACTCTGCTTTCAAACATTTATCCAACAGGCATTCACGCACCTGTGCAAAATGACATATGTGCAGTGTTATCCACTGCAACTTGGTTTATGATAGGAAAAAGGTTGGAACTAGCCTCAATGTCCATCAAGAGGGGGGAAAATCAAATAAATCATGGTATATCCATATAATAGAAACACATGTCTTACAAAGAAGAAGAAAGAACTCTTTCTACACTGGTGTGAACAGAGAAGCAAGATACATTGTAAGTAAAAGAGGCAGGACACAGAACTATTTGTGTCACAATATAACGAATGTATATATATTTATATTTGCTTTTATACACCTGTAATTCTACAAAGACAAATAAACTACTAACGATGCCTGCCTGTGAGAGGGGGTGTCAGAAGTAGGAGGGAACTTTTCCACCGGATACCCTGGCATAATTTGATTTTTAAACTTTTGAATCATGTGAATAAGTTGCCCATTTAAAAAGATAAAATGATTTTTAAAATATGTTTTCAAAGCATCATATTGGGAATCAGGGATCCGAGGAAAAGGGAAAACTCGGACAACGTACTTTACCCCCGTCAGCCTTAGTTCTTTCATCGCAGCAAAATCTCCAAGCCCGGCAAAGCTGTCACCTAATAAGAGCATCACAATTGCCACCACTGCTGCCATTAATTAGATGCCTGCCGTGAGCCTTGAAAACGCAGCTAGTACGTGGCAGAGAGAGACGGTGAACTCAGGTCTCTCTGGATCCAAGGCCTGTTTTGACTCCGTGGTTTGCTGCCTCCAGGCAAACTGATAAACCTCCTCGTTGCTGCCCCTTCCCCCAACGCCATCCACAGGCTACCTTCGGAGCACTGTCGACTTCCACCAGGCCTCGCCCTCAGTCATTTCCAATCACCCTTTATCCACCACAGCTTTGGAAATGAACTGTTACTAATGGCTACTCATATGTCAGCCTAATGAATGGGATGCAGACTTCCATTAAAATAATGAAATTAGTGAGTTTCGAAGTTGGCTACATGGCATGGCACACGGCCTCCAGAAATTACCACCCGACGCTCTTTCCCTCAAATTAAAGTCAGTTTATTTATTTTAGGTCTTTGGCTGGGCCATCTCTATTAAGCTCACATCATCTACATGGGGATGGATTTTTTTTTTTTTTTTGGCTTGTTTGTTTAAATGATGCTCAGGCTGCACCCCTGATTAATAAAGTCATAAACACAGCCAGAAGCAGCTTCTGAACTGTGCAAAAGCAAAGAATATAAGTCAAAGAATAATTCTTTAGGGCTTTGGGTTTTGTTTGTTTGGTGTGGGTTGGTTTTCGTTTTTTGTTTGGTTTGGTTTTTTCTTTCAAGGATGGAAACAATGAGAAAGAAGCTCTTTGAGCTCCAGGAACTCCAATTATGCTGACATTTCTGCTGCAGAAATACACCAAGATCCGTTTTGCAGGAACCCAGTGAACTAGCTAATCAGATTTCCTTGGATAATTTGCTCCAAAGGTCAGCTGCCTTAAAAAGTACCCAGTGCCTCATTATTCCGTGAGGCAGGCTGCACACAGACTAGAATTTGGAACTCAGCATCCCATGGCAAGGAAGTAGATCAGGAATTTTTTAGCACAGACCCTGCTGCCCTGGCCTTGGCCGAAATTTCATCCACCTTTGTGATGAACCTACAGACAAAATCGCCTACAGAGAAAGCACATGATTTGTGAGAGCTCTGTTTCTGGGTCTCTCCAGTGCTCCCAGGCGCCAAAGATGGCAGACTCACCTGGAATTTTCACGCCATTGGTACATTTCAAGGGAGGTTTTCACTGATGTGGCAGGTGGGTGGCCAGACCTTGCTTAAAATCTCCAAATCCAATTCTACAAAACTCCTCAAATACAGTACTCCTCAAAACCATCAAGATCATTAAAAAACAAACAAACAAACAAACAAACAAGGAAGCACTGAAAAACTGACACAGACCAGAGGACACTAGGGAGAAAAGAGGCCGAAGGCCACATGGGGCTCTGGCTAAGATCTTAGACAAAAAAGGGACCTTCATAGAAAAACTGGTGAAACCTAAATAAAATCTGGCATTGAGTTACTAGCTAGTGTTGGTGTTTTAGTTGTAACGAGCGGACCCCGCAACACAAGACGATAATCTTAGAGGAACTGAAACTGGGAACTCTCTGTACTGTCACGGCAACTTCTCTCTAAATCTAAAATTACTTTAAAATTAGAAAGAAGAATTTTAATTTTATATACCATAAAAAACTCCACTATGTATTACGTACACTTTGATGAAAATAATTAAGTTCAAGTTCAGTCTACAAGGCACCTGACGCAGTGGTCTGAACACAAGACAAAACAGAACACCAAAGGCAGAGAGGAGGGCAATGTCAGTCCTGCGACTCCTTTTATTTCTATTTATTTATGTATGTGGATCTACTACCAAATGTTTATCTTTCAAAATCCCAACAAAGATAAAAAGAAACGACAAAAAGTAAAACTGAAATTAAATTTAAATGCAACGGACGCTCGCCCTCCATCAAACGGGAGAGCAGACACCCTGACGGAGGGGCCGAGGTTCTCCGTGTCTGCTACCCACTCCCAGCAAGACCTGCCACCTGCAGCGATTACTCTATCACGATGAGAGCCCCAAAAGCACATGGAGCTGGTTCAGCTCCCACCCTCGTGGATTTAGAAGACCTCTAGCCCCACCCCTCACCCTCTGATCCCTCCTCTCCCCTTTGAGCTACTTCATGGAAAGAGATCTATGGAGGCACCCACTGTGCCCCACCACACCAAGGGACGCCAGGCGCTGGTCTGCAGAAGTCACGGGAACCTTGCTGGAGGAGGGTCTGAGGGGAGTCTTGAAGGCAGAATAGAGGGCGCTGGCTAAAGAAAGGGCAGAGGATCTAGGGAGAGAGGACAGTGCATGCCAAGACGCGAAACCTCACAGAGGTGCACAAAATCAAGGTGGAAGGAGTAAGAAAGGGCTCCCTCATGACGGTGTCTTAGGCAACTCGAAGCGTTCGAACAAAATGCCACAGGCTGGGTGGCTTAAACAACACACATTTCTCTCTCACAGCGGCGGAGGCTGGAAATCCCAGATGACGGTACTGCCAGACTTGGAGTCTAGCAGAACCCCCTTCCGGGTTTCATAGATGGCCGTCTTCCTGACCTGTCCTCACACGGTGCAAGGATCCAGGGACTAGCTCTGGGGCCTCTTTCATAAGGGCACCAATCCCATTCATGGGGGCTCCACCCTCCTGATTGAATTGCCTCACAACGGTCCCACTACCTAACCATCACAGTGATTATTAGGCTTCAGTACAAAACTTTTAGGGGGACAGAAGCTTTCAGTCCATAGCAAAGGTTTTGTGTGCTAAGGAATTCGAATTCATCCTGAAGATGATGGGGAGTTCTAACCAAGGGAGTGAAAGGTGACATTAGCATTTTAGAAAGATCCAACACATCCAACAGGGAGGGCAGATGGAAGGCAAGGCTGCAAGGAGTGAGGACACAACCCAGGCCAGAAGCACGAACACTCTACCTCGAGACAGCAGTAGGACTTTCTCCACAAGGGATGCAGGGATGCTGCCAGGAGCAGAGGTCCTTGCCACAGTGAGAAGGGAGGTTACTGTTGCTCTAGGAGCTTTATAGCTCAACACCCATCCCTACTCGAGCTGCAACTGTCCCCTGCCACCTCCATTCCACATGTCAAGTCCCTGACCTGTACCACGCACCTTTCACTGCCAACCATCTGACCTGTATCATCAACCTAAAGATCTGTTTCTTGCAAAAACCAAGGTAATCGGGGCGCCTGGGTGGCTCAGTGGGTTGGGGCCTCTGCCTTCAGCTCAGGTCATGGTCTGGGCATCCTGGGATCGAGCCCCGCATCAGGCCCTCTGCTCAGCAGGGAGCCTGCTTCCCCCTCTCTCTCTGCCTCCTCCTCCTACTTGTGATCTCTCTCCTGTCTGTCAAATAAATAAATAAAATCTTTAAAAAAAAAAAACCTGAGGTAATCGCAGGTGCTTAATAAAGTCATTAGCAGTATCATACGAACATTCACTACATACAGGCATTATGCTAGCCTTTAGCCTACAAAAGAATGATATAGTTATCCCCGTTTCACAGATAGGAAAGTGAGACTCCAAGAAACTAAATAACATCACTGTATAGCTCTAAATGAGGGCAGGAATGGGATGTCTGATTCCAATCACCCATTCCTCACTGTCTCACTTTTGTTTTCCCTTTGCTCCTTTATTGAATGTTTCCCTGTCCCTTGGAATCAAATACAAGACAATATGGCTGGACCAAAATAAAGTCTGAATAGCTACACCTAACTGTTTGGTAAATGCCAGTCTTCCCTGACAGATCTCTGACATTCCAACACTCCTGCCTTAGAATGGCTGGCTCAACAGCAAGGGCAGTGGTTCCAAATCCCTTTTCCAATGGATTAGGGGAACAAAGCTGGTCTGCCATCAAATAATGTTTGCCTTTTCCTCGTTCCGAGAAAAAAAAATAACTATAGGTATGGATGGATGGATGGATGGATGGGTGATGGGGGTGAGTGGATGGACAGACAGATGGAGGGTCGGATGCGTCGATGAATGAACAAACAATGGTGGATATGCATTTATAACTATTCTCTGTTTTAAGAGGGAACCTAGGAAACTGTTAACAGTGGTTGTCATTCCCCAGGAGGGAGTAGAGAAGCTGGCACAAGGGACGGAGTAGACACTACCTTTTGCTATGAAATCTTCTTTATCTTTTAAAGTTTGAGCGACGTAATACCTATAAATAAACAATAGGGGCGCCTGGGTGGCTCAGTCCATCAAGCTGGATTTCGGCCCAGGTCATAATCTCAAGAGTTGTGAGATCGAGCCCAAAGCCAGGCTCTGCTCTGAGCATGGAGACTGCCTAAGATTCTCTCTCTCCCTCTCTCTCTGCCCCTCCCCCCAGCCCCTGCGCATGCATTTGCTCTCTCTAGTAATAAACTAATAAAATTAAAAAGAAAAACAATACGACGATAATTTTAAAACACTTCATTAAATACATGCAAGAATGAGTGACTGGAAAAATGAGTAAATCCAAAAAATAGAAAAACTTAAAAATAAATAAGTTTTAACTGTTAAACAAATTTCCGTTTCTCTCCCATTGATTTTTCTTTCAGTCTTGGCACCAGCTTCTACTTGTCTGTTTAAGAATCCAACACAATGTGGTATCCACCTTGGCATATAATCAATTAGAAAATTTGGTTATTTTAAGTCAAATGTGTCAATAATGTTGTGGTATTTTGCAAGATCATCTTGACTTCAAGGTTTGCCCACACAAATCTTCTCAAGGCCCACTCTGCAGGTAGGGTGAGGGAGAAGAGGGCTGAGGCCTGGACACATGATGCCACTCAACTTCCTTAATTTATAATGTAATTTTCCTCTGGTGCATTAAACCCCATCTGCACGCTGGGCCTCTGAAGACTGCCCCCTGCATGCCTGGGGGAACACAGGGAAGAGTTATGAATAATTGGACCCTGCCACGGAAGAGACGATGAGACAAATGACTTCCCCGGCCACCGTCGAGAGCACTTCCACGAGGAAATGAAGAGAACTGGCTCTTGGCCGGAAAGGATTTATTGCTTTCCTTTCCATCGGTATGGAAATGGAGCACAGTTGCTTCAAACCGTGGGGGGGGGGGGGGGGGGGGGGGG
>CM052805.1:11240000-11259596 GCA_028533885.1 Nasua narica | reverse complement strand
AGCAAGTATCAAATGACTTGCAAGGAGGCAGGTATGTGACTTTCTCCTTCTGATTTCCCTGTGGGGGTGGAATTTTTAATTGCGGTTGATGTGACTAGATTATCAGAGGTATGCAAAAACACCTGTTTTAACTGTGGGATACCAGACAGTTCCACTTCTTCTGGGACAGTTTGGAAGTCACAAATTTCTCATCAAGAAAGAAAAGTTTTGGGGCGCCTGGGTGGCTCAGTGGGTTAAAGCCTCTGCTTTCAGTTCAGGTCATGATCTCAGGGTCCCGGGATCGAGCCCTGCATCGGGCTCTCTGCTCAGCGGGGAGCTTGCTTATCTTCTCTCTCTGTCTGCCTCTCTACCTACTTGTGATCTCTCTCTGTCAAATAAATAAATAAAATCTTAAAAAAAAAAAAGTTTTAACAAAGAAAAACCATGTTGGCCTAGGGTGCCCCAGCTGACAGTGATGGCTCCATAGCGCCATCTTGTGGTGATCCCTGCCACCATCCCATGAGTGGGCCATGCCCAGGCCCCTTTCCCCAGCCTTTGCCCAAAAGTTTCACTACTGGTGTGTCTATTGGTCCCAACGAGGACTGTAGAAGGGCGCTGGACAAAAAAAGCATCCTATAGATGGTAACAATAACAAAAAAGCATGTTAAAGCGGAGAAACCTCTGCTGGGTCTTAAAGGAGTAGACATCCAGCCATCAAGAAGCAGGAAGGACATTTCCCATGAGGGGCATGACATGCGAAGGCTGGCAGCTGGAAGATGTCGGGTCCTATGAGGCTGGCAACTCAGTCAGTCTGGGCTGGTGAAAACTCACTCTTCAGTTGCTATGAGGCCTCCCTAGGGAAGTGAGGACTTTCTACTCTTCCCCATGCACCCATCACCCCATGATGGGGAGAGGACATTTGCTTTCCTTCAGAAGTCCCACCTTTTCTGCGGTTCCCGTTGGGGTCACCCATCCACTGTCGTAACTGTGTCTATGGACCTATTCCAAGCTAAGCCACATGTATTCATAGTGCATTTAATTCTCCAAAACCCTTAATAGAGGGATACCATTATTGCCTCCTTTTTCCAGACTGAGAAAGTGCGGCTCAGAGAGGTGAAATCATTCACCCAAAGTGACTCAACTAATAAGCTGCAGAGCCAGGATTTGAGCCAAGTTCTCTGCCTGACTCCAAAGCCTGCCCTTCTTATTCATAAGGATGATCTCATGTGCAGGCCTCTGCTACTGGGTGTGACAAAGACAATCATCACATGTGAAATCATTCAATCCAAAGCACTTCTGCTTGCAACCTAAGTGGTGGCCACATAGTCTGTCCGTGGAAAATGAAGCCTTCTCCTACAGCTCTGCAGGTTTGTGCCCTGGGCTCCAAATGCCAGCTCTGTCCCTGAGGAGCTCAAGCATAACATGTCCAAAACCAAGTTCCTGACCCCCAAACCCTGGTCTACCCATGATGACCTAATCACCTGCAACTCCTTCTCGCTCATCTTTCTCCAGCCACACAGTCTCCCTTATTCTTACTTAAACACAGGAGATTCCTGTCTCAGAACCTGTGCACTGGCCATTCCCTTGGCCCAGAAATGCTTTTCCTTCAGATACACTGGCTGGCTCCCTCATCTCCTTCAATCTTCACACGAAGGTCACCAACTCGATGAGACCAAGCCTGGCCCACCACCACCCCAAGTACACGCCCCAAACCCGTCTACCTGCTCTGTATTTTCCACAGCAGTTGTCACTTTCTACAGTACTATACAGTTTATTCATTTATTTTGTTTCCTGTTTCCTGCCTGCCTTCCTCCGCTAGAATAAAAGTACCCTTGACATAGTTCTGACCAGTGAAAGGAAGGCAGAGTTTATCTGTACATTCCTTGTCCTTCCTCAGCATCCATGCCTGCTGACATGACACCTGGAGGTAAAGCAGTCATTTTGCAACCAGGAGGGTGGAAGCTGCACGACAAAGCAGGAAGAGGAAAGGGCCGGGGTCCCAGATGGCGTCTCTGACTCACTCTACCAGCCATGGCCTGTCTACGGCTGAGCTTATTATTGCTCAAGCCAAATGAAACCCTGCCAACCACACTGTTAGAGTCGAGTTTTCCAATTTTTGCAGCCGTGGGTAAGCCCCTTGCCCCATGAAAGATCCTGGTGAGTGAGGGAATGAAAGTGAAATCCTCTAAGCCCACAGCAGAGCATGTGCAAAGGCCCAAAGTGCAAGTGAACAAGGTCAGGTCAGGCAACAGAAAGTTCAGTGTGGCTGGAATGGAGTAGATAAAAAGAAGGTAGTGAATGATAAGTTTGCAGAAGTAGACAGGGCTCCCATCTAGTGGGGTTCTATACATCAAATTAGAGAAGCAATGCAGAGACATCCTAAGTTGTTAAGAAAAGTTAGACTTAGTTTATATAAAGTGAGCAATATATGGTGGCTGCTCAAAAAATGATAAGCAATGTATCACTTTTTGTTAGATCACTTTATGGAGGTATGACTGACATCTAAAGAGTTATACATCTTTAATATGTGCGACTCCAGGAATATGGGGTAAGTGCATCCCTGTGAAATCACCACCACCATCGAGGTCATAAACACATCCATCACCTCCCAAAGTTTCCTCTCATCCCCTTTATTAGAATTGTCGATACTATTTTGCGGGTATTAAGAACACACTTAACATAAGATCTGTCTTCCTCGTAGCAAATGCTAAGTGTGCAATACAGTATCATTAGCTAGACACACTACACTGTAGAGTCGATCTCCAGAACATACTGATCTTGCATAAGTGAAACTTTGTACCCTTTGTCCATCACCTCCCATCGTGCAGAACAAATGAAACACTCCATAAAATGAAGAAATAACCTGAAGAATGCGAGAAAACATTTGCAAACCATCTATCTGATGAGGGGTTAAAATCAAAAACATATCAGGAACTCATACAACTCAACAGCAAAAACACAAATTTTTTTAAATGGGCAAAAGACCTGAACAGATATTTCTCCAAAGACATACAAATGGCCAACAAGTATATGGAAAGGTACTCAACATCATTAATCATCAGGGAAATGCAAATCAAAGCCACAGTGAGATACCGCTTCATGTCTGTTAGAATGACTATTAATTTTTTTTAAAGTAAGTGTTGATAAGAATGTAGAAAAAAATGGAACTCTTGCACACTGTCGGTGGGAATATAAAATGGTACCACCAGTGTTGGAAACAATATACAGGTTCCTCAACAAACTGAAAATAGCACTGCCATTAGATCTTCCTCTGGGTAGTCATCCACAGGAACTGAAATCAGGATCTCAAAGAGATACCTGCATTCCCGTGTTTGCTGCAGCATTATTCACAATAGCTGACAAACTAAATACCCGCTGGTAGATGAATGGATAAAGAAAATGTGATGTATACATATCCTGGAATACCACGAAGCCGTTAAGAGAAGGAAATCCTGCCAGCTGCGACACCGTGGACAAACCTGGAGGACATTACGCCACATGAAAGAAGCCAGACACAGAAGGGCGAATACAGTACAATCTTATTTATACACGAGTATTGTTTTACCTCTAGATAAACACAAAGGACTCCTCCAGCCAACTAGGGAGGCGTCACTTCACTCACCAGCCCCGGAAGACCACAGACATGGGCAGGGTAACCCGCACAGAATACAGTGGGGGGGGGGGGGCGGGGGGAACAATCCAGCCAGGACTTTACTTGCATTCGCCACCGCTGGGATTTACTCCCACGCAGGGACTCACCCACAGCGCCAACCTCAAGGCCCCTCTCTAATTGACTGTACTGCCCAGTGACGTTCAAGATCATCTCAGAAAACAGCAAAAATTCCAGGCGAGCTGGCCTCCTGAAGCCGCCCTTCCCCTTCCTTCCTCGTCCCTGGGCTGTTTCCAGCAGCCGGCAGCAAGCACCTAAATGAGGGTTTGATCAATGGAGGCCAGGTTGATATTGATAAAGCAGCTGCAGTTTCTGCAAATCACCCAGCACTCATAGATACTGAAGATTAATCTTTACAAATACGGGGCAAAGGGGGGAGAAAAAAAAACCAAGTCGATTTAGTTTCCAATTATTACTTTCCCCAGAAAGCACCGAAGAGTCAAAAGTTTAACTGATGTACATTAGACAGGGAGACAAATCCAGAAATATCACCCAATTACCCGGTAGCTTCTAGAAGGTATTTTTCATGACAGCAGGTGGGTTTGCCTTTTCTAAAATTAGGAAGGAGACAAGACACCACTAAAAAGGATGTTGACTTGGCCCGGTGCACAAGTGCTAACCTCACCGGACAAACTTGAGACTGAATATCTGTCCTCAGTCTACTACAGAGTGTCCTTGAAAGCCCATTTCCACTGACTTCCTAGGTAGTTTTATTTTATACTGTACGTACCTTTAGAAATGATACTGACTGTTCCTTCCTGGAACAAGATGGGTTTTTTAATACAAAGAAATAATAAATAAAAGTGCTGAGCCTCCCCTGTGCCTCTGGTTTCACATCCAGAGAGTGGGTACAAGCCCAGGACATAACGTATAGAAGTTTCTCTCAACCTTGACACTACTGACATTTGAAGCCACACAACCCTCAATCCTCTGTGGGGGGAGGGGGCCTGGGGGGCTCTCCTATAATTGTAGGATGTTCAGTGCCTCCCTGCCAGCAGCAGCCACCTCCCCGGCACCAGCTACAGCAACCAAAAATGCTCCAGATAGTGCCAAATGGTCCCTGGGGAACAAAACCGCCTGTACAGTAATGTGCAAATACATAACAAGAGTTGGACAAAAGCCACTCGAAAAACCTTCCATGCTGCGTTCACACGGGCAACAAAACCGAATGCCACGCTCGATGCCACTTAGAACCCTTTCGTCGGTGTCCATGTCACGCCCAGAGACTGTGAGGCAGAAGTCTTGCAAACACGGATCACAAGGCAGTTTCCTGAGATCGGGTCCAGCTCCATGGGGGTGCAGTCTGTGTGAGGCCCCATGCTTAGAGGGCCCCACTCTGCTGCTGGTGTCTGGAAATTCCTGTTACTTTTTTTTTTTTTTAAACAAGGAGCCCACATTTTCATTTTGCCCCGGGCCCCGCAAATTGTGGAGCTGGTCCTGCCTGAGGTATGCTTTAAACTCAGGTTCCTGAACGAAGTCATGATCTCAAAGGGATATCTGCACCCTTGTTCACTACAGCATTCATCACAATGGCCAAGACATGGACCCAATCTAAGTGGCTGCTGACAGATTAACGGACAAAGAAGATGTGATACACACACACAAACGCACACACGGGCACACAATGGAATATTATTTAGCTGCACGAAAAGGGAGGAATCCTTCTTTCACAACAACATGGGTAAAATTAAGGATGAAGTCAGTCAGAGAAAGGCAAATATTATATGATCTCACTTAAATGTGGAATCTAAAAAATATGAACTCACTAAAACAGTAAAACGGTGGTTACCAGGGGCTGGGAGATGGTGGAAACGGGGAGACACTGGTCAAAGGGTACAAACTTCCAATTACAAGTACGTGATGGGGATCTCACGTACAGCATGATGATTAAGTTAACAATATGATATTGTGCACTGGAAAGTTGCTATGAGAGTAGATCTTAAATACTGACATGCACACACACACACACACACACACACACAGCTACATAAGGCGACAGATGTGTTAACTAATCTAGCCGTGCTAGTCATTTCTCACAGGACGGTATACCAAATCAACACATTGTACGGCTTAAATTTAGACAGTGTTATCTGGCAATTCTATCTCAATAATGCTGGAAACAACAAAAAATAAAGTAAACTCAGGTTCCTGGATCCACTGTTTTTAATAGTTCCATAATAGCTATATAACAGTTATTAAAAAATCCTAAAAGATTTTCTTTGATTCTCTCACTTAAAATGAGAAATTCCTTTCTAAAACCTTAAAATTCCAACCAAAAGTAATCTCTCATTTTAAATGTGGAGTAAGTCAGCGCACACACAAGATGGGATGAAAGACAAAACTCTGACTCCAGATTGAGACAGTTAAGGGACTTCATGAAAATGAATACCAAAATATTTAAAATATTTCAATTTTCTAACCTCTCCATTTTTACTTCTAAATAGGCTAAGAAAAAAAATCAGATCACCTGAAAAGAATGAAAAAGAACAATTTTTATAAAACCAAAATCAGATTCCTAAACTCTCCACGTGCATATAGGAGATGAAACTGACCTAGGATTTTCCTCGTGGAAAAGGAAGAACCAGATCCCCAGTCTGAGTACTTTGCCGGCTAGATTTTCCAAACCTGATTCCAGTTTCTTAGTATTAATCACTTTTTACCTGCACTTCAAATACTTCCTCGCCCACCCCATCCCTCTCAAAAAAAAGTAAAGCCAAGAAGTAACTCTTGAGAGTTTTGAGAGAGAGAGAGGGGAACTTTCTAGACTGCATTTAGATGCCACACTTAGTCAGCTATCATGAAAACGAGACAGACAGTACTTCCCAGGAGCTGACCCAATGTAATACTAACCTACTATACAGGTCGAACATCGTACTGGGTGAGACACACGGTCTCTGTTTTAGAAAGCAAAACAGTAGGAGAGCATGCCAAAAATGTATTCCACTCACTTGACTGTGTGAGTCCTGAAACCCATCTGGCAAAGGAAGAGATAAAACTTAGAGGATTTGGCAGAATCACAGAATGCAGGAAAATGTTTCCAAAGGAGGCCTTACCAATACTGCAAATAAGTGTGTTTTTGTCTGGGGGAAAAACATAAAAAATAGTTTTGCTTCATGGCGCCCTTTTTTTAAGTTGACCAAAAGTGAGTCCCTTGCTCTGCTGAAACCCTAGGAGTATTCAGGAAAGAAAACTGGGAGGTGGACACTAGAAAGAGATAACCTGTGTAATAAAAGACTAAAAGGTTTGGGGCACTTGGATGGCTCAGTTGATTGAGCGTCCCACTCTTAATTTTGGCTCAGGCCTTGATCTTGGGCGGTGAGGTCAGGCCCTGCACTGGGCTCCACACTAGCTGTGGTGCCCACTTAAAAAAAAAAAAAGGTTTTGGAGCCCCCTAAGAAAGGAGGAAGGGGCAGAGTTGGGGAGAGAGAAGAAGGATCTAGAAGCCCACATATGCCAGTCTTTAGTGGAGTCCCGTGAGCTCAGAACCTGTAAGTAGGTTTCCTGCAGGCATTGGGCAAGAGGCAAAGTGCTGCCCTGGGGCTCATGTGGGGTGCAACAGACTGCATGCGGAGTGCCAGACCAAGAGGCAGATGAGACCCTGACAACCACGTCTGCCCTGAATTAGCAGGAATTCACGAGAAGACATTTTACCTAAGTCTTTGAGGATCAAACCAATCACAGCTGACATCCAGATTACTCTCCTTGGTTATGAAATGTTTGGCAGTTCCAACCTTCCATTGGAAGCACGCGGCCCTGGAGGTCAGGAGCATTTCTCAGCCACGTCTGGATGCCTGTGCCTTGGCGTGGCGGCCCTGTCAGTGCACAGGCCACCCCGAGCCTTACCACTAGTGTCTAGACATGCCAGTCGGCAACAGCTAGTACCTGCACCTCTTTGCTTGGAGCGGAACCCACCGACGGTGGCCCAGGCCCACTCGGGCTGTGCCTCTGGCAGGTCAGAAGCACTGGGGAATGAATACATCCTGGGGGGCAGGAGTCAACCAGTAACTGATTGGAAAGCTCCTTCACTCCCCAGGGGAGATAACTCTGGAGTGCGTGTTCTACCCTGGGGTCAGCAAACGTTTTGTGCAGTGGGCGGGATAATAGGTATTTTAGGCTTTCGGGGCCATACGCTCTCTCACAGCCACTCAGCTCTGTCGCTGTAGTGCAAAAGTGCCAAATACAATACAGGCACGAACTGGTGTGAATCTATTCCAATGCAACTTTACAAAAATAGATGGCAAGCCAGGTGTGCCACGGGCCACAGTTTGCAAACCCCTGTTCTAGGCCATTTTCCAGAGTTAAGCAGAGAAATTCAACTCTGATCCCCACAGTGGTAACAAATGTTTTTTGTTTTCAGCTCCCTTCCCTTCCCAGCCCATCCCCTCACCCCTTCTTCTCTAGCTTAACAGACTATTTGCACTCAAATCCTTCCTTGCCTCAGAGTCTGCTTCCAAGAAAACCCAAAATAAGACAGTTGGTTTGGGTGCTTTTGGCTGCAAGTAACTGACAGCTGAACTAAAAGTGATTTAAATGACACACGCTTATTACACCTTCCACAAAAAGCCCAGGTGGCCCAAGCAGGTCAACTGAATAATGTCAGGACGTTGAGAGTTCTGATCCTTATAGCTCACTGCCAAGAACAGAGAACATGTCAATGCAAAATGAGTTGCTGCTAAAAACCAGCGGGTTAAGCATGCCTGGATTAGGCCAACTGAGGCCCAAGCCCTAGGGTATGGGGAAGGAAGGAGCCCATCTTCTCTGGGAATACAAGCAACTGGCACATGAACAAAATTAGGGTCCTCTCAGCAAAGAATGAGAAAAGGCTGTTGGGTAGACAACTAACACATACCCAATAGCTGGAGTTCAGTAAACACTGTTTCAATATATAAATGCACAGGTCAATGGGTGTGAACAATGGACAGCAACCTTCCAAAAGAAAGATAAAGTAGAAAGAACGCGCCTGGAGTTACTTGATATTCAGGGGAGATAGCTCAATTACGTAACTCAGAGCCGTCAGTGGAAACTAAAGGGGGATGTGAAGGTGACTTTATGAAAATCAAATACAAATGTGTTCTTTCCTGGTTGGTAATGGGTATAGCATTTTACAGGTCATAAAGCTCATGTCCATCCATTAATCTTACCACTTGATCAAAAAAGAAAAAAACAGGGAATAGCCAGGTCAGGTACTATAAAGTACAAAAGACTTCTGAGAGAGATTAAACACTGAAATAAATGGCCACAAGTAACAGAGAGTTCATTAATTGGAAAGCTCAATATTGTTAAGATGGAAATTCTCCCCAGTAATCTATAGAATCAATGCCATCCCGCTCAAAATTCCAGCAGGTTTTTTAGAGGAATTGACAAAATGACTCTAAAATTAATAAGAAAATGCTAAGAACCAAAAAAACCCAAGGCCATCTTGCAGGAAAACAAAGCTACACAGACTTATACTACCAAATATCAACATTTATTGTAAAGCTTAAATAACTCACAGTCAAATGGCATGAGGGAAGACAGTGGAACAGAAGAGGAAGTCCAGAAAATGTGTGACAAAGACAGCACTGTGACGCAGTGAGGAAAGATGATCTTTTCAATAGGTGTTGCAGGGTCAACTGGATGTCAATGTCAAATGTCGACAATGAAATAGGGAGACTGGAATTTTCACACATTGCTCATGGAAGTAAAGATTGGTATAACCACCTGGAAAACTATTTGGCTATCCCTAATAAAGCTGAATACACACACACACACACACACACACACACACACACACCCTATAACCTAGCAACTTTCATTTCTGAGTATATATGTAACAGAAATTAGTGCATATATCCACCAAACGGCTTCATATAAGAACTTTGTGGCAGCTTTATTAGTAATTGTCACTAACTGAAAATAGCCCAAACAGTCCCTGAACTGTGGAATGAAACACTGTTCAAAAATGAAGTAGGGATATGCACAAGAAATGAATGAAACTCAGACATATGTAACAAAAGAAGCCACACACACACAAAAAAGTGCAAGGAGTATGACTCTATTTACGTGCAGTTCAAGAAAAGGCAGATCCACAAAGTGAAAGAAGTAAGAATCGTAATTATCTTTGAGAGATATCCACTGGAGAGGGGCTTGAGTGAGCTTCCTGGGTTGCTTATAATGTTCTAGATCTACATGGTAGTGACACAGTTTTACACCTATGCCAAAATTTATTAAGCTATACACTTCGGGTTTGTACACTTTACTGTACATATGTCCTACTTCCCCACTGAAGATAAAAAGTCAAGGAATATTGCTTGTGCTCAGTAGAGCATTTCCTGAAGATCTGGTACCTAGAGTCCTGAGGATTTAACTCTGCAGAGATAAAGCCTAGAATACTAGGAAAATAGACAAGGAGCATACCCTAGTCTTGGCCCCTTGGGTGGTCACTGTTTAGTTCTTTGGACAGGGCAGAGCACCTTGGCAGTGGACTGGGTGGTGTAAGATACATAGATAATGAAATAATCAGGCTTGACCACTAGGAAAAGTAGCCAGATAGAAACACAGATCAGGGCTAAAAAGGAACATCCATCCCAGCCCTACGCTGCACTTCCTACGGATGAAGAGGAATCGTGTCTTGAAGAAGCATTTCCTACCCTCTTCTGTCCCCACTGGGCTGGGTCTCAGGTCATACCTACGCACTTCTCTCATGCTCTCTTGTCATTGTCTGGTTTTCTATTCATTTCCAGAGGCTGCTGTAAGCACAGCAAACTCTGTGGCATAAAACAACAGAAATTTATTCTTTTCGAATTCCCCAAAGGCTAAAAGGCTGAAATCAGTTCCACTGAGCTGAAATCAAGGTGTCAGTGGGGCTATGCCCCCAGGAGCCCTGGAGGGGATTTGTTCCTTCCCTCTTCCAGCCTCTTGTGGCTGCGGGCATTCTTTTGCTTGTGGCTGCATCACACCAATCTCAACCTTCATACGGCCTTCTCCTCTCCTGGTGTGCAGTCTCCCTCTGCCTTTCTCTTATAAGGACACCTATGAATAGATTAACGGCCCACTCCAATAATCTGGAATAATTTCCCCATTTCAAGATTCCTAACTCAATTACACCCTCGGACTCCTTTTCCTCACCAGGTAACATTTACAGGTTCCAGGGATTATAACCTGGTATCTCTGGGTGGCTCCTGTTCAGCCTGTTGTCTCTTAACTTTGTCACTATCACCACTGTCTCGTATTACTATCACATCTCTAAATTATTATCACTATTTTTTTAAAGATTTTATTTATTTATTTGACACGGAGAGAGAGAGATCACAAGTAGGCAGAGAGGCAGGCAGAGAGGGGGGGGAAGCAGGCTCCCCACTGAGCAGAGAGCCCCATGCGGGGCTCAATCCCGGGATCCTGAGATCATGACCTGAGGCAAACGCAGAGGCTTTAACCCCCTGAGCCACCCAGGGGCCCCTTTCACTATCTCTATATTAACTCTGCACTCCTCAACAGCTGAGGCCGTCTGTAGCCATTTTCAAATAGCCACACATTTGGACACTCCTCCTATTAAGAATGGGATCTACACGCTCTCCCCTGACTCGTAAATTCTGTGATTGCTTTGACCTACAGAATGTAGTGGAAATCACACAACTCTGGTTTCGGACCCAGGTTTTAAGACACAGTCAGCTGCTACTTCCTATCTCTGGGAATGCTCACTTTTGGAACCCAGCCACCATGCTATGAGAAATCCAAAGTGCGTGAT
The DNA here is from genome assembly GCA_028533885.1 of Nasua narica. Lineage (NCBI taxonomy): Eukaryota > Metazoa > Chordata > Mammalia > Carnivora > Procyonidae > Nasua > Nasua narica. Next base: position 11,248,221 of record CM052805.1, on the reverse strand, counting down.
GAGGCCACATGAAAGTGGCCCAGGCAATAGTGCCAAGTAAGCCCCCAGCCAATGGCCAACATCAAGCTCCCAGACCTGCGTCTGAGCCATCCTGGATGGCCAGCCCAGTCAAGGCCTCGGATGTCTCCAGCTCCAGCCACTATCTGACTGCAACTGCAGGAGAGATGTGAAATGAGAAACACCGACTTCTCAGTCAACAAAGTTATGAGTAATACCAAAGATTTGCTTCCAGCCCGCATGGGAGCAGGTTGGGGTTGTTTTATTTTATTTTATTTATTATGCAGCAGCAGATGACCTAAATATCATCTTTTTCATAGTTCCATATCAAGAACTCTGCCTGGAGGTCTTGGTGCCCAGGAAAGGTAGAATAAATTTAAAACTACCAAACTCTAGAAGGTATGGCCAAGAAATTGGGCCGAAGATCAAAAGCTATTGACATCAGATTCCAAAGAAATGACAAGGTGTTAGGGTACAAGAGGAAGGCAGTGAAGAAAATTTTCTAGAGTCTTGTATTAGTCAGAGTTCTCCAGAGAACTAAAACCAATATTACACATATAAGACAATTATACAATTCCTCACCATAATCTCCCAAGAGTGAGAGAGAGAGATTATGAAGAACTGGCTCACATGATTATGGAGGCTGAGAAGTCCCACAATCCGCCATCTGCAAGCTGGTGACCCAGGGAGGCCAGTGATGTGATTCGGTCTGAGTCCAAAGGCCTGAGAACCAGGGGAGCTGGTAGTGTAAATCCCAGTCCAAGGGTATAAGATAAGCTACTCTGTCCCAACTCAAGCAGTGAGGCAGCTTTCCTCCACCTTCTGTGCTATTTAAGCCATCCAAAGATTGGATGAGGACCACTCACGCTGGGGAGGGGAATTTACTTTACTGAGCCCACTGATTCAAATGCTAATCTCATCTGGAAACACCTTCACAGACATGCTAGAATAATGTTTGATCTGGGCACCCCATGGCCCAGTCAGGTTAACACATAAAAGTAACCATCATAGGGACTAGGGACGCCTGGGTGGCTCAGTTGGTTAAGCATCTGCCTTCAGTTCAGGTCAGGACCCCAGAGTCCTGGGATAGAGTCCCACACTGGGCTCCCTGCTCAGTGGGGACCCTGCTACTCCCTCTGCTTGTAGCTCCCCCTGCTTGTACTCTCACTCTCTGGCAAATGAATAAATAAAATCTTTAAGTAAATAAAACATAAAATAATAAAATAAAATAAAACAAAACCATCGTAAGCCTTGTAGGGGGTGAGGGTGAGCAGGGACAGTGTTGAGCAGGACCAAGCTCAACAGAGTCTCAATGTTTATTAAGATGTACACAGACTCTGCATATCATTTCTTTCCCTTTTAACCCTTCTTTTAATTTCTTAAACAATGTATTGAGTACTTCCTGAGAACGAGGCATTGGTTGAAGTGAAGGATATTCAGTGGTCAGCAAGTTCCTTCCTTCATGGAGCTCTGAACCATAGAGTACTTAGGGAGACCTCAAAACCACAGGGAGGATTCAAGGCCCCATTCCCGGCCTTAATTACCTTCCTCGGCAGTCGTCCTCACCAAAAATCATTTTCTAAAAACATTAAGCCATTCAATACTACTAAGTGTCCCTTCCAAAATGGATATGGTACAAGCAGTAAATCAGAGAAGATTAACTTGGCACAGTCCTTCCATTCATTTTGTGGCAGCTGTTACAATTTCCTGTTGTGGGGAGCTGGATGGGCACACCCCTTCTGTCCCAGTGACTGAGCACGCTGTGGGCCCCAAGCACAGGAAACGACGGGTGCTAATGAGGCAAGCCTGTAGGTGGGGAGAGAGTCAACCCAAAGACAAGCTTCTCGAGACCCCGGTGATGTCTCTGCCCTAGCTGTGCACCAGGCACAGCGTATCCCTGCTCAGACCTTCCCTCCGGAAGATCCTCTCAGCAGCAGAGCTGACCGACAGTCTCCGGCTGCTGCACCTGTGGACCCGCCAAGCTGCTTGTGCGGGTCACCTTCCCAGGGCTTCTCCCAGCCGATGACGGAGCACAGCAGGAGAGCTGGGGCCAGGCTACTCTACCCCATGCACGATGTGTCCAACAGGCCACCTTGTCTCAGGAGAGGCCCGCGGGCCTGGCTGAAACTTTCTCAGAGCTGTGCTGATGTCCCCTTCCCTCCGCCTCTCCTTTCACAGGAGAAAGTGCCAGAAAGTGCATGGTGATCTGAAGGCTCTCTCCCTCCCCACTCCTGCTCCCTCTCCATTTCCTCCCCAGGCATTTCTCCAATAAATTTATTGCACAGTTCATTCCTGTTTTGCTTTCTTCACGGAGGACCTGAACTGATGTACTATCTAGAGACTCACTGTCACTTTCTGTGCGTTTTCTTCTTCATTTCATGCATTGAATTGACATGGTTGTCACTTGGCTTTCTTTCCCCATTGTATATTACAAAATGAGTGCTCTCTTATTTTATTATGCTTCATTCATATTATTTATAAACCCTAGGATTCCACTGTATAAAAGGATGAGTATTAGCCATTCCTCTTTAGTTGGACTTTCAGGGTCTTTCCAATTTTTTCCTAATTAAAATGTTCCTGCAGTAAAAGCCGTGTGGAGCTTAGTTAAGGTTTACTCAGAACAGGTCAGTATACCGGGGACCTCTCCCCTATGGGAAGCAAATTGCAAGGGCTGCGAGAAAGAAGAAAAAGTCCTGCATGGGGAACCAGGAGATCTGGGTTCTCGTTCTCATTCTGCCATGTCCAAGCAGCACAACCCTGAGCAAATCACTTTGTCTCTCTGGACTTCCGCTTCCCCCACCCATCAAACAGAGAGGATACTAGAGGGGGATCCCTTGTCAATATCAAATGTATGTTGTCATTTTTAGAAGATTTGGGTTGCCAGGTGCAGGAAGGCTGGGGAAAGGGGGAGACAGGAGATGTTAAAGAGTACGAAGCTGTAGTTATGTAGTTCTAGAGACTGAACGTACACATGATGACTACAGTGAGTAATACTGCACTGAACACTGGGAATTTGTTACCAGAATAGAACAGATTTCAGGTGCACTCAACACACATACACAAAAATGGCAACTACGGGAGGAGATGGTGTATTAATGGGCTTGACTATAATAATCATTCCACTACATCTATGTATATTAAACCATGCCGCACTCCTTAAATACATACAATTCTTACTAAGAATTGTGGGCTTACTGAGCCCACACAGACTCAGACAGTCTGAATCCAGGCAGGGAAATCCCTGGGACTTATTTTGCAATCAACCCACCACAGTGGGGCTCTGCATTACCAGCTCCCAGAAACGGTGGAGGAGCGGACTGTGAAAAGGAAGAGCTACAGCGAGGGGGTCGGTCTGTGGCATTTGGTGGGGGAGGGAAGCTGCTGCTGGCATATTGCCCCTCAAAAGCATCTCACAGAGTGAGACCTCCAGGCGTAACACCCAGGTGCCCCTGAAGAACCACCGTCAGTACCTTCCGGAGCCCGGGACCAGATCTCTTAGCTGGCCCAAGACAACCCTCAAGTAGCAACTGTCAATCCCCCTCCCCAACCTGGGAACATAACCCCGTGCGGGAGGCTGCCCCCCAGGCTCAGAGGGCTGCCTGAGCCCCGCCTGCCACTATGATCACAAGGCAGTATGGTGACCCTCCACAACTCTCTTGCTCATGGGTCCTCCACGTCCTTTCTTTAAGCAGTTATTTGAGAAGAGCTGAAGCATTTTGCTTTAAAAAACAAAAAGCAAAGTCCTTTTCTGAAAATCAGCTTGAAACTCAGTAACCAGCCCTACCAAAGGCAAAGAGAAAATGCTGAAAATGATGTCTGTTCAACTGCTCTGATCGAGACTTTTTGGAGGATGCTCCAAGGGGGAAATACACTCAAGGCTCTGGCCTCTGGAGTCAGGGAACACCAGCTGCTCATCTTTCCTGGGAGCAAGTTCGTGAAACCATTTCCCTTCTGCCTACCCTTCCCCTACCGCCCCACGACCCCACTCCCATTTGGCAACAAAAATATAGCCTTCGGCAGGGGAATAACACTTTAAATAAAGATAACACGTCCCTAGCACTCACTCACCATCTTCATCCTCACCTCTCTTCCCACCACAAAAAAAAAAACAAAAAACCTCATTTATCTTGTTGGTTTTCTCATCTTTTCCACATACCACACAATTGGGTAAATAAGTTCTGTGTTCAATCTTTCAACAGGAGTTATTCAATTTACTCAAGCCAATGTGAATATTTCCCCCTGGTTTCCATGACAACCTCTCAGCACATTCAGTCTTTATATAAATGAGTTATTGCTTTTATGTTCTCATACCCTAAGACAATGAGGAAATTAACATAATGTGGTCATACAAAAAAACAAAATAAAACAAAACAATTACAATCCTCATATCCTCCCCAGGAATTCACAGATAGCGTTCTGGGAAAAAGAACCAAAGAGAAATGAGGCCTTTGCATCTGACAACACTGTTAACATTAGAGATTTCATTTCAGATGCATTTAAATGAAGCCAGACCATAGTGGGGTTCAAAACAGTATAAAGACAGAGAATGAAAATGAAGAAAAAGACATGTAAAAGCAAGGACCCAAATTCACCTAGAGGCCAAATATCCTCCCAACAGAGCTGCCACACTGGGCCTCGCTGCCTGCACTCCCGTCTCAGGACCTTCACACAGGCTGTTCCCTAGGCCTGGCACATTTTCCCCACGTGATTCTCCCCGTATCTGCTCTGCTTAGATAATTATGACTCGTCCTTCAGGTCTTGGCTTAGAAGAATCACTGGCTCAGGGAAGTCAGGTTTTACCACGTGTGAACACTAGTTTGGAACCTCCTGTCTTATATATACCTTCATGGCTCCTCATATTCTTTGTTGTTTCAGGTAGGTTTCCCCAGAAGCAGATCCTAACAGAAGGATTTGGAGGCAAGTGGGTTTATCTAGGAAGTGATCCCAGGAAATGCTGGCATGACAGAGGAGAAGCGAGATAGGGAAAGGGAAGAAGCCAATCCAGGGTGTATATGCAACTTAGCGTGGACAAGTGGAGGTCAGTCTCACTGGGGACTTCTGGGCACCAGCACAGAGTACACCTCAACTTAGAAGTGAGGAAGGCAAGACAGCGACCCCCACTGGTTGGGGTACACTCTCCCATGTGTGCATTTCCCTGAACTGCCAAGCTGCCCCACAAAGGCATGCTGGAAAAAGCCCCAAGCACTGTTGCAGGTGCTGGTGGTATAAAGAGTGAACTTCAAGGGCTTATGGGCAACAGCGCCTACCACATCCTGCAATGCAAACAACATAACTGTTATCTAAGACTGGAGATCGATGGAATAGGAGACGAAGGGTTCAACTCGAAGCCAGCCAGCAAAATAGAGCCCAAATGAATACAGAGGCATGCGGACAGAGGAGAAATAATAGATTCAAGAGATATTAGATGTTGGAGCATAGGTTTTAGTCAAGGAGCTGAAGACCTTCTGGAAGGGAGTACCTAAGGTGCTTCAAGCCATCCTAAAATCCTCCGCCAGCTCTTTGGCTGGCCAGGGGCGTATGTGGTAGACAGTTCAATCCAGGCAGTTCCAGTTCTCAGGTCAAGAAAGAGCAATCTTCAGTCCCAGGTGTAAGAGTGGCTGCTCCCCCAAAAGACCTCAGAATTAACTCTCGACCTCTGGTTGGTCGAGACTTAGAATCCTAAGTCTCTCAGCTTTTTGATGGTTCCAACTGGAGAACGTAATCTGATGAACCATCGGTAGGGAAATGCACCATTAAACAGTGATATAACCGTTCAATCAAATATTATGCAACCACTAAAAATGATGGCTGCTTGGGGTAGTTATTCATAAAGATGTGTACGTAACAGCGTAGTAACAGCAAGCGTGACTTATGCTTGCTGTTTACTGTCTCCCCACACTAGCACAAAGCTTCAACAAAAGTCGGGACTTTTCTTTTGTTCGATGCCTGATCCCCAGCGTCTAGGACAGTGACGGGCACAAAAACATCCGGCAGCAAAAGGGTAAAATTCACTGTGTCTGGCATCTAATCAAAAACTACTAGTCTGCCAAGGGTCAGGGCAAGGGCTGGCCTCCATCACAGTCAGCAGCTGTCAGGAGGGGCTGGGTGAGCCAAGTCACAAGCACAGCACAGGCTGAACTTCGACCAATAAAGCACAGGCGGCAGGCGGGAGGTGGCGGAACAATGACTCACCCTTCCTCCCTCACGACGGACAGTCGTGAGACGCAGTGAGTCCACCAAGTCTCTCTAGACGTGTCCCAGGGACGCGTGGTGTTTCCATCGAGCTGTGGCCCGCTCAGTCATAGGTGCCACTTTGCATCTGCTTCCTCTCCTTCTCTGCCTCACTTCCCTCTTGCCATCATTCTTCCTTCCTTGGGATTACACAGTCCAATAGAGCATCAGTGTGTATACTTTTATCAGGTCCTGTTGCTAGGCAGGGATAACTCCTCCCAAATCTGTGACTCACAGAGCATCTTTGGAAAGATACTGCTTCGGTTAATCCCCCAACTTAATGGCTTAAGACAGCAGCCCTGGTTATTATAGCTCATGATTCTGAGGGTCAGGCACACAAGCAGGACCCAGCTGGGCAAGTCCTCTGCTCTATGTGGTGTCCACTGGGGTCACTCAATGGTATTTGGTTGACTTTCAGGGTCCAAACAGCTTGGGTGACACGCTAGGTGCCTTGGTGGGGATACTTGGAAGCCTGGCTCCACAGCACCCTTCTCCCCCTCCTGTCATCTCAGGGCCTCCACACACACCTCTCCAGCAAGATCCTTGGACTCCTTAAATGGTGGCTCAGGGCTTTAAGACCAAGAGTTCGAAGAGGCTGGAAGCCCATGTAAAGGCTCGGCCCAGAGCCAGCACGGCATCACTTCTCTGGCATTCCTAGTCAAAGCAGTCAGAGGTCAGCCCGGGTTCAAGGGGAGAGGAGAGAGATTCCACTTCTCGGTGGAGTGCCAAAAAGTTTGCGGCCACCTACAATCTCCAGACACACACAACGGGAAACTGGGAACAGAAATGGAGTGAAGACGGAAGCACCAGGGTAGGAGGGATCCTTTCATCCTGGCAGAGTTTTCCAGGTGCATGTATTATTCTTTTCAAAGAAAAAAGTGTGGAGGAAAAAGGAGGAGGAGGAGGAGGAAACAACGTCAATATGCCGAATCCTCATTTTCTGTGGCAGAGAGTCAATAGAAAATGTCTTAAAATTGATAAATCAAGAAACAGCTGCATAAGCATCTTATTTGGAGTTACAGAGATAAACACCAGAAGACCTAAAAATGGAAACAGCATTTCCAGCAATTGCCTCCGGGAGACAGGACTCAGGGAGGGGAGAGAGGAGAGAAGGGGCCAGGAACTGCTGCTTTCATTAGGAGCCCTTCTGTTCTTGTACTTTTTACTATGTATACATATTACTTTGATAAAAAATTTAAAGGGAGAGAAAAGGAGAAAAAGTAGCAATCATTCTTTGTAAAGCTATGTAATTAAACCTGGGGAAAAAAACTCATTTTGCTAAGGGGAAAAAAAAAGTGGCAGGATACAAAACTATATCCATAGTTTGGTTGGAAGCACATTTAATAAAGACAAAAATAAAGAAAACATCTATATGGGGGGAGGGGAAGACACAAAAGGAATGAACCTCCCCAAGTGATGGTGGGCTGGGCTTCCCTGCTGTGTTTCCCAACTTTTCAATGTGAGTCTCTTGCTTTCATACTGAAAAGAAATAAATTCATTACTTTAAATAAATGAACTGAGCAGCGATTAAATAAAAATGTCAGAAGAGTCTCTGAAGAACTCTCGGCTCAAACCTTCTTTAATTCCTGGGACTTCCCAGGTGGGGCGATGGAGGAGGCCGGCTCTATCCACAGGTTCTGGCAGACTCGAGTCAGCCAGGACCGTGGACTTGGTTATAGCATCTACCCTGAGAGAATTTAGTCCGTGTATTTTTACGACTGAACGATAACTTCTGTTAGGCTTCCAATGTTTCGGTTCTGAATCTGAAATGCTCCTCCAGTCATTAAATAAGTATTTATTGAGTACCTACTATGTGCTAGGCAAAATGCTAGGGGCTGGGGTTACAATGAGAGATGGACAAGTAAACTCTCCATCCCTCTGGAACCATAGTTTAGTGGGGGAGGCTCAGACAAGCAATCAGGAACTGCATTATATCTTAGCAGATGCTTTGATAGGAGGAAATACAAGTGGGAGGAGAGAACCCAGAGGGCTT
>CM052805.1:11170031-11239500 GCA_028533885.1 Nasua narica | reverse complement strand
AAAAGGTGCAAATCCCTAAGACGGCTCCAAACATTTCTCTAGGGAGGGAATCAAGCCAAACAGGAGGACCAAATCCCAAGGCGAAGTCTACAAGGAAAGGCTGGGCTTGTAACTGAGAGACAGAATGAGTTAGGAACACGGTCTGGGAACCAGCAGGTGACAGGCTGGGGTGACAGCCTCGAGCAGCATTAGAACACTTGTGCGGTCTGGTCTTGTGGAGGAGGGGTACCAGTATTAATAACAACAGCTAACATTTGCTGGGTAAATTCTGGAGCCAGGCACTGTGCTAAACTTGTCCATGCATCTTCTCACTTAATCCTCACAGCGCCCGACGCACAGGGTGCTTGTTCTGTCCCCATTTTACTCCAAATTGAGGCTCAGAAAGGCTTCTCCAAGGTCAGGCAGTAATCACGGAAACCCAGGAAATCTGGCTGCAGGGTTCAAGACCTTGTCAATGTCACTTTATTACATGTGGCAGCTCCAGGGTATGTTAGCTTCACTCAAATGAATAGCAAAACTTAATTCTGAACAAAAGCTACTAATTTGTACTTTATTTTTTTGAACAAGGAAACTAACACCCAGTAAAAGTAAGGAGCATAATAGAGCTCTTCATGGAAGCTGGGTTTATGGAAGCAAAAAATACAGACACGTCCCAAATATGATATATTGGTGTACAGTAACATTAAGCAAATATTTACTCCTTCCCATCCCTTCCACCGTGGGAGGAATAAAATTCCCTGCCCCATTAATGTTGAGCTTGCTTTGGCCAAAGAGACATGGGCAGAAGTGACCATGTACCAGTTTCCAGCTTGGCCCTTAAAAAAAGCATCAACTACATCTGCTCACGCCTTGGACGCTGCCAGCCTTTACCAGGAAACCAACGCCTCTCCGGTCTGGGCCTCAGAAGGAAACAAAGGGATCAGACCTGAAAGTAATCCTACAGCATAAAGCAGGGTCTCCCCAGCCAAACCAGAGAACTATGCATAAGAAAGAAATGCTTGCTTTTATAACCCACTGGGTTTTTGTGGTTGTTTATTACCCAGCTATCAGTGACTGATAAACATTCACACGTGGGTATGTGTAGACGTTACACCTGTACATACTATATAGAACGTATAACGTGTGAACACTGAAGGTGTATCTCCACATATAGGAGATAGTCTAGCGCCCTAGTGTAGGATCTGGAGGAAGAATTAAGTTTACATTCTTGCTCTGACATTTATTGGCTGTGTGTTTTGGGGAAGGTTCCTTGACCTTTCTGAGTACATTTTTCTCCTCTGTCACATAGGGATTTAAATTGTGCCTATCTCATTGGATGATTGTGAGATTGAAGCGAAAATAAAAGTACACATTCTGAGTTTAGCACAGAGCCCAACACATATTCACTCATTATTCATTCAACAATATTTACGGAGTAACAACCTTTGCGTAGCACTTTCCCAGGTCTTCAGAATACAGTTACCAGCTACAGAAAAGTGCAACCGTGCAACAGGGTAAAGACTAAGAGTAGCCAGGGAAGCCGAGGGGAGCATTCCGTGTGAGGCGCTCTGCGCAATGCCCGGCACGTCGTCCGTGTGCGATAAACGGTCGCCCCTTTTATTCTGAGAATGATTAGCATGCAAGAATGAGGTACTCGGATGCAGACAAAAAAGAAAATGAGCCTCTCGACCCCCCAGCAGACCCCTGTCCTTGGAAGCCTCGGCACAGCACAGCAACAGATGAAGGACCCTCACGGGGTGGACACAGCCTTGGGCACTTTTGAAGCTGACACACAAATCCTGCAGATCGCGCCAGACTCCTGTGGTAGGGCTGGGAGGAGACACGCCAGCTGCTGTTGGGAGGCTGGAGCTCCACTTCTCCGTGAAAGGAGAAGGTTCCTGGGGCCTGAGCCATGCTTCAAATCCACTGATCACATCAAACACACGCTGCGGGGGGGGGGGGGGGGAGCGGTGAGGTGTTCAGAAGCTTAAGGGCAAGGTCAGCGGATGGGGACCCTTCACGCAGGCGCTGCGGAACCAGAGAAGCTTCGGGGACCTTAGGTGGCGGAGAAACACGCAAGCTTTTGCCAACATGCTTCCTGTGCAGCCCTTGAGGCCACCTCCTGTTTCTCAGCCCTAATTGGCATGTTTTCCCATCTCCTCGGAAACAGCCGCAGAAAATGGCAGTACATAGCAGAGAAGTGTGGTCTTTGGAGTGGGACAATCTGGGCCTGTATCCTGACTCTACACTCACCAGCTGGCTTCCCGGGCCAGCCACTTAGCCCAGGGAGCTCCCCACTCCTGTCGAGTAAGGATTAAATGAGATAACCCTGTAACCCTCGTATGTAACATGTCTCGCAAGCAAAGTGCTTAGCACAGCACCTGGTACAAGGAAACTACTCAGAGTCGTGGCTCTTATCGGTGACCCACTTTGTAAATGAGCTCACTGAGGCCCAGACAGGACCCTGACCTTACCATCAAACCATGTGGGGTTTTTTTCCCCTTTACCACATTATCCCCTAACTGATCTATTTCTCAAACAAACTCAAAAATCCCCTAGGGATGAATCTTGGCTTTGATCCCTGTATCAACAGCGATTAGCACACAGTCGGAACTCAGGGGTTGAACAGCGCGATGAGGTTAGAAGCTCAGGTGCTCACAGAGTCTGGGAGTACTCCGGAGGCCGTCTGTCCCAGTTTGAGCATACAAGTCCCACATCCGGGGACACCCGTCAGAGCTGGGCAAAACAGGACAGCTGGCAGCATGCTGCTGGCATGCCTGAGTGAAGGAGGGAAAAGCAGAGCCTCTTCTGCGTGGGCACTCCACTCCCCAGCAACAGTCCCGGGCGCGGGTTAGGAGCAAGGGCCTGGAGCTAGCCTCACGTGGTTCCGCTCGGGCTTCCGTGGCTCACCAGCTCGGGGACCTTGGGAAGGATGACTGAGCCCCTCCGTGCCTGTCCCCTCCCCTGTAAAAGGCAGGCTAACCGATCGGCTGACCTCTGGAGCAGGCTTGCTCACCTGCGACACTTCTGACATTCTGGACCTGGTCATTCTCTGCAGCGGGGGCCATCCTGAGTGCGGTGGGATATTTGGCGGCATCCTTGATCTCTACTCACTGGACGCCTGTCACACACAGCCACCCCTCCCCCCAAGTTGTGACAATCAAAAATGCCTCCAGACATTTCCAAATGTCGCCTGGGCAGCAAAACTGCTCCTGGCTGACAACTACTGGGGCAGGCAGTGCTGTGAGGAGAAACGGGGTGAGGCACGCATCGGAGAGTCTGCTTCTACGCAAATAAGTACATGGCAGCCTTGGCGGTCAAGCAGGAGAATGGCAAGCCGAGAAATGAGCGAGCAGGGCCTTGGATGGGCCAGAGGCAGCGCAGCCAAGCCGCTGCTGCGGGGAACAAACCGCCAACGGAACCACGGGAGCCTGGACTTCAAGTTCATCCCACGTGCAAAAAGTTGAGTGGATCACTTCTTGGTTGCTGGACAGCACCAGCCTAGAGAGCAAAGTCCTCTCCTGCTGGATGTATTCCTCCATCTCCAATGTGTATGTGCCTCCGTGCAGTGCATTTCTTCGTGAAACATTGACTGGGGACAATGCGCCGGGCCTACAGTAGTGAAGAAAAGAGAGACAAGAGGACCTGCCCTCACAGAGCTCTGAGTATACTATGATGGCAGTGCACTTTGAACCCAGAGAAATCGTGTCGTACAAAACTGACTCTGTCCCCGACGTTTCTCCCCCGGCACTCTGTGTTTAAGATCCGTCCGTGCTGCTGCAAGAACATCGGATCTAGTTTCCCAATGGCCTCGCGGCAGCGTTCCACAGAGGACGTCACCTGCGTTTGTGCCAGAGCTCTCTCCAGAATGGCTGCACCTGTTGACACTCCGAGGACTTGCCTTAAGGGGCCAAACCCCACTGGGCTCACCGACATGGCGCCGACTTGAGGGGCTCTGCCAACAGCTGCTAGGAGCCAACAGCATCAGGTCCCACCATCAGTGAATAACCTCGACCGCTTTGCCTGAAGCGAACCTTGATTTCTAAGTACATCATGAAATCAGAGCCCCTAAATGCTGCAGTAGAGTCCAGCCCAATCTCCTGGCTTTACAAAGGGAGAAACGAACCTGAGGCTCAGAGACGTGCAAGAAATAGCCGAGATTTTAAGTAGAGCCAGGTTTAGAAATTCCAGTCTCCTGGACAAACCATAAGAGACTCCTAAACTCACGAAACTAAGGGTGGCTGGGAGGTGGGGGGTAGGCATATGGACATTGGGGAGGGTATGTACTATGGCAAATGCTGTGAAATGTGTAAGCCTGATGATTCACAGACATGTACCCTGGGGCAAATAATACATTATATGTTAATAAAAAAAAAAAATCCAGTCTCCTGGCATCTTGTTCCCGCACAAAGCCCTCTCCGAGAGATCAGAAATTTGCCCGTGATTTACAGGAGTTGGTTCACCTTACAGATTTTTCTCCATGTCTCCTGCCCAGCACTGCCCTCCCTATCTCATATCCTCCCCACCCCACCCTGCTTTTAAATTCTTGCTGGAACCATCCATTTTGCGACCAAGTGTTGACTTCAAATGATATATGAGACGATTGACATTTCAAATATTCCAGGCAGGATAGAGAATTCTGATCATAACCCAGCCTGAAACATCCCCACATCTCCTTCCTCACTCCTTCTGGGCAGTAACCGTCCCCCTACCTGCCCACCCCTCCCCATCACCCCAACATTAATTTCCCCTGATACATTTTTCATGCCTTTGAATTCTGCCTTTTCAAAGCAGAATGTGTTTCTGTAGCTGTTTCTCATACCTCCCTTCCTCTCATGAATATTTCAAATGCAACAGTGATACGATCGCTCAACCTTAGAGGCGCACCAACTTTATCTTATTTATCTTACGAGATGCTTCCGATCCCGGGATTAAGTCCAAAACATCCTTTGAGACTTTGTTTGGGTTGTTTTCCCCCAGGCTGCTGCTGCCGTCTCTGTAAATCTTAAAGAGAAGCAGCATGTCCTCCACCCCAGCCCTCCACCCTGGGTGCCAGACCCCGGCTCCAGACTCCCGTCCCGCCCGTGCCCATCCTCCTCCTTGCCCTCTTCTCCGAGCCAGCTGGCAGGCTTCCTAATGGGTCCCTGTTGTGACATAAATCTCCCCTAATCTCCAGCCCAATGGTCCCTTGCAAACACGAAACTACCTCTCCATGTGACCTTGGGTAGGTCATTTTGCTCCTCTGGGACCAAGTTTCCCTTTCTAAAAAAAAGGACTTGGACATGTGATCCTAAAGTCTCCTCAGTTCTAAGGCTGCAGGTGATGTAGTGCAACAAAGAGCACAGGATTCAGAATCAGGGAGTGCCGGGTTCAAATTCAAGTTCTACTACTCAACTAGCTGGTGACCCTTAACTAACCCTGCCTATCACTAAACGAGCATGTGACCCTTAACTGTGTCAACCACTAACTAGCAGTAGGACAACTGTGTCTACCCCTAACTCGTAGTATGACTCTTAATTAGCTGTCCACCACTGATGATTTATGTGACCCTTAACTATGTCAACCACTAACTAGAGTGGGACGGCCCATCACCCCATTGCAACCCCAAAGGGCAGCTGTTGTGACCAGATGGAAACTGAAACCCCAAGAGCTTCTGTAACCTAATCATGGTCACACAGCCAGTTAGTGGTAGACACAGTTAGTTAAGGGTCATTAACCCATTAGTGGTAGTCACTAACTAGCAGTAGAACAACTGGGTCTATGTCTAACTAGTTGTTGACTCTTTATTAGCTGTGTCTACCACTAATGATTTATGTGACCCTTAACTAGCAGTAGGACACCTCTGTCTACCTCTAACAATAGTACGACTCTTAATTAGCTGTATCTATCACTAATGATTATGTGACCCTTAACTGTGTCAACCACTAACTAGCAGTAGAACAACTGTGTCTACCTCCATTAGTATGACTCTTACTTCATTGTGTCTACCACTAATGTCTACAGATAATGGCCGTGGAGAAATTACTTTCACATCTGATTTTTTCAAGAATTTTTACCTTTCTTTTTTTTTTTTTTTGAGAGAGAAAGAATGCACAAGTGGGTGGGGAAGGGGCAGAGGCAAAGGGAGAAACAGGCTCCCCACTGAGCAGGGAGCCCACTGGACATGGGGCTTGATTCCGGAACCCCTGGATCACGACCTGAGCTGAAGGCTGACACTTAACTGCTTAACTGACTGAGCCACCCGGACACCCAAAGAATATTTACATTTCTTTTAATCAAAGCAATACGAGCACATGAGAAACAAGACCTGAAACAACAAGCAAAGCCCCCCAGCCATGGCTCTGCGCCCAGGCTGGACCCTCTCCCCAAAGGCAAGCACTCTCGGCCCTTTTATAAGCTTCCGATCGTCCAGAGCTGAGCCTGCCACCCTCACACTCCACCTGCTCCCGTCAACGGTACCGCTGGCCTTAAGGATCAGCTTCTCCAGCAGGGCCGTGCCCTGTGTGTAACACTTCTGTGGCAGGGGCAGAGGACCAGAATGAGAAGTGGGAGCACACCTGGGAGATCCCTCTGCCGGGGCACTCAGTAACCCTCCAGGTGCCGGGTCACGAGGAGGCGGGGGGCACGGCGACAGGAGCGGCAGCTATGTACCACGGAGTAGTACCACACTGGCGAGCGCCAGCGAGCAGTAGCTCTGCTTGGGAGGGGCTCACTGACTTCAGATGAGGACATCTTCCAAGCGGAGACTGGGACAATACAAGCCAGACATGTCGACCTCGGGGCAGAGCTACAGCCAAGGCATCCTGGACACCTGCTCTGCATCGGGGTCTCCCTGGCAACACCGTCTCCAAGAGATCACAGTCAGCTGGTCCAAGTCGGTGCAAGGAGAGTGTCAGCTCCACAAAGTAAACGTGGTCGAGGAACCGTCACCCCCTGGAGAAGTCCAGGTGGCAGAGGTGTCCAGGTCATGTCCTACACAGGAAGAAGGCCCCGTGCTGGCTGCTGGCTGCCCCGTGCAGACCGTCAGTCCTCACTCTCATCACCGAACCGGTGAGCAGGCCGGCTCACATTCCTGGCAGCTGATACCCTGACAAGCAGACAAGCACTGGGGAAGTAGTCACCCCCAGAATCCAGACTTGGGACCGAGAAAAGAGCCAAGCAGTCCCAGACAGAAGTCTCCCCAGGTGGGTCTTAAAGGGGGCAAAGAGAGGAGGGGACATTCCACACCCCTATGGTGCCATCCCAGAGAAGCCTGGAGCATTGCAGAAGATGTGTAGACTGAGAAGCCAGAGAAACAACTCTAGCCTTTATTCTGCTTCTGATACCTGAGGCTCTACCAGTTACAGTTCTGTGGCTGCAAGCAACAGAATTAAAATCAAACAAAAATTTAAAAGCAGGAATTCAGGGGTGCCTAGGTAGCTCAGTGGGTTAAAGCCTCTGCCTTCTGCTCAGGTCATGGTCTCAGGGTCCTGGGTTCGAGTCCTGCATCCAGCTCTCTGCTCGGCGGGGAGAGCCTGCTTCCCCTTCGCTCTCTGCCTGCCTCTCTGCCTACCTGTGATCTCTCTCTCTTCGTCAAATAAATAAATAAAATCTTAAAAAAAAAAAAAAAAAGGCAGGAACTCGGAGCTTAAAAAATAGAGTACCCAGACCGAAGGGGTTCTAGGATCTCCCTGCGAGGAACCCGTGGGCCAGCTCTGCAAAGCAGTGGATCCCAGCCCTCAATGCAAGCAAGAATCAACTGACGAGCCTCTGAGGAACCACTGATTCTGGGCCCTCTCCTTCAGAAGGTGGAATTTAACTGGTGTGGGTGAGACTGTCTCACCGCAAAGTCGTCCCAGGGACTGTCATGTGAAGCTAAAAGTGAGAACCACCCTTCCAGGGATGCTACTCCAAGGGTGGGCCACAGACCGGCAGTTCCAGGGTCACCGTCACCAGGGAGCCTGTTAGAAGCGCAGACTCTCAGAACCACCTGGATCAGAATCTCGGTCAGAATCCGCAGGTTCAGAGGATCCTCAGGCACGTCGTAAGCAGATTAAAGGTTGAAGAGTCTGACCAGAGTGTCACGGAATGACCATTGTACAGCCCTGAGAGGCTCTCCTTGAGAGCAAAACCCCCACAAGAGAAGCCTGTGACTGGCTGTGCTTCGATCACAACACGCCAGAGGGTCAGGGAGCAGGCAGACCCACCGGCAGGAGGAGGGCTGCCCCTTAGAGGAGAGGCTGCAGGGCAGAGCAAGACTCTGCCGGCCCCGCACAGCAGCGGTGGACAAGTCCCCAGGTGGTGAGGCCAGCCGCCACTGAAGTGCTTACTGGATGCCAGGCACTGTGCCAAGGGCTCAAACGGAGCTCAGGGATCCTCCCTACGATCCGCAGGACAGACGTCGCCGTTACCACTACCACTATTTTATAAAGGAGGAAGGTAAAGGTTAGAGCAATAGTTCTCTAACCTGAGCATGCATCAGAGCTCCCCGGAGGGTTTCTTAAAGCACAGATTTCTGGGTCTGACCCTCAACGTTTCTGACTCAGAGAGCTGAGGACAATGCCCGAGAACCTGTGTTTCTGACAAGCTCCCAGATGCTGCTGTTGCCGCTGCTAGTCCGGTCGCACAACTTGGAAGCCAGGCATTAGCCCTGCAAGCCAGGGCACTGCAGTAAAAATCAAGTGAGTGACATTTCAAGAGGCGCTAATGCCCTCCTAAAAAATAATGTCCATGACTAAGCAAGTCCCCATCTTCACAATAACAAACCACCCACCTCCGTTTAGAGAGCTATTTTTCCCAGGACACACATGCAGCTGGCACTCTGCAGAGAGGGCACCTTGAAAGGAAGCAGACCTGCTTTGAGATGTAGTTAGTGGGAATTGTTTGGGATTGGTAAATCGGCAGAGTCACTTCCCTCAGTCACACACCTCGCTGGGAGGGTGACGATTTCCTTAGGAGGAGGAGACTAGGAAAATGTTAATACTAGAGCCCTGACTTTTATTTGCAATATGTAGCAATGCACTTGCTCAAGTTAGATCTTTAGCAAACTGTATTCGGTACAGCTAATCCTTGAGTAGAGTTACCCTCAGCCAGCCATGTCTGTCTTGCCAAAAAAGAAAAGAATGACACTCGCAGAAGTCAGACTGCCCGGGTTCGAAACCCAGCAGTAACTGGCTACGGTAATTAGGCAAGTTGCTTAAACTCGTTGGGTCTTTCACCCTCATCTGTAAGTGGATGAATTACTATGACTTCTAACTGATAGGTTCCTGGAAGGAATACATGAGATAATGTGTACAATTCTTCATTAAAATAGCTAGAATATCATAAGTTCCCACCCAGTAAGCCTATTCAACTGTTGGTGGATGTGCTGGTGGTGTTAAAATTCTGTTGTCAATACCCGAACTAGCTGGGTCTCCATCAGTCCCTGCAGGCAGGATTCTCATCTTTGACCCTCCCGTGCTGCTAGTGGCAATGTCAACAGATTACAAGCTCTCTAGAAAGCCATCTGGCAATATATACCAGGGTCCCTACTAGCACTCACATTGACCCAGAAAGTCTGCTACCAGGAACTTCCTCTAGGGAAGCAACCGAGTATGGGGACGAGGATGCAGGCCCAAGGATGCTACCACATCACTGCAAATAGTGAAAAGTCAACTATCTACCCACAGGATGACATTTTTTGAAGTATGCTATGTTCATACAATGGAACCTCCTCAAATTATTAAAAATAATGTTCACAACTTTTAACTGGAAAAATCTACGTTATAATGTTATACTTTAGAAAAAACATATGTAAAAGTTCATGTATATGAACTCAATTACAGAAACATGTGAAAAGCAAAAAGAAGGGAATAATCCAAAGGTTATCTACTCTGGGTCTTGGGACGAGGCTTCTTGTAGTTCTGTCTCTTTTCCTAGATTTTCCTCAGCAGTCATCTCCGGCATCAGAGAGGCTGGGGAGAGCCTGGTATAGGACTTCAGCAAACGAGATGTTTCTGTGCCGGTGTGCCGCAAGTGACAGGATTCCCTCGAAAATGTGGTAAAGGTTACGAGAGAGGTGTCATGTTGGAAAGACGGAAGGGAGGTGAAGAGGAGCGAGGAGCAGAGCCTGTTTCCATGCATTCTGGAGAGAGATGAAGAACGATGAGGCAAAAGATGGCAGCAGGAGCACCAAGGGAGCAAGATCAGAAGGTTCCAGGATGACCTCATTTGAGCTGCCACAAAACTGATCATTAGCAGAGGTAAAAGGACATAACACACTGATTGGGAAAGGAAAGGGGGGAACTATCCCGTGGAAACACATGGCCTCTTGGAGTTTCAAAATAACAAAACCTCAACTCAGACTGACTCGATTAATTAGCTCTGGGTGAAATCTGTCTTCGGGTTCAGCAGTGTACCTGTTCTTGAGCAGTGTGGCCCGCTGGATTCTCCTCTGCTCTGCTTTCCTGTGGCTGCATCCTCGGGCAGGCTCTCCCCTCGAGGGTTTGAAGACACCCGCCAGCAGCTCCCGGTTTCTCCTGCACCCACTTCACAACCCCCGCAAAAAAAGAGCTCATCTTTCTGTGGTGATCTCACAAAAGTCCCACGACTGACGCTCAGTGGCCTAAATTAAATCCCGGTTCCTGAACCAGTCACCAGAGCTAGGAGAAGGGCATTCTCTGATCTGCCCAACATGGGTGCGTTCCCTGGAGTCGCCCACACAGACTGAGAAGAAGGGAAACATTCCCCAAAAGAAAAGCAGATGCTGGCCTACAAAAAAGGGGCATGAGAGTGAACAGGCAAAATCTACAGAGAATCCCTAAGCAGAGGTCTTCCTGCCAGAAAATAAAGTACTCAGCTTACCCCCAGATGATATGGGCAGGAAGGATTCGACCATGACCTCTAGCTAGGGCCACGGTGGCAGGAGAGGACTCCTCCCTTCGTCCAAGGGACATGTGGCGATGACCTGGGGGAAGGCATGCTACCAGCATCTGGTAGGTAGAGGCCAAAGATGCTGCCTAACACCCTACACTGCAGAAGACAGCCCCTTAAGAAAAGGACCATCTAGCCCAAAATGTTGATCAACAGTGCTGGGGTCGAGAAAACCTGTACTACGGTGATCATCTGGTTTACTGTCCAAACTAGAACACCTCGGAGACAGACTAAACCAAGAAAGCATACACCTCAGGGTCGGTCCCAGCAAACCAGGACATATGATCACCCTGACCCCAACACACCATCCAAATTAGAGGCAAAACCATCATCACTGGAGACTAAGACTTGGGGATCCCCTTTCACCCCCCCCACTGGGCAGTTACAGGACCACAAAGGTGTACCCCACCATGCAAGACATGCTTCTTTACCCCTTCTGCCCTCTCCCAGTCCTGATGTTGCTGACAGCCACCCCAATTTACTTCTCCGAGGTCGCTAAGGAACACCAGGGTGCACACGCCAGCCTAGTGGGGTTGCCCAAAGGTCAGCCCAGAGAAGCAGCTTCGAGCAATTATCTCTGGCACGGCTGATGCTGCAGCGAGAGAGGCAGAATGTCTTGCCTGGTAGTAGGAATTCCTCCCCCCGCCGGCCAATTACATTGCATGAGCCCTGATGGGAAGGAGGCAGGAGCAAGGGAGATGGGAGCCTCACAGGCTGCTCCTGCCTTTCCCTTTTCATCTCAGAAAAGCCAATTTCAATCTTGCCTCGGGTCACAAAAGAAATTAATTTGATTCTCTCCACCTTGCTCAGAGTGGACACACGTCCTCCACTGGAGCATCTGCGGCTGGTGGATCCAGGGTGAGGAAACCATCCCCTTGAAATGATTCCGGTTTCAAGACAGGCCAAAATCATTTACCTGAAGCCTGAGAAGCAGCTGCCCAGAATTCTCTGGGATGTAATTTTTGCTGGCAACTTTCAAAAATGGTTCTCCTGGCTGAGGTGAGTCCCAAATCAAAGGTTCACCCACAGGGGCCTGCGTGGGTAGGACTGGTCCTTGGCAAAGACCTGAACAAAATTCATCTTTGCTGTCTGTCCGTTCCTTCTTCATATTTATAAGCATGACTGAGCACCGTATGTGCCAGGCATGGTCCCTAAGCCTTCTACTTCCCGACCGTAACGGCTGTTTATGGCCGACAGACCTAAGGGACCCTCTTGTACAATCCTCTCCCCGTGACTTGCTTCGAACCAAAAGAGTATCGGAAAGGTGCCAAGTGACCCGAGCATGTTTCGTTCCGTCTCGCCCCGTCTCGGCGACCAGAGAGACTCGGTGCGGGCTATGAAGCAGCAAACCACCACACTGAGAGAGAACCGTGTGGCAAGGAGTGCAAGCAGCCCCTAGGAATGACCCAGGCCCCAGCTGAAAGTCTCGGAGAAGTCAAGGACTTAGTCTTGCCATCACAAGAAAATGAGCTCTGCCAATAGCCTAAGTGATCGTGGAATCAGATCTTTCCCCCGTCGATTGTTGATACGACAACCCCAGGTGACACTCGGACTGCAGCCTGGGGACACCCTGAGTGAGGACACCTGATCAGGTGTGCTCCGACTCCTGATCCGCACAAATAGAGATAATAAATAAAGGGAGGGGATGTTATCTTAAGCTGTTAGGTTTGTGCTAATTTTTACACGGCAACAGAAAAGTGATACACCGTTTCTGAGATGAGAAAACCGAGACTCAGAGACAAATGAGAGAGCCCCAGCTAGCGTACAGGTGAGGAAGTCTGAGGCCACCCGCTCCACCCTGCCGTCACACACGTCCAATCCAGGAAAGTGGGAAAAGCCTTCGACATCAGGGTAGTAAGACAGCCTGCAAACTAAGAGGCTTAACGTTTCGGTCTCAGCCCCGCCCGGTGTTCACCGAACACGTCCCTGCCCTGCCCTCAGAAGCGGGTACAGAGCACCAAAGCCACAGAACTTGTCATTATTACATAGTACCCGTGCTCTGCTTCCCCAGACCAGCCTTCCTCCCTGGCTTCACACTCTGGGTCTCTCTCTCCTCACTCAAACCCTGCTCTGAGCGACTGACCCTACTCTGAGTGAACAGTATAATCCGTTTATTGAGCACCAGCTGTGCACCAGGCACTGAGCAGAGGCTAAGGAAATTCAGGAGAATCAGATCCTTTCCCTAGGCTCAAAGCCTCATCATCAAGGGCAGGGGGGAAAGGGAGATAAATACATCAGCAAACATGACTTGTATGTCAACTGAAGCCTGCCGTGTGCTCTAAGTAAGAGAGAGTCAAAGCCCGTCCGGCATTCTGGAGCAGCCCAAAGCCCACCTAGTGTTTGTGTGAATTGCCTGGAGGTTACACCCTCATTTATTTAGCTTCAGGACTTGCCCAGGTGCTCCACAGTGTCGTCAAGAATCTAAAGGCCTCCTGTCCTGTGTTGCCGTCCCCCACGGGTGATGAGGTCTCCTCTCACGGTCACCCGATCGTAGCTGAGCCATAAACTCCACCATCTCCCACCACACATCTGAGGCAGGAAGGAAGGGGTGGGACTCCTCCTCCTTGCGTAAACCCCGTTCTCTCAGGGAGCCCTTTAAAGCAGCCGGAAAACCACCCCCCTCATTCATCAGCCAGGTCCGGATCACATGTCCACCCTAGACCAACTGCTAGCACAGGAGAATGGCCTTCATGAATCACCCCAAAGCTGACGACAAGCCCCACGGTCCCCAGGTACCTGATCATCTGATGCATGAACAAACACAGGGTCGTGTGAGCAAGGACCAAGATGTGATGGCTTCTGGATTAGTTAATGGTTCTCCCTGACATCCAACAGACAACCAGCTTTGAGGTTTCAAAACCTCCCTCTGGCTGCAGGGAGAAGACTGGCATGGACACCAACAGTGAGCTGGGGACCAGCTAGGCGGCCATCCCACTAGTTTAGCAGAGGTAAGCAGGGAGACAGCAGCGGGAAACCCAGTAACTGTCAGGGAAATCTACCATCTAAACCTGTCTTATAGGTTCCCTGAAAAATAAAACACTGAAAACCACACAAATGTGTAGCTTATTGAAATATAAGGCAAAAATCTTTGCAAGCACCTCTCATTGGTCAAGAATTACAAGTTTGCCAGCCCCGCCCCCACTGGAAGCCCCAGCTTTCCGAGTCACCCCTTCCTTACATTTCTTTAGAGTTTTATCACCTTGTCTGTATCTAGAGACACCATCATTGAGAGTGGCCTATTTTTTAAAAGAATGTGTCTTTTTTTCTTCTTTGTAAGATGTTATTTATTTAGGGGGTGGGGAGCAGAGAGAGAGAGAGAGAAAGAGAATCCCAAGCCAACTCCCTGCTGAACGGGGTGCCCGACACAGGGCTGGATCACACAACCCTAAGATCGTGACCTGAGCTGAAATCAGCTGCCGGGCACCTAACCAACTAAGCCACCCAGGTGCCCCTCTTTTTTCTTTTTTGGGTAAACCTTATTTTGGAAAAATACTGAATTTACAAAAGATCTGCAGAGAGAGCACAGAGACCTCCACTTTCCCCTCACCTAGCATCAGTTTCCCCAGTGTTACCACCTTGCATCACTGTGGCACATCTGTCAAAACCAAGAAGCCAACATTACTATTAACTACACCCCAGACTGCATTTGCATTTTACCAGTTTGTTCATTAATTTGTGTTTTTGCTCCAGGATCCCATTCGGGACACCACACTCCATTTTTTCTTTTATCTTTCCACCTTTACTGAGGGATAGTCGACCAATAAAATTGTATATATCAAGGATGTCCAACATGATAATTTAACACACGTATACACTGCAAAATGACAATCACGATTACGTTAATTAACACATCCATTACCTCTCATCATTACTATGTCTGTGTGTGTAATGAGAACACTTGAGATCTACTCTCTTAGCCAATTTCAAGCATACAGTCCAGCACTATTAACTGCATTCACCATGCTGTACCTTACCCCCCCCATAACTTATTCATCTTTATAACTGGAAGTCTGTAACCTTTTGACCAGCATCTCTCCATTTCCTGCACCCTGGGGAAATCACTGTTTTACTCTCTGTTTCCATGAGTTTGACTTTTTTATTTTTTATTTTTTTTAAGATTTTATTTATTTATTTGACAGAGAGAGAGAGATCACAAGTAGGCAGAGAGGCAGGCAGAGAGAGAGAAGGAAGCAGGCTCCCTGCTGAGCAAAGAGCCCCATGCGGGGCTCGATCCCAGGACCCTGAGATCATGACCCGAGCCGAAGGCAGAGGTCTTAACCCTATGAACCACCCAGGTGCCCCGAGTTTGACTTTTTTAGATTCCACATATACAGGTAATCTCCTTCTTAGATTCTACTTTACTTGATAAAATTCAAAAACTAAACCAGTTCACATCTTGCCCCTCCCACCTCCTCCTCTCTGAGGAAGGCAGCTCCTCAGAGACACATAGGCTGTGGCTCAGGGATCACCCACCATCTCCAGGTGGATTTGCTTTTCTCTGTCTGACTTATCTCACTGAGCATAAAGCCCTCTAGCCTCATCCATGTCACTGCAAATGGCAAGATATCCTCATTTTTTTTATGGCTGAATAATATTTCTGTGTGTGTGTATGTGTATGACATTTCTTTATCCATTCGTCCATCAATGGTCACTGGGTTATTTCCGTTTCTTGGCTATTGTGAATTGACACTGGTTCTGGCAATGACATTTCTGGATATGACTCAAAAAGCACACGCCACAAAAACCCATTACATGTACTTGTCATGTCTCCTTAGGCTCCTCTGGTCTCTGACAGTTTCTTAGCTTTTCCTTGTTTTTCATGGTCTTGGCATTTTGGGGTAGTACTGGTCAGGGATACTGCAGAATGTCCCTCGATTTTAGCTTCTCACGATTAGACCAGAGCTGTGCACTTTGGGGGAGAATACCGCAGAGGTGAGACGCACATCACCAGGATGCACCTTTCTGAGTTTCTCTTAATCTACAGATTCCCCCTCTACCCCTTTCTCTGCCTAGAAATTGATCCGTGGAAGAGCCCAGGGCATCTGGTTTGTAGTTGCACAGTCTGGCCTTTGCTGATCACTCACTTGTGGTACAGTAAGTACGTCACATCACATCCATCCTGTGATGTCACTGTGGGCTGATATCTAGATCTAGATCCTTAGATGGAGATAATCTCATTAGAAGGTACAGAGCGCACTCAAGAAGGATACAGCATAATTAGTTTCCTAGGGCTGACACAACAAAGTACCACAAACTGGTGGCTTAAAATAACAGAAATTCATTTTTCTCAGTTCTTAAGGGCAGAGGTGTGAAAACAAGGTGTTGGCAGGGCCATGATCCCTCAGGAGCCTCTAGGGGCTTGCCTCCCAGCTTCTGGCAGCCCCAGGCATTTCTTGGCTTGTAGTAGTAGCATGACTCCCATCTCTGTCTCTTGTCCACACACTGGTCTTCCCTGTGTCCATGCCTGGGTCCAAATTCCTCTCTACTCATAAGAACACAAGTCGAGTTGGATTAAGGGTCCACCCTACTCCTGTATGACCTCATCTTCACTAATTACATCTGCAATGACCCTGTTTCCAAATAAGGTCATATTCCAAACGTGGTGGGTTACAGCCTCAACATACCTTTTAGAGGGACACAATTCAACCCATAAACACAGAAAATCCGAAGAAGTACAGAAAGGCTTCAAGGCAGAAACCAGCAGAGGCCAACACAGCCTACCTCGGTCTTTCTAGGACTGCCCATCTGTTCTTCCTATGTCCCTGTTGATGAGTTTCTTTCCCTACCGACCCCTCCTCACCCATTTCCACTGCTAGAGATACCCACAGGCCAGACATGACTACACTATCATCTATCTTCCATCCCCTATACGTTCAAGCACCGACCAGAAATCAGCTCAGAGACTCTAAATTCCAAGCTCTTGAGAGAGAGTCCACATGGCCGGGCTTTGATACTAAATTTGCCCCTTGGTACAATCGGCCATGCCCAGAGCAAAGAATCCTATATACGGAGTCCTGAATCTTCCAGCATTCTGGGAAGGACAAGTTTCTAAAGGAGAGATGTGGGTAGAAAAAAATTATCAGCTGAGAAAATAGTTGGTGGATGAAATGGTATTCCTGGTAGAGTGTATAAGACTGCTGTACTCAGAACAGAAAGAAAACTCTCCCTGATTCTCAGGACCATCTGAAAGGAATTTGAAAGCAGCTGAATTCTCACAGAAAAGGCAGCGTGGAATCAGAAAAACACTGTTTTAAGACATTTGCTTCAATTCTATATCCCTTATCTTGGGGAGCATGGTTTATACTGTCCATGTTCTTCATCCCTCTGGACCAAAGTTCTACTGTGTAGAACCGAACCTCTCCATTTCTGAAATGCAGAGTCAGGGACACTGTCTTAGGAAGCTCAGGCTGTTATAACAACACAGCACAGCCGGGGGGACTCAAACAACATTTATTTCTCACAAGTCAAAAGGCTGAGAAACCCAAGGTGAAAGGTGGCTGCGTGGGAGCGTTCTGGGAAGAGCTCTCCTGGCCTGCGGACGGCTACCCTCCCACAGTGTCCTCACAGAGCGGAGAGAGCGCATATCTTCCACGTCTCTTCGTCTAAGGGCACGAACCCCATTCATGAAGGTTCCACCCTCAGGACCTAATCATCTCCCAAAGACCTCACCTCCCAATACTGTCACACTGCGGAGTGAGCCTCAGCCTTCGAATGTGAGAGAGACACAAACATTCATTCCCTAGCAGACGGTGAGGGATCGGAAGGCATGATGAGATTCATCTTGGGAAGGGCTGGCGCTAAACTGTCTGCATGAAGGATGCAGCCCCACTGGCCCTCTGGGCCCTGGTTGCTCCCCACAAGGACTCTTGTATCTCTTTCCTCCCCCAGCCGTGAGCCCAGCCCAGCTTTCAAAAACAGCTGTTATCAGGAGCGAAAAGATACAGGAAGAGCTGTGGTGAAGGCCTAAGGAACACTAGAGATGCCAAGCAATCCAACTCAACAAGCACGTCCCCCTTAGCTCACCTCGAGTTCATTCCACTATCTCCCTGGCAGGTGGGATGGGTCATCCAAGTCACAGCTGGTCAAAGATTCCCTATGTCAAGGCACCGAGGGACAGGAAGAAGCCACTGCCAACGCATTCTCCAGTCCTCTCCACATGCGACAGAATTCGATATTTAACTATGTGCTCATATGTTACTATAGTGACATGAACTTATTTACCCCTCATGCCAACTCTGTGTCATCCCCATCTTAGAGATGAGAAAACAGAGGAACAGAAACTAAGTACGACACCTAAGATCACTCAATTGGTAAATGATGTATCTATTTGACTCCAAATCCCTTGTGTTTCTACATCGAGCCAAGCTGTCTCTTGGACAACACTGGTTAGAGGAGGCAGCAGGAAAATGGCAGATGCTTCCAGCAGATGTCTCAGAAACAGTTTGTTGTAATTTTCACTGTGAACATCTCAGACGTAAGAGTAAATGCAGTTGGCTGCATAATGATATGCAATAGTCAGGATTTTTTCTGACACGAACGAAACTCAAATCAAACTTGCCTAAACAAAACATATATGGTTTATTAATTTATACCTAGAGGTAGATTCAGGCATGGCTAGATCCAGGAGTTCTGATGATGCAGACAGGAATCTGTAACTCACCACTGAGCTCTTTTTCCCTTTGTGAGGGCTTCTTTCTCAGACAGCTTCTCCCATTCACCACCTTTCCTCAAAAACTTACTGCTTGTACTCAGCCAATTTAGCGACTCTAGTGGACCCACACTTGGCTTGGGTCACCCAACTGATGCAAACCCAAGTCAATCACCATGGTTAGGATGCTGGGTAAGTTGATGGTTCAGAGCTGGATCACATGCCCACCCCCAAAAAGGTAGGAGAGAAAAAATCCCTAATAAACCACAGAGCCCAGAAATGCAGGAAAGAGAGGAATGACATTCAAAATAGTTACCAACTAGCATGTCACAGGGACCTAGCAGTCAGAGCGAACATTGGCCATAAATAACCAACGTGGTTGTGCGTGCTGCCTAAGAATCAACCCTGAGGACCAATGACTGTGCGAAGTAAATTTTTCTTACTCGGAGAGCAGCAGCTGCATGCTGAACAGGCCAAAAGCACAGACTTCCTCTCCTGAGCTGCTTGGCATGCCCTTCCCCCCACCCATTTGCATGGCAAACTCCTAGTCACCCTCCAGACCCAGCCAAAGAATCTTACCCTCCATAAACTTTTATTTCTCTACCTCACCCTGCTCCATGTGGTGTATTCCCTCACTGGGACCACTTCTGGGCCTTATCTGCTACCTCTACAATACCACCTTTTCCACATTCCCTCAAGTTTACACATCTCGGAGTTCCTAGAGCTGGGCCTGCCTTGTTCACCACTTTCCCAGCATCTGGCACCAGGTCTTTCACGTGGAAAATGTTCAGTGAATATACAATGAATGAATTAATGAATATACATCTAAGTTCCTCCATGGAACCATAGGGTAAAAAGAGAAGGAGGAGAATCATAAGAAGGAGAAAGCTTTCCTAGAAAAAAGATGGTAGAGCAAGTCAGACAAATCAAAAACAGCATCCAATACAAAAATAAGGTTCAAAAGATGAAGGTATTTCCCTAATTTCACAAACCTAGTAAATGGTGAAGTTGACTTTGCCCAAACACCACGTAGTGGAAGGAGATCTCTGTAAAAATGTCAAGTTGATAACAAAACATTCATCTTCTGGAGTTAACCCCTGAAAGGAAGCAGGAACATGTTGTGAGGGCGGGTGGTATATTCATCAGGGACCCCCAGTGTGTTCCTGTTACCCAAAAGGAAACAGAGAACCCAAGGCCTCATCAGCAAAGAGAAGACCCCGGGGACACAAAGGGGTAGGAAGGCCTGGGCATTCCCAAGGCAAACCCCCATAGGTCTGTTTTTGTTCGTTTGTTTGTTTGCTTCTGGTTTTGGTTTTTTTTGGGTTTTTTTTTGAGAGAGTGAGAGAGAGAGACAGATCATGAGCAGGGGCCAGAGGGAGAGGGAGAAGCAGGCTTCCCGTTGAGCAGGGAGCCCGATGTGGGGCTCGATCCCCGGACGCTGGGATCATGACCTGAGCTGAAGGCAGACGCTTAACCGACTGAGCCACCCAGGCGCCCAACCCTCATATGTCTTGATGACTCAAAGAAAAACACACCAGCCTCACGCTGTCTAATTTCAGCAAGCAAGAATGGACTAGTCCCATAATATCAGCCCTAAATGCCGTGATCCCTTACGGCTGTCATTTGAGAAAATTCATATGCCACCCATTATTAATACTGCAATGTAGCCACACAGCAAACTCTCACAAGTGATCCCGAAACCTAAGTCCCAGAAAAACCCAAATTTGTAATAATTTCATATTTTAGGTATTTACTAAATTTGGCCCTGGTAAAGCATGTGGCCACCCTCATCACAGAAATCGGCTTCCTCCCTGGGCCTAAAATTAGAAGCCACAACTGCCAACTATGGGCACGGGGCTCACTGCTTGCTGAGACCCCCCCCTCTTCTTCACCTTCTGTGGGAACATTTCAAGTTCCCACCAGCTCTCCTGTCAGCCGGTCTGAAGGGAGGGCAACTGGCGGAGGTGGGCAGAGATGAAGAGGCAAGCCGCTGCAGGAGGCTCCTGGAGACAGCGGAGCCAGTTGCTCACCAGCATACTTCCCGCTAGCCGGTCTAGAGTGGAAACTCAGATACCCACTGAGAAGAACGTGACTTGGCAAATTAGAGACAAGATCTAGTGCCAGATTCTGAATTTTTATAGGGATCGTAACACTTTGCTTAAAGGGTTCATCTTGATCATCAACACATCCAAACTGCCAGTCACTCAGACGAATGACTGAAATAAAAAATGACAACATTATCGCTGAGAAAAAGTTAAGGAGTGCTGGATGCTATGAGTATAGAATGGTAGCTCCAAATGGTTGGGAAGGGAGGGAGGATCGAGGCAGGTTTCCCTGAGGTCATGACTTTAATTAAGAGTAGAGGGACAGGGGCGCCTGGGTGGTTCAGTGGGTTGAGCCTCTGCCTTCGGCTGGGGTCGTGATCTCAGGGTCCTGGGATTGAGCCCAACGTCAGGCTCTGCTCAGTGGTGAGCCTGCTTCCTCCTTTCTCTCTGCCTGCCTCTCTGCCTACTTGTGATCTGTCTAAATAAATAAAATATTAAAAAAAAAAAAGTAGAAGGACAAAAGTAGAAGGACTTCCTGTAAAAAATGACAGGAAGCATTAATTTAGAGGTAACAATATGTGCAAAGGACCTGGGGTGAGAAGAAGTGTCCTGTGTCAGAGGAAACTGCATGCTGAAAATGACAGTAAGAATGTGGTGACAGAGATGAGCTGGAGAGGCAAGAAGGAGCTAACTCACAGGACTGTGGAGACTCAGGTAGCTGTTAAGTTCACAGAAACTCATCAATACTTCACAAGATGCTAATATGTATTTGTCAAGTTTTTGGCTTTGTGAGTTTGGGGTTTTTTTTTTAATCCATCTTGCCCACTAGAACATAAGTTCCATAAACTTGGTTTATAGCCCTATCACTAACACCTAGACCAATACCTAGAACTTTAGAATGTTCTCCTGCTCACCACCACACCCTTCACCCATGACCTATCCC
Source organism: Nasua narica (assembly GCA_028533885.1). Classification (NCBI taxonomy): domain Eukaryota; kingdom Metazoa; phylum Chordata; class Mammalia; order Carnivora; family Procyonidae; genus Nasua; species Nasua narica. The sequence goes on along the minus strand of CM052805.1, from coordinate 11,217,995 downwards.
TCATGGGGAAGCTAAACAAAAAATGGTCTCTGCCTACAGTGACTAGTCTCAGGGTCCCCAAGACCACTTTTAAGCCTGAAAATTTGCTAGAAGGACGCAAAGAACTCACAGAAAGCCATCACACTATGGCATGGCTTATTGCAAGTGAAGGGATACAAATTAAAACAGCAAAGGGAAAGAGTGCACAGTGCAGATCAACATGGCAAAATAACCATTTTCTATCATCTTTCCCCCAAAGAACACCAATTCAGACAATCACCCATGAGTGAGACAGCCTTTGTGGAATTCCAGCTTCCCAGGGAAAAGGTCTAGCACAACACTAGAGGGGGAAAACCTGAGATGGGATGTGTTGAAGAAGGTGAAGGGAACAATTTCACGTTATCCCCATGACCCCTCCCACAGGGCGGCACAACTCGGTGCCAGGAGGAATCTTCTTGGCCCGTGATTTCTCCCCCGGGGAAGTGAGAGCATATGCGTGCCAGGCTTCCTGAGCTGTGCCGGACACTGCCAAAGACCACTGCACTGTGTGTCTAAAAGTTACTAAGAGAATAAATCTAAAGGTTTGGATCCCTCCCAAAAATTTTTTATCATAAAATAAACATCTCCAAGCAAAGATGTGTGACAACACCTACAAAGTGCCAACAACCAAAGAAGCTTGCCGAAGCCTTGGTGGTCAGAGTGTATGCTAAGTGTTGGTCACACAGGCATGGGGTATCCTCGGGGATGGTCCCAGTCACTCAGTTTCCAGCCCCCCCAAGGGCAAGCAGACACCACCATGGGGCCCCATGCCTGACACAGTCACCATAAATCCCACTGTTAGCACAGATTATCTGGCATGTCCCAAAGACCCAGGTAAACAGAGATCCTCTCACCAGGAAGAACATTCCCAGGACTGTGAGGTTATCTCCCAGCAGCGGTCAAGGGCCAAACTTTCTTTGGAATGCATAGGATTTGAACACCCCAGACCTGCTCAGTCAACTCTTTAGTACACAAATGAGGAAGCAGGCCTCTGGGAGGCAGAGCACACAAATGGAAACAGGTTGAAAGAAGACACATTCAGGTAGAACCAGAGGCCACCTCTGTCCACCTCCTCCCTCCACAGGACCTGCCTCATGGGCATCAGGCACATTACCCCTCCCCGTGGGCAGTCGGGGGCAGGTGTCTCTCAGCAGGCCAGGGGGTAGCCCTCTTGCCCCATACCCACACCAGGATGACAAGCCCACGAGAGGTCAGGTTTCAGGGGAAAAACGGAGGGATGGAAATCTGTGTGCAGGAGGTTTACTGGGGAGCAGAGGGACGAGTGAAACTGTAGAACGGCTGCTAGAGACATGTGAGGCAATCCCATAGGGCACCCCTTCAGAAGTATCCCGAATCGAGGTAAGGGACATGGCCTTTGTAACCCTCAAGAATCAATCCCAGGATACAGGATGCCTTTGGGAGGAGAAAGGAGTCCCGAAAACTACGTAGCTTCCTTTGGCAGTGGCACAACTGAGCCCTGAGTTGCCAGAGGTCAACTCTCCAGCAGCTGGGGACCGAGGGCCACCATGGTCCGGCACAGGGGCCGGGTCTGCAGCACCCAGCAGAAAGCCCGAGACCAAAGCAGAAAGAGAAAGATATGAGAAACCTTCAGCTACTTAAGGCTTAACAGTCAGGCTGCCCTGAGAATCCTGAATTGACTTTTTCTTCAAGAAGTCTAGGTTTTAAACCCAAAGTGTCTGGGTTTCCCTCGACTTGGCAAGACTGGGTGTACAAGCCCTGGAGTGAAAGGGGGCTTGTGCAGGACTGGGATAAAGAAGGAAACTACAGGATAAAGAAGTTTGGTACAAAGGGGAAAAAAAAAAACATCAGACCTCGTGGAATGGGATAACAGTAAATATGCGGGCGTTTGTTTTTCTCGGAGTATAGGATCTCAGTGGTGCACTGAAAAGCCCCAAAGATGTAACACTGTCACAACACACACACACACACACACGCACACACATCGTCCCGGCTCTCCAGCTGAGGAAGAAGAAGCTGGGACAGAGCAAGACGGTCACCACATCTGTGGATGGTCACTGAGCCTACTACCAATCTGATTTCCTTGAAGAAGGTGATGCTCCCTCCCAGGTAAATAAGAAAAGGTTCCTTTGGAACGGGAGGACACAGTGCCGTAAATGCACATCCTCTGTGCTCAGGAGCTGGGCTCCCGAGCATCCGCCCAACAGACAAACGCACACACAGGCACGCGGTAACGCACACGCAGGCACGCGGTAACGCACACACAGGCACGCGGTAACGCACACACAGGCACGCGGTATCCCGCTAGGCGTCAGTCGCAGCGCCAAGCCACAGCAGACACCCTGCATGTTCACCGCAAGGGAACTGGTTACCTGCCCTGGGAGACCCATCCCACGCTGGAGTACTGCACGGCCATTAAGAAGAATGAGGCCCCTCCCGAAATACGGATGTGCAACAAATACCTATTCTTTCGTGAAAAAAACGAAGACACAGATTAATGTGTACAGTGTGCTGTCGTCTATGTTCTTTTAAAAACTGGATGGAGAACAATATATACATATATTCTTCTATAGGAAGAGAGTACCTTCCGGAAGGTTTCAAGAGTAGCCACCAAGACCTGTTAACGTTTGGGGAAGGGGAACCTGCGGTTAGGATGGGAAAGGAGGTTTCCTTTTCACTGTACACTTCTTTTGTACTCTTTCAACTTTTTTTTGACATATGCACATATTCCCTATTCAAAAAAGAATTTTTTTTTAACTGGAAACAATGAAAAACCTTATAGGCATGCAAACTAAATTAATTAGCCATTCCTATAGCTCCAAGATGCATTTCAATGTGCAAGCATCCTGGCCTCCTAAGATTGATTGGCTGTAAATTGAGAACCTCAGCAATTTCTTTTCACCAGGACAGATGTTGACATTGTTCCTGTGATTTTTCACAGATGTTTGCCTTCCAGCATCTTTAAAATCACGTTTCTCTGTCAATTTGGAAATCCCAAATTTCTCATATCAAATTGATATGACAGGAAAATTCAAAACCGTTATCACATTTTGAAAGACTTTATAGTTGGCAACTGGCAAAGGGAAGGGAAGGATGTTTAAGGAGCAGTCATGACATCTCCTCCTTAAGCCTTCCTGTCATGGCATGCCTCAGTTTACCCGACCAGGGTAGCTGGAGGGCAAATTTGCATCGGTATATAGACATGGGCTTTGGCGTCTGGGCAAGAGCAGATTCTAAGTTTGACTCCACTCCTCTCTAACTGTAATACTCTGAACCGGGAATTAATCTGGCCTCTTTTTTCTCATCTGTAAAGTGGGAATATCACCTACCTTGCAGCATGGTTTTGCAATTAAACGATACAACGAAAGGAAAAAGGCTTGGCACCTCCTGAGCACTCCGGACGTAGTTTCTCCCTTCCCGCCTCCTTCTCCATGTCCGTCTTTTGCTTTAAGACCGGGGTTCTCAAGGAATCCCTGGCTTTACCCACAGGTTAGACATTAGATGGAAACACTCCCCAACCCACAACTCAACTTGTGTCTCCATCCCCTTAGGGACTCTGCTCTCCCTAAACAACAACAGGAACACTGTCCACTAATAGAAGCCAAAGCTCTGCTAATTATACATCTTAGCTAGTAACATCCAGTGTGCATTGAACTTCGATAAGCATTCCACCTGCATCATGTCATAAAAGCTCCTCAGCAATAAAAAGGCGTGATTATTACTCCCATTTTACAGATGTAGAACTGAGCACCAGAGGTGCTCTTAACACCTTGTTCAACATCTGAGTGGCAGATCTGAGAATCAAATGAACCTGAACCCCAACCACAGACACATCTTAAGGTCAAGCTGCGTGTCCCCCACTTTGCTGTTATTAAGAAGGGATTATGCTCCCTGGATGGGTATGATGCAGTGGTTAATCCTGCTCCCATGTTTGAATGCAATTATCTAGGGAATGGCACTTATAACTTGTATGGCCATGGATGATGCAAGGCAACTCAACTCCTGTCTTAGAGTCTTCATTTCCTCATTTGTTATATGACGATACCAAGGATGACAGAGAGGGCTTCAGGGAGATTTTTGGAAAAGAGAGTGCTATGGACTGCGTGTTTGTGTCCCCTCACATTCAGATGCTGAAGCCCTAATCCCCAGTGTTGGTATGTGGAGGTGGGATCTTTGGGAGGTCACTAAGTTTAAATGAGGTCATGAGGGGCCCCCATGATGGAGTTACTGCCCTTACGAGAAGAGGAAGAGATGAGAGTCCCCAGTTTCCCCGCCACCTGAGGACCTAACAAGAAGACCATTTGCAAGCCAGGAAGACAGTCCTCACCAGACGCATAACCTGCCGGCACCTTGATCTTAGAGTTCCCAGGCCTTACAACTGTGAGAAATACACGTGAGCCGTTTAAGCCACCCAGGCTACGGTATCTCGTTCTGGCAGCGCGAATTGACTTTGTTGGCCCTTCCTCCAACATTTCTCCTTCCCAACGCCCACCTGGAGGAAGACAGTCAGGAAAGTGAAAGAAAGCAGGCCTCACAGACATGGGCATTCCTGTGCTGAATGCACCCACTACCGGTATTGGAAAGAAGGGGAAGTCAAAGGAATTACATCCCTGAGAACATACAATAACTCGGGAAAACTCACTAAGGGACATTTGGTATACACACACACACACACAGGAGATGAGAGAAGAGTTTTTTGCTTGATTGAATAATTTAGAGAACATCTAAGAGAACATGAGTACGAAATCTTATAGCATGAGTTCGTATCCTGAGAAGTAGTAACTGCCATTAGAAAGCTGATGTTTACTGACTGGGTCATTTATGTCAAGCTTTGGGTGCTAAGCATATTCTGTGCATTATATCATTTAAGCCTCAAAATACTATCACTACCCTTTTGCAGATAAGGAAAGTGCCTCTCAGAGAGGCTGAGTCACTCACCCAGTCATAAAGCTTCTAGTAAGTGGTGGAGGCAGGATTCGGTCCCGGGTAATCTGATTTGAGATCCCATGCTCTACTGTAATAACAGAAAATCCCAGGGAAATTTCATCAGCATCAAATGCCTGCCCAGCCAACCTCTCATTTATAGCCAACCTCTCATTTATAATACCTCTGGGCCCTTTGGAGAAGAAAAACAAATCTAAGAAGGAAGGGCTCAAGATGCCAGTTTTATCAAGGTCCGGTGGGGTAAAAGGACGGATGGCTATGGCTGCCTAAAGAAGGAAACTGGCAACAGTGGTTTTCCAGGGAGAAGATCCTCAGCCTCCCAGAGACGATGAGCTAGTGTGGCCGAGGCTGACGGTGAGCTTCAGCTCTAATGAGATTGGGACGCGAAGGGTGTCTTCAGAAGGAACTAATGGGAGATTGTGAAGCACTTAAATACCTGTATCCAGAGCAAGCAGCACTGTTGCGGGAGGTCAAGGAGTCTGGCCTTACATGTCAAACAAAAGGAAAACAGGAGGTAAGCAAGTAGTTGCCCCTGAAGGAAGCATCTCATTCACTCTCTCAAATGCCTATAGTTGATGCTCCTCGGTCCCAAATACAACCAGAAACCCTGTCTCTGCTACTCAAAGGAACATAGTCCAGCAATCCGAAGGGAACCGAAAAGCAGTTCCCCGTGTATCAGCCCAAAAAGTATCAGAAAGCAGGGGCTCTCGGCTCCATCAGGTCCATGCCCTCATGCTTTAGCTAATACTTTGAAAAGTCCTCTTTATCATACTAAAAAATTCATTGAACAGTAGAAACTACCTGCTCTTATTTTAACAAATCAACTGCTACTGTGCCCTAATTATAATAAAAAGGAGATATGAAAAAGGAATTTATAATGATATAATTTATAGTGAAATAACCCTGAAATACAGGTTTCCGCTAGGAAGACAGAAGGAGGTAGTTGGACGCTCACACCTACGTGTGGAGTAACTGGACGGGCCAGGCACACAGTTCCAAGAACAAGCAGATACGTGCCGCAGGGGTGTGTCGGCAAGTGTCATGGCTGCCCAAAATGGCGACACCCTCATTTTAACACTTCACACAAAACAAAATACAATCTCCTCTGGATGCACCCTATAGCTCTGCTCTTGGAAACTTTAGTGTACATTCAGTGTTTATATGTAAAACACAAGGTTCTAGAATCAGAAAATCATAAATAGGCTTCTAACCCAAATTAATGTCGAGTTTCTAACCCATTCAAATATCAAGAAGAATTTGGGATTTTTGTTTTTGGCAGGACATCTAACACAATTATCTCCTTCTACCTCCCATCACTAGGACAACCAAAAACACAGATTTTTTTTTTAAACTAAGGTTTTCTTCAAAAAAAAAAAAAAAAAAAACCCTCAACAACTCAATGATAGTCCTGAAGAAAACTCAACGATAGTCCTGAAGTCCCTTACCTGCCTCCCTGGTTTACCTGCATTTCTCAGTTTCCCTAGAACAAATCCCAAAAGATCTCTCTAATCCTCAGACAGCTGATATTATTTTGCCCCTTCCGCAAAACCTCTCACCTCTTGTCAAGTAGACTACCTTAACCTTCCATCTCTACTTTTCAGCCGTCCTCACTCTTTTCCTTCCTCCAATTTCACATCATAAATAGCCCACGCATGAACCAAGACAAGAGCCGGGCTCTCTTTAAAAGCTGAAGAAGGCTATGAATCTTTCCCCCAAAAACAAAGAACTTCGGCGCCAGGCACCAAGCTTGACCTTTGAGATACAATAGCTCTTGTTCACGGAATGATTCCAGTACCGTAATTATTGTTGAGACCAGGGGTCGGCAAGCTGCAGTCTGCAGTTCACATCCACGCCACCTGCTTTTCTATGACCTTCAAGCCAAGACTTATTTTTACATTTTAAATGATTAGGGGGAAAAAAATCAAAAGGAGAGGAATATTTCATCATGCAAAAATTACATGAAATTCCAACTGCGGAGTTCGTAAGTAAGGTTTTGCTGGAATAGAGCCACGCTCATTTGCTGACGTGTCTGCGCCTGCTTTCATGCTCATGCTGTAAGAGCGGACATGAGGAGCTGCCACAGACACCTCACGGCCTGAAAAGCGGAAGAAATTCTCTACCTGCGTCTTTATTGTAAAAGTTTGCTGGTGCCTGGTTCAGATGCTGAACGAGTGCTTTCAAGCACCTCCAACGTGCCAGGCACTCAAATCATACAGGGGGAAGGCAATCAACAAGAAATATTCCTTCTCAAAAAAAATTTTTAAAGCGTGTTATTCTGAATCATGTAGACCCAGGGTCCCATCTCAGCTCTACTGAACTTGAGCGTGTTTCTTGACTTCTTTTTCCGCATCTCTAGAACAGGGCTGTGGATTGCCCACCTCACATGGATATGTGGATATCGAACGAGACATCCTGTGCCAAGCACCTCGGAAACAGAAAGGAGATCCGCAAACCGCATTTCCTTCCTGGTTCCCCATCGTTTGCCACGTTCGCTGAGAAAACAGGCAAAAATGAGTGAGCGAGGTCATATCCTCCTTGTCTAAATGTTTTCTTGTTAGGAAACATCTTTCTTCTTAACATCCCTTCCTCCATGAAAAATCCCCGTCAGAGGAATATTAAAAGGCCCTAACCTACAGTTAGATGGAAGGCGAGACTGCGATCTCACAGCTAAATCATTTCAGTCTGCCTCTATACAGATCTAATATCGCCCCCCTCGAAAAAATAATAATAATATGAAAGTTGGAAAGTGGAAAACTTCATCCTCTGGAGTTTTCAAAAACTAATTCAGTTGTAATCACAAAAGATTGAAACGAGGGTTCATGATACATTTCTCTTCCTCCTGGGCAGATGAATCTATGACTTGCATTTGATTTTAAATGTGATTCTCCTGCATCTTCAGTGGGTTTGATTGATAGAGCACACGAGGCCACTCAGTAAAATGATACAGTGGAGATCAAAGCATGAAAGATAATTTTCGCTGAAATGTCTGTAGCCGACGGTGAGTTATAAGCCTTTGTCTCCCACTTTATGGAACACAATTTCATTTAAAGCCGAAATCTGTCACTTCAGCATTGTTTATCGAAATGCTTCCCGTAACACGGTCCCCTGAAGAACAGTGTCAAGTCAAAAGGTAGGAAATCAAATGGGTAGAAACATCCCTGGACAAAATAAAGTAAGGGGAGCGGCTTCCTATCTGCATAAATATTATCCACCAGTGATGCATCCGGGACAAGAAATGAAGTCATTCATCTGCAAGGTAAATACGTGGTGTTGTCAGAGGTACCTGACACAGCCCCATAAACCCGGTGAGTTCTACTTGGCAGCTCATACATCTCTATTTGATAACTTTGCTTTATTCATGGGCCCACAAGGAGAATCACAACTGGGTTTTTATCTCTGCACAACTTTTTTTTCTTTTTTTACTTCTTTTTTGGTTGGGTTTATTTTTTTGCATTCATCCACACCTTCAGTGCATCGTGACTGAGGATCTACCCTGTAGAATGTGCGAAGTTATCTGGAAGGCAGGAAAGCAGGTTACCGGGACCTTCAGTTAAAGGATCTGGCTCAAGACTAGACACTCCCACCTTCCAGCAGTGGGACCTTGAATAAAAGACCCTTCGCCTTTCTGTACCTCAGTCTCCCCATTATGAAGTGGAGGGCTGATGAGACCGCAGACGTGGAAACACTGTGCGCTGCTGAGTGCATCCCAGACCCAAGCCCAAGGATAGCCCCATTCTAGGCACTGCCACTGACTTAGGAGGCTTAAGCTGTCAATGATTCCATGAAGGTGTCTCTATAGCCACAGGTTGCTGGTCTCGGCAGAAAGGATTTGGGGAGAAAATGAGTCCATTCAGGCGCCTCGACTCCTTGGCCACTAACTGAACCAAAAAGTGACTTTGGGACAGTCACTTTTGAGATTCCTGGGCTGCCTAACTTCTTTCAGATACCATATTCTGGAACCTTTCCAGTCTCTTGCCTCACGACTCACCATATCTCATAAACTTTTCCTGCATTTGTTAGATGCTGCCACACTAACCTAGAGCCCCTTCTTCCTTGTTGAGGGAACCCCAATTTTTAGATACTGAACAGTCACATGATTCAGAAGTCTGGCCCCTTTTTGCCCCAAGGAGTAAATCCTGACCGACCCAAACCAGCCATGGTTTGGCTGACCCTCCCTTTCTGGTGACTGCTTTAGGAATAGGCATGTCACCACCTCTGACCAGTGAGAGCTGGTGGGAAGTATGCTGGAAGCTCTGGGGAAACTTCTTGCTATTAAAAAGGGATACCACAGAGACAAGATGTCTCTTGTCTTTGGAACTGTTGTGTGAGGCTGTGATGTTTGGCACTGTGGCAGCCATCCTGTCAACATTAAAGACTGGGACAAAGGCCACACTCTACAAGTCAGAGCAGAGAGATGGCGAGAGTCCAGGTCTTTGATGATATAATTGAGCTAGAATGTTGTACTATCCCAGAACTGGCGACAGTGAGGAGCCATGCCTGCCCCCAAGCCGTAGGGCAAAGGAGAGGAGCTATCTGTCGGAGACAGCTGCCTGGCAGGAGCCGTGGTCTCCAGCGGAGGGGCCGCTAACCCGCGGCCGCTCAACTGGGGAGAGCCAGAGGAGTAAGTACCGCAACATCTCTCCTCCCACCTTCTGCTATCCTATGAGGGTCCTCCATTGGCCAAGCCCAAGCAGCCGCGAGAGAGAGAAGGAGCCCAGGTGACACAGCCCGTGTAGCGCGACCTCCTGGGGAACAGCAGGAGTGGGGCATGGAAAGTCGATCTGGAGGGGAAAATGTGAAACATCCAGCTCAGATACTATCCAGAAGGAGGACAGACTAAGAGAATCTCCTTCACCCAGAACTCCTTAGTCCTAGAGGAGCCAAAACTCTTTGGAAAGGTAATCCCACCTCACGGAGTATGCCACCAGCATCATCAAACAGCGGCAGGCTTACCCCAAACTGTGGTGTGTCTCCTTCATCTGTACAAGCTTCCACCACTATTTTGCCCCTAAAGGAACTGGTCTCCAAAGCCCAGAGTAATCACAGAGCCTAGAAGTCTTCGGGCTTTCTGGCTCTGAAGTAGATGCAGGGCTCAAGAGAGCCGAGAAGCCACATCAATGCCAGAAATCTGGACCCCAGACAGACAACACAGTAAGCTGCCCCAACAGATACGCAGACTCTCTTACACCCCAAAAAAGCAGCAAACATTTATTATTCACTGTGATCCCTTCACTTCCAACTGGGAGGTAGCAATTACTTCTAAAGAGTTTAGTGTCATCCAATATCACAGTCTCTCCTTCATGCACAGGAAACAGAAACTCACTCATTTCTGAGCGGGAAACATGGACTCAAGCACCCTTTCTTCTCACTCTGTGCCCAACAAGCCCTCAAAGGTGACACGCCATCAGGAAGTCATTTATGGCTTGTTGATTTTTAAATGGTTCCAGGAGGGGAGAAAGATTTACCAGTGATAAGGAGTAAAAACACAAAGGTTGGGCGCCTGGGTGGCTCAGTTGGTTGAGCAACTGCCTTCGGCTCAGGTCATCGAGTCCCATATCGGACTCCCGGCTCTGCGGGAAGTCTGCTTCTCCCTCTGACCTTCTCCCCTCTCATTCTCAGTCTCTCGCTCTCTAATAAATAAATAAAAAATCTTTAAAAAAAAAACAAACACAAAGGTTTTTATTGATGAGATACACATGCAAAGTGCTTGACATAGTGCCTGACATGGAAAAAAAATTCACTAACTGCCAGCCATCAGTGTTTACTAGTATCGTTCTGACACTGGCCGGTTCTGGAGCATTTACCATGGGCTAGGTACGTTACGGACATGATCCTCACTACAACTCTGTTCCAGGAGCTGTGGTATTTTCTGCCCTGTCATCTCTTTCCTAAGCACTGCCCCCATGCCTGTCCTGACAGAGTTATCTGACCCAGGGACAGACACATCACCCAAGCTGGGCAAAAGGGCTCTGTGAGATCTCAGACCTTGGGACCAAGAGAGCAGGATCCATCCCACTCCTGCCGCAGAACCAATATAGTATAACACTTGAAATGTGTTTCATGGAGAATATTGCTCTACACAAGAGATGCAGGACAACCCTGGAGAAGTGTCGATCCTAAAGCCAGTCTTCCTCGGCCTGGCGGCTGTCCTGCCTTTCTGCGGCCTCTTGTTCTTATGCACTACCCAGGAACCTCCCAATAAATTCCTCCTTTGCACTTGAAGAGACTTTGAGTTGGGCTTCTGGCACTTCCAACCACAAACAATCCAAATGATACAAACCTTTTGAGGCAGGTATGAATGTCCCTGCTTTGCACATGAGAACATCAAGGCTCAAAGAAACAGTGAAATAAATCATCTGCCCAAGGTCTCACTGGTACTAACTGGTAAAAGCTAGCATCCGAACCTGGGACTGTCTGGTTCCAGCGCAGCTCACTCTGCCCCCTCACATCAGTTAGCCTCAGAATGGACTCACTTAGTTCCTCCTTCCCAGTATGAAATTTTAAAAAAATGAACAGGTAAGGGAGAGGCGCCTGATACAGGCTTGCATTCAATGGGATCGAAGTGAACAGGGCTGAATTGAGTGTGTTTCCATAAATCTAAGCTACATGCTCTTTCACATTTCATCATTTCTAAAACACAGTCATCTTACAATCAATGTGAGCATTTAATGTAGTGTTTCCTTTCCCCCAAAGAGCTGTTATCAAATCAGTGATCTAACTTGCAATCACTGCAACCTTATAAACAAATGGCAAAACACTGTCACCTTGGGAAGGCATCTACTTATTCCGATGATGCTACCACTGCTGAAAACCCTTCTGGAATCCTTCAGGACTCCGTTGCTTGCATGTTTACACACCGACACAGCTCATCTTTGCTGGGAAAGAGCCTCCAGTGGCCGTGTGCCCTTCTTGCTGCCACTTTGTGCATGTGCAGCTGTTGATAAATAGCATGTGGCAGCTGGTCTTCAAAGAAAGTTTGAATTTTATAACCTCAGTGAACTCAAGCACAGACCAGTCTCACTTATAAATACCCAATTTCAAAACCACTTAAATGTGGAAGGTTGCCTTAGTCCTGAGTGAAACAGTCTTTGGATGTGCACTTCATCAGCTCCTTGAAACTGAAGGATTTCATTTTTTAATCAGTTCAGGTCCAACCAGCGGCCAATGACTCACATATGCTTCTGGGGGAGGGACTGGGGGGAGGGGCAAAACATGGGACTTGATACGATCCTTATGGAAGGGAACTAAACAATAACGAAATCACAAATGTCTGTAACCTCTGGACCGAGAAATTTCACCCTATAGAAACAGATGTTACAAGTGCACTTGCACATGTGTATAAGAGTCACAAAAACGCTGTGCTATCAAAATACTGGAAATGCCAACAATAAGGAACCAGCTACACAAATTATAGTGTAGCCATTTGATGGAATACCACTCAGCTGAAAAAACAGAAACAAACAAACAAAAAACAGGGAAGAATTCTCTATACTATTTCTATGTAGTTGTTATCTCCCAAAAATATCATCTTGAGGAAAACAAGCTATGGAACAGTATGTATAGCAGACTATTTTGAGTAAAGGGGGACAGAAGAATTTGTAGTTCTATTTGTTGACATTCACATATACCAATTCTAGAAAGAACCCAAGGAACTCTTGAGAGTGGAATGTACTGGGTACCTACTGCTGTCGAACAAATTCCCTAAACACTGCAGCTTAAAACAAACATTTATCTCACGGTGGCTGTGGATCCGGGGCGCACAAGCCGCTGAGCCGGGTGGTTCTGGCTCAGGGTCTCTCGTGAGGCCGCAGGTAAGGTGACGGCCAGGACTGCAGTCTTCGGAAGGTTTTCTGGGCCTGAGAGAGAAGCTTCCGGACTCACTCGCGGTTCTTGGCAGGCCGCAGTTCCTCACTGGCCATTAGCTGGACACCCCAATTCCTCCCCACATGGGCCTCTCCAAGGGCGCCTGAGCGCTCTCACAATATGGCAGTCGGCTTCCTCCAGAGGAACAGATGAGAGAGAGAGATAGATGGGGGGAGGGAAAGAGAGAGAGAGGGAGACAAGAATCCCTCAAGACAGAAGGTGCAGTTTTTTATAGCCTAATCTTGGAAGTGACACACCATCGCTTCTCCAGCACTGGAGAACAACGTGAGAGAGGAAGACACAGTGGGTGAATGCCAGTAGGCAGGGATCACTGAGGCCATCTTGGAAGCTGGCTACCTCAGGAGAGCAGGGACAGGAGACAGACTTTTACTATACTTGTAAATATTTCACTTCTCAACTTTAAACTGTACTTCCTACTCAAAATATTGGAATTTAAAAGTGCGGGGGAGCAGGAAGAATGCCCTCGGGGACAATCAGCAGCCTAGATCACAGTTTGAGCCTCCCTCAGATACAGCCATGTTTCTCAAACTGGGGCACAGGTACCCTCAGGGGAACCCTACTGTATCCCTGGGACATGCAAAGCTATACAGTACAAATTGACCATCTTCCTGGAGCATCGACAGACTTTACTCCACAAGTAATTTAACATAGGGCACAAAGCAGAATGCAGGATACACAAATATCCAAGATAAAACATGACACTTCAAAGGAATTTTCACCCTTGGTGAGACTGTTTCAGGCTATACTCTGCTAAGCTTGAATGCATTCTCCTTTCTTCGTAGGGGTAGTTTGTTAAAAGTTTTAAAACCACTGCTTTGGGCTAATTGTTCCCCAGAATTGCACAAGAAAATCGCTCTCATTACCATGAGGTAAATGCCATTTCAACAGAAGTGACAATAACAAGCTTCATCATCTGCCATTGTTAACTGAGTAGGCCACCGGTGACCTCCAACTGTTTTTTAAAAATCCAATCCACCCTCAGAGGGCCAACATGTTCTTAATTCTAAAGACTACAGGTAAAAGAGAGTGCTCGTGTTCCTGGCTTTAGGCCAGCATCAGAATAAGGCACAGACTCCAACAGTGGCCGCTTGCAAGTGGCAAATCTCAAGCGAAGCCATCAGCTTTGCTGTACTTTTTTAATCCAGCTCCTGACCAGCAAATGGCATTTGGTTTCCTTGCCGTTTCCCTACTTGGTACTTTGACTTCTCTCCCATGCTCTCCCCTTCAAACCCAAAGTGAATCATGCTCTTCACTGAACAACACGCAGACGTTAAAGTGCTAAAGACCCCAGGGTCCGGCATCTGATGGTCTGAACCCAAACCCTAGCTTCCCCACTCAGTTCCTCTGTGACGTTGGGCAAGTTCTTACCCTCTCTGGGCATGTTTCTCCACCTGGAGAAAAATTAAAGTCAAAGTCTGCATGAGATCGTATTCTGTAAAGCTCATCGCCTGGACTTGGCATAGAGCAACCTTTCAATCAATATTAGCCATCATCATCAACACGGAAAAGGCTCCTGATAAGTTAATTCTCATTAAGCAAAACAGTAATGACTTCTGACCAACCAGCCCAGTGGGTGACAAGAGACTGAGAAAACTTTACATTTGTTTTCCTTATCATTCCCTAGAATCCCAATTCTCCAGAGGGAGCAAGTGTAACTTTTATAGGCAGACATAGAGCTGGCATTAGCTCTCTGCCCGCACATCCTGAACCCCAGCAACTGGCCAGTGACTTCTGGTTTAGCCGTTCTACCTTCAGAACATGGCTGATTACTCCAATTACAAAGTCTCTCATTTTTTTGTTTTGTTTTACCTTACTTTTATGTTGAAAAAAAAAAAAAAAAAGGTAAAGGGAATACACACCCTCCAGACAGAATGTAACTTCCAATGCTTGAGAGAAGAGAAAATTAGGAATATTTCCTCTAGTTCCAATTCTTCTACTCTCTCCCATCTGTCTACTCTGGGCTCCAACATTCTGGAGAAAAAAACGTAAGTGCCTCACTTTGTGCTTTCCTTCCGTACGATCAAGAGCAGAAGCAGGGGTGAGTAGCCTGCTAATGTGGAAGGATGGGAGAAATCAGGCTGAATTAGGAAAGTGTAAATTCTGGGGCACGTTTTACAACCCCATTAGTTACAAGCACATGAGGATTTCAAATCAACAAGCATCCACAAGCATACCCTTGGATTATTTAAGAGATAAGGCGTATCCCAAATTAGCATATAGATCAGAGGCATGCAGTTGAATGCTGCTAAAGTGGGCTATAAATGCCTGAAAAACAGTTGTTTTTCTCAAGAGAAATTTACATCACTCCAAAATCTAGTTCAGGAAGTGTGAACTGTGAGTCAGATGAAATGAACCCCACTCAAGTCCTGCTTTGGGCACCTGACTCTTGTGTCATCTTGGGGCAAGCCCCCCCAACCTCTCCAAACCTTTGTTTCCCCCTCACTGGCCTGCTGGGAGGACCAAAAGGGACACTGAGAGCAAATGCTCTCTCAACAGTAAAGTGCTGTGCAAATGTAAGACACCATTAATCGGGGTACCTGGGTGGCTCAGTGGGTTAAGCCTCTGCCATAGCCTCAGGTCATGATCTCAGGGTCCTGGGATCGAGCCCCGCATAGGGCTCTCTGCTCTGCTTCCCCCCTCTCTCTGCCTACTTGTGATCTCTCTCTCTCTCTCTGTCATATAAATAAATAAAATCTTAAAAAAAAAAAAAGACACCATTAATCCCTTCTTGCAGATTTATTTATATTCTGCCTCATTACAAAACAGGACTTGGGGTAGATGTCAGTAGGGCTCTTTATTTTATCTTGAATTTCAAAAAATAAAGAAGAATCCTTGTTTTCTGTAGGAGCATAAATAAAATACAATATCCATGAGGACACACACATAATTACTTTACTTAACAAACCCTTGCGCAGATATAATGGAAAGATAACTTCTTTCCTCGGTCTCATGGGGCTCATTCACCCACACGTTCCCAGTTCACCAAACAAAAGTACTGCTGAGTGCCTACTGTATGCAGTACCCAGCACAATGTCCCGCACAGAAACACACATCACATACACCACCACCTACACCATCATATGCATTAAACACACCCTTTGCAAGTGGGAAGCATGTAGATCTTTGGACTCACAGGGTCTTAATGCAAACTGGTTCCCAGCCCTATCTTTTCTATCTTTGTGACTGTGCCTAAGCCTTCTCTGAGCCGCCATTTGCTCAACAGAAACTGGAGAGCAACCATCCCCCAAGCCTCCCCGGCTGACTGGTGATACGTAATGTCAAGGATGTAGCAGGGTACTAACAGATTTTCGACAAATGGCAGCTACTATCACTTCTCATCACTGCACAGTTTGCTGCCTATTCTCAGGGTACTTCGGACCCTTTTTGTTAAGGCAATAAACAACAGCATTAACTTTTTTGTTTAAAATTAATATGATTTTCCATAGTGTTTAGAAAAGAGATCACAATGATGAATGCTTGCTTCTGTCTCTCTTTTAAAAAATTTACAGACCTAACATATGATATTTAATGTAGCACTGTGTCATCCTACAAAGACTAAATTTAAATTAAAGGAGCAAAAACATGGGAGACTCCTTGTTTAGGCTTAATTCGTATTTGAGTACAATAAAATCCTATCCTAGAAGCTAAAGTCATAAAGCTACAAGTCAGGAAGGAAAAGAATGGCTAATTAAGTGCTAAAACTAAAATTTCTTTTTTTTATCGCTGTTTCGTTAAGACCTAACAATTGGTCAGGCACAGGGGCTTAGATGTGCCATTCTAGTTAATGGTCGGTTACAAATTTCCACCATAAACTCATCTTCCTTCCAGTGCCTTAAATTTCAGGCACTGGGAGCTAATAAGTAGAGAAAGCTCTTAGGCACAGGGCAATCTCTCTCTCAATCCAATCTCCCTCTCATTGCCCCCACCTTCTACCCTGCCATAAGTGTTTGTAAGAGCTCTTGATTGTGTGCCCAGAAATCCAACTCTAGCTAAATTAATCAAGAAAGGAATACACTGGGGCCCCTGGGTGGCGCAGTTGGTTGAGCGACTGCCTTCAGCTCAGGTCATGATCCCGGAATCCCGGGATCGAGTCCCACATCGGGCTCCCGGCTCCATGGGGAGTCCGCTTCTCACTCTGACCTTCTCCCTTCTCATGCTCTCTCTCACTCTCTCTCTTTCCTAATAAATAAATAAATTAAAAAAAAAATCTTTAAAAAAAAAAAAAAAAAGAAAGGAATACACTGGGTTATCCAGCTGGGGTAGTAGTTTACATAAGGGGGAGATAAGAACCAGAGCTCCATGGACTAGAAACAAAACTCACAGCCACCAACACATAGACTTTCTCTCTTTTCCTCTTTGTCTTTGCTCAGCCTTATTCTCCATCTCTCTCTATAAGAGGAAAAGTAGATGCTGACAGCTCCATATTCACATCCTCCCTCCTTAGGACCACAATAATTAATCCCAGAGGGAGACCCGGATGGACCCTGCTCATGCTTTGTGCTGCCCCATGGTCCCTCAGACGGACAGACCAGGCATGTGCCATCTGCCCATCGTAGCAGATGCTGGCAGTGCCCATCTGTGTCCTCTGGGCCTCATCATCCTCATACAAACCGAAGGCATCCGACTGCAAGCACCTGAGACTCTCCACTTCAACACCTGTTCTTGGCCAAGAGAAGTCCTAGGAAGTAGAAATCCCTAGCAGCATTCCCCAGGCAATGTCAGACAGGAGATAGAAGACGGGTATCTCAAAAAAAAAAAAAAAAGAAGAAGAAGAAGACAGGTATCTCAATTTTCTTACCACTCAGGGGGACACTCTGAGGTGTGTTCCATACCATCGACCAGAGCTCACCAAAAGAAAGGAGCCTCCAAAAAAAAAAAAAAAAAAAAAGAAAGGAGCCTCCAGTGCCCATAAATGTAGCTTGCTCATTACCACACCCTATACTGGCTTAAATTCCCTTATCTCATTTCTCCCTGTAAAGGTTAATTTTTTGTGTCTGAGACTTGACTGGGCCACAGGATTCCCAGATATTTGTTCAAATATTATTGTGAGTGTCTGTGGCCTTTTGGCTAAGATCCAATGGAGTGTGTCTGTGAGGGATGAGATTCACATCTGAATTAGTAGACTGAGTACAGCAGATTGCTCTCCCTAATGTGGTGGCTCACACCCTATCAGGTGAATGCCTAAACAGAACAAAAAGGCCAACCTTTCCCCACGTAAGAGAGGATTCTTCCTGCCCACTGTCTTTGAGCTGAAATACCAGGTGTTTCCTGGCTCCAGGCTCCAACTGAGACATAAGCTCTTCCTAGGTCCAAAGCCTGCTGGCCTTTGGACTGCAAGTGTACTGTCGGCTCTCCTGGTCTCCAGCACGCTCACTCACCACACAGATCTTAGTGCTAGTCAGTCTCCGTAACTGTGCGACCCAATTCTGTATGCCAACTCCTTACAATAAATAAATAAAGACTGCACTATATGTTTTATATTATAAGTATGTACATAGGCTATATTATATCCAATCATGTTATAAATAAGCATGTGTATGTACACATACATCCTACTGGCTCTTGCCTGAAGCACCCTAAGGCACGTTCGCGCTCGTACCAATGCTTCCTGGAGTCACCTCACAATAACCACTCTCGGGCACCTCGGCGGCTCAGTTGGTTGAACAACTGCCTTCAGCTCAGGTCATGATCCTTGAGTTCTGGGATCGAGTCCCACATCAGGCTCCCAGCTCCACAGGGAGTCTGCTTCTTCCTCTGATCTTCTCTCCTCTCATGCTCTCTCTCACTTTCTCTGTCTCTCAAATAAATAATAAATAAAATCTCTAATAAAAAAAAAACAAAAAAACCCCACAATAACCACTCTCGTGTGCATCCTCATCTCGGGGCCTGGTCGGGGGAAACCCAGCCAAAGAAGCCCAGGCTGTCACAGGAGAGGAGAGATGCCTAGAACTGGCAGCCTTGCTGAACCACACAGAAAGGAGGAGTGCTACCTTAACTAAAGGGCGTTAGGGAAAAACAAACCTAGATTTACTTTGGTCCTCGTTACTAGGCTGGAGGGATGGGGTGAAACACAGCTGTCAGCAGCGTCAACCATGGAAGATGACTCCTGGACTGACCACGTGATCACACATCTGTGCCAACTACGGCTTCTCCGGGAGAATCCATTTCTTTGTTCTCTGCCAGGCTTCTCCAGCAAGCACATGAGTTCCACCACTCTGGCACCCTGCTCTGTTCCTGTTTGGCCAATCTCAAGCCTTATCTTCCAATCTCCAGCTTTGTTCTTACCTATTCCATTCCATGGCTGAACTTGACTTCGGCTGATTCAATTTCTCAGATGCCTTTAAGGCCAGGTTTGCAAACTTAAATGCCTGTGGGGGGCAGATATGTAGTTCAAACTAATGAAGAAGACTGGAGATAGGACAACAGGGCCTGGTGGGGCCTGTGGCAAACTGGAGAACACATGCCTCATCTAAGGAGACAGCAAGGACTCCATTCCAGAGGGCTTGCGGTAATGGAAGTGGGATATTGCCATAGTGCCACTATTTTTTAAAGAGAAGCAAAAAACCTGATTTTTAAATGTAAGATGTACAGGTTGTTCAATGTCGGTGACTAATTTTTTAAATGTAAATACTGTGTGAGCCAAATAAACTTTTCTGCCAGTCTGATGCTGCATGGGTCGGTGGTGGCACCAAGAATGAGTCTGAGACTTTCCATTCTAGGGGGTGTAGCTGACCAGAAGCCTGGGCTTCCGTGCCCCGAAACCCACACACTTCCATAGACTGCTTGCTCTCGGTGCTGACTGAGCATGTCGGGGATACTCCTTCCTGAGAGACCCAGGCTCCTGTCCCCAAAGACGGATTGAGGACTCCCCTATGGTGGTTGCACCCTAACTTCCTTCCCTATCTCCTTCACTGGAGGTCACACCTGCAGTGCCATCGGGGGCTCTCCCAGCCTTCTGGTCTGTCACAGGCATTTCTCTTAATAAAAATCATGCAGGTTTGGGGCGCCTGGGTGGCTCAGTCAGTTAAGCATCTAACTGACTACCTTCAGCTTGGGTCATGATCCCAATGATCCTGGGATCATGCCCTGCATCGAGCTCCCTGCTCAGCGGGAGGTCTGCTTCTCCCTCCCCCTCTGTTGCTCCCCCTGCTTGTGTTCTCTTGCTCTGACAAATAAATAAATAAAATTTAAAAAAAATTTTTTTAAATCATGCAGGTTTAATCTTATAGTGGAGTCTGTTTCTCAGTAACTAGACTAACAAAGCATCTTGTAAATCCTGCTTTCAACTCTCAGTTTACACTCACTTACTTCCTCCAAACTCTGGCTAGTTGGGTCGAATTCCATCCTAGCTCCCGTTGCTGGGTCCTGACCACCTGCCCCACACCACTACGAGATTCCTACTCTGACCTTCCACTCACATCCCAGAGGGCTCCACGCAGAGTGATGAATTTGGCCCCCTCCCCTGACTGCATGAGGGTCACACACATAACCCTGGAATGACTCTAGTGCCCACACATAAGAACTTTTCACCAAAAACATGATCTGAACTTTCCTGCCAATACTCCTTGAAAACAAGAAATGCTTCATGACAGCCTGTTTCTATTTATTTTCCAAATTTCTTATCCCCACACCCCACCTCTTGTGCAGACACTGTGGGGAATGTATATCTAGAGAAACTATGCAACCTCTACAGTTGAACTTTTCTTTCATCTCCAGCCTTAGTAGTGTCTGGCTGTCCCCCATGAGGCAGAGAAAGGATGTAACACGCAACTCTGTCAGAAATCAACTGGTTAATTTATGTGACCAGAAATCAACAACACAGGAGCAGGACGTGGAGGAAAAAAGCATTGAACTTGAAATCAGAAGACCTGAACGAGGTTTAAGTCCTGGATACTCAGCCGCTTGCTGTGTGATCTCAAGCACATTATATAACATCTCTGTGCAACTGTCGGGGATCTATAAAATGTGAGCTAGTGATGATGTCCACTTCTCAGAGTGTGAGATCCAAACTGCCTTCAGTAAAAATACTTTGCAAATGAAGTGCCTGGATTGACCCCTTCCATTTTCAACCACCAGAAACAACCATTCAGCACATAAAAAGAACTTCCTGGAGTGATGTCAGCAACACGGCTGAGTATATAAGTGTATCGAATCATCATGTAGATCTCAAATTTACACACAATGTTACATTTCAATTAAATCTCAATCAAATTTGAAAAAAATTTATTCTTTTATTCTAATACTTAACATTACGACTTAAAGGCTAAACATAGGCACACCTGAAAAAATAATGGGGGAGTTCTAAATCTGAATTTTGGTGATAGTTCTACAAGTCTATACACGATCAACTGAAAATTGTTGAATTGTATGGTTACAGTGGATAAAAACTACAGTATGTACATTATACCTCAAAAAAGCTGTTAAACAAGTCATAAAAAGAATGATGATGATCTTCTCTTAACCACTCCTCACGATGGCCTCCCAGAGCTGTGTGATCTGGTCTCGGCCTAAGTCCCCTGATTTAGGGGACTTACTTACTATCCTTTCTCACTCACTCTCCTCCAGCACACTGCTCTTCTTTCTGTCCCAAGCTTATGCCTGCCTCAGGACCTTTGCACTTGCTCTACTCTCCGCTCAGACATCTTTCCCCAGGTCATCACCCAGCTGTTTGATTACCCTCATTCAACTGTCAGCTCACTTTCTCCTAGATGCCTTCCCTGATCTACCAAACCCATCCAAAGGCATTAGCCACTTGCTACTTCAGATATTATCCATCACCCTGTTGCCCGTGTTGGTTTATTCAGAGTACTTCTTACTCTTGGAAATCTTTATATATTTGCTTATTTATTTTTGGCCTCCCCAACTATTTTGTGAGCTCTGTGAGTATAGAGAATGTGTGTGTCTCATCATTCCTGCATTGTAAACACTTGGAACAGTACCCAGCACATAGTGGGAGCTTAGCAGGTATTTGCTGAATGGGTATCAGGAAAAGACGTAAATCTGACAGCTAACAGCCCAATAACACTAAGCTCAGTTTCCTCATTTGTCAGAGGAAAACACCATCACCAGCCTCCCAGGGAATAATGTAAAAATTATATCAGCTGTTAAGGGACTCCATAAATGCTAGCAGCCTTTCCTCCCAAACGTTGCCCCTTCTTTCCTTTCTTTATAAGACTAAAACAAATCAGAACTAAACAAACTATTCTTTAGGATGAAATAAGCAGCAAAAATTCAAACATAATCAGCCAACTGCCAAATGACATCTGCTGATTAAACTTGCTATTGTGAATGGTGCTCTTGCTTCCCGGGAGCAGCGGAGACACCGTGACCAGAAATGACAATTAAGACAGGCACGGCCCAGTCTCAAACCCTGGGGCATGAACCTGACAAATCCTTGTAAGCATCTGATTTCAACTACCAGGGTACACACCTGGCTTAATAAAATGACTTTTTTCCACCCAGAGAACAAGCATTGTTGACAGGCAACAAAAGCCGACATTCTAAAGGAAAGCTAGAAGTCAGCAAGAAGAGTGTCTTGCTACTTGCAAATCAAAAGACCAGGCACTCAGAAACCTCTGAAATAAGACTAAAGAGCAGACTGCTGGGCCAGGCCCTTTTATCATACAGTTTGGGAAACTGAGGCCTGGAGAGGGTAAGCGATTGGTGATAGTCATACAGCCAGTTTACACCAGAGCCAGGAAGAGACAACCGGCTCTTCTGATCACCTGCGTAGGTCTCTCAGACTGGCTACAGATACACTGTTAGTTCTGCCCAATTAGCATCCTCTCCTTTGCTGGTAACAGCATTTCTACTCTATTTGGGGGGAAAAAAATTCCTCCCTTCATTATTCACCCCTGTATTTGGGTAGAATTGACACCATCCCCTGGCAGTAACTGTGAGCACATGACCAGGACTGACGATCACCATCTTCTACTTCTGTGGCCACAATAATAGGTTCAGAGATGGGCACATGACCAGAAATGCCCAATGAGTCAGCCCCCAAGCTTCTGTCAAGGCTCTTGGCAATATAAGTTCTTTCTCTCAGGTTTTTATGAAGCTGGTAAGAGGAAAGTCGGAGCTACTGATGACACAGGAAAGAGCCTGATAATGAGGTCGACATGAATGAAAACAAAGCTGAAAGCTACAGATCACAGAGATGCCAAAGTACATCACCTAAGCACCTGGACCCAGTCGTCTCTGAAGTCCAGTTCTGTTTATGGGCCTTCGGGTTGCAGAACAGAAGCAAGATGTAACTGTAAAAGTTTGGCTAATATAGCACCTCACCTCTCATCCAATTTCATAAGACTATAAAAAAATTATCAATTAAAATTTACAAACAGCACTGATATAAAAGTCTTGCTATTTCAAAAACAGAGTTTTTCTCTTCTTTTACTATTTGGCCTATGGAAATTCCTAACCCATTCTGGGTGTCGGCTTATCTCTCTCTCAAATGGAGCGTGTACAGTATACTTGCTTGCCTTGGGGGGAAAGTCAGATTACCTTATCCAGGAAAGTACAGAGAAATGTATAAATTATTATTACTTTCCAAGAAATTCCAGTACATAAGTCCAAGAATATTTGAACAAGGGCATTAGAATCAGACTGATGGATTCAGACTCCAGCAACATCACTTACTTGTGTGACCTTGGACAAGTCCCCTAACCTTTGTGGCCCTCAGTTTCCTCCTCTTCTATAATAGGGAGACTCCAATCAAATTTATTGCATAAGACAATTGTAGAAAGCAGTATATACATGAAGTGCTTAGTACACTTAATTCTGGCACAGCTCAAGATTTGGATTCTGATTATTGATAACTGTTACTATAACAAATGCTGCTAATGTTACTACTGTTGAACCTTGTATTCTACCACAAAAGCAACTAACTTCCTCTAGCCAACAGGAACTTCTGTCCTATAATCCACTAGGCGCTCTCTCAGCAGACCCAGCTACCTAGCTTATCAAGGTAATGACTTAAATTCTTCAATCAAGACAACTTCAAGGAAGAAAAATAAAACACAACCAGTCCAGCTTCGACTGCCATTCAGGAAAGTTTCCCAATTAGCATACCACTTCGGCGCATCAAATATGAATGACTTTAATTGCCCCATAAGAACGCACTGTTGAAACATTTGACTTGCCCAGAACTAATTGTCTGTCAAAAAGATATTTTGCAGCCAAGCAAATCGCTTAATTGGACATCTAATTTAACTGAAACCTTTTTTTTTTCCTGCTTATTTCATACTTTCTTCCCTTGTTTTTGCCAAATTGCAAATGCTAGGCACTGCTTTCAAAACTCATTTTATCTTGGGTTTTTTTTCTCATATTATAAAAGTAATACATGTTCATTATAAAAAAAACTGGAAAAAATTTAATGCAAAAGGAGAAAAAAAATAACTGCCCCTGGACTCACTGCCCAGAGACTACCGAGATTTCAGCAAATTTCCTTCCCAATTTTTTCTATAATAGATTGCTCTACATAGTTAACAAAAACATACTCAGTTTTGTCGCCTGAACTTTCCAGTTTCTATTTTAAGTTGAATATTTCCACTTGCCATTCCCAGATCTTCAGAACATTTTTAAAAACAGCAGAATATTTGCAACAACAGCCTGCTTCACCTCCCACTTAATGTTGGACCTTTGGGTGCTTTTTTTTTTTTTTAAAGGATTTCTTACTTATTTATGAGAGAGAGAGAGAGAGAGAGAATGAATGGGGGGGGGTCAAAGGGAGAAGCAGACTCCCAGCTTACCAAGGATCCCGATGTGGGGCTCGATCCCAGGAGTCCAAGATCATGACCTGAGCCAAAGGCAGTCGCTTAATTAACTGAGCCACCCAGGCACCCCGGACCTTTGGGCTCTTTATGAATAAATTTTTGCTCATGTTTCAGATATATTTTCCTTAGGAAAGAGTCTCCTTATTGGAAGACACTTCTCCACGCATCTTTCATGTTTCTGTACATCTGGTATCAGCTTTTGTTCCTGGCTATCTTTATAAGGATGTTTGTACAGCTAATAGCATTGGAAGACAGACGTAATAGAGCAGAAAGCAGATGTGTTTGCTGACCAGGATTATAAAGGCCATGCCTCCCTCCAAGGCTCGAACTGGGGGGCACCTTTATGAAAAGACTGGGATTCCTCAGGCGGGACGCAAACCCACTGAGTGCATGCCATCCACCCGAGTCTACCTCCATGCCACCCCTGAGGAGCTTACGGGTCCAGAGGAACTGGTACAAACAAGAAGCACATGCTTCTCACCATGCCAGGAATAATAATGCCCTTTGTCTCTGACCCAGGAGTCTCATGTCTTCTGTCTCCATGCACGAAAACTACAGCGGGATAATTTGCTAGCTTGTGCGGAGGGTACTATCTCCAACCTTCATAGTTCTTGACATTCTAGAAGTAAACTTGAGGGGTCAGGGGGCAGAAGCACTGCTAAAAACCTTCATGCCTATTTCCAATTAGCTTTGCAAACTTAGATGTGAGTCACACCCTAAAATGTGTCTTGTCTTCGGGAAGAGATACACCTGCCTGCCTTGAGTTCAGGGGGCCTGTCCTCTGCAGCCCACACCAGCCTCAGCCACCAGGCCTCCTTCAGGTCCTTTAAGATGTGTTTTCCTCACTACTCATGTCCCACAGCTGAGCTGACTTTCTTTTCTGGATTCTTCTTTTGTGTAATTGAGAAAGTGGGTGTGGGGGTCAGAATAAAAGGGAAAAAGTGGCGGAATTTATCTAATTTCTACCCTGTGCCAGGTACAATGTAGAGACCACTTCAATGAGATAGGAGGCATCCATTATTTGTGTCTACCAAGCAGTCCCTGCTCTAAGAAGCTCTCTGGGAACCGCACTTTAGCCTCTGACCTGGCTGCATGGGCGACCATGTGAACTAGGCTTAGCCAATGAGAGTCTTTCCCTGGCATTTTTCACACTGTAGCCATTTGAGGTCTCTTGCTCTCTGAAACAGGGCAGGTTACGGGAGCCATGGTTCTAGTTAAGTACAGAAAAGCAATCTGAAAAAACAAGGCCACCTTGGGGCATCTGGGTGGCTCAGTGGGTTAAAACCTCTGCCTTCAGCTCAAGTCATGATCTCAGGGTCCTGGGATCGAGTCCCGTGTCAGGCTCTCTGCCCAGCGGAGACCCTGCTTCCCCCCTCTCTCTGCCTGCCTCTCTGCCTACTTGTGATCTCTCTCTCTCTCTCTCTCTCTCTCTCTCTCTGTCAAATAAATAAACAAAAATCCTTAAAAGAAAAAAAAAATAAAAAACAAGACCACCAGAGCGAAAACAGATAGGAGAGGCACGGGGAATGGTTTACCACACAGTTCACACTGCCCCTCCTGCTCAACTGCAGCCCTACCCTTCCCAGAGTTAGTTACCAGAGTCAGGAAATTGCCTTTTTATTGTCTAAATTACTTCTAATGAGTTTCTGTCCTTTGCAACCCAAATAATCCTATTACTAGGAGCTAGAATTTGGTGAGTGTTCCATGTGTTATGCCCATTAATCCACCTAACCCAGTCTGCAATGTGGGAGGGAAGATACTTCTATTAACCCCCAATTACAAAAGAGGAAGCTGAGGTTAGGAAAATGAAATGACTTGCCCAGGAACACTCAGCTGAAACCCAGAGCCCAAACTCCTGTCCACTATGTTGTAACAGGGACACATGATCTCTTCTCGTCGTGCTGGGGAAGACAGAACTGGGGACTGAAGGAGAAGGTGCTCTGAGGAGCACTAATTGGGTCGCCCTTCTCAAGGGGAGGAGCGTGGGGAGCAGTGACCCTGTGCAAGTCCAGCTCTCACATGCTTGGAGGCTGAGTGGCGCTCTCTCCAGTCATCCACGGTGCTATGGACTGAATTGCGTGTCCACTCAAAGGTCACACTGAAGCCCTAACCCCTCGTACATCAAAAGTGACTGTATTTGGAGACAGGGCATTGATGGAGGTGAGTTAAAATGAGGCTCTCTGGGTGGGACTCTAGCCCAATCTGGCCGGTCATCCTCAGAAGACCAGGCCAGGACGCAGAGAGAGACAGACGGCAGGGGCCCACACACACAAAGGAAAGACCGCACGAAGACACAGCAGAAGGCAGCCACCTACAAGCCAAGGAGCGAGGCCTCAGAAGAAACAAGACCTGCTGATCCCTTGATCTCGGACTTCCAGGCTCCAGAGAAAATAAATTTCTGTTATTTGAATCGCCCAGCCCATGCCATTTGTTACGACAGCCCCAGCAAACCAATACCCAGGGTAACTCGTCACTGCTCCTGTCAGCTGCTGGCACACAGCAGGAGCACACGCACACGCCCGCACGCACGCGCTGACTTTTAGAACAGAGAGTGCACGCCGCTCCCACACGGACAGCAGTGCCCGAGTAACTGCTGCTCACTCGGGGAGTCTGGTTTGTTTACGGCTTCCATCTCAGCCCCACCAGGCCCTTCATACCCACTGGGGAAACATTCACATGAGCACCCCGCCACTCTACCCATCTACCCCTGACAGCCGGGAGAAGCCCCCAGATCACATACAGACAGGGCGTTTGTCACCCAGCACCCTGTCTGCATTTTGATACAGGAGAAAAAATCTGTATCAGAGTTTCACTGGAGTCTTGGCAAAGAGGGAAAAAGAAAAAAAAAAAAAAAAAGGGAAACCAGTCTAGAAATGGAAAGATGTCAGGTAAGGAACAGAGCTGTACTAAGATACTGGTAGAGGATTTTCCAACCCAGGGGCTGGGCCTTTGGGAGTCAGCTGCCTTCTGACGGCAGGCCTCACGTGTGTGTGAGGGGGTGTGTGTGTGTGGGTGGGTGTGGGTGGGTGTGGGGGTGTGGGTGGGTGTGGGTGGGTGTGGGGGTGGGGTGTGTGTGTGTGTGTGGGTGTGTGTGGGTGTGTGTCTGTGTGGGTGTGTGTGGGGGTGTGGGTGTGTGTGTGTGTGTGTGTGTGTGTGTGTGTAGGAAGCCCACGATGGCAAACCCTGCGGTCAGGCAAGATGATGGGGAGAAAGGCAGGGACAGAAGATTCTATGACTTTGGGAAATGGTTTTATATTGGCTGAAAGGCAGCAACTCAAAGCTCCAAACTCACCCTAAAGGAAAATTAGGCCAGGTTTCTGTACACATTAGGATCTCACAAACACGGACACACATATATGCTTCTCGATATTCAGAGGAGACCTCTGTTGTCCACTTCTCCAGAGAGCAGAGAAGCTAGTGAAGCTAGTGAAGGGAAGGCTTCTGGACCTTTCTCTTGCATGGGTCCTTTACATGGTGTACCTCTGGAGAGGTCTAGGTGGGAAGGGAAAGCGAGGTTGCAAGAAAAAGCACTTCTAGATTCACATTTCTGACTAATTACCTATAGAGATCTCAGAAGAACAGAATGAAAATATCCAAAGGCCCCGAAAATTTGCTTTATTTTCTCACTCTAAACAAGTATTCCCTCTTGTGTCTAATTTTATATTTATAATTTTGCATTCTTTTTCCTGAAGAGAGTTCTATAAGCTTCAGGCCCCACAAAGCCTGGAATCACTTCTGCCAGATTAATATGTTCCGTATGACATCTATGGAAAAATCCTAGTTATTTCTGAGCACCTCAGATTTTTCTGATACCAAGACAGCTTTGATTTTGACTATCCCATTGTCTAACTTTAAAGACCCTCAGGGGAAGCTAAGTCACAATCAGGGTCCTAAAAGTCCAGACCAGATGGATTTGGGGATGGGGGATGGGTTAGCAGGAATGTCCTGAAACAATTAATCATACTGAAGGGAAGAATGACAGGTGAGGCTACCATATACAAGTGTCTTGGTCCACAAAGCTTGTTGGTCTTCAGATAACCATCAAATTCCAGCCGGAAGTAGACAGTAGAGCAGAATTAAGACCCATCACTGTTTGCTTACAGAGTTTACTTAATTAAGCCACTCTATCCTTAACTGACAGGTTTTTTAAAAATAGCCAAAGTAATCCACTCTTTGCCACATAATAGCAAAAATAATAGGTAACATTCATCATCATCTACTCCGTTATAGGTTTCCTATTTTAATATTCAAACTAATCCCATGGAACAGTTCTTATGGCTCCAATTTCATTGATGGGAAGGTGGAGAGAGGCGCAAAGAGGGTAAAGAGTTTACCTGAGGTCACAAAGCTAGGGAGTAAAAAGTCGAACTTGACCCCTCTGATCTTAAAGTCTGAGACTGTTCCTCTGCCCCTCCCCCTCTGAGCTCTTCATACATATGTAACAGCCTATAACCAGGATGGGCAAGGCTATGCTTCAGGAACAAACAACCTCTGATTGGCAATAACTTAAAACAAAATTGTATTTCTCACTCATACTACATGTTTTTTACAGGTCAGATGGAGGTTCTGCCCAGTGCTGACCTCACTCCCAGACCCAAGCATACAAAGCAGCCACCACCCGGAATGTTGCCAGCATCTGCAGCAGACAGAAGAGAGCGTGGTGCCTCACATACGGGCTCTTAAAGCGTCCATCTGAAAAGGACAACCATCGCTTCTGTGCCTACTCAATGGCCAAAGCAAGTCGCACGGTCACCTCCCCCTTTGGTGGGAAATGGAGGATCCTCCAAGCACCCAATAGCATTAATGACTCCCCTGGGGCTGAGAGGACCTTACCGTATTTATTCCCATCCAGATAACATCAGATGTCTTTGTCTCTGGCTCCCTATCACGAAGGAGGGGAGGGGAGACACGTAATTACTTACCGTTGTCCAGAAAGACTTATTAAAAAGTCTGGGTTTGTGGTGTTTTCCTTCCAAGAGTTTCCCATTTGTCAGACTCTCTTGTTTCAGCAGATAATTCTGTCAAGACCTCTCAAAACCCAGGCTAAGATTTATCTATCCATAATTCCCAAATTCCTCATTCAGAAGAAAAATGATTCTACAAATATCTCCTGCTTTATTTCCTTGAGCGCGACCTATTCTGACCCTCCGACATTCCCCGGTCAGGGCTAAATATGCTGGGTCCTGAAGCTGGAAGATGCCAGGACCCTGAGTTAATGGGACACAGAGAACAAAGGCTGCCCAAATAAACACCATCACAATTAGTCATTGGATATTCTATGTCTGGCAAATTATATCATTATACACTTATTCATTCATTCAATCAATAACTATGTGCTGAATTAATAGAGCACTGTCGTTATAAGCACAGCTCTGCAGCAAGAGGACCTCTGTTCAAATCCCAGCTCCCCTGCTTATTAGCTATATGACTGAGGGCCTCATTTCCCCATCTAGAAAATTGAGGAACATAATTAATAGTTACCTATTTCCTTGGGTTGAGAGGATTAAATGAGCTAATATGTGTAGGTCACTTAGAACACTGTTATCTCCTTACAGAGTGCCAAGTAAATATTTGCTATTATTATTACTATATGCCAGGCATTGTTCTATATAATGGAGAGACAGTAATGAATAGGACAGAAAAGACCTCTGTATCCTATGAAGCTCATATCCTAGGGAGGGAAAGAGACTTTATCAAGTAAACAATGCCTGATCCAGCCATACCTGAAGCTAATGCCATATCCATGAACTTTCTAATTTCTTAACACGTTTTTTTCCTTTTCCGAGTTCCTAAATGACTAGGGCCAGTTCAAGCTGAGTCTCCTTCATTTGTGAACAAAAGTTTCCTAATGCAAAAGCCCCAAAGCCTAAGCTCTTTCTAGTCTATGTGTCGGCCTCTTTCCTTCTGAGGGTCAGTCTGTTTGGACCTAACACCTCTCTGAGGATTTGTTTAGCTTGGACCTAACCCCATCAGTGTGTCAAATCTGTTGAACCACACAGTGAGTCCCTTGCAGATCCAAACCAGTCTTTAAACAGAGCTAGAAACTATGAACAGTAAATTACAATAAGCGTGATGTGGACTATCACACAAGAGAGCAACACGATCTGTCTTAGTGTCTACAAGTTTTATGGAAACCATGACTATGTTTTAAAACCATACACATACACTAATTTACTAAGTAAATGAGATTCCTTCATGTTTTATCTAATTAATGCAGCCCTTAACATAAGGAGGGTAACTTCTTAATTGCCAGCCAATTCCATCAATACAATGCATTTGTCTCACTCCTTCAGAGGCCCTTCCACATCCAGGGAACGTCCGCCACCCTGCCAAGCACAGAACGAGGAAGACGGGAGCACCGGTGTGGGTTAGTGAAATATGCAAGGGTCTGGAGTCAGATGGGCGTAAGTTTAAATCTGGCTCCATCACTTATTTACTGTGCGCCTCCGTTTGGATCTCCCCAGAAAGAGACCCTGCGACAAGAATGCAAGTGCAGGTGGTTTATTTGGGAGGAAAAGGAAACACGGTGGGGGAAGTGAGACAAGTGAGGGAGGGCAGGGAGCGGAAGGCGAACCATCAAGTGAGTTACCACTCTGGACAACGGGAGCTGAATCCTGCAGAGAAACCCGACAGGGACAGGCTGAGACACAGCACGTGTGCCTGCACTGAGGGACTCCCCAGGGTAGGGAGGGAGGGACGGAGGGAGGGAGAAAGGGAGCGAGCCCTGATGTTTGCCCATTTCCATACTGTAAATACTCCCACAGTGGCCAATCTCACACTGATGACCTTGAGAAAAGAGGCAGGCACCCAGCCCTCGCACACTGTGGGCATGAGCGGAGGTCACCATCCACGACACACAGCAGTCCCAAGAGAGGAAGCTCCCCAACGGAGGGGGGATCTTCCCCAGACCTCCCTGTGTCACACAGTGGGCAAAGAAGGGAACAAGCAGAGAAAGTCCTCAGGCAAAGAAACACAAACACACTTGGCTAGGCCAGGGACACGCCAGCACTGAGGGTTAGGAGACGTGGGAGGCCCGTACGCACCTGCTACCTCGTGTCTACCCATCAGGACCTCAGCTGTAAAATGAGGGAGCATTCACTCTTGCCACAAATACTCAGGGAGCATGTACTACGTGGCAGGCACTGTTGAGGCCCCCGGGCTGTGACCTTGAGCAACATTCACCAACTCACTGTCACAGAGCTTCCATGCCAGTGGGGCAAAGAGCCCTTAACCATGCAAACCACAAAGTCACAAAGGCCATCTCAGAGTCAAAGAGGGTAACGTGACAAGGAGTAACCTGTTGGAAGGGGCATGAATGGGAAAACCCCCTGAAAGGGTATCATTTAGGGTGTGCGAGAACCACAGATGAGGGCGAGATGTCGTGTGAAGGCACGGGGAAGTGCATTCCAGGCCCTGGGCACTGCCGCTGTGAAAGCCCCGAGGCGGGCAAGCACGAGGCAACGAGGCCAGTGTGGCTGGGTCAGAGCAAGCAGGTCAGAAGCTAACAGGAGGAATCAGCACAATGCAGGGCCCGTGCGGCTTCACGAGCGATGTGGATCGCAACGCACCCCGGAAGATTTGTTATGAGGGTGAAATGAGCTCCCCCGTGTTCACCAGGCTTGTCCCATTTTGTTAGCCCAGGATACGGTCCCATCTAAAAATTTCGCCAATTAATTTCATGCCTTCCTACTATGCTCACAGAAGCCAGAAATCTAGTATCTCCATCTAGATTTCCCTTCCCATGATCCAAATATCCTGAAGATGTAGTTAATCAAGAGGTCACTTCCAAACTCCAGACAGAAGCCAGAGGGGGACTGGCCACCCCTCGTCCCCAGGGCTGCCACAGGGTGTCGCTGCTGACAGCCAGGTCCGCACAGCTGGGCTGTCTGTCTACTTTGGGAGGGTGCCCACGCAGCCCAGTCCCTACACAGAACACGGCCATCCTCCTCCACGCTGCAGCTCCCGGGTTCCAGCTCTTCTAACTTACATGCAAACACTCCAACCTTTCATCGTCTGCTCCCCTCTAGGGCCTCAGGATCCTATCTTACAGACCTGAGTTGGCGTCTTCCCAAGCTATGTCTAGTCTAGCGTAAATGGGGTCAATGGCTAGGGCACCCCCTCTCCTCTGAGGTAATTTTAATTCCGGAGTTTTGTTTTCTTTCTCTGCCATTAGGCAGTAGTTGGGAATATTCCTATCTCTCCAAATAGATTTCCACATCTCATAAAGATGGGGTGAGGAAAGGAATGAGTAACAATTGCCGTTAATGACTATTTATTAAGCTTTTACACCATGCCTGGCCCTATGTTGAGGAAAATGAATACATATTTACATAAATGTAAATATAAATTCTCTTAATCATCACCATGTCATCCCATTTGACAGATGAGAACACTGAGACACAGGAAGATTAGATCATATGCAAATAAGTAACAGAAACAGTCTGAAGATAAGCAGTCCGACAAGAGAGCCAAACTTTTAAGCACTAGACTAGGTAGCCTCTCTGACCCATCTCCTACTAGAAAATTCTCTATGCAAATTGATGCACCTTCTCCCCAGCAATCCTTCTGGGCACCAGAAATCTTGAAATGGCAGGCTTGCTCAGGTCAGAAAAACTTTGTTGCACCCCAGAACAACTTACAAAACAAAGAGGGTCGACACTAGCGACTAACCAGGAGATAAAGCAATCTCAAGCGTGTTTTCACCAAACATGCAACTCCAATTAATGAAAATCAATTTCTTGCAATTTTTCTATTTCTTAGAGGCTCAGCTGAGATTGTCTATTATGACACTGAATCCTTGCACGATCCAGAAAAGACGGGTAACAGCTTTCTGGATGTCAGAGGGACCCTGTTATAAAGGACTGGCCAATTTTAATTAATACAACTGGAAATTCGTTGCAATATCCTTGTGAATTTGCAGCTACAAAGGCTGGCTTCATGTGTCATAAGAACTGTGCTGGCATGCTCTATAATTCCTTCTGTCTGTCTGTCTGTTTGTTTTCCAATTTCTTTGTGATGATCTCTAGTTTGGGGGAATGTCTGGGTTTACACTGTTCCTTGCTTGGGGTATTTACTGGACCCCCTCACCTCCAACCAGCCAGCTAGGAAGTGGTTCACTGTACATGGAGCCTCTGCCACAACTAAGTTGTGGGTGAGCAACACCGTGGCCACAGGGAGGGCAGACACATAGGGAACACAGGGCTAACTCCCCAATCCACTGAGCCTCCATTTTCTATCTATGAAACTGGATTCATCATGTTTTCTATTTTCTGTATTTTATGATGATCTGACATTTTGGGGCCTGCTGGACCCAGGGAGGGACTGGCCCTCCCAGGATTAGCTAACTCCTACGGACAGCAAACAATTTGCCTTTGAACATGCCTTTGATATGTGAACCAATCAATCCCCAATCCACATCCCCCTATCCACCTTCTTTTATCATATTCCCACAGTCTGGGACACTATCTCTCTGCCTTAAATCACACGAAGGCCAGGTGTGGTTCACACAGCTACCTAAAGTCCACAGCCTTCCAAGATTATTCAAACTAGCCAATCCCAGCTTCGCTCACTGTACTGACCCTGCAACCATAACCGATGCTCAAACTCACACTTGCCCTTAGCTCCTCCAGCACCCTGACTGGCCCTGGTGCTTCTCCACATGCACTGGCAGAACAGGCCCCTTTAATGGGAACTATAGGTAACAAACTATCTTTTCAATGGCAATCACCCTGTGAACCACTGGTCTCATCAAACCTGAATAAAACCAAAATCCCAGGTACATTTTTAAAAATAAATGAGTATCGGGACGCCTGGGTGGCTCAGTTGGTTGGGCAGCTGCCTTTGGCTCAGGTCATGGTCCTGGCGTCCTGGGATCGAGTCCCACATCGGGCTCCATGCTCGGCGGGGAGCCTGCACCTCTCTCTGCCTCTGCCTGCCTCTCTGCCTGCTTGTGTTCTCTCTCTGTTAAAATAAATAAAATCTTTAAAAAATAAAATAGTATCGGGCGCCTGGGTGGCTCAGTTGGTTAAGCAACTGCCTTCGGCTCAGGTCATGATCCCAGAGTCCTGGGATCGAGTCCCACATCGGGCTCCCAGCTCCGTGGGGAGTCTGCTTCTCCCTCTGACCTTCTCCCCTCTCATGCTCTCTCTCACTGTCTCTATCTCAAATAAATAAATAAAATCTTAAAAAAAAAATAGTATCACAATGTCAGCTTATGGTATTATTTGCTTTTGGGTAGCTAAAAGTGCCCAGATAAAGGGCAAACCTCTTCCAAAGAGGCTAATAAGGACAGGTAAGATGACACTGGGAGAGAGTGCTCTGGAAGGCAGCAGCAGATTATAATTCTTACTCACAACTCTGCCATTCATGGGCTGGGTCATCTCCGGCATGTCCTTTAACCTTATAAGTGCCTTCACCTCCGAGAGGGGAATAACACTGTCTGCCTACCTGTCCCACAGAGCTGCTTTGAGGACCACAGGAGACCGAGATGTGAAAGTTCTTTGTAACCTTGGAAACACCACCGGGAATAAAAATTCACAGGACAAGAGCTCCTAGGAGGCAGTAGAACCTAGTGGTTAGCTCTTAAGTCAGGCTACGTGGGTTCGACTAACTTCAGGCAACTTAATTTCTCTAAGCCTCAGTTTCCCCACTTGTAAAACGGGTATATTAAGAGTACCCTCTCCATAGAACTGATTTGTGGATACGATAGGGTGAGGCATGTTCACCAGAAACAAAGAGCTGTTGGGATTCACTGAAAAAAACAGATGTGGATCTCACCTCCCAGGAAGGACAGACAAGCTAAAAATTCAGAGAAGGGATTTGCTCCCACACTGTCTTCCAGGATAAAGACCCCAGTTATTTGTACCTGTGTTCTCCAGCCATTGTCCCCTGGAGCTCAGTCTCCACGGTATCTGACACATGATCAGTGCTCAGGAAACATGAAGCATGGCTGGCACTGAGAACAAGATGTTCAATGTCTCCCCTTTAGCCTCTCTTCTTACCAATGAGCAGAATCATGATTAGACCTCTCTGTCTACGGTACTGCTACTGAAATCTGTTTCCAGAGCCTGTGACCCTACAGAAACCCATCAGATGTCGGCAGGATACCTCAAACTCAACTTCTCCAAAAATGAATTTATTCCACCTAGCAAATAATTTTACTCGGATTTCTGGCCCTCTTTCTCAGTGAA
Organism: Nasua narica; assembly: GCA_028533885.1. Taxonomy (NCBI): domain Eukaryota; kingdom Metazoa; phylum Chordata; class Mammalia; order Carnivora; family Procyonidae; genus Nasua; species Nasua narica. Next base: position 11,182,210 of record CM052805.1, on the reverse strand, counting down.
TATCACCACCATTCACTGAGTTACCCAAGCCAAAAGCCTGAATGTGACCTCTGATTCCTTTTCCCTCATACCGCACAGCCAGTCAATTGCCATCTTCTCTCCAATCTACCTCCTAAACCATCGGCTTAATTTGGGAACCCTCTTTTCTCATTTGGACTTGTCTACCTGATCAAATATGGTCTCTGGAGCTTCAGCCATTGCATCCAAATCCCAGGCCAGCAGTAGTAGGAATGGGCAAAAAAAAGGTATGCCCCTTCCTCTGGAAAAAATGTCCACAGACCCTTGTATTTGCATTTCATTGGCCAAAACTAAATCACTGGACTGCAGCTGGGTGCATAACAAACTGGAAAACCGTGGGTTTGGGTTTTTTTGGTTTTTGGGGTTTGTTTTGTTTTTTTTTTTTTTTGGCTGAGTCCATGTCATCCTAATTAAAATCAGGGTTTTGGCTTCTTTCCTTCCTCAAAAATTCAGTCTTGATATCATTAAAAGGAATCAAGTAAGGTAAGCATCCACAACAAGGGACAGAGGCCCAGCATGGAGCATTGAAGCCTGCAATGGGTATATAACCTGAATCTAATCACAAGAAAATATCAGACAATCCCAAAATGAGAGACCTTCTGCAAAATAAATGGTCTGTATTCTTCAGAAGGACCAAGGTCAAGAAAGTAACAAGGAGACTAAAGAATTCTTCCAGAATAAGACATGATAACTAAATGCTATGTGGGACCCTGGACTGGATTCTTTGTAAAAGATGTTACTGGGACAGTCAGCAGAACTTGAGTGGGGTCTGTAGATTAGATGGTGGCAATGTATCAGAGAAGAAAGAGAAAAGGGAATATGGATGTTTAGATATGCAGATAATAGGCTTTACCACAGATGGTAGTTAAATAATGTATCTGAAGACATTATTCCAAGGAAGTAATATTTAAAGTCCAAGTCAAAGATAAGAAGAGAGCCATCTAGGGGCGCCTGGGTGGCTCAGTCGGGTCATGGTCTCAGGGTCCTGGGATCAAGCCCCGCATCGGGCTCTCTGCTCGGCGGGGAGCCTGCTTCCCCCTCTCTCTCTGCCTGCCTCTCTACCTGCTTGTGATCTCTCTCTCTGATAAGTAAAATCTTTAAAAAAAAAGAAGAAGAAGAAGAAGAGAGCCATCTATATGAAGAGCAGAGAGACAAACTTTTCAGGCAGCAGGAACAGTATGTACGAAGTAGATGGGCTTGTTTCAGAGTTATAAACCCTGCACTGTGGTTGAAAATAATAAATAAAGTAGCAATATGGTTGAAAATAAACTGCAATCGCTTCAGAAATGTAGGAAGGCACCACAGTAAGGAGATTGATGTGTATCGGTCAGCTATGGCCACAATAATGCTGCATAACAAACAACCACAAATTCTCAGCAAGCATTTATGTCTCATTCATGCTTCTGTGGGTTAACTAGAGCAACTCTGCTTGGGTTGCAGGTTGGCAGTTATGCCGGAGTAACTCTGCTCCATGCATCTCTCAATTTTCCAAGGCAAATAACTAAGGCACGTGGTTCTCATGGAGAAGGCAGAAGCACAAGAAGGCAAGCCCTACCACATAGGCACATAAGCACACTTCAGGCATTTGCTGGAATTAGGTCCACTCATAGGCCATTAGCCAAGGAAAGTCATGATCAATTCAACAGTCAAAGAGTGGAGAAGTAACCGACACTCACTATCAGGGCAAGGTTACACGGCCTCATCCTGCACCAGTGAGGTCAAGAGGTAGAGAATTAATATTTATGAACAATAATCTACCAGAAAGCTCAAATACTTCACAAAGAACCATGGTTAAAAAAGCTTCTAATTTACTATACTAGTCATTGGCGGGGGGTGGTAGAGGGATGACAAGGCCTTTTTAAGACTTTTGTATACCCCTAGAAACACTTAATTTTGGAAGCCTCACCAAATGGCATTTCAAACATACTACAAATTTACCTACATCCTGCATAAAGTGGATTTTTTGCTCTCAAATATTTTTGAGAAAATTTCTAAATTTTGCTTCTGAAATTATTTGGCAATAAGTGACTTAATTTTTGACAGGATATGATTTCTTGGCAATTTGCATATTCAGAAGCTCTTGAAAGTGGGAAATGTTAATCTACCAGCGTTTTCAGATGTAATGAAATCTCTATGAACACTAAATTTAACAATTAGCAATATTGACAAAGTAGCACAGTGTGCAGGAAATTTTTTAAAATATTCATTAACTTCAACTTGACTGTTTTCTTTTTGCATTTTGGAGCCAATAATTTTGGGGGAGGGGGAGGGTGTCACAAACATTTTGGTACACCCTTGAAAAACTCATAAATCCCAGAAAGACCCTGACCCTACTGGATGAAAAACATATATTCTGTGTGGAATCAAAGCTAATTGCGATTGGCCATGAAATACATACCCTCCAACTCCAAACTCCTTGCCACAGAAAAATCACAGCTGTTAACTGCAATAAGGTCCAACCCATCCAGAAGCCTCTTTGCCTGTGCAGCATGGTTCAGGTCTGTTGATCGCCGAGCCCTTTATCACACTCACAATGTCATTCACACTGTATCCACTCCATTTGTAAGGCAAATAAAAACGTCATCTTCCAATCTTGGCTCATTTCATCTTATATGAAAAGTCTCCCTTCCCAATGCCTTCCTATCATTTCCCTGTTGTGATTAAAAAAACAAAAGGTAATAAAAGTTGGCCTACCGGTTGGTCCTCCAAGGACCACGATGTGATTGAAAGAACAATAATTTACCCCAATGCCCTGAGGAAAGTTTCCTCAATAATGTAACAGAGCTCGAGTTAATGGTGGCGGAGCTAGTGTCACTGATACCGCACCATAAACTGCTCGCTTTCAATTAGTTAGACATATATTAAAGGGGGGCAACGTATATTTGCAGTGAACATTTATATGGACATGAGGTGTCACAAAATTTAGCTCTCTGCCTCTTCTGGCAATTTGGCAACGTGGGAATAATCACCAACCACAGAGGAGATTCTGGAGACGTAATGAATGCTCACCTCTGGGGCTGTCCTGCATCGAGCACCTGCTCTGTGCCAAACACTGTGCACGTGTAAACGGGACGGTATAAGTTACAAATGAAGTCACATTTATGCTCCCCCAGTCCCCATCACCTAGTTCAGCACATGGCACATGCTAGCCACTCAAAAAGTACTCAGGTAAATAAACGGAAGATTCTCTTTAACCACATAAGACCCTAAGGTGGGTAAGGGCACCCATTTATCAACACTCCATTTACAAGAAGTGGGCAACGTGGGGAAAAACAAAAACAAAAAACAAAAAAAACACCTCACCAGCAGCAGCTCTACTCAAAAAATAAAACTTCGTTCCTGAGTCAGAAGCCAGTCTAACCATACTCAGAAGGAAGTCCATCAGTGGAGAATCAATACGATCACTCCCTTCACAAATCCTAATAGTCCACTGCCCAGGTGCCAGGATCATAAACAGAAAGTCACGTATTCACCCATGCATTCAACAAATCATTTAGTGGATGCCCGTTCTAGGCCAGTTGCTATGTCAGATGCCAGTGATGCTGCAGTGAGCAACACACAGATTTGGTCCCTGCCCTCATGGAGCTCACAGTCCAGTGGAGGAATGAGACATACTCAAACAAACACAGTAATCAGAAACCCGAGTAGTTGCTATAGGGAAGGGATAGGGTTTGATAAAAGGAAGTTATGGAAGGCTTCCAAAGATAGTGTCCGTGTTCTGAAGAATGAATAGGAGTTAAATGAGCAGCTAATGTGGATTACGGTAGTTCCACACAAGCAGTAGCATGTTCAAGGGTCCTGTGGCAGTATGTCAAACTCAAGGAGTGAGAAACAGCAGGATATAAGGCGAGAGAGATGAGCAGGGACCCGACCATATGCAAACCTGTATGAGGATCCCAAAATCAACACAAAGCCATTAGAGGGTAGCAAGGCCTGATTAGCCAAACCGTTCGATTAGCTATATCTTTCTCTGCACTCATATTTCAGGTAAAAGGAGCTGAGAAGTCAAAACATGAGATTGATGTGACTTCAGTTTAAAGGATTTCCAGGGGGCATGTGGGTGGCTCAGTCCTCAAGTATCTGCCTTCTGCTCAGGTCATGATCCCAGGGTCCTGGGATTGAGCCCCACATCAGGCCCCCTGCTCTGCAGGGAGCCTGCTTCTCCCTCCCCCACTCCTCCCGCTTGTGTTCCCTCTCCTGCTATGTCTCTCTGTCAAATAAATAAATAAAATCTTTTCTTAAGATTTTATTTATTTATTTGACAGAAAGAGAGAGATGACAAGTAGGCAGAGAGGCAGGCAGAGAGAGAGAGGGAAGCAGGCTCACCCGCTGAGCAGAGAGCCCAATGCGGAGCTCGATCCCAGGACCCTGAGATCATTACCTGAGCTGAAAGCAGATGCTTTAACCCACTGAACCACCCAGGTGCCCCATAAATAAAATCTTTAAAAAAAAAAAAGGATTTCCCAAATCTACCTCAGGGCAGTCCATCTGTGGACCCATCTCCTACACTATACTAATTGCTCCTATAGATCATTCATTGTATGCCAGGCATTGTGATGATGTACACTTTATACACATTATCACATTTAATCCCTACAGTAAGATTTAGAGCCTATCACTATCCCCCATTTTACAGATGTGGAAACTGAGGCTCACAGGTCAGTAACTTGTCCCAAATGGCACAGCTAGTAAGCAGTGCAGCCAGGACTCAAGCCCATGGGATTCTCTCTCCCAAAACCATCCTCATACCCTTGAGCCATACTGTCCCACCAGGGGTTTCAGAAGCTAAAAGTTTCAGAATTATAAAATTTGGGTCCCAGGATGGGCAAAATAGGTGAAGAGGAGTGGGCGACAGAGGCTTCCAGTTATGGACTGAGTAAGTCACATGGATGAGAGGTATAGCATAGGGAATATAGGCAATGGTGCCGTGTGGCATGGGGACAGATGGGAGCCACACCTGTGGTGAGCACAGCATAACACAGAGAGAACTGGAAACTGACTATACCAGAAACTAATATAACACTGTGTATCCACTATATTTCCATTAAAAAAAAAAAAAAAAAAAAAAACCCGGTCCTGCAGACTCCTTAAACATCAAAGGACGTCTGGTAAGAGGAAAGGATGTTTGCAGCGAGTCACAGCAGGAGGTAACATTTATTTCAGACAGAATAGCACGGAAGAGTGAACCTACCTGGCCCAGCCATAAATATGGCAGGGAGGGAGGTCAGAGCAGGCAGAGACCCAGACAGGGGGGCCAGGCTATGGTGAATGCTGCATGTGCATTAAGTAAAGCCTCAGTGACGTGAGTTAAGAGCGGCAAGGCAGCCACAGACACACACGATCATAGAAAACCGTGTTTTTGAGGTGTGGCCCACTGTCGGATCACAGCAAGCCGCTTTATCAAACCTCTGCCTGTACTTTGAGCTTGAAAATGATGCCTTGTAGTGAGTTGGCTTCGATTTGGGAAAGAGACAGACACAAAGGGAGAGACACTTCACCCCCTTTGTAATCAATGTGACCAGGGGAGAGAGCTGGCCAGCAATGTCCAGGATCCAAAGTCTAAGACTCCACATCAGTGGTGGCAAGGGAGACAATGGGACAAAAGGGAGATCAGCTGGAATAACAAGTAACACCTTCAACAGAAGAGTCATTTCTTTTCTTCTTCGATGACTCTGAGCCCTGGAGAAATGCCACAGCAATTTATAGAAAGAACAGCTAAAGGTAGACAGGGCCTAGATATTATCTCTGCCAGCTCGCGTTAGTTCGTTTGGTAAACATGTTGCATTTCCAAGTTGACATGGTTTAATAATAACTGTCAATGCCGATGATAAATGCCATCGTGATGGCGCAAATACCTTTCTGGGCTTAGGGAGGTGGTGTGGTGGGGGCTGACTTCCTTGTCTCCCGTCCTTTGGGCTATTATTAATAATGATGATGGTAATTCACATTTGTGTAGCTTTGTGATTTCAGAGAGCTTCCGGCTCTCCAGGAGCCCCTATCTACTTTACCGCATTTGTTCCCTCCACACTGTGCAGTATCTGTGGTGGCCCCTCTGGAACCTGTAGTTGGACAAGGTCAGAAAAGGCCAGACGACTCGGGGCTTTGCATCAAGCAGGAACCACAGACTAAAATGGCTACAGAATACAGGCAGGTACAGAAACTAAGAAGGAGGGAGGAATGAAGAGCAACAGGGAATGGTGGGGTCTGTGGCAAACCAGAGTGCATGCCCCACTGAAAGGCGGGCCAGCTGTGCTTAACTTGTACCTGCCAACTGCTTCCATGTGGAAACACAGGCTCAACGCTCCAGATCTTCCGATATACTGAGAGGGACTGAAAGGCCAGATACTATATAAATCTCCCAATTATTAAATGTTTACAACTGATTTTTTTAAAACATCATACCAATTGAACAAAATACATCTGAGGGCTGAAAATAGCCCTTGGGACCCCAGCTTGTGACCTCTAGAGCCACACCCAGAGGGGTTAAGTCGAAACTTTGTGGAATTGACAAAGTGTCTCCGCTGTGAACTTCCTGCATGTAAATCTCCATCTCAGAGTCTGTTTCCAAAGAACACAAGCTAGGAGTTGATATCAAGAAGGATCCCAGGCATCGGATTCTAAAATGTGCTCTGGAGTGGACTCTCCCACTGCTGGCTGGCAGGCAGAGCCCCGCGCCTGGTGGAATGCTAACAATACAACTGTTAGCCTTCCCGCGAGAGATGACCTGGGGTAGAGCACCAGTGGAAAGGTGGATGTGACAGCTCGGGAGTTTGAGAAGTTCGGGAGAAGTCCTATCAGGTCTGGGACTAAAATATATGGAGACAGAGAGAGAAAATGGATTCAACCCCAAATCCCCAGCACAGGACATGCCCAGAGAATAGGGTTCGGTCATTTATGCTGAGAAATAGTCCCCCTTTTGGGTTCAGTCTCCTTGCTTGCAAAAAGGGAATCTTTTCCTGAAATTCTCCAAGTCTAAAGATGGTAGGCAGATGAAGAGATGGATCGGATGGACAGACAGTAAGACTCCTCACTTTCTCATCTCAATGGGACAGCCAGAAGGAGGGCAAGACCCATCAACACCTCCCATGGGCCTCAAGAGAAAGAGTCCAGCACCCACAAAATAGCTCCAATTATGCCACGATCAGCAGATGCCCTCAGAGAGGCAAAAGGACCAGACCAGTGCATGACTTGGCCAAGCCTGTGGTGAAGTGAGCATTATTCACTCCTGCCCAAGGAAGGCCAGAAGAGGCCTGGGGCTCCAGCCATGAGCCTTCGAGCCCTGTTGGTCACCACCCACCCAAAACCCTTCTGTGGACTCCCCAACAATAGGTTCTGAGGCTCACAAGATGCAGCTCAATGTCCTTACTGATTACAAGGCACTTTCTCATCCATCATAACCCAAGACCATCACAAGAGCCACGTGAGGCCTACAGGCCATTTCCCCCATTTTACTAATGAAAGGCCTAAGGCTCTGGTAACTCAGTGGCTTGCTTCAGGTCCCATAGCTGGAAAAGACAAGCAGGATTTCAAGCTCTAGCCTCTGGCTTTCGTTCCTCTGCTCTTGAACACACCCAGAGCTCACGTGAGTGGAGACTATGTGTATGGCAGACAAGCCAGGTAAGGAAGCATTCAAGTTCCTATCTCCACCTAGTGGGTCCCAACTTGACTCACGGTGTCTTTACCCAATCCAGCTTCTACATCCGCATTCCCATCCCCACCCCAGGCCTTACCTGGGCCCTTCCAGCCCACAAACATACATTCAGCCTCTTCCTCATACATCTAGCCCCTATCATTCCTCCAGGCTCTGTTGGAGGCCAACCTCTGCCCTGGTGGCCCTTCCAGATGGCTGCCTCCGTCCCTGAACTTGGCCTCTGGTTTCTGACAACCGAGGGTCTCAGGCTTAGCTCAAACAACCTCTTCAGGGCCCACAATCCCTAAGTGTGTATTTTAGGGAGCTTTCGTTATACTTCATTAAGGCATAAAGGCTCCTGGCTATATAGACTAGCAGCTCCTTACACATGGGATAGGGATGAGTTATGGATCTGTGTTATGGACTGAATGTGCCCATCCCCAAAACTCCTATGCTGAAGCCCTAACCCCCAATGTTGTATTAGGAGATGAGGCTGCTGGAGATTAGGAAGAGATGAGGTCATGAGGGCGGGGCCCCCACCATGGGATTAATAACCTTATAAGAAGAGGAAGAGAGTTCTCTCTCTTTCTCAGCCATGTGAGGACATAGCGAGCAGGTGGCCATCGGCAAGGCAAGAAGAGTCTTCACGAGGAACCAAACTGGCCAGCACCTAGATCTTGGACTTCCAGACTATAGAGCCGTGAGAAATCAACCTTTGTTGTTAAGCTACCCAGTCTATGGTATTGTTACAGCAGCCCAATCCGACTAAGACAGGCTGCTTTCCATCACTGAATGATGCCCAGAACTGTGCACACAGCCAATGTAGACTTTGTTCAGCACCACATTCCTGCATCACCTTTGGGAGTCTCAGGCCAGAGAGACGCAGATTGGGAATGGTGGGGGAAGAGGAGGAAGGATCAGACAGAAGCTGTCTAGACACAGCCTCCTGGCAAAGGCCCTGAGCGCAGCCGGCCACGTCTCTCTGGCACTCCGTGCCTGCTCGCATCCCTGCCAACCCCAACCTAACAACCACCCAGCCCTCCGCCCGCTCTTCCCTCGGACACTGTGAGGGTGGGAAGCACTTTCCTCGGCACGCCCAGGACAGCCAGATGGCACCTGACAGCAGCCCAAGGAGCCAGACCCTGCCCACCTAGATCCCAAGGGCTGTATGATCTCAGCCTAATCCACAAATCAGATCCTCGGGAGAGTCAGAGGAAAACTGAGCCTCCCTGCCAGCTGGCCATGTGGTAGTCCTGAATGTTCAAAGATCCTGGAACATGGGAAGAGGTGGGATCAGGCCTTGAAGAGACCCAGACCAACTCTCTCTCTTCCATCCACGTCTCCCATTAACAAGCCAGAGAAGGACCCTAGCAGGTCTGAGGGAAGAGGTTGAGGAAAGGCATTAAAGAGAAAGCAAGGGCGAAGAGACCAATATGAAAGATATACGCTCATTATCGCTCATACGTCTTATGCTTTGGTAACCTCATTTCAAGAAAATAACCTCTTAGGGACAGTTGGTTAAGCATCTGCCTTCAGCTCAAGTCACGATCTCTGGGTCCTGGGATCGAGCCCCACGTTGGGCTCTCTGCTCAGCAGGGAGTCTGCTTCTCCCCTCACTCTTTCTCTGTGCTCCACCCCCACCCCCGCTCTCAAATAAATAAAATTTTTTAAAAAGAAAAAAAGAAATTATTAGAGCTGCCCCTGCCCTGTCTTTTTGGATTTACATGGGGTCTTTTTAAGAGTACTTCACCTGGATAGAAAAGCCACCTTTGCAGCCATGGAGCTGTGGCCATATTATACTGATTTTGAGATTTGCACAGCAAGGGAGCTTATGTTTCTGGGAGAAAGGGCAGTTTGGTACTGGAACTCCAAATTTGGCTTCACAAATATCACCGTATTTCACTCTTTTTATTCTGGTCAAATGTAATTTTTGTATAGAATACAGCTGAAACATAACATTGTCTAAGTTTACAGTGTCCAACTTTTATGTTGTAATAGCATCGCCACCTTAGCATTGCCTTATACCTCCAGCACGTTATTTAACCCCTCACACTTTACTTGACCTCTTTCAGGGCATGCGCTAAAGAGAGGCTGTGGCTGCACTCTTACATCCCTGCCCCTTTCTGAGCAAACACCAGGCCAGCACTCTGCCCCGTCAAAGTTCCTATGAAGATGGTAAGCTCAATGGTCAAGGGCAATAGTAAGGTCCAGATAACTCAGGAGACAGTGGACTCCAACATCCTCTCGATCTGGGACCTGCTGCAGATCCTCAGTGAGAATGTGCTGTGTTAGGAACTCTTTGCTTTGACATGGGTGTTTAAACCAATTCTCTCGAGTGGTGGTGATGACTGATTACTCCACAAAACAACACCAGCGACAATGAGTGTCTCTAGTGGGCTCTACGCATCAGCCCTTGGCCAGCCAACAGCAAGTGAGTAGTTAGTGTGGGTGGCACGAAGGAGAAACACTAACTAATCTTTGAAGCTCCTGTGTTTGCATTGGACAAAAAGAAGCCAACGCCTGAGGAAGAGATCCTCAGCAGCAGAGCTACTCAGGCTAACCGTGAACAACGAGACTGAGAAAAATAAAGAAATGCTTATTTCACCTGCTGGTCCAGAAAGGTTCTCCCCGATGCTACATGGGGATACAGGCCCTGACAGACGCCTGAGGGTATGTGGGCTGTCCGTGACAGACATGGAATTCCATTTAGGATCTGTCCTGACACCCTCACTTTTTAGACTTCCTGCCTCCAACACCAGTTGACATTTAGGGTTTGAAAACTGATGTACAGTTCCAGAAGCCTTTGTGGCTACAGCTCGCAGGGAGCACATGTGTCCAGCTGGTCGGTGCCTAAGCAGTTATAAATCCAGGTGTAGACAAGCGTGCGCCATTAGTGTCGGCATTCAGAGTGAAGCAGGCACGTGACTGCCTGAGCACCCACTGATAGGGGAGATCCACGCAGTGATCCTGCAGGCAGGTGTCCCCCAGAGTAAGGGGGCCTCCCCCCGCCGGCTCCATTCTCTCCAGGCCTGCCTATCGCTACGCTCCTCTGAGGTGCACCTGGTTAGTAAGTCTGATCCTGGTTATCAGACTAGTGCCAACCTGCCTCCAGCCCCGCCGCCTGCCATCCCCACTGAATGTGGAAGGAAGAGACACTGTCTGTGACAGTGTGTCTCAGTGCGGTAGGCAATGTGGGCTTTGGAGGCAGCTGTCTGGGGCTAAATCCCGCCCTGTCACTCTCCATGACTTTTTACAAATTAACCTCCCAGGATCTAAGTGTCCTTCTCCGTAAAACAGAACCTTGGTGGCAAGAGGCAGTGAGGGAGCTCCCCCAGGCCTCTTTCATGGGGACACCAATCCCCCTCGCGAGGGCTCCATCCTCATGAACTCGTCTCCTCCCAAAGACCTCACCGCCTACAACCATCACAGCTTGTGCCTTTGAGGGGAGCGGGGCACAGCCGGTCAGTCAACAGCAGCAGCCGAGACTTTGCCGACGGGGCCCAGGTGGCCACAAGGGATGGCAGAGGGAATACACAGTGGACTTGGGAGACTACAGGGCTGGGGAGCTGGTGGGAGGGGGTCGGGGGGAACACAGTCAGTCCTGGCCTCCAATCCCCGCTCGACCACTTACTGGCTGTGGGACCCTCTGGTGGGACCCTCTGGTGAGCCCCTCACCCTCTCTGAGTCTCTGTTTCCTCAACTGCAAGACGGAGACAGTAACCTGTGAGTGTCTGTGAAGATATGAGGAGTTTTTGTTTGTGGCACCAACCCAGGGACACATTCAGAGGACATTCAGGGCTCTTTCCTGGCTGTAAAAACTGACCTTGAGAAAAAATGAAAGTGGGCCTGCCTAGTCGTGACAGACTACTGCTTTTTCTCATAGCCTGACATGATACAGACACATCTGATGAAGAAGCCGGCGGGCACTAAAATGTCAACTCTAAGATAATTAGTAATCACTGCCAGTCCAGCCTGGTCCCAAGGAAGCCCCTGCATGGCCATCCCGGGCCTCTGAGCCAGACTCCCAGAGCCCAGCCTTCTGCTTTGGCTCATGCTGGGACTCTGTCTCCTAGGGAAAGGAGTTTGATACAAGAAAGAACTTTCATTATCTTTGCCCAGAAGCACAAGTGACTGCCTACAAAGAGCAAAGCTATGAATGAAGGGCAGTGAGAAATAAATTATTGTGTTTCCTCCCTGGTGGATAGTCCACTTAGAAATGGGTAGATTCAGAGAATTGTGTCTTTGTCTGTTCCCTTTACTTCTACAATCTCAGAAATGAACAGATGCCCGACCCTGACTCCATCAGTTGACTCCCATCACACACGGGGCAAGCCTACATTGGGCCAAGTTCAAACGCAGGACCATGTTTCCACCAAGCCTCTTACAACCAGAGAAAGCTGGGAGCTTGGGTAAGTCCATCAGGAGTGGGAGTGTTCCTCCCCACAGCCCACAACCCTGCAGTTCTCTAAGCCTCTGCCTCTTTGATTCTGGAATTCAGAGCAGCACATTTGTTCATTTACTCAGTATTTAT
>CM052805.1:11124155-11169531 GCA_028533885.1 Nasua narica | reverse complement strand
TGTCTCTCCACCACGTGAGAACATAGGGAGAAGGAAGCCATTTGCAAGCTGGGAACAGAGCTCTCCCTAGAACCTGACCACACTGCTACCCTGATCTTGGACTTTCAGCCTCCAGAGCTCTGAGCAATAAATGTTCATGGTATTTTGTCATGGCAGCCTGAGCTAAGAGGGCTGATGTCAAACCAACCACAGCCCAGCCCTTAGCCAGCTCGTCCAGCCCACCCAGCTGTGTGGGGCAAGATCCTTTCTCCTCCTTGGCCTTTCAGCCTCGCTGATGCCTAAAGGGTCTTCCCACCTGGCAAGCCCATCCCTTCATCCCCATAGGACTCACATGCCTCAGTGAATGTCAAACCTACGTCCCGGCAGGAGAGGACGGCTCCTCTGCAAAGGAACACAGCGGCCGAGTGAAGGATCACAGCTTTGGAAAACGTGAGTTCAAATCCCAGCTCCATACTAACTAGTTGGGTGGCTTTGAGAAGACCTGAACCTCAGTTTCCTCTTCTGAGGGGTGGGGATAACGTGATCCACTCCACTAGGATCACTAAGAGAACTGCACGAGGTGCCAAACATAAAACCAGCACGGCACCTGGCACATAGTCAGTGCCGGATAAGGGGTAGCTGTTAATAATAATTACAACAATAATAACACGCAATTCGTGGGATTGAATGTCGCTTCACTCAGCAAATTTTTTAATGAGCACCTACTATGTGTCAGGCACTTGGGCATACAGCAGGCCACGAGACACACGTGATTCCACCTCCATGACGCTTCTGTAATACAACAGAAGAAACAGACTTAGGGCATAAAAAAAAAAAAAAAAGGGGGCGCCTGGGTGGCTCAGTTGGTTGGGCGACTGCCTTCGGCTCAGGTCATGATCCCGGAGTCCCGGGATCGAGTCCCATATCGCACTCCCGGCTCTGCGGGAAGTCTGCTTCTCCCTCTGACTTTCTCCCCTCTCATTCTCAGTCTCTCACTCTCTAATAAATAAATAAAAAAATCTTTAAAAAAAAAAAAAAAGAACATACTGGTGAAAAATCACATATAAAAAGTTTGAAAGGGTTGAAGAGTGCTGTGAAGGAAGAAGGAGGCTTCTGCGAAATAATCTTCTAGTTGAGCATCAGAGAAGGCCTCAGAGGATATTTCAACCGAGATCTGGGGTGTGAAGGAGGCAGCCAGGCAAAGAGCAGAAGGGATAAGCCTTCCCAGTACAGAGAGCGGCAGCGCATGTGAACATGGACAGGCTGGGGAGGGCTGGGCACGGCCCGGCGGGTGCGGTGAGGCCCCTCAGGCCGGAAGCAGCAAGGGAGATGCAACTAGAGAAGTCAGCCGCGAACACGGCACACGGTGTCTGCGAAGCCATTTCTAACTTATTCTGTAAAGAAAGGGCAGCAGGCACTCAAGGTAAGCACATAGCACGGTGGCTGGTACACAGTAAGAGCTCAAAAGAGGTGCGTTCACTTCCCTCCCTTGGAACAGCCAAAATAAATTAAAATGGCCCCTCTGCTTTCAATTTTTGGATTTGATTTTGCCTTGCCACTGTTTCTTTAAAGAGTGTCCACAGACCAGGGGGCGAGGGGGATGAGATGGAGAAGGGGATATGAACAACGAGCTCAAAATCAAACAACCAGAAGCTCCCGGCTGGAAATTTTCTCTCTAGATCTCTGCAGGAATGGCCACATCAGTGCAACCGCAGGAGAAAGAACTGAAGTCAGCAGAGCTTAGAATTCCTTCTCCAACCAAGACCCAGATGCCAGGCAGGTAGTAAAGCTGCCCCCATTCCGCCTCCGCAGGCTGAGGATGGAGACTGCCAACTCCCTCCTGACACCAGTCCAATCCCTCAGAGCCGTAAGGCTGAAGCTATCAGTCTGACCACGATGATGCCAGGAAAGCAAAATGTATTGTTGGCAAAATGCTAGAGAAGAGGAAGGGAGGAAGGAAGGGAGGGAGGGAGGGAGGGATGGAGGGCGGGCTGGCAATTGGTTAGGAGAAAGCCCAGCCTCAGTCTATGACAATCATCCAGCATGAATTTAGGTGTGACCCAGGCCCTTCTCGGAATTTTAAAATTCATTACATTTTATTTATTCATTCACTACCCACATAAAACTCACAGTAAACTCCAGGAATATGAATAACAAAATTATTAAATATAAATTTTAAATCAGGACTTGGAGAAAAATAATTTAGAGTAAGAGGTAAAGGCAGGAAAAGAACAGGATGGAAGGTAGAAAAAAGATTTATAGGTCAGAAAGTCAGTTACTGGATCTAAAAATGCAGATCTGAGTTCCCTGGAGGCCAAGTCAAAAAAAAAAAAAAAAAAAAAGCAGCAGACGCTGTTCTCATAGGCTACAAGGAAAAAGACACTCGACTCTAGGACCAGCACTATCCTGACATTTGACCCCATAGAAGTGATTTAACCTCTACTTGGACTCAGTTTCCTCCTCTCCAAAAAGGACTGAGAAACTACTCAATCTTTGTGACTCCCTCTTTAGGTAATAAAAAACCAAGAATGGCTGATCTTCCAGTCGAGGCTCTGAAATAAGATTCCCAAACTCAGAGGTCTCTAAGGACTAGTCACTAGCAGAAATGAGGGAAGCCGTGTGGGCATAACATAAGGAGTAGTGGTGAACCAAAGAGCCCATGCACTGTTCGAAGGGGGCAGCTGCTTCTCACCTCGTCCAGCTGATTACTGCCCTACAGGAATGTGGGCCCACGGTCTGATATTTTTTTTCACAGTCTAATTTTTAAGAGGAGCTCAAAATCAGGATTTTAAATGTAAACTCTTCTAACATGTAAATGTTTACTTTTAATTCAAATTTACTAAAACAGTGTACAGATCAAACATAGGAAGGCCAATTCTAGAAAGAAATAGCACATCTCTCTAGCGCCTTACAAATGGATTTTTCTACCTTCAGGTTAAATTGCAGTCACCAAGACCCCATCTTCCCCCAGCTAAGCATCTCAAAGAAACATAGGATTCTTTTTGAATCCCAATCCACACACACCGCTGGGTTCCCACTGTGTTTTAGGGACAACGAAGGATACACCACGGTGATAAACAAGTCTCCACCAAGAGGCCAGACAGGCCCGACGGTGTGCTCCATCAAGAGGCTGGCTGGCTCCCAGGAAGTTCTCAAGGTTTGGTGATGTCGGCAGAAATCAGCCTTTTCATCAACAAGTTCAAAGCATATAGCTAGATTTATTTCTACCAGGAGCCAGAAAACACCCATTCCTCTCCAAATTCTTTTCCCTCTGTCTAGCCTCCTGGAAGAAGTTTTCCTCATGGAGCCCTGCCACTCCGTCCATTGCCAATTCTATTCAACAAGCACCTGCCAAATGCCCATTGGATATGAGTGCTGTTCTAAGAGCTGGGGGAGTCAAAATGAATGAGACCACTCATCCACATTCCAAGTGTGAGATACAGATGCAACTGAACTTATCCTAGACAGTATTTTAACTGACAAATAGCTAACGAATAAAATGGGAAAAAAAAAGAATAAAATGGAAAGTGAGTTAACAGGGGTTTGAGTTGGAATTCTCCCAACCACTAGCTATGTTACCTCGGGCAAGTCACCTACCCTCTCTGTGTTTATTCCCTCATCTATTAAAAAAAAAAAAAAGGGATATAACATCACCTAACTTACAGTTGGCTGGAAACAGGACTAGTCCATATTGCACCAAAGGTTGTACAGTGCACAATTCCAAGGGGCGCTAGACATAGACTATGCCGCAAATGGCTCCCCCTGGAGTTGTGCAGTACCCAACATGGACAGCTGTATAGGGCAGCCCTGGTTGGAAGGAGAAAATACCCCATATGAGACAAAGCAGAGTCTCTAGCCCATTATACGGGCTCAACAAATGAAACTGTTGCACACACAGAAACCAAAGGGAAAATAAAACCTAGCTTTCTTAACTTCTCTTTTCCACCATCTTTTCAACAAGAACCTCACCGCATAATATGAAGCACTGCTGAACAATCAGGGTCCCTCAACTCAAGCTGAGCCGTTCCCATCCATCAATCAGGTGCTGAGCTTTCTCCTCCAAGAAACACAGGTACCAGTCCTCAAGCCTTGATTTATGCCACTGCCTTTCCTGTCGTCTGCGGTACATGTCCCTCCGTCCCACCTGGCCCAGTCCTAGCTCTGGATTCAGGTTGCTGACGACAGCTTGGCAGTCCACACTCTCCCTTGGTTCACAGTGATTGTCCAGGAGGTGTGCTCAGAGTCTGCAGCCCCAGGTTTTCTGTTCCTTTTAAGCTTCGAACTGATTATCGCAAAAGCTTAAATACAGCTGGCTTAAATCTTGCCTGCTCATTTTGGAGGTGGTAGAGGCCAGGTCTCTTTCCATCACAAAGCAACAGAAACGCACCTGGAATCAGTTAAGCCAAGGTGAATTTCATCGTTTCATACCTTCAAGAGTCCAGGGGTAGAGCTAGGTTCAGGAACAGCAGGATTCAAGAGCACAAACAATACCGTGGGATTGGCTTCTAATCTTTTTACTCCACGTGGCGGCTTCTTTTGACCCCAGGTGTTAAACCAGGAATAGATGCTTCCAGCCAAGGGGGCGGGGGAAAAAAAGCAAACGGGAGCAGAGGGATATGGGTCAAACACTCCCGGAGTGCAATCTTCAGCACCGGTCACGCTCTCCTCTTCATTTGGCCACCTCAGCCCTGCAGAGGGCTTGCTTCTTAACCTCTGGTCGCAGCTTGTTGCTCGAGGTTATTCAGAAGGCGAGCCGGCCGGCTGGCTCGGGCAAAGGCAAGCTGCTCACCCGTCCCTCGTCCTGCCCTTCTTGAGGATGCAGGCTTGAGAGGGTATCTTGGTGTTGATACCACGTGGAGCGCAGAGGTGACTGAACCCCACCGGGGCCTCTAGAGAAATTCCGCAGGGGCTGGCCCGCAGGTGCCAGAGGTATTTGTCTTGCGGCCGCCCAGGCCAAGCCTCCTCGGTAAGTTCCCTCGCCTTTTAAAACCGCCACCTACCCTTGTGGAGTGGCCTGCGTCTTCCTTCGGCCTCTCCTTGCCTTCAGAGGGCACTTTTGAATTTCACTGTGACAAATGCCGGGGTTGGGGCTCACACAGCTTAACCTGAGATCAACCTCCACCTTCTGGAACCCCAGGAAGCCACCTCCTCTCCCGCCCACAGCTCACACAAACCCCGCCTCTTCCTGTTTCCTAGGCCCTAGTGCCCGGCGCTCATTTCCGGTCCGAAGGAAGCGGTCAGCTCTCGTGTCATTGGTGGAGCGTATTTGACTGTCAGGCCCTGCAGCCAATGAGTGATCAAGTTGGTTCCACTCTCAGCTCCACCAACCTCTCCTGAAGGATTCTTTCATCTTTCAAGAGTCTCTCGAAGGTTTTTTTGTTGCGAGTGAGAGAAGCCCGACTCCTCGGTAAGATACTGGAGAATCTGTATTACTCTTACTACTTTAATGGTTACTGTCACTATTAGATATAACATTGTTATTATTTGACATAATAGTATTATCAGTAGTATATTAAGTTATTAGTAGATGAAATAACTACTGTTATTTCTATTATTAGACACAGTAATAATAATATTATAGTGGTTCCAGTATCAGCCCCACTAACTTCTTTTGAAGGACTCTTTCGTCTTTGAAGAGTCTCTCAATGCTTTTTGTTCCAAGTGATAGAAGACCAATTTACCCATAAGATACTGAAAATTTCTGTGTTTTGTTTTGTTTTTAACGTAGGCTGCACACCCACCGTGGAGTCCAACATGGAGCTTGAACTCACGACCCTGAGATCCAGATCTGAGCTGAGATCAAGAGCCAGGCATTTGGGGGCGCCTGGGTGGCTCAGTTGGTTGAGCAACTGCCTTTGGCTCAGGTCATGATCCCGGAGTCCCGGGATCGAGTCCCATATCGGACTCCTGGCTCTGCGGGAAGTCTGCTTCTCCCTCTGACCTTCTCCCCTCTCATTCTCAGTCTCTCGCTCTCTAATAAATAAATAAATAAATAAATCTTTAAAAAAAAAATTAAAAAAAAAAAAAGAGTCAGGCATTTGGGCAGCTGGGTGACTCAGTTGGTTAAGCAACTGTCTTCAGCTCAGGTCATGATCCCAGAGTGGATTGAATTCCACATGGGGCTCTGAGCTCCACAGGGAGTCTGCTTCCCCCTCTGACCTTCTCTCCTTTCATGTTCTCTCTCACTTTCTCTCTCTCTCTCAAATAAATAAATAAATCTTAAAAAAATAAAAAAAAGAAAGTCAGGCACTTAACCAACTGAGCCACCCAGGCAGCCCTAAAATCTTTAATTATTATGATTACTACTTTAATTATTACTATTCCTAGTAGATACAATACTGTTCGTTAGATAAAATAATAGAATTTAGTAGTAGATTATAATTATTAAATATAGGGACGCCTGGGTGGCTCAGTGGGTTAAAGCCTCTGCCTTCAGCTCAGGTCATGATCTCAGGGTCCTGGGATCGAGCTCCGCATCGGGCTCTCTGCTCAGCAGGGAGCCTGCTTCCCCCCTTCTCTCTGCCTGCCTCTCTGCCTACTTGTGATCTCTCTCTCTGTCAAATAAATAAATAAAATCTTAAAAAACATTAATTATTATTAAATATAATAACATACCATTAGATATAATATTATCATGGTTACCAGGTACTTTGGGGTGGAGAAAATGGGGAACTGCTGGGCAAAGGGTACAAACTTCCAGTAATAAGACAATAACTTCTGGGAAGCTAATATACAGCATGGTGATTATAGTTAATAATACTGTAGGGGTGTCTGGGTGGCCCAGTCGGTTAGCATCCATCTTGATTTCCGCTCAGGTCATGATTTCAGGGGCCAGAGATCGAGCCCCAGGTTGGGCTCCACGTTCGGTGGGGAATCTGCTTGCGGATTCTCTCTCTCCCTCTTGCTCTGCCCCTCACCCTCCCCCAATAAGTAAATAAATCTTTTTAAAAATAATACTGTATTCTATACTTTAAAGTTGCTAAGAGAGTAAATCTTACATGGTCTCACCACAAAAAAGAACTGGTAATTATAGGACATGGTGGAAGTGTTAGCTAATGATATGGTGCTAATGATTTTGTATGATATATAAGTGTAACACATCAACACATTGTATAACTCAAACTTACATGTCATATGGCAATGATATCTTGATAAAGCTGGGGAAAATAACATTATATAGAATTAGTAGTAGTAGATATAATAACATTATTGTTGTTCTTTTTAGGAGGAAGAGGAGAAAGAGGGAGAAGGGACAGATAGGAAGCATTTAATACCTCACAGGTGCTAGTCCAAGCACTTTGCTTTTATGTATCTCTTTGCTTCCTCACAAGAGTGAGGAAGTATTCTCATTGATCCCATTTTACAGATGACAAAAACCGCTGTCACACACCTAGTCTGTGAGTCAGGATTTGAACCTGGATGGGCTGGCCTCAGAGGCTGCACCCATCACCATTTGACTATAATAAAAGGGAACGTAATCGGAAGAGCACACGTGTGAAATGAGCACCTGCATTTCAACAGTATGTACCCTTCAGCTCTGCTTCTGTCGATTTTTTCCTTCTCAGAGAGGATGAGCTTCTGTCCTATTGGCCGGTGCTGAGGCCCCCTACAACTGCCAGCCTCATGACTCAGCCTCCACCACAGAGAAGCACTGGTAGACATGCTCTCCATTTCCAAGTTCAAAATGCCAAGAAAGGCTCTCTCTGATTGACCCAGGATGGGTCAGGTGCCACCTCTGGGCCAGTCACCTGTGGTCAGGGGGCCAAAGTACTGTCATTTCAGGGCTTTGGTGTCAGATCAACCAATGGCAAGCGGGAGCAGGAACCCACTAGGGGGTCAACATGGCAGGGATGAGAAAGGGGGGTAAGAGTCATTCTCCTGAGAGGGGAGATGTGCTGGGGACACTGGCACTTATTTGATCCCGAGAGCAAGGGAAGCTTGTGAGGAAGCCTCACTGGGAAAAAGCCAGTTAGCCGAGAATTGAGGCCCGCCCAGCTGTGGCCCTTCTGACATCTGGTCCGGATGCTGGCCATCATTCCTCCAGAAGTGCACGTGCAGCTTTAATGAGGAACTAAAGGGAACAGTCCTCCCGGACTCCCAGGAAGGGGCATTAGCATGCATGACCATCTTGCTTTGCCTGCCTGCATGAAATATGAAGGGGGTCTTTGAAAACACATCCAGGGCGTTTAGCAGACGCTCCAGAACCACTCATCTGAAAACACTGCAAACGAACGCCGGACTCCTTGTGCGATCTGTTCTGGTCCACAGCTGCAATTTGGGCCGGAGGTGGGCTGAAGTGACATTGACTTCCACATTATCCTCTTTGTCAATTCTGCTGCCTTCTTCCAACCCCTCCCCTTCCCTCCTGATTTACATCTTAAGGCCCCCAGGGCCTGTGGGGCAAGAAAGCAGGCTCTACGACTGGTCGGAAGTGGGTGTGAATCGTGGTGTTTCCACCCACCAGCCGGGTGATCTTGGGCAAGCTCTCCAAACTGTCTGGACCTCAGTTTTCCCACTGATAAGTGGAGCTAGGAATGTCTTCCTTGGAAGGCAGTTAAGAGAATTACAGGTAACACAGGAAAAGTTCTAGAGTAGTCGGGAGAGAATGACTATGTTGCAGTGTTGGATAAATCCCCAAATATCAGCAGCTTGGTTCCACAAAGGTTTTTCTGACTCATTCCCATCCACGAGAGGAGCCCTTCTGTGGTAGTAAAGAATAAATGCAGGTCACCAAGAGATGTTAACACCAACAGAGGGCAGATGGACAGACATACAAAGCCTCTTGTTGTCACTGAGTCCCTAGTCTCTGGTGCATGCAGCAATTCCCTCCATTCCATAAGCCACTTCGATCTAGCTCTTCTTCGGCACGCTTTGGGCAGGTTTGGTCACATGTAACGGAAGAGATGTAACCAGTACGGTGAGACATGGGGGATGTCAAGAGACCCCTTGCTGAGTGCTCACTACATACCAGGCACTGTCAGTCGTGTTTCCTGAGCACACTGCAGGCACTGTTCTAGGCACTTCAAAGTAGATCAATCTTTACGGTGAGCTTCACACTTCCCCTGTGCCGAGTTAACCTTCACCCTTGCCTGTGAGTCAGTTATTAATGCCCTGTGTCTAAATTAGGAAACCAAAGCCTGGGGAAGTTAAGTCATATGCAGCCTTCATTGGGGCTGCCCCAGAAACAGACATGAGGCAAGGATTCAAGTACAAGTAGTCGATTAGGGAGGTGCAGAAGATACCTGTAGGGAAGTAGGGACGTGACCTAGGGAAGAGAGGCAGCCAACTACAGACTATTCTCGAGACACCTCCGGGTATGGGCTCCGCAGCTTCGTCGTGTTAGGAAACACTGTATGTCAGTGAGAGACACGTATCTCAGAGTTCCCCCCCCCCCCAGCCATGAGGCCAGGGAGCCAGGTACATACCCACCTGTCAGTCCTGGGCTGGGGGATGCTCTCAGGAACAGAAATTCCCAGACGCTGCCAGCCTCCCCTCTGCAGAGACAGAGTTGCATTCCAGAGCTTTGGAGAAAGCCCTCAGATGAGGAAAGGCAGATACGCCAGCCCCCAGAAGTTGACCAACCCTTACTGATGGAGCAAGGCACTAGCAGGAGTGTGTGGTCAATGTCTAACCACTGGTTCTCCAGGGGCGCCGGGGTGACTCAGTAGGTTGGGTGTCTGCCTTGGGCTCGGGTCATGATCCCCAGGGTCCTGGGATCAAGCCCCGTGTCAGGCTCCCCTGTTAAGCGGGGAATCTTTTCCTCCCTCTGTCCCTCCCCCACAAACACTCATGCTCTCTTTCTCTTGCTTTTTGAAATAAATGAATGAAATTTAAAACAAACAAACAAACAAAAACCCAAAAAACAAAAAACTGCTTCTCTAGACTAGGGAGGAGGAAGAGTCCAGATTTGTAATGTTTGCTGATTTCTACGGTATAAATACTCCCAAGACGGCCAATCTCGAGCTACCAAAGTGTGTCCATTGGCTTGCAACGTTCCTGAAATCAATGTTCACAAAATTCCTGAAAATTTGCCAGTTGACTCTTGGGAGGCAGTACTCATCTCCTCCGGCACACAGAGGAGCCAGAGGGATGTGGGTAGGGCAAGAGGAGTTCCTGTTACACATGCCGGAGTCACACAGCTATTGAGAGGACACCGAGGGTCCTTCAACACCGTGGGGTATGACCCCCAAATCCATGCTCTTCACACCCTACCATGGTGGAATCCTTCTTCCCTTTCAGCCTGCAGCTGGGCATAGATGGTGGTGATGAACAAGTATTGGGGAAGGGAAAGGAGAGGCTTGTGCTAAAAAGAGAGGGGCAAAGCTATATATTAATACGGAGAGGGACTTTCTGAATCGTCCAGTCTGACCCTAGGCTCTTCCTGATGGTATCCCATCTCAGTGACCATTCACATCTCCTTGCACAGCTCCTACGATGGGGAGCGCACCACTGCTCCAACAAAGGACCAGCTACGAAGAGTCCCACACCACCAGATACCCTCACACGGGGATTCCGGCAGCCAACTGCCTGTTAAGGCGAAGTCATTTCACTGTGTCCAAGGCAATGGATGGGCCCGGTGCTGGAGGAAGGCACTTGAAGAATGAGCAAGCCGCTGGATCGGACACATCCAGCAGATGAAGTGCCTGGTCCCCGACCAACTTAAGCAATGGCTCCTTTTGTCAAAGCCACTCACCAAAAAGGAGGCTATTACATGATAAATGCTGGCCTGGGTCAGACCAATGAAGCATCACGCACAGGGTTCTTCTCCGACAGGGCTCCGTGACTTCCCCCAGGGTGAGGAATGAAGGCAGTTGCTCCAGCTTGCCTGTGCATGAGAATCACCAGGAAGCTTCCTGGGCTCCTCCCCCAGAGAGTCCCACTCAGCAGGTCTGGGGCCCGGCGAGAGTCTGCATTTCTCTCCGGCTCCCAGGTGGCGCTGACGTAGCATTCCCCCTACACCTTGACAGCGCTGGCTGGAGCAGGGTCAGGAGCCATCGCTGGCCGGCCACCTCGGGGAGCCCTGGGGTCCTGGGCCACACCATGCCCCAATACCGCGGGCCACAGACAAGAAAAAGCGACGACCCCAAGCTTCAAGCGGACAAGCGTCTCCTAAGCGTTAACGTGACTGTTGTTCAAACACTTCTGCGGACATTCACTCAGCCCCTACTGTGCACCAGGCACAGGGCTAGGCCCTGGACGGGGAGAGAATGCAAGCGTCACTGAGCTAATGAGGGCTTTCCTCGGGGAGTTCGCAGCCAACGGAGGATCTCACATTCAGCTCCTGTGTGCCTGGCAGTGGGCTGGGGGCCGGGCATGCCACGTTGAACTAAAGACCAGGCTCTGCTCTGGGACCGCTCGAACCCTCGGGAAGGAGGGAGACTCCTCCACCCCCAACCAAGACTGGGAAGTAAAGCGGAACTGAGTTAGCAGGAAAAACAGACAGCCAACAGATCAGACGAACGGAGATGTTCAAAAGTCACAGAGACGCCCTTTAGAAGGAGAAGACAGCCAGGTGGAGCTGTGGGCTCGGGAGGAGTGACATCTTCGAAGGGACATCGGCAGAGGACTTGAGTATCCAGGGCCACCTGCCACTTTGTGAGTGAGCCCCAGGGCTGGGCACTCACCGGGTCCTCCCGACAACACCAGAGGTGGGACTCTCGGCTGACTCTGGTTTGCAGCTAAGGAAACTGAGGCTCGGAGCTAAGGTGACCTGCCCAAGATTCCACCACCAGGAAGCAGTGGGGCTTAGGGCTGCATGGCCCCCGAGTCGTACAGAGGCAGCGGCCCTGCTGGCAGCCAGCCTGGAGAGCGCCCCGAGCGTCAGGTCGGCCAGGGTGAGAGTCCCCACTACAGCTGGGAGATGGTGGGGCACGGTGGCTTGTGACTGAAGTCAAATCCTGGCCTCGTCACCCCTTAGCTTGACTCAGACAGCTTATTGGAGCTTCAGGGCTGGAGTGACCACATTTCAAGCACCTGACTGGCCCCTTCTGAAGACTGTAATGTTAAAACTTGCCAGACTTTCCTGACTCTTCTCCGGAGTCATCTATGAAGAACCGAGGGGTCCCCCAGGCAGGGCCATGTCAATTCGACCTCCACAGCACATCCTGTGTCCGTCCGCTTCTCTGCGTTTCCACGTCCACCACACTGGTCCAGGCTGCCACCATGTCTCCTCTGGCATAATCCAGTGACCTCCTGGCTGGTCTCCCTGCCTGGCCTCTTAATCCCCTGCAGCAGAGATCGGCCAATGGTGGCCCATGGGTCACATCTGGCCAGCCACCTGTGTTTGTAAATACATTTTTATTTTGGAACAACCCCACATCTATTCACGGATGTACCATCCAAGGCTGTTTCCCCACCACAAGGCCAGAGCAGTTGCCACAGAGACCACACGTGGGCCATGAGGCCTAAAGTGTATGTGTCCTGGCCTTTGGTGGGAAAGGTTTTCCAGTCTCTGCCCCGCAGTCCTTTCTCCTCACAGTCATCCTTCTGAAATGGCAATCAGATCATTTTCCTCCCCCGCTCAAGGTCCTTCAGTGGTTTCCAGGGGCCATTAGACAAATCTCAGGTCTCTAGCCCATCTGCAGTCGTAGGTGATCTCCCTCCTCTTGACGTCACTGGTCTTGTCTCTCTCACTCGTGCCCATCAGGATGTCCCAGCTGCCATTTCTTGACCACCTCCCCCTTCTTATTCCTACCCTGGTGCCTCTGCATGTGCTGTCCTCTCAGCCTGGAACGTTCTTCCCTCTGCTCTTTAGATGGCTGGCTCTTTCTCATCGCACAGGGCTCAGGTTGAATGCCACCTTCTCAGAAAGGCCTTCTCTGAATACCGGCCCCAATCTAGAATAGCCCCAGTCATCATCCCGTCACCCAGTCCTGTTTTCCTCTTGGCAGGTTCCACTAACTACAGTGGTTTCATTTATCTGTGGTTACTTGACCAATGTCACTCCTCCCACTAGGATATAAAGTTCCACGAGGGTGAGGTCTTTGTCTTGTTTTGATCCACCATATGTCCAGGGCCTAGACAACTGCCTGGCACATTACAGGTACTCCCTAAGTTTTTGTTCACCGAGTAAATGGTCTTGTCACTCCAGAGACAAAAGAAAGGGTTAAAATTACAGCAGGTATGACTTGGGCCATACACAAGCACTTCCTGCCGAATGGGTGAGACCTGGAAAGGCTATCATAATAAGCTAAAGAACCATTTCACAAGAACTAAATGAGAAAAAAAACCAAAAAAACCCTATTGCGCCCAATGCTGGCAACACCACGAGTATCATTGTAGATGGCCATCAGCCCTTTGGAAAGCAATAAGGTAATCAGTGTCAAAAGCCATAAAAAGTCTCACTCATTCAACTTGGTATCCCCCCCCCACTCTTGAGAATTTAAAGAAATAATTCAACAGTACCAAAAGGCTTTTGCATAAAGGTGTTTACTGTTTTATTATCTGAAAAAACCTGCAACCTAGCCAACTATTGGTGGACATAGCCCAGGACCATGATCATTAGGAAACTCGGTGGAGCCACATGGAAAAGGGATTATGATAAATGAAAGAAATAAAACTAGGATATATGTTATGGCTCTGAGTACGAAAACTACTTATGAACAAGGACTAGAAGAGAGCAAGAAAGAATGGTAATACTCACTATGTGCGGCGGAGACTGCGGGCTGCCCATCAGCTTTGGTCCTTCCCTTTCTAGAGGGCACGCAGCTCATCAGATTTCCCAGCAGCCCTTGCACCGAGGGAGCTGAGCTCAAGTCAAAGGAAGGGGAATGGAACCGATGTGCCACTTCCTGTTCTGGTCCATAAAATTCCACGTGTGCTCCACCGTGCTGTGTCCCCAGGGTGGCCTGGGAAGCCACATGTTGGAGATGGCACATATGCTGTGTGCTTGTGCCCCAGACAACGGTGTGTAACATAGACTAAGCCCTCGCTGTCCACCTGGGACCATCCTGAACTGTAACACACATCAGAAAGAAGCTTCTGTCGTGTGTGTGCCATCCGGTTTGGGGTCTGTTTGTTACAGCAATTTAACCAACCCTAATACCTCGATACGATGCTTGGTAGCCACTAGCTCTGGCTTTGGGGTCAGTGACACCACTTCGGATGATTTGTGTGCTCTTGAGAGGTCACCTGCCTGCTCTGAAACTCAGTTCCCTCATCAGTGTGAGCATCCAAAGAGAAAAAGACTGTAAACTCCTTAGCTCTAGGCCTAAGATAGTGAAGGAGCTCACTTGTTAGTTCTAAGGGTTCCATCCAGAAGCACAGCTACATCCTGTCCTTCCTTGGATTTTGGAGATGTTTGCCTAAGCTAGATCGAGCTGGGTCTCTAACCCTTGCAAACGTGAGTGCTGATTAATACCGCGCTGCTCCAAACATTCTTGTCTTCCGCCAACCCGTCCCCCCGGGCGGAGGTGGTCCGGACTGCACAAGCCCCGAGAGAGGCTAGCTCTCCCCGAGTCAGGGTTAGGACTGAGCCAGCGGCAGTAACTGATCCGATATCCTCTGCACCTTAGTGGCAGCAACAGGGCCAGAAACCAGGGCGACCCCAAAGCAGCCTGTCCCAAGACATGGCCCCCTCCCAGTGCTTACTCAGGTCAGGCCGTGCCGTTTTCCTGGATGGAGAAGTCACAGATCAGCAGGCAGTGGTCAGTGGGCTGTGCCCATTTCCCAGACCAGATGGCATCTCTGGAAGGCCCTCAAAGCCAGCGGAGGCCAATGGGTGCCTAAGAGGCCAAGAGGCGCAATATGGTGGGGATGGTCAAGAGTCCCAATGAACGAGGCATCCCAGTGCCCTCCTCGTTTGCCAGCTGGCCTCCACCTGACGGTTCCAGAGCAGCAGACAGGCTGGGCCAGCCCAGGCAGATGCACCAGCCCAGAAGCAGGGCTCATACATGCACACACATGGAGCCCCACACGTAAATGCATGGACACACAAGTAGTTGCATTCACCTATCACACATACAGATACACTTTCCAAACAGTGCCTTCTGATAGCACAACAGACAGCAGGGCCACGGTATGGCGTGAACGAAGTCCTGGAGTCTGATCCCAGACATTTTTTTTTGCATGGGTCAAGAGACAGAGATATTTGACAAAACTCTTGACCCCCACGATGTCCCTGCCTGCCTGCAGACCCCACCAAACCAGTTCCATGCAGATGACCCCTCAGACCCTTCCTCACTAGGATCCCCAGGGATGGACCATTCTTGGGCCACAAAGATCTAGGTCTGTGACCACAAGACACTGATGGCCTTGAGCCAGATTTCCTAGAAGCAGAGATGCAAATGGACTTGGGCAGATGTAGGTTTTTAAGGGAGGGCTTTCAAGAGAAGGGAAGTGAAGGCCCCACGAAGCCGAAGGGGAAGGAACCAAGAGAAAATGTGCTACGTCTGGCCTAGCTTGGTGTGATTCCGTTAGGAGCCCTTGATCCCGGACGGTGCCTCCGTGAGGCGGGGCCAGCAACCCCTGCTGCGGTACCAGTTAGTCACCGGAGCATGGCATCCCCCCCGGGGTGAGGCGGCTCCCATCTGGAGAGGGCAATTCTCTGAAACAGGGGACAGCCGTGAGCTCATAGCCACCAGCGCTCACAGCAGCTAGGGAAAGGGGAGCTGGGTAGCGCTTCAACTGGTGTCGGCGCCCGCGCAGACCATTGAAACTGTCTGACGCTCTGAAAGGAAGAGGAGAATTTGTCTCTACCCAGGGATGACTTCGGAGATACTGAACATCTGTCACGGCGTGGGCACGGACCAATCAACCCCCATGGCTGGGTGTAAAACAGGCCACAGCTGCACCGGTGGCTACGAGCTGAACGTCAGCCCTCTGCGAAGGGATGATTCCACGTAGCAAGCCCCGTCGCGGCTGCTCTGGACGCATCACTGGGCCGAATCCTCAGAAGCACCCTGCACCGCAACCATCATCCCGATTCTACTAAAGCTCAGCCTAAGACCCAGGGACATGAGGCAGCTCAGCCAAAATCAAACAGCCCAGGAAATAACAGAAACAGGACTTGCACTTGCCTCTGGCTGGCTCCAAAGCCAGTAAAAATTTCTACCCCGCCTCACTGGCTTGACGGAGATTTAAAAAGAAAGCTAGCAAAAGGAGCCCTGCTTCCAAGAGACGTGAGGGTCCCTCGGCGAAGCTGGGATCATGATTTTATTATGTTCACAGGGGAATGAAAGGGACAGGAAACAAGCAGTGCAGTGTGTGATCTCCTGTCATGTCAAGAGACATTCTTTTCAGAGAAATGTACATTTTGCAGAATCAATATGCTCCGAAGCCTCCAAAAGCCGGTGAAGACATACAGCCCCGACCCCTGCACGTGGCAGCTCTGTTACGACAGACCGGAGAAATTAAATTGAATCATCTGGAGCAAGTAGGTTGTAAACATTCGATATTCATGATCCATTGCAGTCCCAAAGAACCTTGGGCTTTGCCCAGCTGTGTGCTCTGTTGTTAAAAGACTGACTTGTCCCGAGGTGGGGATTCTTCGCCATTCCTGCTTAGGGATGATGACAGAACCCGGGTCCCCTCTGCAGGACCAGACAGACCGTAAATCTTTTGTAGGCCGTCCGATCTCTGTTGCAACAACGCAGTTCTGCAGTTGTCGCTCAGAAGGAGCTACAGACAATCCAGAAGTGAATCAGCATGGCTGTGTTCCAATAAAACTTTATCGAAAGCAAAGGGTGGCCAAATGGATGTGACCTTCAGGCTGGAGCTTGCTGACTGCCGCCTATCTTCTCCTTGGCATTTTCGGGTACATCAATGCGTGCAGTCGGCACGCCAGGCCATTTCCTGACTTGGGTTTTTTTTGTCTCTTATGGGGGGATTGGGGGTCAGGTGACAGAGCTTAGAGAGCATGATACAAAGTCATGCTCACAAACTAAACCAGGTAACACAAGAACTAGGTCGAGCATATGATGCTGCCAGTGTTCAACTTTTTTTTCCTTCGGCTAAGATTGCAGAAGAGATGTCTTATTGCACGTGTGTTATAGTCAGCCACAAATGAAAACAGAATTAGTCCCCAAAGTCACAGGTCCAAGGCAAAGGACTGAAAGGGACCATTTTGGTATGAGCAAGATGGGTGTCTCAAAGGTGGTCACTGCGGGGCACCTGGGTGGCCCAGTCAGCCGAGCCACTCTGACTCTTGATCTCAGCTCCGGTCTTGATCTCAGGGTCAAGCCCCATGTTGGGCTCCATGCTGGGCATGGAGCCTACTTAAAAAAAAAAAAAAAAAGTGGTCATTGCCTTCAGATGACGATGGATGTTGCTGATCCACTGAATCAAGTTTTAGAAAGGAAGCATGCAGTCCGACAATTTGCACCAGTGCCCTACCCCTGGCTTTCCTTATTTCTGCTTCTGTGGCACAAGCTAGTGCTTTATTTGGATCTCTGCCTCCTCTTTCTTCTTTTTCAACTCAGCCTGTGCATTTGCTTCTTTCTCGACTTGGCTCTCATGGTGCGGAGGTTTCCAAGAATATGGCGCTAAGGCTGAGAGCTCAAAAGAATTTTAAATAGATGTTTAACCTTTTCACTTTATGATGGTTTCAGGAAAATGGTGAAGGGAGCACACAGGGTACTCGTGTGCCCCACGTATTAATGCATCATCATCATCATTATTATTATTATTAACTGAAGTCCCTTTTTATTCAGACTTTCTTAGTTTTTACCTAACGTCCTTTTCTTTTCTATGCCAGGATACCCCGTTGATGACCTTGACACTTCTGAGGAATACTGGCCAGGTGTTTTGTTAGAATGTCTCTCGACTGGGATGTGTCTGGTATTTTTCTCATTAGATGAGACTTGGGTGTTTTGAGGAGAAAGATCCCAGAGGACGTCTCCATGACATCACTTCGTATCAAGGGCATGTACTCTCAAGGTGACTTATTGCTTTTGACCCTGACCTTGACCTCTTGGCTGAGGTTGTGTCAGTTTTCTTCGCTCCAGAGTTATTCTTTGTCCCCCTTTTTCACAGTCCCTTTGAAAGGAAGCCGTTAGGACAAGTCAGCACTTGGGGAGCTCTCCCGTTCTGCTTTAATGACACTTATCATTGTCCAAGAAATCTCATTTACTTGTTCCGTGCCCCTCCCTTCCAGGAGCATTCTGCTTCAGGAGAGTGGAGGCCTGGTGGCTCTTTCTCACCCCTAAGTCCCCCGTACCCAGAGCAGTGCCAGGCACACGCTAGGTGCTCCGCGAACACATGCTGAACAAATTCATGACCCCCCCCAAAGATCAACCTTTACAAAGCGCTGGACGAGAGGTCAACAAACCCTTCCCAGAAAGGGCCAGAGAGTAAGTATCTTGGGCTTCGTAGGCCATACAGTCTTTGCCGCAACTACTCACTTCTGCCACTGTCGCGTGGACCATCGGTAAATGAACAGGGACGGCTGTGTTCCCATGATGCTTTATCTACACAGGTGGCCGACCAGATTTGGCCCCAGGGCTACAGTTTGCAGACCCCTGCAGTCAATCAGTCCAAGTCTTAGATCTGTGAACAGATCGTTGCCACTATAACTGAGTACCAGTCCTCACTTAGGAGAGGCATTCTTGCAAGTGTACCAGGAAAGAAGCATTTTTAGTCGGCGGCAAAATGTTCTCTCTATTCCTGCCCATCCCAGCCCAGGAAAAGGAGGCAAGAGAGGCCCATCCCGACTTTGACCACTCAGCGGCCGCCGACCACCTCTTCCTCTCAACTCAAAGAGCCATCGCAGAGTGGAAATGCAGCAGCTGTGGGGCTCCTTCCCCTTGCCAATGGCTCCCCTGCAGAGATTAGACAGGGAGGGGCGGCCATCAGTCTCTGGGGGCCTGGATTCTGCACAGATCTGGGGACCACGTAGTCTAATGCATTCATCTGTCTTACAAAATCTTCAAATTTCAAAAAGCAAATGCAAGTGAGGCTGCTGTTTTCATCTACACAGTGGAAGAGTGAAAAAAAAATTCATTCATCCAAAAGGATATGAAAACAGGCAGCATCTTAAATGACCCCAGGTGTCCATTATAGCAGGAGTGCCATTAAAATGTTCATGATCTAACCATGATCCCACTGTTTTATCATGAAGCATAAACGCCTTCTCCCACTGAGAAGCAGGGAGGAAGAGGTCACATCCTACCTTCCCCACACCACCAAGTTCCAAGGTTGGAAAGGAGCCTCTTGGCCTAGCACACAGTAGGTCCACAGTTGGATTAATCTCTCCCTCCTCTATGTCATGGTAAGGTCTTAGTCGTTTGGCTAATGAAAAGATAAAGCCCACATCATGGGTGACTTCAACCAGGCCCTGTCATCAAGTCTTAAAGAGAGTGAAGCTGACGTCTCTTGGTTTTGCTCACTCAACACCGCCTACGGTGTTGGCGGTGTCTCAGTTGGTTGTCTCAGAGCCCATCACGGAGTCCTGCCCGTAGAGCCCTGACAGAGCAAAGATAAGGTCAACACAGACAGGGAAGCAGAGCCGGGAGACCAAGACAGACCCTGGATCTAGCCACGCATAAAGCCCGGCTTTCTCAATTACATGATCAATGACATGGCCATTGTTGCTTAAGCTAGTTGGAGTTGGGTTTCTATTACTTGAAACCGAGAGAGCTTAGACTAACACACAAGCAGAAATGCCTCAATTTGCTGGGAGTCTCTCAGTCCCTGACCATCCCTGGCACGGTTCTGGTTATGTAACATTGCAGAACAACTTACCCCAAAACTAAGAGGCCTAGTACGATTGTGTATGGTACTCACAGAGTCTGTGGGTCGGGATTTGGGCGGAGCCTGGCTGGGCAGCACGCATCTGGGGTCTCTGAGAGGGCGGCAGTCAGATGTCGCTGGGGCTGCATCATCCAAAGGCTTGACTGGGGCTGGAGGGTCACTTCCAACGTGCCCCGCACAGGTGGCTGGGAGGCTGGACGGGCTGCTGGCCACAGGGTTGAGCTCCTCTCCACAGGACTGCATGAGGACCCTCACGCCAGGGAGGCAGGCTGGCTGCACCCAGAGCCAAAGTGGGAAGCACCACACCTTTCCTGACCAAACTTGAGAAGTCACAAATCTCCCCCTACTCTGCCTCATTCCATAGACCACCTGATCCAGCACAGGAAGGGACCACATCGGGTCCCTGGGGCCTCTCCTGAGGCTGGTACCTATCCTGAGTGACCACCACGTGCCAGGGGCCGGATATGCAGGTGGCTAAGTCAGGGTTCACACCCCTCAGCATACTCAGCCTCAGGCTCAACAGACTAGCCCCAGACAACCCAACAGGGAACCACACCATTGCTTTTTGTGCAGCAGGGGGCAGGCAACAACTCTTGGGCCTGGGTTCGAATCCAAGCTCTGCCACTGAGTAGCTGTGAGATCCTCGAGTCTCAGTGCCTCTGTAAAATGGGACTGAAACGTGTATGCTTTGTGAAGTCATGAAGATCCAATGAACCACACACGCGAGGGCCCAGCGAGCGTGGTGCCCTACACGAGGCAGCCACTCAAGGAAGGCGGGTCTTTCCTGCCAGTACCCTCCCCCCAGGACGGCAATCACTCCCCTTGGCCTACTCTCATGAATCTTCTTTCCTCACAGGGAGACCCTGCAGAGTTAACACAGGCTGCCTCCTCCCTGTGCCCTCCTGCACAGCCGCAGCCCGCCCCCCCCCCACCCCCACCCTGGGCGAGTGGCTTGATGACATTCAAAAACAAGAAAACCCACAGGAGCCAAGGGAAGCCAGGACCTGAGAATGACGCTTCCCTGAAGGTCTTTGGGGGCGTCCTCGGTGAAGTTTTATGGCCACTTCCATAAGCAAAAAATGCAAGCCGGGGAGTGAAGAACCCACTGTTTTGGACATTTAAGAAGTTTCCCAGGGTAAAAAAAAAAAATTTTCTCAGGGATGTTTGGTCCCATTCAAAATCCTCCAACACCATTAACCTGTCCTCCTGCTGGGGGGGGATCAGAGGAATTCCGTCCTGAGAGTGCCTGAAAATGAGAAAATTACAGACGACAGAATAAGCCAACCTTCCAAATGGCCTGAGAAACGCATCCGCTTTCTCCCCCACCAGGAGCAGAGCCCTTTAGAAGCGCCGGCCGCACCCGGGTGCCCCGCGGCCAGCGGTGGGGGAACACTGCCACTTGCCGGCGGCGGCCGGAACTGGCTGGACCGTCGTGACATTTCCTAGTATCTTCCACAAGCTCTTAACCTTTACACCACGTCAATAAAAAGCCCCATTAACATTTAAAAAGGATGTTTCTGGGTGTCCACTTGGAGTAAGAGTTAGAAAACACTCCAAGAATTGGATTGTGTAGTTCATCTGTCCCAGATCTCGGAGAGTTGACTCTCTGCAGTACAAGAGCAAACCCAGGAGGGGCGCCTAGGCGGCTCCGTGGGCAGAGGTTCGGCCTCCTAATTTCGGCTCAATGTCATGATCTCAGGGTCGGGAGACTGAGCCCTACGTCAGGCTCCAAACTTGAGCATGAAGCTTGAGATTCAGTCCCTCTCCCTCTGCACAGCCCCCCACCACCCA
This sequence comes from Nasua narica, assembly GCA_028533885.1. Taxonomy (NCBI): domain Eukaryota; kingdom Metazoa; phylum Chordata; class Mammalia; order Carnivora; family Procyonidae; genus Nasua; species Nasua narica. The sequence goes on along the minus strand of CM052805.1, from coordinate 11,148,075 downwards.
CGTGTTTGCATTCTCTCTCTCTCTCAAAAAGTAAGGCAAAGCCATGAAATCGCAAACAGCCAAGAGCCACCAGCTAGAAACACAACGACCACAAAGATCGCCGCCAAGACCAGGGAACTCCCAGGCTGACCTTCTGCACCAGCGACTGACCCCTGACAACACCTTGCACCCTCTTTTTCCGCTCTCCATTCCCTATCCTTTCAGCCTTAAACATCACGTCCAGGAAGGCCCCCGTCAGCCCTCAGGGGGATCAGACCTCTGCTCCGGGCCCCCAGACCCCCAAGGCCACTTGAACTGCCTCTGCCAGGAGGCCCTCAGGTCACCACACGGCCCTTGGACCCTGACTGGCCAGTCTTCCACTCGGCGATGGGTGCGCTGTGCAAAGGCAGGCATCGTGTGCCCACCGATCCGAGGTGCCTGCGTGCGCTCGTCCACTCCTTACAGACGCTCAGCCCACGCCGAGCGCTCGGGATACAACAAGAAGCGAAGCAGACGTGGTCCCGGCCTGAGTGTCGCTGACTCCCCCCACCATCGGATCCCCGGTGCCAGTCGGCCGCGGTGCTCAATGAGCGCTGGGACGTCCCGTGGATCCCTTACGCAAACACACATGCTTCTAGCCTCACCCGTCCCACAGATGCATTTTGTTCAGTTTGTGTGGTTTTTTAATAAACTGAATTGGTCACAAACGTTTAAAACTTTTGGTTTCATCCACAACGTTGTCTTTCTGGCTTCTCTAGATACGTGAACACACCTTCCAACGGAGCACTGGTGAGCTGGGCCCCGACATGCCGGCTCCTTTAGGCCAGGCAGACACACGCCTCATGTCGCCACAAATCCTTCCCTCCCCTTTCCTCCTACCTCTGAGACCAAAGACGGCTGCCGTGGGCCACCTCCCCCTTGCTGAGCACTTTCCTGCCTCTCAAGGCAACGGCTTACGACCCCTGCTTTAGGCCCACATCACCGAAGAGACACATCCGAGATGCGCTACAACACACATGAACGGGCAACTTTATTGATTTTTACCTCCTCACAAACCCTCCTAGTAGTAGCTACAGGTTGTGCGGTTTCCAGCAGGGATCGCAGACGCAGAGGGAAGTCAAGGGACAAGGCGAATCCGACAGGTCCTTCACGAGCGGACCGAAACCTGTAGTTCCCTGGAATTCTTGCAAACTGAGTGCTGAAGATTAAGAGATACATTCTCACACCACTAGCACAGCTTAAATACTTTTTGACAAAAAATAATAATAATAAATTATCTTCAACTCAGAAAATAAATTGTGCTCAGCAGAGTGCCAGGAGGGTCCATTCATCGCATTGCACCGAGGGGTTGGATGGCAGGGGGCGGGGAGGGCAGAGCCCGGGCAGCGAGGGCGACGGCAGCGTGGGGCAGACGGCTGGTGCCGAGCTCGGTCGAATGCACGCCTGACGCCAAGGGCAGGTGGCGGCCCCCTGGCGGTGGCCCGTCCCAACTGAGATGCACCTGCCCCTCTTCCTCCTCACGTCCGCCTTGTCTTCTGTTTCTTGGCTTGTCTCTTTGCATCTTCTGGGCCGCTACTGTCAGAGGCTGTCTGGCCAAGAGCTCGGACACCCTGCAGTCGACTTGTCAACTGCAACAGCAAGGGAATGAGCTAGAAAGAGAGAGAGAGAGTGAGAGGGAGCGGATGCCGGGAGAACACTTCCGCCCAGAGGGACGCTGGAGCCTCACACGTCAGCGCACCTCCTTCTTCCGCCAGGCCACCACCCAGGTTCAAGACAAAGCCGAGACCTTGGATGTGGGGAGGGTCGGCAGAGACAGGGTGACCGAGGATTAGGGAAGATGTCACCAGAGGTTAAGGGCCTTGAAAGGAGGCCTGGGATTTGACAAAGTACAGCACCCTTTCTTGAGAAAAACCCTCAACAAAGTAGGGCTGGAGGGTACATACCGCAATATCATAAAAGCCACATACAAAAGACCCACAGCGGATATCCTCCTCACTGGGAAAAAAACTGAGAGCGTTTCCTCTGCGGGCAGGAACACGACAGGGCTGTCTACTCTCGCCACTGCTAGCCGACACAGTACTGGAACTCTGAGCCACAGCAATCGGGCAACAAAAGAAGAAAAAAGGCACACAAAACGGCAAAGCAGAAGTCAAGGTTACCCTATTCACAGATTACATGATACTCTACGTAGAAAACCCGAGAGACTCCATGACAAAATTGCTAGAAATTGCAGAGTCAAAGGATACAAAATCAATGCACAGAAATCTGTGGCACTTCTATCTGCCAATAATGACACCAGAAAGATAAATCAAGGCATCTATTCTATTTACAATGGTACCAAAAACCCTAAGATATCTAGGAATAAACCTAACCAAGGAGGAATAAAGGCCTGTACCCTGAAAACTATAAAACACTTATGAAAGAAATTGAAGATGACACAAAGAAATGGAAAAACATTCCATACTCATGGATTGGAAGAAAAAATATTGTTAAAATGTCTACACTACGTAAAGCAATCTCCACCTTTAATGCAATCCGTATCAAAATACCACCAGCATTTCTCACAGAGCTGGAACAAACAATCCTAAAGTTTGTTTGGAACCACAAAAGACCCTGAATAGCCAAAGCAATCCTGAAAAAGAAAAGCAAAGCTGGAGGCATCACAATTCCAGACTTCAAGCTGTATTACAAAGCTGTCATCATCAAGACGGTGTGGTACTGGCACAAAAACAGACACACATATCAATGGAACAGAATAGAGAGCCAAGACACAGACCCTCGATTCTATGGTCAGCTAATCTTTGACAAAGTAGGAAAGAATGTCCAATGGAAAAAAGACAGTCTCTTCAACAAATAGTGTTGGGAAAACTGGACAACTACATTCAGAAGAATGAAACTGGACCATTTCCTTACATCATACACAAAAATAAGCACAGAATGGATGAAAGACCTAAATGTAAGACAGGAAACCATCAAAATCCTAGGAAGAACACAGGCAGAAACCTCTTTGACTTCAGCTGCAGCAACTTCTTGCTGAACATGTCTCCAGAGACAAGGGAAACAGAAGTAAAAATGAACTATTGGAACTTCATCAAGATAAAAAGCTTCTGCACAGCAAAGGAAACAGTCGACAAAACTAAAAGGCAGCCTACGGGATGGGAGAAGATATTTGCAAGTGACATAGCTGCTAGAGGGTTAGTATCCAAAAATCTGCAAACAACTTACCAAACTCAACAGCCAAAAAACAAATAACTCAGTTAAGAAATGGGAAGAAGACATGAAGAGACACTTTTCCAAACAAGACATCCACGTGGCCAATAGACACATAGAAAGATGCTCAACACGGCTCATCTTCAGGGAAATACGAATCAAAACTACAATGAGATATCACCTCACACCAGTCGAATGGCTAAAATTAACCCAGGAAACAACAGGTGTTGGTGAGGATGCGGAGAAAAGGGAGCCCTCGTGCATTGTTGGTGGGAATGCAAACTGGTGCAGCCACTCTGGAGACGAGTTTGGAGGTTCCTCAGAAAGTTAAAAATAGAACTACCCTATGAACCAGCAATTACACTACTATTTATTTACCCAAAGGATACACGAACATTGATTTGAAAGGGTATGTGCACCCCGATGTTTATAGCATTATCGACAATAGCCAAATTATGGAAGCAGCCCAAGCGTCCATCAACCGATGAATGGATATGTGTACACGTGCGTGCCTGCACGTGTACACACACACACACACACACACTCTCTCTCTCTCTCTCTCTCTCTCTCTCTCTCTCTCAGAGGAATACTATTCAGCTATCAAAAAGGATGGAATCTTGCCATCTACAACAACATGGATGGATCTAGAGGGTAGAAAGCTAAGAGAAGTAAATCAAAGAAAGACCAATACCATATGATTTTACTCATATGTGGAACTGAAGAAACAAAACAAATGCACAAAGAGAGGTAACCCAAGAAGCCAACTGGGAACTACACAGAACACAGGGAGGGCTGCCGGGGGGGACGGGGGAGATGGGGGAAACAGGTGGTGGGGCGTAAGGAGGCACTTGTCGTAAAACATTAAAAATTAAAAAGGAAAGAAAGAGAAAGAAAGTAAGAAAGCCAGGAAGCCGGGGGAGGGACTCGAGGCCTTCATGTAACGTCCGTCACACGGGCCAGCCGCGGGCTGCGCGGGACGGCGCTCCCCGGCACGCGGCGCTGTCTCACCTGGCCTCTGGGCTCCTACCTTGTCGTGGTTGTAGCCGGCCAACAGGACAAGCAGCGTCAGAGGCAGGGCGATGTAGGAACCCTGCGCGATGTCTTGCTCGGGCAGTTTCCTCTGTGGGCACCAAGAGCATCGCGCTGCTTTACACGCTCTCCACTCCCTGCAGGCCGCGCCGCCGCCGCCGCCTCGGCCCACACAGCCAGGGGCCCGGGCATCCCGCACCACCCAGCTCTTGCTCTCCGCGGGCAGCAGGGGCAGTGACCTGGATACATTTTCAGGTGACTCCCCTGCTACCCACGCTCTCCGGGCTTGCCCTCTGCCGCTCCGGACAGACCGAGCGCGGAAACCAGGCACGTTTCCCTCCCTACCCGAGGAAAGCGAGGGCTGTGGAGAGCAGACCATCCCCGTGGCGGAGAAGGGCCACCCTGCCCCGAGCCCCAGCCCCACACAGGGGCTCTTTCCTAAGGGGAGTGCCAGGCTCAGGTGCCCAGCGACAAAGCAGACGGTCCCAGAGACGAGCCCCAGTGAGGCCACTCACCCCTTCTCCCAACAGAACCCCCATCCTCCACCTGGGCCATCAGACTACACACACTTCCCGGTCTCCCTTGCAGCTGGCCAGCCACGGAGTTCGGCCAAGGCTACACGAATGCAAGTGTTCGGTAACACATCCAGGCTGCTCCCTAAAAGACCAGGGGTGTGTCTTCCCCTTCTGCCGCCCAGGCGTGCCATCTGTGAGAAGGGGGGAGGTGCTAGGGGATGACAGAGCCCCAAGAGAGGGGGAGGCTGGGTCCCCGATACCTTGGGGCTTCCATACCATCCCTGGACTTCTGCTGACAGAAGACAGAAAAAGCCCCTGAGATGCTGAGTCTCTGTACTAGCAAAGGAACCTGCACCCTAGCTCACTCCACCAGCACAGAGGAAACAAATAAATGGAAACGTTCAGATAATGACAGAACGAATTAAGGGGACAGAGCACTGGTTCTCAAAATTCAGTCCGGGACCTCCCTTTCAGGGGATTTTCAAGATGAAACTATTTTCATGCCAACGCTAAGAGATCACGTGTCTTCTTTGCTCTCGTTCTCTCACACGTCAACAGCGAACTCTTCCAAAAGCTACATGATGACTTTGTCACTCTGAGAGCTAACAGAATATAATAAATAAAGAGAGATTACACACATATAAACTAAAGCTCTCTCAGATTCTCGACAACTTTAAACACAGTAATAGGGTCCTGTGGCTAAAAGGGTTGAGAGCATCTGGGGCTGGAGAATGAACATGGGGCTGTTTTACCCGAGACCACTGAGGCAGAACGGAATGGTCCCTTAAAAATGAAAGAATCAGGGGCGCCCGGGTCGCTCAGTGGGCTGAGGCCTCTGCCTTCGGCTCAGGTCGTGATCTCAGGGTCCTGGGATCGAGCCCCGCATCGGGCTCTCCACTCGGTGGGGAGCCTGCTTCTCCCTCTCTCTCTGCCTGCCTCCCTGCCTACTTGTGATCTCTCTCTTCTCTGTCGAATAAATAAATAAAATCTTAAAAAAAGATCGCCGGAAGCCACGGTTCATTCACTATTAAGTGGCGCTGATCCAAAAGGCACCCACGGCAGGGGAACATGAGGTTCAACAAGATCGGCCACCTCAAGTGCCAAGCATCGCGTGAAATACTGAGTAAAAAAGTTGGTGATGTGGCTCTCGGCCTACACGCCATTGGAAGAGTAAAGCGGAGTGCTAACGGGTCCCCTCATAAATACACAACTCAGAGCCACCCGTCAGGAGGCTGCAGTGTTCCAGGAACCAGGTGATGGGAGACAAACCACCTTATTCCGAGTCCTGGCTCTGCTGATGAGCCGCGGGGAGGTTACTTACTCTCTCTGAGCTTCCGTCAAACACGAGGAACGGCACGAGGCGTGTTGTGGGGATCAGCAGTGAATCCCTGGTACGGGCCGGCAGGAGTGGGCATGCCCTGCACCTGTCCCTGGGCGCCCCGGTCTCACATGCAAGCGGGTGACAGACGCATTCCTGGCACCAGCTATGGGGTGTGGTGGCTGCCCATGTCTCCCTGGATCCAGACGAGTCTCCTGGCGGGGGCCTGAGGGAATGTCGCAGACGGCCACCATCCGTGCCCTTCACGGGGACCCTCTGCTCTCCCAAGCCTGGTGATCCGCCTCCATACCGGGACCAACGGTCCCTGTACGCTCATCGCTTTGGCACCTTTAACCAGGTCTCCACCATGGGCAGCGAGGAAAATGCTTCCTCCTGCAGTCATCAGAAAACTCTCCACTTCAGGTAAAATCCTATTTGCCAAGTCACTGAGCACAAGCCCCTCATCGGAGATGCCCAGAAAGCAGCAGAAGCGCTGTGTTCGAATCCTAGCTCTGCTCCACACCAGCGGGGGACCCGGATGGCTCAGTCTCTCCTCGGGTCTCATCGCTCGATGACGGAAAATAATTCTTACCAACTCCCACCGAGGCCGGTATCAAAAAGCACAAAACAGTAACATGATTGCATGTCAGAAGGATCACTTTGGAACTATTCTCCACACCCTACACCAGGAAAAACTCCAAATGCACAGAGATGAAAATGTCAAATATTTCAAAAGGAAACCATATGCGTATCGGAGAAAAAAGAAATGCCTCTAAAAACTGGGAGTGGGGGAGACTTTCCGAACTGACTCAAAATTCAGAAGCAATGAGGAAAACACTGACACATTTAACCCAAAAAATAAAATAAATGTTTCCATAATCAAAATGAAAAATTGGGAAAAAATAGGTACACCGTATATCACAGGGGGTGAGACTCCCTCATCGACAAAGGGCTTCCAAAGCAGATGCGAAAGACCAACAATCTAGAAAAAAGTCAACCATTTCCAGAAAGGGAACACGGAAGCGGTTCTTAACCACGTGGAAGGATGAGAAACCAGAGGACAGCGGTGCAGAGATGCCATTTCTCCTCTCCCAGACGGCGAACATTCCTCAATCTGACCACGTGCTCTGTTGTGGAAATCGGCGCCTTCACACACTGCTGGTGGGAATGCAAACAGGACAGCCCTACGGAGGGGACGCAGGCCCGTCCGGCAAGATTCCAGACACAGTGATCCTTTGATCCAGCCCTGCTCCCTCTCAGAGTCTGTTGCAAAGATGGACTGACAAGCATTCAAACACGCGCATGCACGAGGCCGACCGCTAACGGGTTATCCATAGCAGCAGAAAGCCGGCAATAGCACAAACGTCCATCCGGCAGGGGCAGACTGAACATACCACAGAGCAGCAACGCAGAGGAGTGCTTTATGACGCAGCTCTTAAGAAGGAACAATGGGGAGCCTGGGTGGCTCAGTGGGTTAAAGCCTCTGCCTTCAGCTCAGGTCATCATCTCAGAGTCCTAGGATCAAGCCCCGTATCGGGCTCTCTGCTCAGCAGGAAGCCTGCTTCCCCCCCCTTCTCTCTGCCTGCCTCTCTGCCTACCTGTGATCTCCCTCTCTGTCAAATAAATAAAATCTTTAAAAAAAAAAAAAAAGGAACAAGGAGTAGCTAAATATGGTCCTCTGCACACAGTTATCTTTTAAAAAAAAATAGAATTCTGACTCTTCATGCTGAAAAGGCCCAGAACAGCGACCAATGCAGTAACTCGGAAGCCAGACTTAGGTTTCACTGTAGATCCGTGGGCTCTACTCTCACTAACACCCAAGTTCAGAATCAGTAGGTCTGAGGTTGGGCCCTGGAGCCCATTTTTGGGGCTGCTGTGTGTTTAATTCTCAGGTGATCCTACTGCACGCCAGCTTTGAGAAACACTGATCTAAATAATCACTTCATGAATGTGTGCTTCGTCCTGTGGTTTTTTTAGTGTGTTTGACACAGGATCCAATGAGATCTACATATTGCGAGCAGCTGGTAAAACGAGCCAATTTCAGGGCACCTGGATGGCTCAGTTGGTTAAGTGTCTGACTTCGGATCAGTTCATGATCTCGGAGTCCTGGGATCGAGTCCTGCATCAGGCTCCCTGCTCAGTGAAGAGTCTGCTTCTCCCTCTGCCTCTGCCCCTCATACTCTCTGCTCATACTCTCTTTCTCAAATAAAATCTTAAAATAATAAAAATTTTGAAAATGAGCAAGTTTCTTTTAATCTACAGGTATCCCACCCATCTGTGTGGTTCTTTCTCTCTCTTGCAATTTGTTGAATAAATCAGGTTCCAGGTTAATGTCCCATAGTTTCCCTACAACCTACACTTTGTTCACTATGTCCCTGCAGCACCCTTTATAGGCTCGTGTCGTCTCTAGTTCCTGCAAACTCGCACCTGTTTCTAAGAGTCTGGGAAGATCAGGTGTCCCGTGCCTCCTGCTGAAGGACCACAACCCAACCACAGCACAGCGGTGACCCTTCTCCCCAGAAAGTCACACCCGAGCTGCTGACCTAAACATATCCCCTCCCCTCATCAACAGCTTTCTCTTCAAAGGCAACTGAAGGCATCAGCACTCAAAAAAGTAGAAAAGCGTCTCGGGAAATCCAGAATGCAAAAGAGACCTGGAGCTGGGGGCCTTCAAACAGCTGTCCTCCCTCACTAATAACCCGGAGCATAGGTTGTGTGGTTTTCCTTCCTCGCCACCCCAATCGGCTGTTTCCAAACTCCCCCTTTTCCTTACCGTGGGATTAAAAATCAGGGTGATGTGTTTATGGTAACCCACTGCCGTGAAAGAAACCTGAGGCAAGACGTAGTCATACTGGGATCTGGGGAGCGTGGAGTCCAAGAGCACAACATAATTCTGTGTACAAACAAGAAGTTACTTTTACAAAGGACGTTCTGCTTTTAAAGAAACCCCCAGGTTTACGCATCCAAACCGAGATCCCCAACTTCAAAGCAGGAAGCTCAGTGGGCTATTCCATCAGTGACAGCCATGCGTCCCCAGCATCTCGGAGACGGCGTCTTCCAATAAAGCTCTCAAAGCCTGGGGCATTACTGTATAAGCATATTCAACAGCGACATAACTGTGGTCCTTTGAGGAAGTTATTACGAGCCACTTCTGATGAGGGAGATACATGATCCAACTGAGAAAGACTGCTTTCAATCCAAGTGAGGTTGACTTTTAAGGGACGGTACTTAAGTGGCTCATTAGCTGGCCAAGTCCTGAGAACACAGCATCTCTGGAATGATACCGGTGGCGGTCCCAGCCCTGCGTGCGGAGACCCAGTGGCATGCTAGGTGCCGTGAGCGCTGCCTGAGGCAGATACCCGCTCTGCTCTCAGCCACGGATAAGGTCGGGTTTACTGCCCCCATCTCACAGCAGGCAGTGAGCCCAGGTGGAGTCTGCCCCCGAAGCCCATGCTATTTCACAGAGCCGTGCTGCCTACGGCGGCGAGTGCAACGGGCATCCCGAGAAATGGGGAGCAACTCCAAACACCCATCAGAACCTATTTCATTATTTTACAGCCATTTCATGCCAAAACAGGGCCACAGTTTATCATCCCCGGGGCAGGTGGTAAGAAGCCGGGACACGTAATGTCTTAGGTAGGTTCACTGCTGTTAAACCGCATGCCAGGCCCACCAGGAAAGAACTAAATTCTTCGCAAAACTTGCTCTCACCATGACAACTGCGATAGCTTACTCTGTCCAAATACAATTGATAATAAACACTCCATAAACGGTATAAATAACGTCCACCATTAATGACTTGGTTAAATAAATTATAGCGTTTCCTGTATTAGAGACTATTGTGCAACCGTGAAAAACCATGTTACAAAGGTTTAAGGACAGGAAAAAGACTTTTGATATATTCCTCATTGAAATGTACAGACTATAAAACAACGTACCAAAGAGCCCCAGCCTTGCATTATCAAAAAAAAATAACATGTATATTTATAGTTACACACACTCGAGCACACACAATGAAAAAGGATCACAGGATACTCACCAGCAAATGAACAGAGGTTATTTCTAACTGACAGGATTATACCTGACTCCTCCCTTCCCCCCAAAATCTGCCATGGATGTGTATGATTTTTAAACAGATAAAGAGTCGATTAAAAAACATACCCACCGGAGCCCAACCTCCTTTGATTCAGAGAGCACGTCAGCCATCTCTGCAAAGAGGTATGAGGGGGTGGGGAAACGAGAAAACTCCTTCCTTAGAAGCGGAGTTACTCAGAGGAAGACGCCGGCTGGAATGCGGCCCCCGGTGTTAGTTACCTGGCCATCTCTGAGCAGGGGCGGGAAGTGGAAGAAGAGGGACTGGCCCAGGGAAACCGTCTGGATTGGGTTGTCAAGGTTTTCACTTTTGTAAAGCTTTACCTGGAGAGCAGAAAACAAAGCAGGACGTGCTTTCAAAAATAAAACACAATAAACATTCCGTTTCAAACACTTCATTTCTTCCACAGGACGGCCTAGCTCTCGACGGGGAGAAAGATCTTTGGGAACGCGGGTATTTGAGAGAGAAACCACCCACCCCCGGCCGGAATACATAATGCATTCCTCCATCACCTGAGACTCACAGTTCCACGACCTGCAGAGAAATGTTAAGATTTCAAAATTAATTCTGGCAACTTATGTTAACGCTCTAGATGGTAATAGTTACTGTAGCGACAATAGTAAAGGGAAAAGCTTCTACCATAGCTCTGAATGCCGGGCAAGCACAGGCACTTTGCACGTGCGTCGTCACCAGCGCTGGCTCTGAACAGCATCATCGTTACCCGTAGGGAGGCCCTGATACTGCACGCCCTAAAGTTGCACAATTTATACGTGGTGGCACCTGGGGCTCAACCACGTCACCGAGGGTCTGGCCCACCCGGCATGGCCTCTCCACATGCTATACCCTCAACTGCATGAGCACTTCTTAAGCTCAAAGCACATTCCTTTTGCATCGGCTTGTCCAGGCTGCTTCCAGAAGCACTTCGGTCCTGTGTTTCTACCCTTTCTCTTTGGCCTGTTCTGACTGGAGGCACAGTCCAGGCTGACACTGAGGGCTCTGGGGGCTCCACCCTGCACCTGCCACGGGACAAAGCCACAGGCGCCCCCGCCCAGGGCCCAAGCGGACACCTGCATACAGAACACACAAGTCACAGGGAGTTTTCTTAAAAGGAAAGTCACAGACTGGAGGCCAGTGGACCACATCCAAGACCACGTATGTGTTCTTGTGCCCTACACAGTGTTCTGAGCAAATGTGAGTTCACGGCCCATGTTTAAAAGCCAGGTGATTTCAGCTCACTCTAACTTCTAGCTTCTCTGGGGAGTTGAGAGGTGACCCCAACCCTGAGCCAGGACTCTAAGAGGACAACAGTCACACGGAGACGAGGAGGGGTGCCATCCCCTCCCATCTGCTGCAGTCTGCCCCACAGCCCCCCCAGCCCGCTTCGCTCTGGCCCTGCGTGCCTGGTCCCCACAGGCAACATGCCGGCCGATCTGGAAGGAAGAGCAAGTTCAGGGGGGAGTTAAAACCTCGCCGCACACTCTCGGCCAAGCCAAATGCGCCATCGTGTATAAAATTACAAGCATCTCTGAAAAACACACTCCTGTGGCAATTCACAGACATTTCTGAAGGGATCCCAGCGCAGGGTATAAACATTTCGTTAACGGCAGACAAGGAGATTCGGTCAGGACCTGAAGAGATCTTGAGAGGTCGCTGAGTCTCAGCTCTCAAGTCTCACAGCGGAGGAACCGCAGTCCGCGAGAACGGAGTGACTCCCCTGGCAGCGGGGTGAGCAGGACGCGGCTCAGACTGCCCGATCCCAGTCCGCCGCCCACCGCCTCCACCCGGGACAGAATTTTAAAAGTTACCAGGCAGTCTGCCTTAAAATTACCTCTCTGCTTTAGACTCTAGGTTGTACAGAACATTCATTAGGCTGCTACCACAATGCTTCCAAAGACTTATTTCTACGGCTGAACAGTTAGCTCAAAGTACGAAGCCTTCCTCCCCGGGCCACCAGCAAGCACTCTCCCACCACACGCCGGGATCTCAACCTCAGCCCTCATCACCTCCAGCGTCAGCGCGCTAAAGCGAGTAATGGGCAGGCCCACATATCCTGCTCCTACTCTTCTCAGAGCCGAAAAGAACACCGAACTTTCACCGTAAAAAGCTGGCCTTACCCATAACGTAGGGAGATACTCGGAGGAAGTGATCACGTTTCCACTTAAGTCAAATTGATTGATCTGCCGGAAAACGATGATGCTTACATCATCGATGTCATTATTGCCAACCTAGAAAGAGACCAGGAACAATGTTAGTGGCGAGGAAGCTGGGAGAGGAACTTCTACTCTAATGGGTGACGTCCCAGGTGCTGTTTCATAGCAAACTTCACTTTTCAGTCATCCAAGTCCAAGGGCACAAACTGGCAGTAGGAGGTGGGGCTACAGCTAGCCCATGACACGTTCTATTTGACTAGCACAGATTTTTTTTTCTAAGTTTCCATTATTTGCCAACGATTTAAGGAGAAATTGCATACACACAAAAACTCAGGTTTTCCAGCCTCTCTTGGAACCAGAGACAGACATGTTTGCCTGGCGGCCATCAGTAGGGGCTGAGGCACAACTGTCCCCCGAATGGTGTGTGCCCCTCCCATTGGTCCCTTTCTCTGTATCTGCCGGGCCGTGGTCCTCACGACTGTCCATGACCCTGGCCTTAGCCACCATGGCAAGGAAACACACAACCGTAAGATGCCGCCCACACAGCCATTTAAAACTCAAGACACCATAAAGACATCAAAAAAATCCACTTCTCAGCCAGATGGTCCTAAACGGCCCACCCCTCTCCTGATGCCGCCTAACACCACCTAAACAAGCCACCAAGAGGCAGCAGCCCTCCTCCCACCATCCCCCCCCGCCAAATCCTGCAGTCTAGCAAATGAGAGTGACTACGTGGGAGAAACGCTTCACTTCAAATGATACCCAGGCTCCCCATGACCTGGAGGGAGAGTTGCCTCTTTAGGGGCCAATGAGCTAAGTTGTGACCCAGAATAGCAAGAGACTCTACCCATCAAGTGGAAAAAATTAGGGTCATCTGGATATAAGAAAATCAGGGGGCCCTGCCGCCGATTAAGCCCATGTTGTCTTTATTACCTCCCTTGATCTGAAATGCCACTTTGACCTTGAGATCCCCAACTTGGAGAATAATGATCAGAGTTTGCCGGGGGGAGTGAGGAGAAAACAGCTCAAATTTCTGGATTCACAATAGCGATGCAGCTCATTAAAATCCCATAGGAGATGGCGCTTGTGAAGATGACACCATTCTAAGAGGACCCTTAATTAGGCCCCGGAGCTCCCCCCGCATCAGAGGAAAGGCAGCCAGCCAGGGGAGCCCTAAAGCGTTTCTGATCGGGGAAGAAGCACTCACGCCGCCCTCCGTCCCGCAGAGTTTCGCGCCTTACCGCGATGACCCGGTGGTGGGGGAGGGCCCGTTCGATGTGGTCGTTGCCTTCTGCCTTGAGCTGCACGTGGTACACACATCCCGGCTGCAAGCAAAACCAGGGGTCAGGTCTCTAGAAAGGGGCTTGCCGCCCGGAACCTCACCCAAGCCTGCTCCGACTACAGGCCTGCGCCGTGGCCACAACCTTCCACCCCACCTCCGGTGCCCGTCTGCTGCCTGTTAACCTTCCTGAGGGTCCCTTTTAGAAGCACCCTGAGGAAAGAACATGTATCTGGAGGTCTGCAGTTCCTTCGAGCCCCAAGAAAAATTAGATGTGGCTTCCTTCAAAGCTGCTAAGCACAATACACTTATTCTGATAAAATTGTTCTCCCCTGGCTGTCCAGCCCCCCCGCCCCCAGCCCACCGCCTGCATTTACGCGTGCAGTGACATCAGCCGTGACACTCCCGAATGCTTACCAAGGACACGACTTCTGCTAAACGAGATCTGAAAATTTCCTTCTTAAAAAAAAAATCTGCTCTTTCTCAAACTTTTTATTCTTTTGCTCAATTTTACAAGCAGACACAAAGTTTACCACGAGAACCATCACTCTAAGAAAGCTTTCCAAGCAACCAATTCCCGATCAATGGCACAACTGAGCCGCTCACACGTTAGGATCTAAAGCATCGGGCCAAGTTCAAAGGCATCTATATGCAGCTAACGGAGGACAACCCTATGGTGTAATCGTTGATTTTTTAAACTCGCATGGATAAAAGGGCTCTGGTCTCCTAAAATATTGTGTTTTGATAGCTGTAGGGTGTGTTTTTTCCCTTTCAAGATTCTGTTTGGATATGTTGCTTCAACTATTTTATAATGAGCACATGGCACCTTCACAAAGACAATAAAGCCATTACTTTTTTTAAAACTGGGAACAAATTTACGATTGCCTGTAGACACAATCGTCGACGACACAGCTCAGCGAGGGCTGGCTGTATCGGGTTCAGCTCAAAAGAGCCATCTGTACCGCAGAGAGGAAGGGACATAAGGAATCACTTGGGCAGAAAAGGGGATGGCACTGCCCGTTCCCTCCCGTGCCTGGATCTCCGGGAGCCTGTCCGGGCAGCTGATCCATCCCGACCAGCCCGCTTCTCACTCTGGGCCCAGGCTGATGGACTCGGGAATTCACCCCCATCCTTTGGCAGCGCAATCTAGTGCCGCAGCTTCTCGCCAAGGTGTCCAACAGTGCGGCGAAAGGTGAAATGACTGAACAAATCCTGACTGGGCCCGGGATCCTGAGGAAACCTCCAACAAGGGATCTCCAGCCTGGTGTCCTCTGGGAGACTGGCAAACTCGAATCCCAAACGCTGGCTGAGCAATGGTTCAGGATGTCCCCCAAGAACCTGTGGCCAGGCACGTGAGTGGCCCCCAGGGCGACTCTAAAAACTACTGAGAGTGCTAATAAATTACCACCTATTAGGAGGAGGAGAAGGAGGATGTCTTCGGAGCATCAATTAAAATGGAAATCTACTGGGCTGCAGAAGGAAAGCAGCTATCTTCAGTTTCAGTACATGAAGCGTGCTAAGTTGGTGAGTTTAGAAGACCACGTCTGGGCCAGCAAGACGCTGGGAGAACCAAGACGGGGATGTAGACTTTGTGTCCCCACGACCGTGAGAGTGAGGTAGGGCAAGAACTCAGGGTCCACCCAGGGGAGGGAAGCTCGCCTGAGCCCGACCTACACAGGCACCCACCAGACCCCTTCTCAAGCTGCCAGCCCAGAAAGCTACAAACCCAGACCCGAGCTGGCAGTGTGGGAGGGGGCCCCCTCGGGGGAAGGTTGTGTGTGTCAACGTTGTCAACTCCTCACTGAGTCGCTGTGCCAGACTGCCATGGGTGTCGCATACATGGACTTACTCAGCACCCACGGCCGACCTCTGAGGTGGACGTCACTCTCGTTTTACGGAGGATGAAAGAGATACCGAAAGGACAAACCCCTTACCTGAACGTACACAGCTAAGCACGACGGAGGCGGGGTTCACACCCAGGCAGACGAGAGCACACAGACGTTTGTGCAGCCAACAAAGGACAGAATGGCAAAGGCTGGGGGCCTGCACTGGCCTCGTCAGCCGAGCACCGGCTGTTGCGACCGGCCACCTCTCCCCGGGCCCTGGCTGCAGTGGCCTGAGGCCGTGGCGTCCGGCCCGTCCGTTCTCGGCGGAACCACCGCACAGGAAGGCGGTGGGGCTGGAGGCAGCGCGTTCCTCGGGGGCGGGCCCCCCCGCCCAACACAGACACGGGACAGAGGACAGCGAGAGAGGAGCATCACGGTAAAACCCGTGCAGACTCGTAAGTGTGGCGGGGAACCTGTCATCTCGAAGACTCTGCTGAGAACACGCCAGACGGACGGAGTGGAGGACGCAGCCCACCCACTTCGCGTGCATCCAGCCGGACCATCAGAATTCCAGGCCTCGGCACAGCCAGGAAGACACCCCCAAGTCCATCCTCCTCCGTCAGCCTGAACCCCCCAAGCGCACCAGGCAACCTTCTGACCTGCCTCCCAGGTACCCCTGTACGTGACACCGGGATGCTTTCTGTGTGCGGGCAAGAACAGCTCTGCCCCGACCTACTAAATACACGGGGAAGCTGCCTTACGTTTCAGCCCGTGTGCCCTGGGCAAACGGGAGCCCGTCACGGAGCTGCGTGGGCCTGCCTCTGCGGGCGGCGAGGAGTACCCGCGAGTGAGTCTCACAGCCCCGGGGAGGGGCCCAGGGCAGCGGCCCCCGGGACGCGTGTGGCGTCTGCCGAACGGGCAAACGCGTGAATGCACGAGTACACACTGAGGAAGCGCCAGGAACCCTGAACCGAACGCTGCCCCTGGGCAGCCAAAAGGACAAATGAGCTGGTTGGTCCACACAAAAAGTTGTGTGTTTGTGGGATTTTTTCTTTGTAATTAGTTGTTGACACCTAAAAATCCGGAGTTTTCACATGGAAATCTGAACTTCTGACTTGTCTTTTGATAATTGAAATGCTCTGGTAGCACCGAGCCTGTCTTCCAACGTGGCTATAAGGAGCGGAGTGGTAGCTGCCCCCTTTGCGTGGGCCCTGCCCGCTGGGGTTCACCACAGTCCTCACCACTCCCTAGTGCGCACCCAGCATCCTTCGGCCACTCACACGCCTCTTCCAGCCCCACAGACGTTCGGTCTGAGAGCCCTGGCCTAGCCCACCACCGCCTGATGCCAGGCAAAGCCTGCAGCAGGCCCACCGTCTTCCAGCTTTATGGGGCCACAAAACCCCGACCCACTGTGTCAGCTCGATGAAACGTAAACTGTGCCAGGTAAGACCGGGATTAGGAGGGTTCCAGAGCCCTAACCCCCTAGCCCCCAGCCCCTTGCCCAGCCCACTCCTACCAGCCTTGGGGGCACCACAAGACACCTCTGAACACCGTGCGAAAAGACCCACTAACCAAAAATATCCGAAGCCTCACCAGCAATCCGCGTAATCTGAACTTCCCGTCTTCATCTGTCACGGTGTCTTCTCCGTAAATGCTACAGTCGTTCTGTCCCACTGCCTCCACGGCAACGCCCTGCTCCGGTTCTCCGTTCAGAGAAGAAACTGTCCCGTAGCAACTAGCGTGACAAGAGAAGACACGGAACACAGTAAGTCCTGTGGTTTTCTGAAGCACAGGAAGGATCTGCAGTCAAGGGTCCGGCGTTTACCAACACTTTACGGTGGGCCACACAGTCCGGGGGAAGCTGTAACCCGACAGGCCGTCCAGTCCCGGCCTTGCTGCCCGAGGGCTCGAGCTACCCGGAAGACTGTCATCAACTTCTCCTTGTACGTGTTTGAAGGGATGCTCCAGAAAATCACAATTACAAAGGGCTAAGCCTTATTTTAGTTCATCTGCTCTTATTTCCGTTAAGCTATATTTTAAATAATGAAGCATCCAACTAAATGGAATCAGTTTCTTTCTCATTCCACATATTCACTTGAAAATGGCCCATTTTTCTCAACTTTCTGATTTTTTTTAAAGATTTTATTTATTTATTTGACAGAGAGAGAGATCACAAGTAGGCAGAGAGGCAGGCAGAGAAGGGGAAGCAGGCTCCTTGCCGAGCAGAGAGCCCGATGCGGGGCTTGATCCCAGGACCCTGAGATCATGACCTGAGCTGAAGGCAGAGGCTTTAACCCACTGAGCCACCCAGACGCCCCTCAACTCTCTGATTAATCGATCTTTACCTCAGGTGCTTCCATGTACCTTTACAAATACATTCATATGGCGTGTGTACGTGTAAATGTACTTACCCCGCCATAATGCTAACATAGCTAATACACAGTGTATTGTGCATGCAGATCAGCGTTTGTGCGAACCGCCTCCGCAAGCCTCTGAAACACTGGAAAATGTGAGTGGCTGGGAAATAAGGAATGGAGAAAAACTTAACATTTCATCCTCTCCTCAACATTTTGAAACCTTACTCAAGTGAGTTCATTTCCTCCTCCTTAAAATTTAATTCAAGTTTCAAGCTCTTGTGAAAATAAAATTTTTAAGCAACTAAAGGGCTCGCTCGGGCCAATTTCACAATAGGAACCTTGTGATGGAATCACTAATTTGAGGAATCCGAAGAAAAAGGCAGCAGTGAAAACTCTCTGGACTTGCTAGCGTTATCTCCTGTGGCTCCCACACGGGGCTGAGGTGGAGTTCCCCGGAAACAGAGGCCCGAGCGGGACTCCCCAGCCCAGGCCCGGAGCACCGGGGAGCAGGTGGGCCACGCACCTGTAGGCCGTTCGGTAGCCAGTGACGGTGATCTTCAAGTTCTGTCCCTCCTGCACCTCGATCATTTGCGACGATGGCTCGAACCGGAATTCCTTCATCATGGGTTTGAAGTAATACTGGCCAGGGCTCTGCCGAGAGACAACCCCAAACTGAGTCTCTGCTGCCACCTCTAGGTATGGCTGAACAAGGGACCACTAAAGTCAGGGACCGGAATGTGGCCACCAGAGCTCTGGGGCTTCCTGCACAGAAACAATGACTCTAACTCCCCCGTAAATGGGTTACGGCGACAGCAATGACAACCCTAATAGCAGCCGGTGTTAAGTGCCCACAGCATCTCTGTGAGGTAGCAACCGATTTGAATTTTACCAAGAAACAGGCTCAGGGAGATCAAGTAGCTTCCCTGCAATGACCCAGCAAGGAAGCCGCAGAGGAAA
Organism: Nasua narica; assembly: GCA_028533885.1. NCBI lineage: Eukaryota > Metazoa > Chordata > Mammalia > Carnivora > Procyonidae > Nasua > Nasua narica. The sequence goes on along the minus strand of CM052805.1, from coordinate 11,129,362 downwards.
GATTCGAACTCACAGTATATCTTTCGGATCTGCCTCCCTGCCTGTGGGCGACGTCCCTGCAGCCGTCACTTTATTCCCAGGACTCCCACAATGGCCGATGAACGTATAGTTCCTGAGGCCCCAACGGTGGGTCAGGGCCCCGGACACCATCTCGAGGGAGACAGGGCTATCCTTCCAGCATGCGGCGCACAGTTTGCAGAAGAAACACAAGCTAACCCCGAAATGAGCCTCGGCATTGTCAACAACGTGACGCCGTGGTTGAGCAGAGGGATGCCGGGGACAGGAGCCGCCGCGGCCACGGCAATTAATTACACTGTCGTCGTGACAAGCTGGCGGCCAGAAGACAAGACGCGTGGGTGGAGGGGACCGTGAATCAGCAACATTAAGTCCTAGTAAGAGCAGTACTCTTAATTACACCTGGTCCCCTACGAAACATCAAACACTCCACGCCGGGGCTCTGTTCTCACATTGTCAAGCGCCAGAAAAGTCACACACGCCATTCCCCGCGCTCTCGGGGGGGGGGGGGGGGAGGGATCGGCGGGCGCTAAATCACAGGACACCTTACCAGGTTGGAGAACGTCAGAATGCCATTGTCCTGAGTCAAGAGGTTGGAACGGAACACACCCCCGCTGAGGGATAAGAGGACCCCAGGGAGGGGCTGGTCGTCTTCGGCCTTTATCTAGGGGTGAGAAAGGAAGAAAGGAAGAACTCCTGTTACCCGCTGAAGAGAACATTACAAGAGCCAAGAGGTAACTCTTCTGGGCTCTGTTTCCTTCTTAGTGATCCGCTGGGGGACAGAAGGTCTACTGTTCTTCCCCAGGAGCAATTCCTGTTAAGAGTCTGGCATGCAGCCTTCCAGAATTGCCTCTATGCCCACAAGAGCATGTAAACACCATGGCCTAGTGTCGACCGACAGGCGAGTTCACGACAGGGGAGAGGGGATGGCAGGTGGATCGAGCACGGGGCACCGCCACACAGTCCTGCACCCCACTGTCCCCGCTTCCCGCCCTGCCAGACCACACACGGCTGCCGTGCCGTGTCCTCACGTGCAGCACGCTAAAGCAGGGGACGGCTGGCCGCGGCACGCAGACCAGCCACCTACTTTTGCGACAGAAAAGGAGGGACCATCTAAGTGTCCTGAAACACGTGTATCTTTGTGCTCTTATGGTTTCCTCTACTCCTTGGGGAACAGCTGGGACGTCGTGCACTCTGAATTCAAAACGACGCCACCACACTGCACACCAAGGTGACTGGGACCACTTCTAGTCCCGCAAATCCTCCGCCCGCAGGGCCCGACACGCTCTCCAAAAATGGGCATTGTCCTAACCACTGCAGATCTAACGTAAAACCCAGTGTTTCTACCCTAACTTCCTTTGCACTCCTCAGTCACTGCTGAAGTTGGGCATCGCTCCTACGTTTACCAGTTAATTGTACGACTTCTGCAAATTGCCTTTCTTATGCTTTGCTGTTCTTTTTTTCTATGGGCTTTGTCATTTTCTTATCGATTTTAGAAGTTCCTGGTAATCTAGGCTATTACTTATGGCTTAACGAGTTCTTCCCGGCTAGAATGTCTTTTAATTCACTTTAAAACGCATCCTGCACAAGAGAATTTTACATTTTTTTTAAAGATTTTATTTATTTATTTGACAGAGAAAGAAATCACAAGTAGACAGAGGCAGGCAGAGGGAGAGAGGGAAGCAGGCTCCCCTATCTGCTCCCCTCTGCTGAGCAGAGAGCCCGATGCGGGGCTCAATCCCAGGACCCTGAGATCATGACCTGAGCCGAAGGCAGAGGCTTTAACCCACTGAGCCACCCAGGAGCCCCGAGAATTTGAAATTTGTATGTGATGTCATATGTGCTTCTTTTCCTTGAACCTCCATGTTGAAAATAACCACACTTAAGGACCTCCAGACTGGTCTCTGGACACCACACTTCTTCCCAAGGATGGACGGAAGAGAGAATGACCTCAAATACCACTCTAGGAATATTCTGTCCTTTTACACACAACACAGTTAAGTATCAGAGTGTGAAATATTTGCCAAAAGGTACGCAAACAAGCTAAAGTTGACAGGTCTCCAAATTACACCAGGTGAAAGGAAGCCCCCAAAAAGAGAACATCCTATATGATTCCATCTGTGTAAAGTCTAGAAAATGGAAACTAACCCCCAGTGAGAGAAAGCAGATCAGGTCAGCAGGGAGGGGTGGGAGGGAGAGGGGGGTACGACGAAACTCGGTGGGGCAGCAGACTGTCACTGTTTTCATGGGTGTACCCATACGTTGAAATGATCAAATTATACGCTTTGTGTACAGTTTACTGCATGTTAATTGTTATACCTCAATAAAACCGCTTTTTAAAAACGTGTTACCTCAAAGCTGACACCGGCCAAAGCATACGCCTTAAAGTCTCCTATGGTTCCTTCCACCGCGGTCAAGACGTAGCCTTCCTTCTGTGAGGACACGGTGTACTCCAGGTCGCTGTGCAGGGGCCCCACGCTGGACAAAAGCAAGCAGACGCTGGGGAAGGCTGTGCGTCACACCTGCGGGAGGCCTCGCTGACCCCACGGAGCCCAGGCTCCCCCACCCAGGTCCCAAGCAAGTGCTTCTTCAGCGGGGCTTACCTATAGGCACCTCTGTCGTCAGTGAAGACTGTGATCAGGGGTGAGCTTGCCCCCTTTTCACTGATGACGATCTCGACTCCCTCCAACTCTGGGTGGATCTGGCCTTCCAGAAATAAGCCAGCTTTCCCGTGGATCTCAATCAGCTTCCCTGGGCAGCTTTCTAAACAGGAAGAAACAGAAGAACAGGACCTAGTTGTCATGGGAGGGGGCATTCTCATTGGGGGCTTCCCACTAAAAAGGGGCCTAAAACAGAGGTGTCTGAAGCTAGGTTAATATACAACAGAAACCACAATAATCGGAGAAGTCACGCCTCCATCGTTGAAAGGTCTTGCTCAAAAGGTGGGACTATCAGCAGATAACCCCTCTCTCTGTTGTCCCAAGGCCTTCCTGGCAGGTAAGAGGCTATGCACCTGGACCCGAGGTGGGAGCTCACCCCAAATGGGCTGCCCGCTGGAAAGCCACACTATTCGGTACGCCTCCTTCTAAACACAGACCGCGTCAATGCCCAGGACCTAATGAACCCATAACGTTAGAGAAAACAGTCGGAAACCAAAAGACAAGCATCCCACCAGCCATCACTTCTAATTGTCCGGTCCCAAGAAGACCCTCCCTCACCCCTACCAACAAGTATAAACACCACGAAGAGTTCAGACAGCCGATGGCTAATGCTCACATTTCAACAAGTGATGGCTTTGCTTTTCTCCTGCCTTTGGGTGTCAAGCTAAAAATGCAGGGAAAACAGTTGGTGGTCCTTCTCCAGAAAGGTGGCCCAAGTTCTAATCACCAGAGTCACTTTCACCGAGTGAAACCTTCCATTCACTCACTCACTCGCCAAGGAGTCACAGCTCTGTGCCAAAGGGGACTTCAGGAGCCTTACAGAGACGGTCTCGTGAGAACAATGACACAGAACACGTTTTTAAATGCAGGTAAAGGAACGGCTACAGAGACGTGTCACTGGCTCGCTGAGTTGACATTTACCTCCGCTGACAGTGGCTTCCATGGAAGGAGGGTAGAAGAGCAGCTCTTTAGACGAGGGCGTGACAGTGATTTTCTCTCCAGACCTAAAACGATGAAAACACTTCCACATGCGGCTGGTTCTGCCCTCCAGGGAAGGCTATCAGGATGCAGGACAGCGTAGAGAGAGAGAGCTTACCGCGCCCAGTAGGAGAAGTCATAGGAGAAGGGGCCCTGGAGCTCCTCCACCATCTCCTGGACGGGGGGCTTGGTCCTCCCTTCCCCCGAGTCTTCCTTGCCGCTCTTCTCCCGCTCCTGCCTGCGGCTCTCAATCTCAGCCAGCTGCTGCTCCCTCCGCAGCTCCTGCACAGACTTCAGGGGGCCTAGGACCAAGGCGGGTTCACTGTCAATGGAAGATCTGGAAGAAAGGAAGGAGCAGCCCAGAGCAGGTGGTCACTTATCCCTGTAGTCGGTGGCAATCTGACATTTCGACAAGGAGGCATCCATACGTTAAAAAAACCAAACCCTTTCCAACGCCACCACGGCGGCATACTCTGGTCCTCTTTCGAACATACCAATCATTTTTTAAAAAATAAAAACTGAACTTGTGATGGCAGGAGGATCTAGTAGATCTCGGCTGGGATGAAGTACTTTGTGACTTGAAGAAAACGTCTGATTTCCCGTAGGACGTGGAGGTCTTTGCACACCACCATCTTTTTTCACTCAACCCTAACCAAGAACACTCTGCTGGAGAATCAGTAAGCTGGACGGACGACATTCCCTAGTCACGTGGAATCCACATTCCAGTGGGAAGAGGCAGATGATAAAGAGAAAATGATGTCAGGTAAGCAAAACAGAGAAAAATAAAGCAGCATGGAAGGAAAGAGTGCTGGGAACGTGAGGGTGCTGTCCTTCGTTGGGCTCCCTGGCGGAGGAGTATGGGGGGCAAGGAAACAGCAAGTTCAAAGCCTGTGGAGCCTCGGAGGGCACTCTCCTGGGGAGACAGCCAGAAGACAGAGGTGGGCTCGGCAGAGGGACCAGGGGAAGAATCAGAGGGGTCACAGGGTCGCAGGGGAGCAGGTGTCAGACTAGGGCTTCACAAGCCTTGGTGTGAACCCTGGATTTCACTCAGGGTGGGATGGAGAGCCACTGGACCTGCAGGTGAAGGCACGACATGGTCTCTACTTCAAAAGGATGAACTCGGCCTTCTGCATGGAAAACACACTGTCGTGAAGCAAGATCCCAGACAGGTCAGGGAGGACGGCTGTGGCAATGATCCAGACAAGAGACAGTGGCTCAGACCAGAGTATGTAGGTCAAGTGCTGAGAAGGGACAAGACGGTGGGCATGTTTCAATGCACAGCCAAGGATCTGCGCGTGGACTAGTTGGGTATGGGACACAGGAAAAAGAAGAGTCTAGCACCATCTCGAAAGACGACAAAGAGTGGATCTGTGGAGGGCAACGACCGGGAGTCTGGCGTGGGATCTGGTGAGCACGAGATCCCCGGGAGGGATCCAGGCAGCCTGGCCCGCTGGAACATGCATCTCATACGATCCCCAGCACAAGCGAACGAGGCCAAACGCCCTCTGAGGTTACAAAAATGAATTCGATAAAGACTGAAAATAAGGGAAGACG
>CM052805.1:11104960-11123655 GCA_028533885.1 Nasua narica | reverse complement strand
AAAACAAAACAAAACAAAACTGTCTCCTTCCCATTTCTCTCCGTGACCAAGCGGGAAAGAGTTCCGGGGTCCAATGCAGCTGCCGACCTTTGATCTGGTTATTCAGAGTGACCACTGCCTCCGGAACACCTTCTCCTTCGGGTCCATTCAAGACCCTCCCGGTGACGGAGAATCCCATGACGTGGAACACGGGCTGGAAGATGAAGAACAGGAAGAAGGTTCACACAGGCCTGAGTGCCAAAGCCTCCCTTATTCACGCACGCCGCTGCCCAGCGCAGCCGCCCCCGCTGGAGCCCCGGAGACCAGCCAGACCCCTCCCAGCTCCCCCAACTCCCCCAGCTCGTGCTGCTCCCACACCGCTGCACTCACCCTGCAGTCTTCTACTCTTGACACATACAAGTTTGTCAAATCACTGAATAAAAAAGATCTACAGGCTTACTCCCCCAGTTGAAGATCACAGAGTCAAACCTGAGAGGGCTGCCCCCACCACCCTTGTTCCCATCCTGCCTCCCGCCTCCAGATCCCCCCATTCGGGTGAACCGCACACCCTCCCGTCTCCCAACCCCAAACCCCATTGTCACCTTGGACCCCTGCCATACTCCGACCTCAATCCGACCTATACATCCCACCGCACCCACGCAAGGTGTCCCGTCTGTTGCCACCGCAACCCAACTTTGAGTCCTTGTTCACTCCACCTAGGCCACCTTCCTCACTCACCATCTGCTCTCCCCGGAGCCGCTGTGGTCCAGCCACCCTGATCTCTGGGTCCCCAAGCTGACCATGTGCGTGCGCCACAGGCACTGCTCCCTTGGGCCTTTTACACCAGCTGCCCTCTCGCCTGGATCATTCTCCCCCACATGTGGAGAAGTTCGGGGAGGGACCGCTCCTTCTCATCATTCAGGTTTCAGCTCAAACTGTCACCACCTCTGAGAGCCTTCCCTGACTATCCATCCCATCTCGGGGACCCTTGCCCCAACCTCCCATCACGACCACTCGCTGTCTATCACACTAGCCTCTCTTATTAGCTTCATCAAACTTTTACCAGTATCTGAAATGTCCTTGTTTGACTTATTGTTCGTCTACCTCCTATTAGAATGTAAGCTCCATGGACATAGAGACCTTGCCTGTCTTAATCAGCTGGGACACAGTAGGCACTAATACATCATGAATGAATGAATGAATGAATGAATGCACACTGACATACAACAGCATTTGGGAGAACTTCTTCAAAATTAAATGGCTTTTTAAAAATCCAGGTAGCCTTTCTTGATCCTTCTAAAAAGACATGGTTTATCCACATACTGATGCCTCTATTCAGTCAATGACTACTTTCAGGAGATACCTACTCCATGCCAGGTGCTACGTCACGTCAGGAATACGTGAAGACTGAGGCATTCCCAGTGCGCCTGACCTCATGTGGCTTACAGGCTGCTCCCTGAAATTTCATTCAGTCTCTGCTTAGAAACCGGTGTTTGGTCGTGATCTGGGAATGCCCTCCCGGCTCCCCTGCCCGCATCCTTCGGCGCACACCCCCTGAAGCAAACAAAGACCCCTTCTCATCCCTACCCACCTCCAGTGTGCACAAAACCATCGGGCACTTTACAGCATCTTAAAAGCCGTCAGAACCCCACAGAGCATGTGACCTAAAAGCTGGCTCTTACCAAACGCAGCAACTTCAACACAGTACTTTCAGATGCAACATTAAAAGAAAACAATTAAAATCTAATTTTTTTCGATAACTGTAACACTGGGAGGTCCATTTATGGAAGACTTATTTTCTTTGGGGGATTTGCTCTATCTGGCAGATTTTCTACAGTAACCATTCTCCACTCCTGTAATTAAAGGTACAAATGCGAGGGAAAACACACTTGCCGTCTTATTCTAGGATCTAGGGAGTCTGTCGGGCCATGCATCGCCCCGCCCATCACCCCACCTCTCACTCCCCCTCTGCAGCCGAGCTCTCGGCTCTCCTTGGTTACTGGCCACAGCCTCCCAACTGGTCCCTCGCTTGCACCTGGCCCCTGCCAACCTCTTCCCAACATGGCAGCCAGAGGCTCACACCTCTCCCGCTCTGAACCTCACATAGGGCGGCCCACCGGGTCCTCTACAGTCTGCCCCACCATCTCTCCCTGCCTCACTCCCTCCACGCCAGCCACTCTGGCCTCACTGGGGTCCCCCACACCCCGTAGGCACGCTCCAGCCCCGGGACCTTTGCACCCATCACTCCCTCCATCTTAAACACTCTTCGCACAGATGTGAGTGCGGCACCCCGCCTCCGCCCCCCCCTGCAGCTGGCTGCTCAAATATCACCTTCACAGCGAGGACTGCCCGAGAGCACCCAGGAAACTGCAACCTGTCCCAATCTGGGAAGTGTGTCACCTCCTTTCTCATTTATTTTTCTGCAGAACACCTTCTACTACACCTAATTTACCCAGTTATAAGTGTATTGCCTCTTCCTGCCATCGAACGCCAGAAAAAAACAGAAATTTGTGACTTTATGGGCCCCCACTATCCACCCACCCCTAGAATGGTGCCTTATGTCTGAGACTGGCGCTTAATACACACAGTTCACTGAACAAAGTAGCTGTAACTGGGGCTCCACTTTCTCCCCCTGGAGAAATGACATGAGAGTGGATCCCCGACTAAATGGAACAGAGTATGAGATTTGGGTTTTTTCCAACAGCCCAACCCTTCTAGATAAAACATTGTCTTCTTCTCAAACACGTTTGCGACACCAGTGCCCAGGGATGGGAAACTCGAACACCTGTCCCTCCAGAAGGCAGGGAGGCCTTACCTCAATTTTCAGGCTGTCGTGCTCCACCGTAAAGTCACGTCTGGAAGGAGCGACGTCAAAGGTAATCCTCTCCCCTCTATAGAAGGGAATCTGAAAGGAAGGGTCTGTCCATTAGTAAGAGCCCACAGTATGATTCAATAGTAATAATCGACCCAGCAGGCCACAAATGACACGGGGTTCAAGGCGGGCCCAGAGAAACTATTAATCACAACTGCCGCTGATCGTAAAAGAGGAAGGCAACCCCCCCAAAAAAGAGGAAGGCCCAGACTTTTGCAGGCATTACTGAAGGGTCAGTCTCATCCTAAATAACTAAATAAAATGGTCATGCAACTCCAGAGCAATCATTTATCCCTCTTAACGCTCAAATGGCATCGACTCTCGCTGTGTCTTTAGAATCTGAAACATACAGAGAACGCAAATCTCCACTCACCACAGCATAGTCCCCACTTGGCAAGGAATAGAAGGAGAACGAACCGTCTTCTTTGGAGACCGCGTAGCACAAATACACCAGACTCTCATCTTGGGGCTGGAAGCCAGGCACCGGTGAGATGTTGCAGCCCAGGACGTCCTATGCCAATGGCGGCGAAAACAAAAGGATGTCCTTTTTCACTTGTATGTTCCGATTATCATCTAACAGCCACACTATAGGAAAATTCTTACAAGTTTTACATCACAAAATACAGATTTCTGAACAGGGCATAGTAGTGGAGATAAAATGAACGATAACTTTTACATTCAAATTGAGAAATTAAAAACTGGCACAGTCTTCTTGGGAAAAAATGACACGCTCATCCTTCCCTACAATGGGTCGCCATTCTGCAGACAAGAAAATGGAACTTAAGAAGGGCAAGTGGCTGGCCCACTCGGCGAGCAAGAGGCAGAGCTGGGCTCTGTCTGCACCTGGGTCCAACTGTGCTCTTTCCACCACAGTCCATCCCCCCCACAGACATCCAATTCCTGGTTAGTCAACCAAGAAACGCAATGCTCTTCAATGTTGACACAAGACATCCCCCCTGACCGCCATTTCAACAGTGTGTTCTTAGTCAGCAAGCCCCCTCCCCACCACCTCCCATCTCGTCTGTTCTCCCCTGTTCTTTACTTACCTCTTTGGAAACCACAGATGAAAAGAGAAGAAACTTCACCCCTTTCATGGGCTCCCCGTCACTGCGGACAGAGCCAGACACGTTGTAGCCGGCCACAATGAGGGGACTGGCGGCGTTGGCATTGGAGTTGGTTACCCGCACGGTGGTGCTCGCCTACAGAAGAAGGGGACTTTACCTTCCCAAACAACAACCCCTCTCAGGGTGTTTAACAACCACGAAGACGTGCTTAAGCTAAAATACGAACACGGAAAATGGGGAACGTAGTAGGAGCACAGCCCCGTGTTTGCGAGCAAAATGAACTGAAACGAAATGTGGCAAAATGTCAACCACCAAGGTGACTTCCTTTGCACGGTTAACATTTTACCTCTTTTACACTTTTCCACCTTCCAAATTTTCCACCTGTGTTACCACTCTTTGAAGCTGTTTGATCTGTTGCAGTTTTTCAAAATGAGCATGCTTTACTTTTTTCCCTGTTTAACAGTGTATGTGCATGGAATTTTAAAGCTGTCAAAGCACAGTTTACAGAGAAGAAAGTGCACACAGTCTAGGGGCACAGAGCAGTGATCTTCACAAACTGAACACGGCCTGTAACCAGCACCCAGAAGCCCCCTCACGCTCATTTCCGGGAACCAGCCGCCCAGGGCAAGCCTTACCCTGACTTTCAACAGCGTGCTCTACTTGGAAACACAATCTTATATTAATAGACTCAAATTCCTTTATACATACGATTAATATAAGCCTTAAAATTTCTTCAAATTATAATGTATAAGCCCTGAGTTTTAAATAAAACATTTTTAATCCCCTGAATACCTGCAGTCATGAATAGTATACAGGTAAGTCGACATGTGAAACCGTACCATCAATTATAAATGCTTAACACCTATAGAGGAAAAACTGAAATAACAAGTCTAATAGTTCCTTAGCAAGAAGGAAACACAGCCTCAAAACTAATATAAAAGTTAATGTGTCAGAACGTCTTTTAAACTTTACTTCAATTTGTCTTCTGGTAGTAATTACAAACCCTTACCTGATTAGTTTCTTCCTTTTTTTGATCTTTGATCGTAAACTATTTCCATTAAATACTACTCTGAAGAATACCTAGACACACTCTAACCGGTAAAGAAAGAAAAGCAGAAGTACAATTCGGGGGCCTTGAGTACCTCGACCTCCCTTCCTCCCTCCCTCCCTCCCTCCCTCTGTAGACGTCAGTTTCATAATGAATACGGTGGATGCCACTCCCATGCACGTCCCCGTACCTTTTTCTACAGAGGACTCTATCTGTAAGTGCAAGTACCCTGAGTGTTTTTAATTATTGTATAAACAACGTGTCTCTTTACCTTTGGCAACTTGCCTTTTTTCCCTCAACTTGATGTTTTTTGTTTTTTGTTTTTTTTTTAATTTATTTATTTGACAGAGAGAGAGATCACAAATAGGCAGAGAGGCAGGCAGAGAGGGGGGGGGAAGCAGGCTCCCTGCTGAGCAGAGAGCCCAACTCGGGGCTCGATCCCAGGACCCTGAGATCATGACCTGAGCCAAAGACAGAGGCTTTAACCCACTGAGCCACCCAGGCGCCCCTCCACTTGATGTTTTTAAATGTACTCCTACCAATCTATGCAGCTCTGGCTCACTCATTATTGCTGTCCTACAGTCTTCCATGTGACGAAATCCCACTCTGCTCTCCACCATTAGGGCATTTAGGTTGCTTGCGATATTTTGTTAATACAAACAAAACTGCCGTAGATGTTCTTTTACCATTTTCTTGGGCACACGTACAACAGTTTCTAGAATGTTAAGTGTATTTATAGATTGCTGTTTCAGACTGGAAAAAGAACAACAAATAAATCTCATCGGGTCCTTCTGGTGTTGATTCAGCTTATAATAGCTACAGTTAATAACAGACCTATTTCACAGCAGAAGACAATATTGTCACCTAAAACCAAAACAACAGAAGGAACATCTGCCACAGTCAGTTTTATCTTATAAATACCAGTGAACCAATCAGCAGCGCTGTCTTTTTCTCATCTACTTCCAGAAAAACCATAAGCCCATTTCACATCCTAAACGGGAGCCCCTATGCTTGTCCCCAACCCCGAACACTGTTGGCTCAGCTATCGACACAACTGAAATACTCACCTCTTTCAATGCCCAGGTTGGATGAGTTGCAAGAATTTCATAATCTCCGGGAAGAACTTTAAAAAATGCAAACCTAAGAAATAGAAAATACCAATTAACTTTCTCTCAACAGCCCGAATGTTCTAAATTATGGCTAATACTGGAAGCGTTAGAAAATAATGTTTGAATTATCACCAATTTGCCATTAGCTGGTTAAGTGAGCATAAACAAAATTCAATCCTCCATTGTACGAATCCACATTGGAGAGCACTTATTGAGTACTTACTACGTACAAGAACAGGAAGGAGGTTTTATGTTTCCCTTAACCCCAAGGATTTCTAACCTTAAAAACCAGTCACTGTGGTTCCGCAGGGATTAGTCATAGAACATTCAAGTGCGTTTTGGCAGAGGTGATAGGCACGAATAGGCAAAGAGAAGGGAAGGAAGTGTCCAGAGGAACAGAGGTGGGAAGGGAAGAGTCCTAGGCGAAGAAGAGAGAACAGATCTGACAGGCCAAGGGCTTATGCTAAGACAAGATGATGCTAATGGCATGCGCAGGGCAAATGATAACAGGCTTTGAAACCTATGCGGAAGAGCTGAGATCTCTTATCAGAAACAAATACAGTGTGAGCCATTCTGGGCTCTTGCACAAACTACAGTGACCCAACCAGACTCCGGCGAAGACCAGTTAAGTAACTATGGGCAAATCAAGATCAGAATGAGAGGAGCGGCGGCTGGAAACACTGGCAGCACCGAGATTCAGACACACTTCACCCTTCAAATGTGCAAACCACCAGACAACAAGAGGGCTAATTCTAGGGACATGGACTACAACAAAATCCACCTAATTTCTTCTCCTGTGGTGGTAGTATACCAAGTCTTGCCTGTCATAATTGGACACAGCTTGGAAATCACAATAAAATTGAAATTACTATTGGATTTCGGCCTTTGTGCATGTTATGATCACTGTTTTAGTCTGTGCCAATGAAGGAGATTCAACAAGTTCAAGTCCCTTTGCCCAGTGAGGTCAAGAGCAAACTACTGCTGGCCTAGAGAAGATGGAAGTCCCGTGCTCCTCCTGCAGGCACCATCAAGTAGAAGTAAATGTCATCCCCACACTGAAAAAGAATTTCAACAATCCTCATTGAAAAACTGGAGAGCTTACTGACAGACTCATTATAAACTTCTAATTTGCAGTTACGTCGGCTTTGTATATTGAAGGAGTAATGATTCGAATGCCTTCAAATTATCAGTTGGAACTATTCTGAATTAATCTTGGCACATCTGTTAACACTTACAACTCAACAATATAAATCCATTAAATAAATACTTTAAATCTGACTCAACAAGGTTAATTAAATAGTTGTCAGTTCCCACCACAAAATAATTTTGATGTAATAGTGGTAATATGATTTTGAGAAATTGTAACTGAGGAGCGCCTGGGTGGCTCAGTCGGTTAAGTGTCTGGCTCTTAATTTCGGCTCAGGTCATGATCTCAGGGTCGTAAGATCGAGCACTGCATCAGGCTCTGCGCCGGGCATGGAACCCACTTGGGATTCTCTCTCTCCCTCGGCCCCTCCCCTCCCGCATGCGTGCTCTCTCAAAAAAAAATTTTTTAATGTAAAAAAATAAATCATAATTGAGCAAATCTATATTGAGTTAACACTATTAAGCACGTACTCCATGCTAAGCAGTTTGAAATAATATTAATTTAATTTTCCTATTAACCTTAGGGAGTGGGTTCCACCATCTTCATCATTTTTAAAGAAGAAAACTGAGGCCCAAAGGCGTTAAGTAACTTGCCCCAGGTCAAACCCAGTAAGTGGGGGAACCAGGATTCAAACCCAGGTTTGCAGGGTCCAGGGCCAGGCCCAACTGTTAAATGTGGGCCTACTATGTGCCAGGCTCTGCAGTTAGTGCTGTATAGACATTAACTCACATTTAATCATCCCATCACTGAGAGAGCCAACAGCTCAGATGACTTCCATTTTATAGATGAAAAGTTTGAGGCCATGAGAGCCATGAACTTGTCTGCAGTTCAGAGGCCAAAAAAGGATTTGAACCCAGCCTCCCTCCCCCGAGCTGTGAGGCAGCATGACATGGGCATGACTCACTTTCCACCAGGCTGTGTCACTGTGGACTGGATCTTCGCTTCAGTCCCCGTGTTTCTCAAGGACACCTGAACTCCTGCAGGGCCCAGTGGCTGCCCTTTGCTGAGAACCTGCCAAGGAGAAGGAGGTCAGGACCCAAACCAGCAGCAAAGTTCTCCTCCTAGCAGCCCTGTCCATCCCATTCGCTCCCCGCATGGAGCTTATACCCTTCTTCGAGTCAAGACTCCTTTGCAAAGAGTACACAGATTATGGATACCATTCCCGGGGATTGCTGAGGGGCTGAATGATGGAAGAATACTTTGTTTCACCAAATCTAAGACACCATCAGCTGAAGATGCACCATTATTTTATAAGTGATGGATAAAGAAAAATAACCCATGCTCCTCCTTGCTAGCAAGCAACTCACACATCGAGGCAGGATCACCCTGCCTCCCCAAGAGTGGGCGCCTCACTCTCATTGTGGAGGCACAGGAGAAATGAACCTGCCACGAAGAAAAGGACAGCAAGGCAATTTACACACCTGGTGTCATCACCAGTCAACCCTGGTGCCGGATGGACGGAGGAACAATAACTCAACTGAGAATCTGAACTTGGAGCTGCCATTCACACAGGTTAGCCCTCTACATTCACATCATCAAGGGGCCCCAAAAAACTCTCGGAGAATCTAGTTTACTGCAACAGCTCCTGGGGGAGTGGCAGAAGCAAATGCAAACCGTGTCTGCAAGAGGCCGGCTTCAGTTGCCCACGGTGATTACAAGCTGCCACGAGTCCTGGGGCGTGGCTCTTCCCGAACGGCACCCCTATACAAGGCCATCCCCAGCAGTTAGCCACCCAGCCCTCACAGGGAATGACAAGTAACCTAGATCTGACCCCAAGAAACACCCACTCCCTTTTACACAAAATTTTACCCTTTCTCAGACCCCCTTGAAGCTTAACTATGGGTGCCTTGTGGGTTCAGAGCCCCACGTTAATAAAAGAGTCCTACTTTTTTAAAGGTAAGAAGAGACTCAATACATAATACAGAACAAACATTACAAATAACAGTGTTCCCAAGCCAAACCTTCCCGTTCACGGAGAACCCCGTGAACACAAAGTTGATGTCCCCGCCCTTTGTGCAGATGTCATTGACGCCATCCACGTAGAGCTCCACATTCGTCGGCTCTGAGAAATGACGGTAGGAGGAGAGGGAATGGGGGACAAGACACAAGGGCCAGTTTAGTTCTGAGACAAGGTGAACCTATCTAGGCCAAACACCTTTTCTGGGTTAACTTTCATTTTCTTTATTTTTGAGCACTTAATACACTCGCGTGATTTAAAATCCGAAGGTATGCAGGGAAATCTCCCTCCCACCGCCTTCCCTGGACACCCAGATTCCTGACCCAGAGTGAAAGAGGGTGTGGAGGATAAAATGCTTTCATAACAGCCTTGTAGCTGAGCTGTAGCTCAGAGTCCCACGGAAAACGTAGTAAGCACTGAGCTGTTTGAGTTATTGGGTGCTTATGCTCCTCGCAGGAGCGCACCTACCTTAACACGTAGGTCATGACATTTACAACGGACTGAGAATTCAACTGACACATGGAAAAGTTGCAGGGCGACCCCCCACCCAAGTCACAGGGCTTGTGGTTAACGAAGCCCCAATCCAACCTCCAAAGGGCTCCCTGACCAAGCGCAGGAGCTCAGCCACATTCAACCAGGACCACAAACTCTAATGCCCACAGGAACCAAGGCAGGGCACAGGCCACATGGGGACTATGGTGACCGGGAAAGGGGAAACCACCACTCAGCTTTTGCCAAATGTCAACCTTTTGGAGAAAAAACGGACATCTAGATTTTATGTGCCATCTCCTGATATTTCAATATTAGCAATTAATTTTGCATAGTAAGCGTTAAAGTTTTTAAAAGGTTAGAAGTGTAGAGTGGTAAGTAGAGAAAAAAATGGGAAAATCAAGAGAATTTTAGGTAAAATGAAGAATTACACACACACACACACACGCACAGGAAAATGCCAAGAAAAAATGCACATTTGATTTGAATAGACACCTCACAAAAGAGGCTATCCAACTGGCCAATAAATATATTTTAAAAAGCATTCAATCTCATTGACCATCGAGCAAATGCAAATCAAAATGACAGTGAGATAGCACTGCATTACCATGGGCCGGTGAGACTGTGGGGCACCTAGAACCTTCTATGCTGCTGTGAGAGCAGAATCTGCTACATTTGCCTTGGATATTTAACACTATCTCCTACAGCCTTCTCCAACACTATCTCCTACATCTAAACGCTCCCTTGCCCAGCAACTTCCCTCCTGGGACAGACCCAAGAGAAATGCAAACTCACAAAACCATGTACTGAAAGACAGGAACAAGGACATTCGAAAGACCACCATCTCTAGCGGCCAACGTCGAGAAGCAGCCCAAGTGTCCATCAATAGAAGGGGAGAAAGCACTTTATCCTCACACGGTAATTGAATGAATAATTGAATGAATAAAGCCACACACGTAATACAGATAGAAGAATGTCACTAACAATGGTGCGAGAAAGAAATCAGACACAAAAATGTACCCCTTAAGAATCCTAAAGGGAATCAGAATAGACAAAAATCATCTGGAACTTCCGGAGGTGGGGGCAGCGATCACCTGCAAGGCGGGGCAGAGTGGTTAGGGGGCACCTGGGATGGGGCCCCACCAGGTACTGCTTCTACCCCGTGATCTGGGTAGAGGTTACATGGGTGCATTCATTTGCGGAACATTCAAGGGATACCCAGATGATAAGTACACTTTCCTGAAAACAGAATTCAATAAAAAAGCTCCTCAAGAGAAAAAACACCAGCAGGAGGGGAGGGGGCCCAAATAAAACACTCTCACAGGCTGGGGATGATCTGCAGCCTTTAGTGCTACCTTGGGTTGCCTTCCCCTCCAGCTTTCTGGAATGCATGGGTGGGGTGCCCCTTACGATGAGCCAAAAGAGTATTTCCTGCACACAGCTGAATGAGCTGACCTGAGCTTCACCTGGCCCTTGGTGATGGCAGGGTCTCAACCCCTCCTCCTCTAACTCACAAGCCTGACACAAACAACCGTGCCCTCCCATCCCCCTCCCCCAGCTACAGAACGGGGACCACGCACATCTACTCTCTTCAGAAACGTCAGCCGTGACCTTCTTCTGTCAACCCTATTCCCACATCTCTGGCTCTCCTAAAAGCCAGATCCTTCGGGAGAGTTTTGAGCTTTGTTTGTCTGGGTGCAGAATGCTTTGAAGCATTCATTCATTGCTAAGTATATGCTGGTCTTTCCCAGCATTGTAAATACACTGGCCTGTTAATCCTCCAAGTTAGGCTGTGAGGCAGCTACCACCACGCGCCTGACTCGATAGCAAGAAGGCTGGACACCGACCCAGGAGGAAGTAACTTGTCCAAGGTTGCTGCAGAATCAATAATGCCCAAGGACGACAGATTTTCTGATCTCTTTTGACAAGCAGATCTGGATTTTCACGCAAAATCACAGTGTTTAATATTATAGTCCTAAATAGCACCAAGGGGGCTAAAAGACCATCCTGGGACAGGAAAGAAGTCCCCACTCCTGACCTCTAGATACAGTTCTGCTGCCACTTTCTGAATGGAACTACAAAGATAGCTTCCTGAGAAAGGTTTGGGAAAAGACACCTATTTCAAGAAAGATGATGGAAAACCTTAGGGTAGATCCAATTTAATTCCAGTCTCCTCTAAAGTACTGAGAAAAGAGAAAAAAAGCCCTGTTCCGCACTAGAAATGGATCCTTAATATTTTAACAGTGTCTGTACTCCCCCAATTTAAATTAATATTCGGCATATAATCTGATCCTGTACAGAGTATGTCTGGTTATTCGGTTCACTTACCAAAACTCCACCCTAGGGGAGGCTCGATCTTCAGAATGAAATCTCCCTAAGGGGGGGGCGGGAGAAAGATAGAGGGATGAAAACTGACGATGTCTCAGCTAGATTAACAGAGGTCAGTGCTACTGTTTAATCTAGAATTTTTACACCTGCAATGAAATTCTAAGCACATGTTCCAAATAGCTGTGGGCTCCCTGATAGCATTCAGACGCTTCGAGCTGAGGTTGGATGCCCAGGAGTCCCCATCCAACCTATCGGTAGATACCAAGCGAATGCCCGTGGAAAAGTTCTAAAGGCATTATATTCAGCCACACGTTGTCTTTTGATACCAGACGTACTGCTAATGGAATCTCCTATTAACCTGTCCTATGCCCAAGGTTGCTAGCGTCAGCGTGTATCCTTAGAAACAGAAGTCATTTCTTAAAACTGGATGTTACTCACACACCCTGGTTTCTTGAGGTTGATAGAAATAGTTTAAAAAAAAAAAAACAAAAAAAAAAAAAAAAAAAAAAACCAAAATATATTTTAAGACCTACCTCTAGAAGTCAGCCCTCTACATTGTGCCTTAAAGATGAAAGTTCAAGAATATTTACTGCTGTGTTGTCAGTAGTCATTATTTATTTTTTACAGGTTCTTTTTTTTTTAAGATTTTTATTTATTTATTTGACAGAGACAAAGAGAGAGAGAGGGGACACAAGCAGGAGGGTGGGAGAGGGAGAAGCAGGCTTCCCACCGAGCAGGGAGCCCGATGCGGGAGTCAATCCCAGGACACTGTGATCATGACCAGAGCCGAAGGCAGACGCTTAACGACTGAGCCAACCAGGCGCCCTGTCAGTAGTAATTTTTTAAATTGGGAAAAACCTCCATGCCTACCAAGAGAGAAGCGGTTACATAAATTACATAAATAATTTAGTTTTAATTTGATTCTGATGTGCTGTGCAGCCACTAAAAAAGAAGGCAATAGAGCCATACATGCTAATGTTGAAAGTTTATCAGATGATATCATAGGGAGGGGCGCCTGGGTGGCTCGGTGGGTTAAAGCCTCTGCCTTCGGCTTGGGTCATGATCTCAGGGTTCTGGGATCGAGCCATGCGTCGGGCTCTCTGCTCAGCAGGGAGCCTGCTTCCCCCTCTCTCTTTGCCTGCCTCTCTGCCTAACTGTGATCTCTCTCTCTCTGTCAAATAAATAAATAAAAATCTTTAAAAAAAAAAGATGATATCGTAGGGGAAAAAAGATATAGGGAAAAAAAATCAAATTGCAGAATAACTCCTAATGTTGAATTCCATTTGACATAAAAAACAAAATTAAAAGTTATGTGTGCTTATCGATTATTTCTGCAACAAGCTACAAATCTATCTTTCCAAATAAAGAGTTGAAATGGGGAGAAGAAACTTGGGGGAGGGGGTTAAGAAAGGGTAGGCACAGATACACATCTTTGTACACATGCACATACGTGCGCATCTTTATAATCATAACACAAAGAAAGCAGTCTTTCAGGATACACACCAAACTTTTATCAGTAGTTATCACTACAGAGGGATGAGAAATTGGGGGGTAAAGGCTAAATCTACTTCATATACTTCTAAGGAACTTGTTTTGTTGTTTTCCACAAAGCTCATAAATTCATGTATCACTTGTATCTTTTTTTAAAGAATATTTTAAGCTGCTTGCAAACTAACCGTCTTAAATCGGAGTTTCTCAAGGTTGGCGCTGCTGACATCTGGTCTGTCTTTGCAACATGATAGGTAGGCCACCTTCATTTCTGCCTCTACTCACCAGATACTATAGTATACCCTCAACCCCAAGCAGCAGTAACAACCAGATACTATAGCATTCCCTTAACCCCAAGCAGCAGTAACAACCAAAAATGTCTCTAGGCATTGCCAAGTGTCCTTGAGAACCGCTGTATTCAAACCAGTTTATAAACTGTCTCCCTCAAAATTTAGCCAGAATTGTCAAAGTCCACTTGTTATTTACAAAAGAAACCAGCCTTTGCTCATGTGGTAAATCAAGGCTGCTCTGGTTAGTACAGTCCTATGGGCCACACTAACTCCTTCCCATCATAAATGATTACAGGAGTCTCTCTTACCTTATCATACAAGGGGATCATAAAGTAACCATTATTAGGGGCACAGTCTGTCTGGTATTTCAAAGTCCCATGCTTTGTATACAGCTTTATCTAGAAAGCAAGGAAAGAAGAGAAGTCAAAAGAGAATTAGCCACGTATAATACATCAGCATGCATTTAGTCAGTATACATTTGTTGAGGACCTACCATATGCCGCTATTAACACCAGGCATTAAGGACAGAGAGAAAGACAAAGTATCCTTAAAATACTGTGATTAGATACTTTTCTGGTTAGAAACCATCCAAAGACTACCCCCAAAAGTTGCATTTTTCAGTTTATTTTTAGTGGCTGTCTCTACGTTGTTTCTACCTATAATAAATTTTCCAATTCACCGTTAATAAGGTACTTATTAAAATGAAGCCCCACTTCTGTTTCTAAACTAGAAGGTTTGGGGTGAGGGCCAAGGATCTGCTTTATTAACCCCAAATGATTCCCGATACTTGGGTGTAACACTCACCTAGAAACTTTGAATTTTCTTTTCTATTTTCATTCTTGGGCAAAAACAAACCCAAAGACATTTAATATATATCTCCTCAAGGATCTCTAAAGCTCTTGCATTCCGGGCATTTCCAAACACAATCTGTTACCCTTTTAAAATGTTCAAGCTGGCCCGCCTGGGTGTCTCAGTGGATTAAAGCCTCTGCCTTTGGCTCAGGTCATGATCCCAAAAAGCCTTCCAAAAGCACCTTCTGAAACCGCCTGTGCCCACACACTGAGAGGCAATCTCGGAGGTGACATGGGCACCCAGCAGAACCTAGGGACCTTGCCACTGCCAGTGGGAAGAGTCACTAAACACCTGACTTAAGATCAAAAACAGCACAGAAGCCACAGACAGATGGGTCTTGAAGGTGATAATTACCTTCTTTAGGAAATAGACCGTACTATTGGGTTCTGCTGCTTCTGTCCCAACCCCATCATCCTACAGGAACAAAAACTGGGATCTGGAACAAGGCCAGGTGAAAGACCTAGTAGGGTGTGGAACCGATTTTCGACCAGATTTGCTGAGAATCTCAGAAACCAGATTTATAGAACATACTGGTTTAATCCTTCACAGCAGCCCTTCAGCTGCCAAAACTGGAGAGGCTCAAATGTGCTTTCAGTCAGCCTTTGGGGTCTTAGTCCCTCCATAGTCCCTTCTCTTTGGCATCTCCTAACCTCTTCCTTTTTTCTCTTTCAAATCCCCTTATTCTGCCCTATCATCAGGACTCTCCTGAAACAGAGCCCAGCCCTCGTCAGGTCCTGTCCCATCTATCCTGACAAGTGACCTTCCTCTTCACAAAAGTTTTCTGGGTCACAATTCCACTGGGCTGATAATCATGTAACTGCATGGAACTTTACAACTTAATAAAAAGACTTATACCCAAATCTCTAGTGTAATTCCAGTAACTACCCAGTAAGGCAATCAGGACAGCTGAGGACTCTCCATTTACAGAGGAAAAGGGAGTCCCCAAGGGAGGCATAGGGGAGATTAAAAATACAGATCCTCAGCCCCTGAGATGCCAATAGAGATGTACTGGGTCAGGATCTCTGGGATGAGAATCAAAGCCCTCTAAAAGCATCCCTGGGGGAGGCGGGCGTTGAGAAGGAGTGGATTAGAACCTTTGGGGGTTGTTGAGCTAGACTATAAGACTCTGCAGTCTCTAGGTTCTGGAATACGGGTTGCAGGAGATCTAAGTTTCAGGGGGGGTCTGAGTTTTGAGGATCTGGGGCCTGGGTCTTGTTGAGAGTGGGTCCTAAGAGGTCTGGGGCTTAGATTCTAGGGACGGTCATAGTCCTCTATCATCCTGGATGTGGATTTTGGATTTCTAGAGTTTTAGTTCTGAAGAACCTGGTGTCCTGATTTGGGGGATCCTTCGTTTTCAGTGACCTGATAAAAGTTATGAATCACCAACATCGTCAGCAAAAATGTCCCTCACACCCCCTGTGCGCACACCTCTCTAGGCCCCAACCCCACTCCGCAGCTGACCCCACGGCAGGAACCTCCACCCTAAAGCGACAGAGAAGGTTTGGGATGGTGAAGAGCCCGCGGAAAGCGGAGCCTTCAAGGAGGCAAGGACTCTTAGAATGTGGAGCAGGTGGTAACCGCCTGGCGGATAAGGCGAGGCCGCCGCAGCCCGCACAGGTTGAGCGACTGGCCCACGGTCACACGGCGAGCTCCGGCCCGGGCCGCGGGGTTGCGCGCTCACCTCGATGAGCGAGTAGTTGATCTCCACGTCCGACTTGACGAAGCCCCCGCAGCCCACCACGATGTCCTCAGAGCCGCGCGCCGGACCCACGACGCCCAGCAGCAGCAGCACAGCGGTGGCCACCGCCACCGGCGGCCCCAAACCTCCGCACGCCCGCATGGCCCGTTTTCCGCCACCGGACCCTCCGCAGGCCTCCCGGTCCCGCCCCTTGCTCCGCGCGCGGCCCTCGGCTTCCTCCTCTGCCGCCGGCTGACAGCCCAGGCTCCGCCCCCTCGCTGCCGCGCGTGCGCGCAGCGGCCTCAAGCCCAACGCCCCCAAACAAGTTAACTACGGCGCATGCTCAACAACAAAACGAGCTCATTGGTGCCCTCTAGAGGCCTGGAGGACTCTGCGCACCACCTGGCAGGTGCTGTCGCAAGGTCCTGGAGTATAGGCACAAATTCCAAAGTTGAATTATACTTAGGAAGTCAGTATCTCTGAAACTGGAAATGACGACAGACGGCTGATCGAAGTATGCAACAACTTTTCCGAATCTTTTTGGCACATATATCTCACAGACGATACATAATCTCAAAAAAAAAAATTAAGAACTTAAGTCGGGGCATTTTCTTGTGATAAATGATCAATACTTTTAAAAAATCAATACATTGGTCATTTAAGTCATCATAATGTTTAAAAAAGGGTTTTTTAAAACTTATTTTAATCTCATCTCTAATAACATTTGTATAGGAACAAATTTGAGGGTTTTCCTCCCATAAGAAAGAGATGCAAGCAGTTCATTTACTTTGCATTGTCTGTGACCTGAA
Organism: Nasua narica; assembly: GCA_028533885.1. NCBI lineage: Eukaryota > Metazoa > Chordata > Mammalia > Carnivora > Procyonidae > Nasua > Nasua narica. The sequence goes on along the minus strand of CM052805.1, from coordinate 11,106,545 downwards.
GCATGAGTTGTCAGAAAATAAGTTCAAATCTCAGAATCTTGTGTTTTGTCCCAAGACTGAATGTATACTAGGAAGAAAACTGAATTTAAATGCAAGTCATCACATCAAAATAGACAAAAATTGCTTTTCTGACCTGACACTGGAATTCTTCACTTTTGTCCTAAGAAAGAGTCAAGTGTTTTATTTTGGTAGTTTTCCTATACTTTGTTTCTACATGACCAGGTAAGAGAGAAAATTCCCACTAGAATTTGCCATTGTGACTAAAACTTAAGCCATATACAGCTATGAATCACAGAGAGTTGAAACTACACAACGGTCAAAACTTCCATAATGGCTACAATGGAATGATCCATCCACTGAGGATCTCAATCATGAGTACATCTGATTTCAGCTTCTCACTTTGCATTCTCGAAATACAGTGGAATTCTCAACTCTTTGGTTATAAAGAGAAAATAGTTAAATTATTTTATTTATTTGGGTTATTTATTTAGTTACTTTAGGGGGGGAGGGACAGAGGGAAAAGGAGAGGGAGTTTCTCAAGCAGACTCCCTGCTCAGCGTGGAGCCCAATGTGGGGCTTGATCTCATGACCCTGAGATCAGGACCTGAGCCAAAATCAAGAGCCAGACGCTAACGCTTAACCAACTGAGGCACCCAGGCATTCCTGGGGTTTGTTATTCATAACCACAATTGAAACAGATGCCCTTTCCTCTCCCTAGCATAAATCCCTGGTTTGTCTTGGCAAATCCCCAGGGGGTTGAAAGCCACCAATTAGGAAATGCTGGCCTTGGGGCACCTGCGTGGCTCAGCCAGTTGGGTGCCTGACTTCAGCTTGGGTCATAATCCCAGTGTCTTGGAATGGAGCCCCACATGGGGCTTCTCCCTCTCCCATTCCCCCCAGCTTGGCTCTCTGGTTCTCTCTGTCAAATAAAATAAAATCTTAAAAAAAAAAAAAAAAGGAAATGCTGGCCTGTGGAAACTTCTTACCTTACAGAATAGGAAACCAGGGGTGTGGGGTGGGGGGTTGTGAAGGGACTTGTCTAGGGCTCTGCACTAGACAATTCCCTGTATTGCTCAGAGGACGGGAAAGTAGGCTCTGGGATGCCTGAGTCCTGTTCTTGGCTCACCCTACTGATTTCCTTCGTGTTCTTCCTCACTTCCCGAATATTCCTCCTCAAATTTCCACTGTTCCTCTCAAATTCATCTTTAAATATACAATAAAATAAAGCATTAGGACGGTGGCAATGCCATTTGGAGGCGGGATCCCAGAGAGAGGGGGCTTAAGCTTCCCCCGCCTAATTTCCATCAGCCTCCACCAAAATCGCCTCAAATTAACAGACTAACATAAATGTAAACAGCGGACCTCCCACCTTCAGCTTCAAAACTGAATTTGTTCTTTGTGTCCCTGCTCTTCCAGAAGACCCGGGCAGGACAGCTGAAAGCCATCCTGACTTGGGCCCCAGATCAGGGTTAGGAAACCCCAAAAAGAAAGGGGGAACCTACCCAGTGGAAAGCATGCAGGAGGGCAGCGGTGAAACCTGCAGAGAAGGGACAGGGCACAGGGAACGCAGACGATGTTTGCCTGA
>CM052805.1:11056718-11104460 GCA_028533885.1 Nasua narica | reverse complement strand
AGTCAGGGTCTGAGCTGTTAGGGAGGGAAAGTAACTCGCCCAAGGCCACGCCAGGAAGTGCCAGGGCCGGGATCTGAACTCAGACCCTGACGCCCGAGATCCGACTTCACCATTCTGGCCAGGCACGCTCGCTTGCCCTGTCCTGTCTGGAAGCACGACCTACTTGAATATAACTCGGGCGACCCCGGGCGAGGTGCACTGCTCCCCAACATGCCAGAGAAGGACGCCGTCCTCAGCAGGTGTCCGCTGGCTGCTCTCATTGGCTTCCCTGGCATCCCTGGCCTTAGGACCCAAGTCTGACCAAATCCCTCGGGGACGTCAGCTGGGCTCCTGGAGATGTCCTGTGGCACCCCTCCCTCTCTGTCTCCAGCTTCTAGGACCCTCTGCCCTCACTGCCATCGCTGTTTTCATGAGCCTCCTCCCTCTGAATTTCTTCATCACCAAGAAGAGGAAACAGCATCAGGTGTGACATTTGGGAGAAGGGACACGCTGGGTGGGAAGTGGGAAGGGGAGGCCTGCGGGTCATGGGCCTGACATTGGCGCAGGTGCAGGGAGGTGAGGAGGGCCTGGCGTGGAGGGAGAATCAACAGCATTTGCTGAAGGCAGGGTGTGAATTCTCGCTTTGCAGAACAGGAATTCTTGACGTTTCCCTGACCTCTGCCCTCCTCTTCCCTCTGGTCCTAGGAAGAGCACATGAGGCAGAAGGATTCTCGGACACGGCTCACGAGTAGCATCATGGGGAATATGAAGACAGTCAAGTCCCATGGCTGGGAGGGAGCCTTTCTAGAAAGAATCCTGTGCATCCGGGGCCAGGAGCTGGGCGCCTTGAGGACCTCCAACCTCCTCTTCTCTGTGTCTCTAGTGTCCTTCCAAGTGTCCACGTTTCTGGTGAGGTCACCCTGGCCTCTCTGCAGAGCATGGACTAAGGGAGGGAGGGCTCGAGTGGGGGGAACCAAGGTAGGCGGAGCCCCCCGCCCCCTAGATCCTGGAGTTTTACTTTGCAGACCCCCCTGTCCATCAGAATGTACCTCCGCCGGACCCTTCCCTCTGTCAGGGATCCTTGCTTTGTGCTGAGTCAGCGAACCACTTAGACCATTTCCCTGAAGGTGGCAGTGGCTAATAAGGTCCATGAGTCTCCTGCAGAAGGTTCCAGGCATCTGGAACCGCTGCGGCTTCTGGCACAGGGGCGAGGCAACAGGGGCGGGGAGCTGCAGAGGGAGAACCCCACGTCCGCACTGACACCGGCTGTCACACGGCTGCTGCGACCACACACAGGCACAGTGCCGGTCCTGTCCTCCGGTTTATTTCACAAAATGCTGCTCAAGGCACAGCTCTGACTCCGACCACACTGTTGCCAACAAACCTGCAACGACTTACTGCCACATATGTACATAAATAACCCAAACTCCGCCGAAGATATTCCAGGCTGGTGGCAGGTGGACCTTAGCCAGTATTTCCAGAAGGATTAGAACTCCCCACTCCTGGGAGGGGGATGGGCATCCAGTGTTGCTGACATAGTCAACACTCAGAACCACAAGTACCATCACTCGGAACCATGAGAGCCTCCTGGCAGGACTGCTGGAACACCATCACACCAAGTGACCATCGTGTCATCACCAAGTGACATCTAGAACTGAAACACTGCCAATACCTAGAACTCACATCGCCCAGTGACATCTAGAAAAGCACAGATGCCACCATTGCCCAGGGACCTCCCCTCAAGTGCCGCTGATGCCCATAACTCCAGGGTCATCTCCAAGGTGTTCTAGAACCATAAGTCCCACTCATGTCTAGAACCCCCCACATGCTACCAAGATCAAACATCACGGCGTCCCTGGATCCCTGGAACCCTGGAACCCAGAGTTGCTGGTCCTAGAACAGGGGGCTGCACACTTAGCTCCTTTCACCAACACACTCGTACTTTTTAAGAAACACTGAACAAGGAGTGAGGCTAGAAGGATTCACAGAATTTGGGGTGAGGGGTTGATGGAGAACATTCCAACATGGTGGGCTTGGCCACACAGGCCCCTGGAGATGGCCCGCTGGCTCGGGTTCCTGGGCCAGGCCCCCAGCTCACTGTCACCGTCCGTGTGCCCCCCGCAGGTCGCAATGGTTCTGTTTGCTGTCCACACGCTGGTGGCTGAGGAGAACGCCATGGACGCTGAGAAAGCCTTTGTGACCCTCACGGTCCTCACCATCCTCAATAAGGCTCAGGTTTTCCTGCCCTTCTCCATCAACTCTGTGATCCAGGTGAGGCAGCGGGGCAGGGAGACCCCTCGAGGGCAGCCTTGCAGGGGTGTAGCGGGAAGGCCAGACCCCATATGTCCCCACACTACCCCCAGGGGAGGAGGCCGGACAGGGGACGGTGCAAGGAAGCAGGGAGGGGCAGAGGATACAGCGACGTGCCAGCCTACCCATTCCCTTTCTATACCAAGCATTATTTATGTGGATTATCTTGCCTTGCTGTCCCTACTCACACTGGGCCGTGATGAGCATGAAGGCAAGTGGCCTCGCTGATGCGTCCCTATTTAAACGGCCGCCCTAGGGGGACGACGTTTGGAATCATTTCTGATAATGGTCTGATGACTCCCTTGGATAAGCCACCATCCTCCTCCTGGGTCTCATCTGCAGGACGGCTGCCCCGTTGTCCCTATTATGCTAACTAGGGGACAGGAGCTGGGAGGTCACTGTCACCATCATGGTCCCCACTTCCGGGCACTGTTTCCTGTGACCCAGAAAACTTTGTGCTAATGCCTTGCAAATGCACCGGGCTCGGGAGACCGGAAGCTTTTCCACATCCTAAGGGACCAGACATCCGAAGCCTGAGTTCTTTTTTTTTTTTTTTTCCTCTTTGGGCACCAGTGACCTGGAGCTTTGGTTTCTGCAGGCCCGGGTGTCCTTGGATCGTCTGGCCACCTTTCTCTGCCTGGAAGAAGTGGACCCTGGGGCGGTGGACTCAAGTCCCTCCAGATGCTGTGAGTGCAAAGTTCAGCAGGAGGGGCGACTTCGGACTGACAGCACCCCTGCAGGCCCCCGACCAAATGCCAGGGTCCCAGCTGGGGGGCCGCTGGCATCAGGGTGGCACGTGCACATGCGGCTGGCCGTCGTGTACCGAGGGAACACGGACAGCGATGCTGCTTTCGGCCCAGTCGTTCAGCAGCGAATCGTGAGCACCTACGATGTGCCACGCTGGGCGCTGGGCCAGGAACCCTCCAACCGACCAGGTCCTTGCCCTCGTGCGGAAAGGCCAGGGAGATAAGCATAGCCGTGTATTCCTCAAGCTAGGAAATAAAATCAGAGGGGTTCCGGGCCCCGTGGTGAGATGAGACTCACCCAGCACGGCTTACCTGGGCTTCCCCGTTCTGCCCCACAGCTGCTGGGGAGACCTGCATCAGCATTCAGGACGGCACCTTCGCTTGGTCCCGGGAGAGCACGCCCTGCCTGCGCAGGTACAGCCCGGCCTCCCTGGAAACGTCCTTCCTGTCGGCAGGAGGCAGATGCAAGAGGCTCCAGCAGCTTCCAGCAGCTGGGCGCTGGAGGCTGGGTTAGTCTGCGCTGGGGCTGGCAGGAAGATCAGTAGAACCAGCCCTGGGCAGAGTTTTGGGGAGGCCAGACTCTTGGACATTGAGGAATAGGAGGGAGTCTGAGCCTCCCCGGTCAGGGAGGAGACAACTCCCTGCCCCCCAGGCTGGCCAAAATGACACCGAGGGAGGCCTGGTCGAGAGGCGCCCCACGGCCCAGCCCTCACCTACCATGTCTACTTCTCTCTCTCTCCTGTGTCAGTCCCCGAGTCATTGTCTCCTCCAGCCCCCCAGTGCTGGCTGGGTCTCTGTGACAGAAGGCCCCAGCCCAATCCTAACACTCCGGAAAAAGGAAAAGCAAATACTCTGGGCAGTCTTCACATTGATTGTCATCTAGTCACTTCGTAGCGGTTATTAAATGCTTGCCGTGTGTCAGCCGCTGGGGGAGGCCCAGGGGACAGAGTGAAGATAACAGACATGGGCACTGCTCTCCTGGGGCTGACCTTCTGAGAAGGTCACCCAAATGAGAAATTAGGGCAAGGGAGTGATGTCGAGGGAGAGGGATAAGTAGTAAGGTCATGATAAAGGGAAGGAATGAGCCTTGCAGGAGTCTGGGAGAAGAGCTTTGTAGGCGGTGGAAACAGCAAGTACAAAAGTCCTGGGGCAGGAGTGTGTCTAGACCAAGGTTTCTCTACCCCAGCATTAGGGCTGGAGATTTCTTTGATGTGGGGGTTGTCCTGGGCCTTGTAGGTTATTTAGCAGAACCTCCAGTCTCTACCCCACTAGAAGCAGTGACCCCCACTAGGTGTGACACATGACACGTGGGGGGGAGCACAATCCCTTCCGATTGAGAACCACTGGCCTGAGGTCTTTGAGAGATGGAAGGTCAGTGTGGCAGAGGCAGAGCAGCTGAGGGACAGAGCAGTAGGAGGCTGGCCGTCCTTCATGAACGGCTGAGACTTTACCTTTTCTCCTGAGTGAAATGAGGAGCAGTGCAGGGAGCCTCATGATCCTCCTTGGGTTTTAATAGGTCCCTCTGGCCACCGGGTGGGGGATGGGCTACCGCCCACGGGCGGCGTCAGAGGGCGCGTGGTGAGCAGCCTAGCGCAGTAACGGAGACGAGAGCAAGGCCGGTAAACTCTAGTGCCACAACAGAGAGGGTGTGTGTGCATACGATACGTGTATGTGGGTATTCATAGGTGCACGCAGATGTGTGTGCACACGCAGGTGTGAGCTTGTGTCCGCGCGTGTTAGAACCGGTGTGCTCGTGTAAGTGGCGTGCACTTGTGGGTGTGCCTACATGTCCGTGCGTGTGCTCGCGTTTGCCCGTGTATGCGGTAAGTGGCGTGTGCCTGGGTGTGTGCGCTTGTCTGACTTTGTGCGGGAGGCTGCGTGCATTGCGTGGGCTGTAGTGCGTGCGTGCCTTTTACGTGCGTGCTCGTGTGCGTGCGCATGCGTGTGCGTCCGCGCGTCCGCACGTGCGTGGGGCAAGATGGCTGCTTGAGTCTCTGGTCAGGGACCGGGAGAGGGAAGGACCGCTGGAGGAGTCAACCAATAGGAAAGGCTGGCTCCGCCTGGGGTTCCCCAGTCCTGCACAGACTCAGGTGGGCCCTACCCAGGGACGTGTCTCCCCTCCTGTGTTGCCAGGATCAACCTCACTGTGCCCCAGGGTCGTCTGCTAGCTGTTGTCGGTGCCGTGGGGGCAGGGAAGTCCTCCCTGCTGTCTGCCCTCCTCGGGGAGCTGTCAAAGGTGGAGGGATCGGTGAGCATCAAGGTAAGGCTGTCCCCATGCCTGTCTGCTAGAATGTCCCGCATTCTAAAAGCCCTCCCACTCCTCCCTGTTCCCTCCACTCCTGCCCCCTCTTCCCCTCTCCTGCTCCCTTCCTCCCCACTTCTCCTCCAGAATTGCTCCTACCTCCATCCCTATCAGCTTTTTAATGGCTAAATGAGTTGCATTTTAGGGTTCCGTGGCTTACGTGCCCCAGGAGGCCTGGGTCCAGAACACGTCTGTGGTAGAGAATGTGTGCTTCAGGCAGAAGCTGGACCCGCTGTGGCTGGAGAGGGTCCTGGAGGCCTGCGCCCTATGGCCAGATGTGAGCAGCTTCCATGCAGGGGTCCACACCAAAATTGGGGAGCAGGTGAGGGTCTTGGGGCCTTCTTGCCACGGGGAAGCATCTGAGCTCAGTACCAACTGCCTCCCTGACCTGTGGGACCGTGTGGAGGGAGGGACAAAGAGGAGACAGGGGAGCAGGGAAATGGGGCAGACAGAGGGCCTCGCCTGGGGCCAAACGCGAGCTCAATCGATAGTGGCTAATGAGCGAGTGATTACAAATCAAAGAGACCAAAGCAGAGGCGAGGTAGGGACTGGTGGACAGGGGCTTTCAGCAACAGGGCGTCAGGAGACCTGGGCTCCCATCCTGCCCTGCCCTGCTTTTCTGGGTGACATTGGTCAGACAGCTTCCCCTCTCTGGGCCTCACCAAAGGGTCTGGGGTAGAGATGTCCAATAGATAGGATTTATGTATCTGAAGCTACGGACTGGGCAGGCGTCAGCAAACTATGACCCCCAGGTCAAAGGTAGCCCACTGTGTTTTTATGAATGAAGTCTTATGGGGACACGGACACGCCCACTCATTTACCCGTGGTCTGTGGCTGCTTTGCATGACAGGGGCAGAGATGGGCAGTTGTCATGGAGACTGGGGTTAAAAGAGTTACTTTCTGGCTCCTTCCAGATAAAGTTTGCCCTGCCCTGGATTAGGGAGTAGAGTGAAAAGGTAGGGGCTACTATTAAGGGAATGAGTGGGTTTCCTGGAAAAGAGGAGAGGGCCCAGGAGAGCATCTGGAGGAGCCCCTGTGTGGCTGAGGACTGTCCAGGGAGGAGAACGGGACGTCCTGGAGGCCAAGGGAGGGTGTTGCAGAAGGAAGGAGTGCCTGCTGCCCTTCAGATCCTAAACCAAACCTGTGCTCCCCAGGAACTGCCCACCCACTCCCATCCCCAGGGACCAGAGCTCCATCCCTCCAGAGCTCAGATCCCAAACCGTGGTGTCATCCTTGATTTTCCTCTTTTACATACACCGATACATCTGATCATCAGCAAATCCTATTGGGCCCGCCTTCGAAGCCGACCCAAAGTGTTCTGGTACTGTCCACCTGCCCCCACATGGCTGCCCTACTCGTCTTCATGCTAGAGAGGCTAATCACAGTGCAGCAACTAAAGGGATTCTGTTCAGACGTAGGGCAGACCACATCCTTCCTCTACCTGGACTCTTCCAAGGTCTTCCCATCTCCCTCAGAGTCAAAGCCAAAGTCCTGAGAGTCGGCAACAAGGCTTCTCAAGGCCTGGCCCCACTTATATAATCCCATCTCCTATCATTGCTCCCCCTTTTCTGTTTCACCCCATCCACGTGTATCTCTCCATGATGTTCATTAAACACCCAAAGCACACTTCCTACCTCAGGGCCTTTGCACCTGCTGTTCTCTCTGCTTGTAAAGCTCTTTCCTAGGGGTCCACATGGGTCGTCCCTTACTTCTGTCAGGTCTCAACTCAAATGTCCCCTTAATGGAGAGGCCGTACCTGACTACCTAACCCAGCACAGCAAACCTGCTCATGCTGGTTTAACATACAGGCTAACTCTACTTTGTTATTCTTCATAGCACAGGTGATATATTTTACTTGTTTATTGATGCTGTGTCTCCCACCCACCCTTGTTAGAGTATAAGGCGTAAGACCCAGGGACTGGGTCTTGTTGATTGCTGTATCCCCAGAGCACCGAACACTGGGCGTGTAGTAGCCATGTGGAAAATGAGAGTGGAATGAATGAGTGAACGAACGACTGGAAGACAATAAGGACTGACGGGTTAGCACTGGGTTGGACAACAGGGAGACGACTGGTGTCCCTGAGGAAGGCGGGACCGTACAGTGGGGAACAGAGAACACGAGCCAGACTCAAGGGAGCAGTGGGTGGGAGGAGAGGGCCCGGGGCAGAGCATGCGGACGGCTCCTCCTGGAAGCCGGGCTGCGTGGAGACTGAGGGGGACGCTGGCTGGAGAGCAAGCGTTTACAGCTGGCAGGTGGCCCGAGAGGACGGGCACGGGGAGCTGGCCCTCACTCTCACGAGCAGGTGTGCACTAGGCCCCTGTCCCTCTTCTGTGGCCATAGGGCATGAGTCTCTCGGGGGGCCAGAAGCAACGGCTGAGCCTGGCCCGGGCCGTGTACAGGAAGGCCGCCGTGTACCTGCTCGATGACCCCCTGGCGGCCCTGGACGCCCACGTCGGCCAGCACGTCTTCAACCAGGTCATCGGGCCCGGCGGGCTGCTCCATGGGACGGTACGTTTGGGAAAGGGCAGGGGACGTCCTGAGCCCCGTCTGTCTCCCCACTACTCTCCTCGAGTCTTATTTTCCTCTACAGTGGTCGGCTTTGGCTCTGACCGTGCCGCACGAGAGACAACCCCCCATCTCAGCGGCCCACAGCGGCAGCTGGTTCTTGCTCTCGGGCCCGTGGTTGGACTGTTCCAGCTCAGCCTCACTCAGCTCAGCTCAGGCTCACTCAGGTCACTGGCCAGGTTCAGGAGAAGCCTGCGTCTTCTTGTTTCAAGACACGGTTTAAAGGGGACCCTCTATAGCTCTGCTGGGACATAAAGCGAGCAGGAGTACAAAAAGGAGAGCTCTCCCCACACCGAGCCCCAGGACACTGCCTGCCCCTTCCCCCCGGCTCTGGAAGACTGGGTCAAACACGGGAGTGTAACTTCCACCCCTTCCCTGCCCAGACACGGATTCTCGTGACCCACGCGCTCCATGTCCTGCCCCAGGCTGATTGGATCGTGGTGCTGGAAGATGGCGCCATCGCCGAGATGGGTCCCTACCAGGAGCTTCTGCACAGGAAGGGGGCCCTGGTGGGCCTTCTGGATGCGGCCAGACATCCAGGAGACGGCGGAGAGGGAGGTATTGGCTGGGCTTTGCTGGCTGGCTGTGCCTGGCTCCTGCCACCCTTGGGGAGAAGGCTCCAAGGATCCCACTGGCAGGACTAGAATGCTCTGGCCACGGCCTTCGTGGGGGCCCAGGCCTGGAAGCAGACGGCTCTCCGAAGAGGCCACATATCCGCTCAGTTAGAGCCAGTGACACCTGCTGTGAACCAGGGACTGTGCTAAGGGCCTCTGCATACCTTATTTCATCAGATCTGCACAACAGCCCCGTGAGGCACGTGCAGTCTTTGCAGCCCTGTGACTGAGGAGCCAACTGGGCAAAGACACATTTTCTAAGGTCACAAGGTTAGAACTTGGGGGGTGTTCAAATCTGAAGTCTGGGTTCCTAACTGCTACAGAGGCTGAGCTCGGTGGTCACTTGGTGCCTAGAGGCCAGAAGGCCCATGACACACTAGCTAGGGCAGCTGCTGCTGCTGTTTTTTTTTTTTTAGATTCCATTTATTTATTTGTCAGAGCATGAGCACAAGCAGAGGGAGAAGCAGGCTCCCTGCTGTGCAAGGAGCCCAATGTGGGAGTTGATTCCAGGACCCTGGGATCATGACCTGAGCTGAAGGCAGACACTTAACCGACTGAGCCACCCGGGTGTCCTGTAACTAGGGCTTCTAATAACCAGAAAATGACCTGGAAAAATGACCACGCGTTGGAAGGGAAGCCACCGATGTGAGCCCAGCCACAGTGAGTGGCTCCTCCCATGCGTAAGCTCATTGTGAACATCTCAGTGCCTCTGTGAGCTCGAGGCTGTCTCTGCCTCCTTTTTGCAGATGAGAAAACCGAGGTGCAGAAGTGAAGGAACTAGCCTAAGCTTACAGGGCTTCTAAGCGGTAGTGCTGGGATTTGAGCCTGGGCAGAGCGTGTGCTTTGTCACGAGTAGGCTGGACGCTGCCCCACCCCGACCCCCACCACCAGGACAAAGCAAGGACACACAGTCAGGGGCCCCCGGCCCCAGGCTCTGCCTTGTCTGAAAACATCCGTTGAGCACTGGCTCACCCTGGTAGAAATCCCAAGTGTTGACTCACAGTGTCACCATCCTGGAGCTTGGAGACGAAACCCGTCTGGCCTGGGGGACGGTCGGAGGGAGGGTCCTTGTTCGGGGAGGTGACTCCTGGGGTTGGCGGGCAGTTACTAGAAAAGAACATTCCAGGCACAAGTCTGTAGTGGGTGTGCAATCATGTTTGCTGAGTGAATGAATGAATGAGTGACTGAAGAAGTAACGTTCCCAGAGGAACCCAGCGAGGATGGAGAGCGGGTGCAGGAGCCGGGTGGGAGGAAACAGGTGCTCAGACAGATGAAGGCCATAGAGCCAGCGGTGTCAAAGCCAGTGTCCGGACCCCGAGTACTGACCCCCATCACGTGACAGGACTCCTTTGACCTTGCAGAAACAGAACTCGTGACCGAGGCCAAGGACCCCAGAGGCTCTGCTGGACCCGGGAGGCGAGTCTGCTGTGGTGCTAAGTGCAGAGAGGGTTCATTGGCTTCTAGTGCCCTTGAGGGTTGGGTGCACACACAGCCCCCAGACAGAAAATTGATTTGTCCTCCTTTCCTCTCAATGGCAGGTCCATGAAGTTAGTCCCCGGGAAGGACGGCCCCACCTCAGAGGCCCAGACAGGGGCTGCCCTAGATGAGCCCGAGTGGGCAGGACGGCCCACAGGAGAGGACGGTGTGCAGAATGGCAGGGTAACCGCCAGCTGTTCCCTCCCCTCCGCATCCACTGCTATGGCTGCCCACCCCCCACCCCTTGGGGCTCAGGACCTCCCATCAGGTAGATACAGCACTGATCAGGGATCAGGGAGACTCACTTTTATTGAACACCTGCTGTGTACCCAGTAAGACTCTATATACTTCATATTGCTCAATGCTTTCAACCGTCCTGTAATTAGATAGTAGCCCCATTTTAGAGATGAAGAAACTGAGGTCCTAAAGAGTTTGTGTCCTTATAGCGAGCAAGGCACCAACCTGGGACTCAATCTAGGACTGTCAGAATCTGCAGCTTATACTATTTCTTTCTTCTGTGGTGCTGTGTCCACCCATCCATCCGCTTATCCACTCATTCACTCCTCTGTCCCTCTACATTTCCACCCATTCACCACCCACCCATCCATTCTACCCACCCATCCACCTACCCATGTATTCAGTCATCTAACCACCTCACCCAACCTCCCACCCATTCATTTATCCAGCCATCTACCTATCCATCTACCCATCTTCCGCCTATCCACCCATGCACCCACTTACCCACCCACCCATCTTCTATCCGCCTGTCCACCCACTTTCCATCCGCCCTTCCATCTGTCCACTCATCCCTCCACTTACTCATCCATCGACTCACCCATGCACCCGCTCATCTACAGACTCACTCTTTTATGCATCCATCCACCCATCTGCCCATTCACCCAATCACCCATTATCCCACCCAACCATCCACCCACTCATCCACCCAGAAAACATTTACAGAACCCCCACCACATGCCAGGTGATGTCTCTGCTCTGGTGGAGACTGTCTACTAGTGGGGGGACATAGTCAGCAAACAATCAGGCTACTAAGCAAGGCAGTATCAGATAATAATATATGCTATTAAAAAATAAAGAAGGGCAATGAGTTGGGGACCAGCCAACTAAGGGTCAGGAGCCTGCTTGGATTAAGGTGCTCTAAAGAGAGGCACTTGAGCCCTAAATAAAGGGACCAGCTGCAGATAGAGCAGGGGGAGAGCATTCCAGGCAGAGGGGCAAAGCTCTGAGGTGGGCAGGGGCTTAGAGTGCCAGGGAGAAGAATATCCTGTGAGACGAGCAAATGGGGAGTAGGAAGTAAGGTTAGAGAGAGAGACTAGAAGTTTGGGATTTCTGCTGAAAGCAAGAGAAAGCCACGAGTAGGTCAGCAACGGCAAGATGGGGTTGGGTTGAATGTTTCCAGAAGTTCACTCCGGCTACAGCCACATGAAGAACTTCAGATTCATGGCAGCTGAACCTTAAGCAAGGGTCTTAACATCTTTGTGCCTCAGTTTCCTTATCTGTCAGGTGGGAATTAGGATGGGGGCAGAGACATATGCCTGTCCTATAGTACGTGCTCAGTAAATCACTCCCAAGCCAGGAAGTGCCACCCCCTGTCCCCATTACGGCTCCCACTGGCCCTCTGAGGGTTCTGCAGATAAAGGGGGTCTGGAGGTGGGAGCCTCAAGGAGACACGGTGCTCCGGGTGGGAGGCAGCGAGAGAAGACCGGTAGGGTCTGCATCGTGGCTCCATCTGCCCCGTTGACATGTTGAATGTCTCACATAGTCTTTCCTCCCTTCCTTCCCCCGGGGCCTCTCTCTGCCCCCGGCTCCCCTCCATGTGCTACAGGTGAAGGCCACCATGTACCTGACCTACCTACGGGCTGTAGGGGCTCCCCTCTGCCTCTACGTACTCTTCCTCTTCCTCTGCCAGCAAGTGGCCTCCTTCTGCTCCGGCTACTGGCTGAGCCTGTGGGCGGACGACCCCACTGTGGACGGGCGTCAGACGCAAGCAGCTTTGCGGGGCTCCATCTTTGGGCTCCTAGGCTGCCTCCAAGGTACCCCTCGCTGGTCTTCCTCACCCTCCATCCTCCCGGCCCCCTCCAAGGTGCTCAGGGCTCCCTGGTCTGCCTGTCCCTGGTTTACCGTCTCCTTCCTGAACATTCGTGCAAACATCCTGGGCCCGAGGGCAGACCTACATCCTTCCGCTAAGGCTTGGGGGTGTGGGGAACACAGCACATCCCTCCTTTCCTGGAGCCCCCAGAGTCTGTACCAGACTCATCAACAAATAAATGCAGGATCTTGGTCCCCAGTTGTTGGGGGCAGCTGAGGACTCAGGTGCGGACAGGCCAACTGCAGTGTTTGGATTGGCGGGGATGAGATCTGCCTCACTCCAGCAACAGGGAGGGAAGCAAGCTACATCCCGAGCACAGATCAGCACTGGGAGGAAGGGGTCAGACTAGTTTCCTAGGGCTGACAGAAATTACCACCAACTTGGCGGCTTAGAACCATAGAAACGTAACTCTTCCAGTCCTGAAGCCAGAAGTCCACAACCGAGCTCTCGGCAGGACTGGTTCTTCTCAGAGGCTGTGAGGGAGCGTCGGTCCCATGCCTCTCTCCCAGCTTCTGCTGGGGGCCAGCAATCCTTGGCTTGTAGTATCTGTACCTGTCTTCATACCACCTTCTCTGTGCCTCTGGTTGCCTTCTCTTCTCGTAAAGATACTAGTTGTTGGATTTAGAACCTGCCCTAAATCCAGGGCGATATCATCTCAAGATCTTTCACTGAAAACATCTCCGAAGCTTCTATTCCCAAATAAGGTCCCATTCTGAGGTTCCTGATGGACTTGCATTTGCAGGGTGGGGAGGCATACCATTCAGCCTCCTACAGGGTGGTTCCATCAAGGGACTGTCGAGGTGGTCAAAACAGAAGATGGCTGCCACAGGGTGGTCGGGGGTGGTCCCAGCTCTCATGCTCTCACACCCTCTCTCTCTCTCTCCCCAGCCCTTGGGCTGTTTGCCTCCGTGGCCATGGTGCTCCTAGCAGGGATCCGGGCATCTCGCCTGCTTTTCCAGAGACTTCTATGGGATGTGGTGCCATCTCCCATTGGCTTCTTTGAGCGGACCCCCTTCGGGAACCTGCTGAATCACTTCTCCAAGGAGACAGACACAGTTGATGTGGACATCCCAGACAAAGTCCGGTCCTTGCTGATTTATGTCTTCGGACTCTTGGAGGCCATCCTGGCCGTGACGGTGGCCACCCCACTCGCGGCTGTGGCCATCCTGCCGCTGCTGGCCCTCTACGCTGGGCTTCAGGTAGGGAGAGAGAGAGGAGGTTCCGGGGCCAGCCCAGGTCACCTCTGCCAGGCCCCTGTCTCTGAGCAGGATTCCATGTGGGAGCTTCTGCCTAGTGGGCATCTGGGGACCATCCCTAGAAGAATTCCCAGAGGCAGAGACACCACAATTTGTTCCCAACACCTTCTACTCATTTCCATCTCCCAGATGTCCACCTCCAAGTTCTTAGTAGCTAACCTCGAGTCGTGCTGCTGCTGAAATCAGCCTGGGCTTTCCCAAGGATCTAGAAACCAAGAGGACACTGCAAGGTCTCCAAGGCTATTGTATTAGGTTTGACTCTTCCTGTTGCCTGAGCAGTTGTCTCATTAGCTTGAAATGAAAGGACGTGCCCCCGCTCTGCGACTGGGTCCCACGGTTGAACTCCCCCCCCAGGCCCCGCCCCAGGAAGTCAGAAATAGACTAGAAAAAAGCCATGGTAGTAGGACAAAAACCACAACACCGCTGTGGTCTCTCTGTCCTCTTCACTCGGGGAGGGACAGCTTTGGGGGCAGGCGGAGGCGGGTTCTGAATCCAGGCCCTGCCACTTCCTTGCCGTAGAGACCCGAAGCAGCTGCGTTGTCCCTCTGGGCCAGGTGTTCTCATCTATAACCTGTGAAGCCCGCTAACGCCCACCTCCCATTAATAAATACTATTTGTAAAGAGCCTAGCACCCAGCCTGGGTGTTCCGCAAACGCACCGCCTCCCTGCCTGCACGCAAATGGCAACTCAGATCGAATAACGCTGCTTGTTATTTGCGCGTTGTTGGGTTGCCGGCGCCTGGCACGGAGCTCCAGTTGAGGGAATGAGTTCCACTTGGCCCTTTGCCTCCCGTGTCCTTTATGGTTCTGTTGGCACAGCGGCTGACCCTAAGTGAAGCCGGGGGCCGCAGAGCTGGGAATGAGGCGGTCACGCCAGAGGAGGGATTTCTCAGTCCCGGCTGTGCCTGAGAATCACCGAGCAGGTTTTGTTTAAATCATACCGAGGCCAAGGGGATTCCCCACCAGAGATTCTGATTTACTTGCTCTGGGCTGGGCCACGGGAGGGTGAGCTTCCCAGGAAAGAACCCACGTAACTCTGATTCTGCAAGGAAATGGGAGTCCAGAGAGGGGAAGTAACTAGCCCAAGGTCTCAGCGCCAGCTGGGAGCAGAGACTGGCCGGAAAGTGTGCCCTCGCGGCTCCCCTCTGCTGCTGTGCGGGTGACTTCTCTCCTCCGCACCTGTCGCCCCGCAGAGCCTGTACGCGGCCAGCCTCTGCCAGCTCAGACGCCTGGAGTCAGCCAGGCACTCGCTCGTGTGCTCCCATGTGGCCGAGACCTTCCAGGGCAGCGCGGTGGTCAAAGCCTTCCAGGCCCAGTGCCCCTTCGTGGCTCAGAATGACGCACACGTGGACGAAAGCCAGCGAGTCAGTTTCCCACGGCTGGTGGCTGAGAGGTAGGAAGAGCCTGGGGGCAGAGAAGACACGGTGCCCCATCTGGGAACCCAGATGAGTGAGACCGAGGGTCATAGCTTGTGGCCAGAGAGACCAAGTGGCCTGCCCGAGGTCACACAGCAAGGCAGGGATCAAACCGAGGCTACATCCCCTGGGGGCCCTTGGCTCGCGCCGTGAGCGGATGGAACGTGGCCTGCGGACTCGCCGGAGCAGGTGGGCGGCCAGGAGACGTGAGCCAAAGGGAAGATCTCTTTATCGCCAGGCCCCTGGGCCGGCCTCCGTTGCCTTAGTGATGGAGCAGCTGCGCAAGCATCCTCAGCCTCCTTTCGGGAATGCAGGCTTTGAGCACAGACAGGCATGGGCTCCCCAACCCAGCTCTGCAACTTCCTAGCTGGGCGATCCTGGGCAAGGTACATACCTCTCTGAGCCTCATCTGTCAGAGGGGGACGGCTCTGACATGGGGTGGCTATCGGGATTCAGTAAATATACTCACTTAGTACTTGTAACAAGTTTCTTGCATGCCTGACACAGCTCTGGCGCTCTACATGGATTTATTCACTTAGTCCTATTAACTACTCACCAGGCAGAGGCTGTTCTAGAGACGGTGAACCTCAGGCACAGAGAGATTTAGGAATTTGCCCAGGGCTGCACAGCCAGTATGTGGTGGACTCGGGCTTTGAATCCATGTGCATAGTGTGGAGAGAGCCAAGCACAGAGTAGGCACTCAATAAATGTGAATTCCTTTCCCCATTGTGCCCCGGGTCCCTGGCCAGCAGCGGCTCTCAGGCCGTGTGGCTGTGGCCAGTGTCTCGCTCCCATATGCCTTCTGGGTGACCTGTCCTGCCTCTTCCCGGGGTCCTCGCCTAGGGGCAGAAGCCCTTGTGAACATTTAGAAAGCACCCACTACGTGGAAGGCCCAGTGATTTCCGTGCCACGTACGACACGTTGAATCTTCTCAGCTGTAAGGAGCCCGACGTTACCTCGTTCCATGGCCGAGTAAACTGGCATTTCAAGAAACAAAGGGACTGTCTCCAGGTCAGCCATCTAGGAAGCAGCTTACGTACTCGTTTGCTGGGCTGCTTCCTTGCACACCCATGGCCTCCTGGAAAAGGCTCGTGCTTTCTGGTATTGGTCAGGGCGATGTGGCTTCAAACACTTGTTATGTCTGTGTACTTAGGTCCCTAACTCTTCTGAGCTTTAGTGTCCTCCCCAGTCAGATGGGGACGGCTGCATTTTGTGGGGTTGTTTGGAGAGCAAGATATCATCTGTAGTAAAGCCCAGAGCTCCCTGAAGACAGGGATTTCAAAACTGGATCGCACTGTGTCTCCAGCATCTGCAGCCTACACGGCATACAGTCAAGGCCTAATGTGGGTTTATTGAATGAACAGTAGAGTAGGACTCCAATAGGAGAGGTTGCATATTTATTCATCCACTCAATATATTAGTCATGGAGCACCTACTAAGTGCTGGGTCCTGTGCTCAGGTGCTGGGGACACAGTCATGAGTGAGACAAAGCTGTGCCTGTGCCGAGCTCATGATCTGCCAATGGAGACTGACAGTCAAGGACTGAGTCAACAGTTTTCTTACAAAGTAACTGCTATGAGGTTGTCAGTTTCCTGTGACAGAGAAGGGGAGGAGCAGTCCAGGAGAGCTCTTGGAGGAGGCAACGTTCAAGCCAACATGGGCACGAAGATAAGAGGGAGGTTGGGTTCAGGCAGGGGGAGCACGAGGGATGTGGCCAGTCTTTCCAGGGACAGAAGGTAGGCACCACGGCAAAACGTGACTTGAGCACCTACTGTGTGCCAGGCTCTGAGCGGGGCACGGGGTGGGGGGGACAGGTCATCCGCCTCCCCCACCCACCGAGCTTGGGTGGGGCCTGGGCTGTGCAGGGGCCCACGGCTGGGGACCCCTGTGGGACTCAGGCTGGCATGATGACGAGTCTCTGTGCCCAGGGAAGCAAGTCCTGCCGAGGGGCCCCCGGCTGAGTCGCCTCTCACCTGCCTCCCCTCGCAGGTGGCTGGCCGCCAACCTGGAGCTGCTGGGGAATGTGCTGGTGTTGGCGGCCGCCATGTGCGCTGTGCTCAGCAAGGCGCGCCTCAGTGCCGGCCTCGTGGGCTTCTCCGTGTCCGCCGCCCTCCAGGTACTCCCAACACCCAAGACAGACAGACCCCCGCTCGTGGGGCCTTCAAGGGCCGAGTCCAAACTAGCAGTCTGTGAGGAAAATACAGCTCTACGGAAGCTTAGCTGGGGGGGGGACCTTCCTGGACCTTGGGCCAGAGGTCTCCCGTCACAGAGCCTCAGCGTGCTCATCTGAAAAATGGGGCAGCAGTCATCTCTTCACTTCATACCTTGTGAAGACTAGTTGAGATGCAGTATCTAGAGAGAAGGTATATACACAGAGTGCCCCGCTAAATTTTGTTAACTATTAATAACTGTATTTAATGTCAGATCATATCTATGAGGGAAAAGTATAGATCTAAGTAGCATTCTTTATGAGTGAAGCATTGTCCTAACCGCTTTACAAATATTAACTCACTTAACTGCCCACAGCCCCAACAGGGACACTCTTATTGTCCTCATTTTACAGTGAGGCAAAATGATGGCAAATCAGGGGCTAGAAACCTCTCAGAACGGAAGCCAGCGAGCCCGGGGCCCTGCTGTGTGTCCTTGGGAGGGCCACCCACATTCTCTGGTCCTATCTCCCCACCTGTATAAAGATGGGTTGGATAAGCTCCTTTCCACTCTGCATACCCCAGTTCTACTAAAGGAAGGCGGGGGAGTCCTGGCAGCTGCAGTCAAACCCCATCCCCTCGTCTGTCCCAGGACCTGGGGGACTGTCTGCGGGGGGCGCGGAGGCAAGCCTGCGCGGTGGCCTCGCTGGAGCCGGCCTGAGGGGTCTTCTCGCACCAGGTGACCCAGACGCTACAGTGGGCTGTTCGCAGCTGGACGGACCTGGAGAGCAGCATCGTGTCGGTGGAGCGGATGAAGGACTATGACAAGACGCCCAAGGAGGTGACGGGTGGGGGACAGGGGATGGGGTGCGGGCCCTGGTCTAGATCCGCTCGAGGCGTGAGAGCCCCGAGCACCAAAGGCTGGAGCGCGGCCAGCTCAGCAAGAATGGTTAAGAGCAGAGGGACCGGGGCCGGGACATATCCTGGTTCCTGTGCTGCTTCACTTGGGCAAAGCAGGTCATTCCGAGTGACAGGGGACCGTGAGGAACAGCTGTGGGACAGCGCTGTAAGAGCTGCGTGCTGGCAACGTGACAGAGGCTTCCCAGCGAGACTATAGGAAGAGAGAGGAGCCACTCGGGGAGGGACCAGTGCCGGAGTGCCGGGAGGGGCGCGTGAGACCCCGCAGGGCAGGAGTGTGGGCCAGGCGTGCCGCAGCCACTCCAGAGGGGCCTGCTGCTCTTACGGGCCCCGACACCTCCAGGGGGTGGGGGCCCACGCAGGGTCCCAGGAAGAGCCAGCAGCAGTGACCCACTACTGCGCAATCTCGCCCTCCTCCCAAAGACAAAGGGGAGTGTCTACCCCTTCTAGAGGAAAAGAGGATATTATGTGACAATTAATAGTGGCTAATAATAATAATCATAATAGAGTAGCCAATGCCAGCATTATTTTTATAATCCTAGATACTATTTGTTTTAGCTCTGCTTAGCACCATCTAGGGGGGATGGTTCCATATCCCCTGCAACCCTATAAAAGAGAGTAAATACACCCATTTTGCAGAAGGGGAAACTGAACCTCAAAGAGGTGGGCCATTTCATGAGACACCTTGGAGAGAGGCTCCTCTGACCCCATATCCCCTCCTGCCCCAGGCGCCCTGGAGGTTGCCCACCTGTACTGCCCGGTCCCCCTGGCCCCACGGCGGGGAAATCGAGTTCCGGAACTTTGGGCTGAGATACCATCCTGAGCTCCCGCTGGCCGTCCGGGGTGTGTCCTTCAAGATCCACGCTGGAGAGAAGGTGAGCAGCTCTCCCCCAACCTCCTACTCATGGAGGCCAGGCCCAGGGCGAGCACGGGCTCCCCCATACCCCACTTCAGCTCCCCTCGTCTGCAGACCCACCGCACCCTAACTGAACTCTCGCCCAAACCTGCCGCCATCTCGGTGGAACGCACCACCCGCCCGCCTCGGTGTCCCAGACGAGGAGGCATCTCCCCGACTCCCTCCTTTCTTTCTGCCTCTGACATTAGTTGGACACCTACTGTGTGCTGGGGCAGGGGGCTGAATGCTGCATGTGCCTTGTCCAGTTTGCTTGGCCTCGGTTCCTGGCTTTGCCATGGCTCACCTTGGGCGAGTCACTTCATGTCTTGATCGCAGTTTCTCCATCTGTAAAATGGGAATCATAATGTCAATCTCCTAGAGCTCTTGTGAAGTTTGACTGAGTTAAGACGTTGACACTGCCCGGAACAGGACCTGGCGCATCGCCAATGCTGCAGAAGTGTTTACTGATGCTTTTATTAATTATCATTAGCAGTTTTACCGTGACAACATGTAACTTCCATGCAGAAGTGCTACGATTATCCCATTCTACAGGTGCTTAGTCCCATGGACTCCCCCCCAGTTGCACTGCCTTCCTGCACCCCCCACCCCGATGGCTCCAGGCTCTTAACTGAGCCCCAGCCTCCCGTTTCACTACCTCCTGTTTTCCTATGGTCTTTATTTGAGCGTGTCGTTCCCCTGCTTGCGACCTTCCGTCTGCTCCCACCTTCCCTTACAGGAAAGCCCAAACCCCTGAGCTTGACATTCAAGGCCATTCCCAAGTCTCCGAGCATTGCCCTGCTAGGACTTAGCCAACACTGTGGATCAGTTGCCTTACCAGGCCAGGTGGGCACCCGGTGCTGCCCTCGGGGAGGCGACAGTCTAGCACTTGGTGTGGTTGACTGGGAATCTTCCCCCTTCCCAAACTCCTACTCATCCTTCAAGAATCCCCTCCACCATGAAGCCTCCTTTGTTTACCCTGCTAACCCCCCATCCCAGGCAGCTTCAGGCCCAGAGTTTGATTATAGAGGGGGCTTGTTCATCCCACTGTATTCAAATGAAGTGTGCTCAGTTGCACTATTTCCCAGACCACACAAGGAGCTCCTTGGAGCAAGGACTCCCTAATTTCTCTATTCCTGGTGGCTGGAACAGTGCCTGTCCTATGACGGGTGACACATGCCATTCACCTCTTAAAACAAATCGTGCCGAACCTCCACCGAATGTCAGACGTTGAGAACGCAACAGTGAACGGGAGGCGGATACAATGATGGGCGGATGGGTGGAAGGATAAGCTCTGGCCGGGCTGGGAGGGAGGATGGGACACGGAGCGTTGAGATGGGGATGGAAGGAAGGGGGAGGGTGGAGGGAGGGAGAGACGGAAGGGCTGGGGTGTAGCCTGAAGGGTGGGGGGATGGAGGGGAAGATGGAAGAGATGAGGAGACGATAATGATGTCCAGAAAGAAGGTTGGGTAGGATGGATGGGCCTATGGAAAGGTAATCAGATGAGAGGACAGAGGGACAGATGGAAGGATGGACGCTCAAAGGATGATGGATAGACAGATGGATCTTGGATGCAGGGGAAACGCCTCGCAGAGATGCCCGGGGACCCTGCAGCCCCGGGTCTGCCTTCCTCTGGCCAGGCCTGGTCAGAAGGAGTCTTGCCTCCCATCCCCCGACAGGTGGGCATCCTCGGCAGGACGGGGGCTGGCAAGTCCTCTCTGGCGGGGGGCCTCCTGCGGCTCCTGGAGGCGGCCGAGGGGGGGATCTGGATCGACGGTGTCCCCATCGCCCACGTGGGGCTGCACACGCTGCGGTCCAGGATCACCATCATCCCCCAGGTGAGGTCTGGGCCACGGGGCAGAGGGAGATGAGAGGCACAGCCAGCCGGCTCTGAGCCCCTGCCCCTTCCGGCCAGGACTCCACCCTGTTCCCCGGCTCTCTGCGGATGAACCTGGATGTGCTGAGTGAGCACACGGACGAAGCCATCTGGGAGGCCTTGGAGACGGTGCAGCTCAGAGCCATGGTGGCCAGCCTGCCGGGCCAGCTGCACTACGAGTGTGCTGAGCAAGGTCACAACCTGAGGTAGGCTTGCCCCGCACCCGCCCTCCTCCCCCGGACGTGGGAGGAGCTAGGGGGAGGAGCTAAGGGGAGGAGCGGCAGGCGTGGCCAAGGCTCCCCTCGCGGGACTTCCCCCCCCTCCCGTCAGTCCTCACGCTGGAATCCCTTTGCTCGTCAGCAATCTGCATAACAACAGTCTCTGAGTAGCCGGTTTCTTTCCTGAATTCAGCCCCTACACGTATTTGGTGACAAAAACCAACCTTTACACATAAAAGGCTCCTTATGGTCTGTCTTCATCCCACTCCGCATTTCTTTTGCGGCAAAGATAATGTCTTTGATATTGGTGCTAACCCCATGCAAACTGGGGGTATTGGGTAAACAAATGGTAGATTTTTTTTTTTTTTTTTTGAGAGAGAGTGCATCCTCTCTCTCAAAGTAGGAGTGGGAGAGGGGGAGAGAGGGAGAGAGAGGGAGAGAGGGAGAGAGGGAGAGAGGGAGTCTCAGGCTCCACGCCCAGCACAGAGCCCAACACAGGGCTCAGTCTCATGACCCTGAGATCATGACCTGAGCCCAAACCAAGAGGCCCTGGCCTATGCCTTTTTAAAGAAATTTTAATTGTGGTTAAATACACATACACTTTAGCGCCTTTACCATGTTTTAACATACATTTGGTAGTGTTGAGAACATTCCCTCTGTTGTGCAGCCCATCTCCAGAACTTTGTCATCCCGTAAAACTGAAGCCCTCTACCCATTAAAGGAGCAATTCTCTATTTTCCCCAGCCCTCAGCCCCTGGCAGCTGCCATTCTGCTTCGTTTCTACGAAGTTGGCTACTCTGGGTAACTCATTTAAGTGGCTGGCTTACTTTGCTCAAAACAATGTTCTCCACGGTGTAGCAGGGGTCAGAACTTCCTCCTTTTTAAGACTGAATGATATTCCACTGGATAGACAGACCCCATCTTTCTTATCCATTCATTCATTGATGGATACTTGTGTTGCTTCCACCTTTTGGCTATTGTGAATAATGCTGTCAGGTGTACGGGCGTGTGCTTTTTTCAAAACCAAGGTATTCTGGGGGCGCCTGGGTGGCTCAGTCGGTTAAGCGTCAGACTCTTGATTTTGGCTCAGGTCATGATCTCAGGGTTCTGAGAGCGAGCCCTGCATAGGGTTCTGTGCTCAGCAAAGTATCTGCTTGAGATTCTTTCTCTCTCTCTGCCCCCCTTACTCTCTCGCTCTCAAATAAATATAATCTTTGGGGAAAAAACAAAACAAAACAACTAAGACATTCTGGATTCTGAAACCCATCTGCCCCCAGAGGTGTTAGGGTAAGGGACTAGGGGTGGTAATAATTTCCAGACACCAGAGAAATAGTGTAGCTTGGTGCTTAGGTGTTTAGACACGCCTCAAACCCAGCCTGCCCCGGTTAGCAGCTCTAGGACCCTGGGCAAGTTAATCTTCTGCACCTTATCTTCCTTATCTATAAAATACGAATTACAGTTAGTATCTCCTTCCTGTAAGAGGATGGAGTTCTACAACTCAAGTTGTTGGAACAGTGCCTGGATATAGGGATTAATAATTCCTCCCTCTAGTCCTCAGAGAGGCACTCTCAATAAACCCATTTTGCTGGGGCGCCTGGGTGGCTCAGTCGTTGAGTGTCTGCCTTCAGCTCAGGTCATGATCCCAGGGTCCTGAGATCAACCCCTGCATCAGGCTCCCTGCTCGTGGGAAGCCTGCTTCTCCCTCTCCCACTCCCCCTGCTTGTGTTTCCTCTCTTGCTCTGTCAAATAAATAAATAAAATCTTAAAAACAATAAAAAAAACAATAAACCCATTTTGCAGAATTGGCATAGGAGGCCTGAGGCTTGCCCAGGGTCCCCCAGCAGAGCCACAGTGGGTCCTGGTTCTCCAGAGACCCTGCTGGAAGGCACCACAATGAGAAGCAGCAAAGCACGGCAGGAAAGAGCTCCAGACACCCTTGGGTCTTGAGAGTCAGGGGTCTCACAGACCGTGTGACCTTGAGCGGCGACTTCCCCATCTGCAGCTAGAGTAGGAGAAGCCCCCCCGGCTGCTGAGGGCCTTCCTTCTCTGTGGCAAGCACACCACTGAGCACTTTTATGGGACTTAGGTTGTGCTCACACCCTCGTTAGTCACAAGACTCGTTAATACAGTAAGCACCTTGGAGGTCATCATGAGGAGTGACCCTGCACAGGCACACGCACTCACTGGTGGGTCTGGCCCAAGGTGAAGACCCCAGGGTAGAAATAGAAATAGTCATTTCACTGCTGGGGAAACTGAGGCACTGGGGTTTGTCTCGTTTTGAGTCCCCCTGCTCAAATACGGCAGGATGGGGACCCCTCCCAGTTCTGTGGACCAGTGACTGACCCACGTGTAGATGTGCGTGCACCCACACCACCCCCCAACTTCTGCGGCTGTGGGGGGAGCCCCGTCTACGGGCAGGCCCTGCCGATCCTGACGTGCAGGCACACCAGTGTCCGGCCTGACCCTCCCACTCGTTCCCAGCGTGGGCCAGAAGCAGCTCCTGTGTCTGGCACGGGCACTTCTCCGGAAAACCCAGATCCTCATCCTAGACGAGGCCACGGCCGCCGTGGACCCGGGCACGGAGCGGCAGATGCAGGCCGCCCTCGGCAGCTGGTTCGCCCGGTGCACGGTGCTGCTCATCGCCCACCGCCTGCGCTCCGTGATGGACTGCGCCAGGTACGCAGTCCTCTCCCGCTGGCCCCCACCACCCCCACGGCAGCGGAGGGAGGCGGTGGGGTTTAGAACCCGAGGGGCGCCGGCCCGGATCAGCGAGTGTGCCGCAAGAGGCGGAGCTGATGCCCAGAGGGGAAGGGAGGAGCCCGAGGACTCAGGCCGGGCAGAGGCTTCCACCCTGCCTGTCGGTTCAGGAGACCGCAGGGAAGGCCCGACTCGACCAGAGCAGACACGCTGGGCTTTTGGCGGCACAGCACCTGGGCCAACTGGGTTTCTTAAGAGCGGCTTGTTTCTCTCTGCCCCTCAGGGTGCTGGTCATGGACAAGGGGCAGCTGGCAGAGAGTGGCAGCCCGGCCCAGCTGCTGGCCCAGAAGGGCCTGTTTTACAGGTTGGCGCAGGAATCGGGCCTGGTCTGAGCCCTCAACCCTCGCCTCATCGTACTGGCCCAGAGCGACTGCTGCGCCCTGGGGGTACACGTGACCCAGGGATCATCGGTGGCACCGCAGGCTTGGGTCTAGACCCTTCTGCTCTCTGGGAGGAAAATGGCAGAGAAAGCGGCTGGCTGTCACAGACCTGGGAGAACACAGCAGCGCCCAAGTCAGTCCGATCAGGGCTCGTCTGGCCCGGTCCACGACGGGCTGAAGTCGCCAGCGGCTCTCCACACTGGCTGCCCAGGGGCCTCACCCGGGACTCAAAAACCCGCCCATGCCAGGGCTCCCCCCCCCCCCAAAACCCTGAAAACCACCATCCCGGGGGTGGGGTTGGGGCGATGGAGTGTGTACCCTTTTACAAATTACCCCCTTTATTTTGAGATGGTTGTAGATGGACAAACCATTATAAGAAGTAATCCAGAAAGCTCCTGGTAGCTTTACTGTTTCCCCCAATACAACATCTTGAAAAACAACATTCCATCATAACCTGAGTATGGACATTGGTACCACTGACCGATCCTGGTCCGATTTTCCCACTTTTCTTTGTGTTTGTGCACGTGTGTGTGTGTGTCCATGCGTGCCACACACGTGTTTCTGTGCAAATTCCGGCACTCGCCACCACCAGTGGGGATACTGGACATGCCCAGCACCACCAGGACCACTCCGGCCGCCACGTCGTGACCATCCCCGCCTTCCTCCTGCCCACAACCATGCGGTGACGTGCTCTCCGTTCTCTTAAGTATTTTTAAAGCTCCCCATAGGGTTCCAGAAAATTCCACCCTTCCTGCTGCGGCTCCTCCCCCCTTGTAGATGAGCCCCAAGGAGCGTCTTGTCTGAACCGACACACAGGCCACCGGGCCCAGCACCAGCACATTCAGGGCCAGAAACAAGACTGGCGGAGCCGGGGACTCTGGGGCCCCCCTCGGAGAGAATTCACTCAGGGCACACGTTTCATGTGTGCGAAAGACCAAATTCCAGCTTTTGGAGTGGGGCGGGGTGGGGGCGGCCCAGGAGACGGTCGGAAGCCCGAGGTCTGCGGCGGAGGTGGCCGGGCCTGCTCCCATCCAGGGGAAGGAGCAGTGCCGTGCGCCGTGGGGCTCGGGCCCGTTTCCCCGCAGCAGTCGGGAACCTAACACAGCGCGGCTAACACCAGCTGCAGGCGCGGGCCGAGAGGGGCCAGAGTCTCAGCCAACCTGAGGTCACACACACAGCGGGGACGGGCGGCATGAGAAATGAGTCTGCGCCTCAGATGAGAACGTTCTGGCAGCCCAGGGTTCTTCCGTGGCCTCTTGGTGTTGCCGCGGGGATAAAGTTCATACGTGGAAGTGGTCCGAGCCCAGCAGGCCCAAAAACACGGGCTCCATCAACTTCCATTTTTCGTGTCAGTACTGTTGTGTTTGGGGACCTCCTCGGGTCCTCCGGGGGGCAGAGGGGTACATATGCTGGGATTTGCCTTAACCGGATCGCTACTGACGTGGGGCTGGTAATTCTGGTCACATGCTGTGGGACATTCGGCAGCTTCCCTGGCCTCTCCTCACCAGATGCTAAAGCACTGTCCCCTCCCCCTCCAGCTGTGACAAAGTATCTCCAGACGCTGCCAAGTGTCCCCTGGGGGATCGGCCACCTGGTTGAGAGGCGCCAGGCTCACCCAACCCACCAATCATCCGGACACACCGGAAGGGCCTGTGGATGCCCCCCACCCTGTCCCAGCCAGGCCACAGGGACTTTCTGCTGGTCCAGCCAGCGTAGGGTTTTCAGCCCAGGGGAAACGAAATCTAGATACAACTGCAGCTTCTATGTCCCCCTGCCAAGGTGTGGCCGGCAGCTTATTTGGACGCCTGCCAAGTGGGGTGAGAGGGCTACACCCCTTGCCCGCCCCCCGCCCTGCCTCCAGAAGGCCAGCACCACCAACGGTCGCTAGCACCGACCAACTCGGTTTTGGCAACGTGGAAACTGAGGCCCAGAGAGTTTGCAGGACCTGCCGAGGTCATCCGGCTGCTGAGTGGCAGGTGGGGCGGGGGCCTCTGCGGGGTCCGTTTACCACCACAGCCCAAGGCATCGCGTGGGGTTACTGCCCAACGTGGAAGGACAGAGAGGGACCAGATGCAGCCCTTTGCTTGCAGCAGGGCCCCTGGCATCCGGGCAGGGTGAACGCAGGCCAAAGCGGCAGCCGCTGTGTGTTTGGCAAACGCACTCAGGGTCATTTGAGGGCTACCAGGGCCTCTCTCAGGGACGGAAGGGAGTGTGTGCCGGGGGCCTCAGAGCGCAGCCCCCCTGGACACCATCCCAAGGGCTTGGGGGGAAACAGCTTCAGGGAGAAGAACCACGTACAGACCTGGGCTCAGTGCCGGGCTCGGTCGGTCCTTTACCCTCCTGTGTCCCCTCGAGTCACTGCGAACGCTCACCAGGCCCTGCCCCGAGGCCCGCCACAGGCTTTTGGGGAATCCCTACAATGGGGGGAGGAAGGCTCCGTGGTGATCGCCTGACTAGGACACTTTCACGAGGCCCCTCTTACAGACGAGAAAACACACACAGAGGATAAGCAGGGATCTGAAGCCAGTGGCCTGGTCCCAGAGCCCGCATCCTAACCTGCCACGTGCACAGGTCTTCAGCTCGAGAGCCTCGGCTCGCTGACACCTGGATTCCACGCGGGCATCGCCCCCGGAACAGAAGGAATGGGCTCCTTTCCTGGAGACAAGGGATTTGTTCACGTGTGTTCCCAGCCCCCCGCATGGTGCAAAGCACGTGGAAGTGTTCAACAAATGACGATTGCACGGACGGACGGACGGACAGACAGATGAGTTATCACCATGTCGGACGGCGTCCTGAGGGCCAGGCGTGGCGCCGGGTGCTTTACCTGGATCGGCTTCCATCCTCGCACCGACCTGGCCAGGTGGACACGATGATCCCAGGTGTACCCGTGAAGAAACCACAGCTCCTGAAAGGCACGTTCTGGAGGCCTTGATGACGTCACTCTTGGCCCAGGGCCCGGCACAGAGATCTCGGTCTTGGGTCGGAGAATCTGTCGCCGGCTGGGAGTGATGCGCCCGGGGGTGGGCATTCGTTAAGGAGTAAACCGATCAGAGCCTTGCTCTCGGGGGAGCTGCCGCTGTGAAAGAAACAGGGAAGCAACCAGCCATGCTGACACCTGGGGAAGAGGGTGGATCCGCAGGCAGGACAGTGCCCGGCGTGCTGGAAGGGCGGCAGAGGGGCTTTGTGGCTGGAGCAGAGCTGAGGGCAGAGGTCACAGGAAGCCAGGTCATGCGGGGTAGGTGGCTGCCGCCAGGGACGGGGATCACTGGGGGGTTGGGATGGAGGATTTTTAAAGGCACACAGTGCTGCTGGGTGAACAGACTATACTGGGAAGGAGGAGAAGAGGGGGTGGCCAGGGTAGCAAGGAAATCGCTGAGGCGGCTGTCACAGGGGCACGAGGGAGGGACCCAGGTGGCAGCCATGGGAGGGCAGACAAGTGGTCAGATCCCCAGTGCTTTGCTCAAATGTGCTGCAGGACCCACATTGGAAGCATCAGGCCGGGTCCCCACTCCCCTCTGGCCTGGGGGCCCCTTCCCACGGGGGCGAGGCTAAGCCCCGAGCTGAGGGCCCGGCACACGGGAGAGGCCCCTCCTGCTCCTTGCCCGGCACGGAGGCGCTTACCTGGACGAGCCGGGGAGCAGGCGCCCCTGCCCCAGGCCTCCTCTGCAGGAAGCAGCAGGAGCTTGAACCCAAGCCCGCGAGCCTCCTGAGGACCGCTCGTCCCACAGTGCACACCCACAGGCACTCACCAGCTTGCACACTTGGACACCTGGTCAGGACTTAGTGTCTAAAACTGACCCCCCACGGGGCATGTCCAGATACTTCCCTTCTCAGGGGAACAAGCTGACCAGCTCCTCTCTCTGAGCACGCGGACGCTCCAGGTGATGCAAAGCACTGCCGGAGGGAAGGCTGGCAGGGCCAGGATGCCCGCTCCGGGCCATTACTCGGGGCCTGGTGTCAGGGTGCAGCCCACACGGCTGGCTCCCCCAAACACAGCCAGCTCTGCCCTAGCAAGGCTCACCCAGCGTGAACCCATACGCTGACATGCCGGTCTCACTTCCCCGCGAGCCACAACTCAGAAACCACGGAACGACTACAGGGGTTGGCACTGCTCTTCCTTCCGCACCCCTGCATCTCCCAGCTGGGGCCACGTGACTGACTCTGGCCCATGGGTGAGTGGAATGGATTTCTGTCGCTTCTGGTTTGGGGCATTTAAGAGCAGGGGTGTGTCATCCTGTGCCCGCTTTCCCCTGCCCGGCAGTGCCGGTTCCCGATCTCGGGAAGCCGGCCCTTGGGAGGTGATACTCTAAGGCCTCCAAAGCCTGGGTCTCTGTTGCTGCAGGGAAGACAGGGACCCTAGAGAGGCATCTGATGCTCATCACTAAAATGCACAAGTGAGCAATTGCCCTGGTGTTCATCTCCTAAGAATTCAGGGCTAATTTGCTACCACAGCATAGCCTGGCCTAACTAATGCAAAGGGATTTTCTCGGTAACTCTGTCCACATGGGACTTTTGCCTGCTTGTGTCTTACATGACTAGGGTCATGCGTGCCACCAACACGCTACTGCTCACCGCCGCAACAATCCCACAGGGCGGGTACGACCAGCCCCACGTTACAGATGAGGCAACGGGGGCACAGACGTCCAGTGACTTATGCAGGGTCACACAGCATACCACAAGGGTAGGGTGTGAGCCCAAGCTCTCTCCACTGGGCCAGGCCGACTCCCCACTAAACCCCACCAGCTTCTTCACCTCTCAGGTCCCGTTCCTGCACGAGGGCTGCCACTGGAGACAACGGGTTTGCCAAAGAGCAAGAACAGCAGCCGGCAAGGGGGTAACCCCGTCTCGACTTCTGAAGAACATGGCAGAACCCTGTGCTAAGGCCCCAAAGAAAACAGAACAATTATTCAGTAAGAAACAAAATACTTTTTTTTTTTTACTGTAAATTATTTGCAAATGTTCACGTTTCCAGTGTAAGTCATTAGAAAAAGATCCCCAAGGAAAACTTGGTTTATCTAATGTGAAAAGAATGGTATAACTTACAAAAAAATAAATAGGTATTTCCACCTAAAAGAAGGAAGATGCTTCTCTGGGTGTGGAGTCAGCAATGTCATTCAATGCGAGTATGAATCTTGGAGCAGCAGTGACTTTCTCTGCGTTTTGGGTCTCAGCTCTGGTCTCTGAGAAACCTCGAAGGACTCTGCTTCTCCATTTTCTTCCCGGAACACATGGACCACCTGTCACCTGCCGGCCGCCGTGGGTACTCCCTGGGAGTGCTGTTCCTCAACCAGCACCTCCTCCCAAGAAATTTAAGTCTTGAGACTGTTCTTCCCCTTGGAGCAGCACTTAAAGCCAAAAAAAGCCAAAAAAAAAAAAAAAAAAAAAAAAGGAAACGCAATCACTGATATTCGTGAATGGGTCCTTTCTTGTCCTGGAAGAGACTCAGTCACGAAACGTCATGTTCTCCACGCTGCCATCCTTCAAGCTACCCAGATGCCAACAGCGAGAAAAAAAATCTAACCACGTGGAAGAGAGTCAACAGGGCTCTTTTCCGTCCCAACCAGTGGTACCTGGGAGGTACCGAGCGCTCTTGGCCTCGACCGCGTCCTCACCATCGGCAGATCTGCTCTCAGGGACTAGAGCAGTAAAGCCATCCCAGCCGTGGGGAGAAAGAGGGAGTGAGGGAAGCAGGGAGAAGAGCGGAGTGGATGAGGGGTTGAGCGGCCAGGCTGGGGAGCCGGTACCGAGACGAGCTCCGGGTGCGCACGGCCCCAAAGTCCTGCCGAGTCCCGTCAGTGAGAAGTTCGTAGACATGGAGGCTGCCCCCGCACCCCCCGCCCCGGGAGGCAAGTGCTGGGGGAGCAGGGCTGGGACACCGGCTCTCAGGGTCCGAGCGCCTGGAAGACCAGATGGTTGGTAAGAAGAGTGTCCTTGGCCCTCAGCGGACTGCCTGAGGGACAGGAGTCTTCGCAGGCCCCACACTTCCCACCTGCAGCCGCAAGGAGACAAAGCACCCAGGGGGTGCTGGGGACAGCCGCCGGGGGGCCGGGGAGCTTCTCAAAGACGGAATCCATCGACTTTGGCTGGAGAGATCTGAGGCAGTTGGCTGGATTTGGTCACTAGCGCATGTTAGGAAACCACTTTCTCTGGCAGCCTGGCTGCCGAAACCTCCTCGCAGAGCACCAAGAGCACGAGCATGCAGTCCCGGGGGCCTGAGAACATCTGTGCATCTTGCAGGGGCGATGGGGGCAGGGGTGAGAGGGTTCTGAGTGGGCTGCATCTCTCTGTCTCTCTCTTAATTCCTCACAGCCAATTCCAGCTCGGGGGCCAGACGCTGGCTGCTTCCTGTGTTTTGGTTTGGTTTTTTTTTTTTCCTTTTTTTGGTTTCAGTATACAAGCGGCCTGGGTTCCCGAGGATGGTGCCTCAGTATGTAATCCCCGGACGCCGGCATGTCGGCCCTGCCATTCTGACTGATGCACCAGCTCTGGGGCTCACACCAGGCCAGCATCTTTGGCCATGCTGTAGAAAAGACCCCTCTGCTGCAAGAGGTCGGAGGGCTGGCCGCACTCCCGGATCTCTCCCTTGTCCAGGACAATGACCCTGCAAGAGGAGGAGAGACGGACGTGAGGGGAAGGGAACAAGCTGGCACCCTGTGCCCCCATGAACCATCCAAACAAATCCCTGCTTTGGGTCAGGCCCCTAACACCTTCTGTTAGGACTGCTGCAGTAGCCTTCCAACTGGCTGCCATCCTCGACCCCTCCTGGTCAAAGCCCTGGGATGCTTACCCCAGGACAGGGGCTCACCTTTTCTCCTTTGTTCCCAGCACCTTTAGCTCTGGCGTGCTCATCTGTTTATTGTCTGTCTCTGTGCCCAGTCCCCGACTGACCTAGAAGGTCCCTCAGGCAGGCTCCTGTCTGATACCTCCTTGCTGAGCCCCCCGAGCCTAAAATAGGACTGAGATGTGCCGGGCACTCCACACGTGTGTGGTGATGAAATACGTGATAGTGTGATGTCACAAACACCCAGAGGAAGACAGGGCTGTCCCTTGACACATGATGCTGCTGAAAGAATGGGGACATCCCCAGGACGAGAGCGTCCAGGCCGGGGGCGTCACCTCGTGTAGTCCATGATGGTGTTGAGCCGGTGTGCAATGGTGAGCACAGTGCAGCCTTCAAACTGCGTCCGGATGGTCGACTGAATGAGGTCGTCCGTTTCGAGGTCCACGGCCGCCGTGGCCTCGTCCAACACGAGGATCTTGGTCTTCCTCAGCAGAGCCCGGGCCAGGCACACAAGCTGGCGCTGCCCCACGCTTGACCGGGAGAAAAAGACCAGGAGACAGAGGGTCAGAACCACCCGACCCTGAGCCCAGGCAGAAGCTGGGAGCAGAGGGAAGGGACACCTGGTGCTGCCGAGACCCGGAGAGCCCGGCCACTCCGCGCTCCCCGTGCCTGTGCCCTCGGCAGATGTTGGCGACCGCTCGGGACGTTCTCGCCATGGAGCTGGAGTGGGGCTCGGCGTCATGTTCGGGACAGGGCTCCCAGGGGATGTCCAAAAGACGTGAGCAGCTCCGCATGGGCGGTGTGACAGGTAACCAAACGGCCAAGTATCTGTGCCTTCTGCAGGGCCGACTCTCAGCCCAACCCTGTGTCTTGCTTTGGTCGCCAGGGTGCCAGCCAACGAGGCCAGCGGAGGCTCACAGAGGGACTGCCCTCCGGGCTCTGCTCACTCGTGCGCCCCCACTATCGCTGTGACCACGGGCCTGGGCCGGTCCACTGGAGGATGAGGGACGTGTGGAGCCCACCCCAACTGCCCCAGTGGACCCCCAGCCCTGTGAGTGAGCCGGGAACCGCAGGGCCGCCTGGCTGACCCCCGCGAGGGGCTGAGCCATTGGGACACGTCTGAGGTGTGGTGGCCTGTTATCACAGGAACAGATGAGGCACGGAGGACGCGAGAGCAGGCGTCAGGCTCCCTGAGCGGCCAGGCACTCATACTTCAGTTGCGGGGTCAGGAGCGGATCCTGGGGATCTTGGGAGAAGGCCCAGGGCAGCTGGGGCAGCGGGTGGAGACTCGGAGGGCTCAGAAAAGTGCTATTCACTGACCAAGAGAAACGCCTTTCAGTGGCTGAACAACTAACAGTCACTGTCCGCTGACTAAACCCGGTGTAAGAAAGGAAGCGCACTGGCCATCCTGGTTTTACACCTCACGGTACAAGGAGCCTGGACTGAAGCCCATTTTACAGATGCTGAAATTGAAGCTACAAGAAGCAAAGAGAAAGTGGCTCATCCGTGGCAGAGCTGGGACTCGAACCCAGGCCTGACACAGATGCAAAAGGACAGAATCTTCCAACACCTCGGTGGAGGGGGAGCTGACAAGACCCAGGCAGGGCCCTGCTTATTACCTCAGGTTCTCCCCGCCTTCCGCACACTCGTGGTTCAGCTTGTCGGGAAGGGCGGACACGAAGTCCTTCAGGTGAGCCAGCTCCAGCGACGTCCAGACTTCCTCATCCGGGTACTGGGTGAACGGATCCAGGTTCATGCGGAGGGAACCCGAGAACAAAACAGGGTCCTGTGCGGGGAGGAGACAGCAGATGGCAGGCGAGGCTCATGTCATGATGCCTGTGCCCGGCGCGAACAGGTGCGACATGAATAGTTCTGGCCAGAATTGCTTGAGATGGGATTTCAGAGTTCCCTGGAATCACGATTTCCGGAGAGGTTCGTGAAAGGGGGAAAAGGTTCGGAAAATCCTGGGTTAAGTGAAATAAGATAAATTTCTTTTAGCAATACTTCCCCGAGCCTCCAATACATGGAACCTTCCAGCAGAGAGAAGCAGCATGGGTGATTCCTAATCATAAAGTACTGTGGATTCCTCCCTGCCTCCGAATGAGAACCTTAATACGGATTTTAGGGAAAATAACACATGAGGGAATCACACCTACAGAAATCAGTGTGGAAAATTCCTCTTTCTCCCCTGGCTCTTGAGAGTCTTATTCTTATCCTGAGTGGAGTCAGGAGGAGTGAGGGAATGAGACCCGGTTAATTCCCACTGTGATTTATACGCTAAGGAAAGATTCAGTGAAGAAACTGTATCGTTTCAGCGCAAACAACGAAAATCATAAAGTAGTAATACATTTACATTTGTCCCCAACACATACATATGTCGCTGTCCCCGCCGCCCACTCCCTGCCTCAGTGAGCCCAGACCCCACCTGCGGGATGATGGTGATCTTGAAGCGCAGGTCGTGCAGGCCGATCTTGGCAATGTTGATGTCGTCGATGATGATTTCCCCCTCAGCAGACTCGTTGATCCGAAACAAGCCCAGGGTCAGGGACGACTTCCCAGCTCCCG
This sequence comes from Nasua narica, assembly GCA_028533885.1. Lineage (NCBI taxonomy): Eukaryota > Metazoa > Chordata > Mammalia > Carnivora > Procyonidae > Nasua > Nasua narica. The sequence continues at coordinate 11,071,156 of CM052805.1, read as the reverse complement.
TCCGTCCCACGATGCCGACCTGTGGGACAGGAAGGGCCCACGGTGAGGTGGGGATGCTGGTGTCTGGGGGTTAGCCCCTGCCTGCTCCCCACAGAGGGCCCACATTGCAGATATCTGCCCTGGAGCACTTCAGTCATCTGGTTGACCCGACACCTGCCACAGCTCTCCCGGTCAGCAGCTGCCCAGGGATGCTCCTTTAGGGGCTGTGTTGGCCAAGGGTCAAGAAGGGCTTCCTTCTCTACACCACCTCATTTTATAAATTAAAAAGTATTTGGCACTTTTGATAATAAGTCGGTACAGACCTCCCAAAGAGACAGGGCTCAGGCAGAAGGGAGTTTCAAGAAAGCCCTATTATTTTCAACTCTAGATAGTGTTAATATTCCAGTATTTTCCCCCATACTGTTTTTCAATCCTTTGATGGTGAGTTTCCCATCCTGAGCTCTCAAAAGTGTCTCAAAGATTCAAGCAAAGATTCATGTACTACTACATGCCTCCCTCTCTCCCTCCCACCTGCAGGAGCAACAAGAGGTTATGGACAGGACCCGGTCTCCACTCGTCCTCTCTTCAGGCAACGGGGCTCCCTGCTCAGTGACCAATGGCTCAAGTTCCCGACAACCAATTACAACTCCTCCCTTCTCATCTGGGCTCCTGAAAAGCAGGCTTCCTCCAGCGTCTAACAGAAACGTCACACAGCAGAGTCCTGCGATGGGACCGAAGCCACAGAGCCTCGGCGAGACCACTGCCCACTCTGTTCTTCCCCCTGGTATGAGTTAGAGAAATTATCTCACGGGAACGAAACATTCGGAGCCTCAGGGTAGGAACGGTTTAGCAAACACGTATGTTCAGAGATGAAACTCTGTCCTCTGGCAGACAGCCAGGAAGACCCTTCATCTGATCCCTAAGGAGGGCCTAAGGGTCTCTGAGCAAGGACGTCTTCCAGGAACAACTTGGGACTAGGGATATGTTCCAGAATTCTGACAACTTCACATGTTCCCTGAGCCATCCCTAGTAGTGACGATGGCATCTTTCTGTTCTAGAGGTGGCAAACTCAAATGCCCATGGGGGCCAAGTAGGCACGCAAGTGAGGTGGGGAGGGGCTGGGTGCACTGGGAGGCTCTCGTCTTGTCTAGAAAGAACCAGGCAGGGAGTATAAGCCCCCTGTTGCTAGATGTTCGATCTTTCAAGAAAAGCAGGAAATTAGGGACGCCTGGGTGGCTCCATTCATTAGGCATCCAATTCTTGATTTCGGCTCGGGTCATGATCTCACGGTCATGTGACTGAGCCCCGCAACCTGCTTAATATTCTCCCTCTGCCCTTCCTCCCATCAGCAGTGCACATGCTCACTCAAAAAAAAAGGGGGGGGGGCAGGAAATAGATTATCTAAAACATACCAGATTCTTCAGTATTTGCAACGTATTCAGATTTTTTGGAAAACTTACCTGTGGGCTTCCTCTGGCTCTCCACTGACCGTATGTAATGTGGCTGGGACATTCTAGCAGCTTCTACTTCTACATGCCCCTGCCGGGAAAGGCCACTCCACCCCCACGGAATTGGACTGTGAGAAACTGGGGAAACAATGTGCTTGCTTGCAAGCGATGGTCCGTTGTGAACGGACAGGGGGAGGGGACGAGGCGCACCCACCTTTTCTCCTCCCTCTATGGTGACATTGATGTGCTTGAGAACCAAGTCCAGGTTTTCTCGGTAGCGCAGGCCGTAGTCTCGGAATTCCACTCGGCCCACCTGAGGCCAGGTGCTGGGGGGAGCCATCTCGGGGACTCGCCAGGGAGCCTGGGGGTGGGGGCGGGGAGGGCTAAGTAAGGAATCTCAGGTCCGGCTCAGGAGCCTCAGGGCTACAAGTGAGCCCGCGGCGCACATCCTCAGACCTCCTCTCCCTCCCTCCGGCTCACTCTCTCCCCACACCCCTGCGCACCCCGCTTCTGGGCCTCTGCACCCTCCTAGGCAGGCTCTTCCCCCAACTCCCCACTAGGCATGCTCCCTCACGTGCTGTGGATCTCTGGCCATGCAAAGCTCGCCCTGGCTGTGCCCTCGATTCCCTCCCCTGCTCCGCTCTCCTTTAGACCACAGGGCACCTCCTAGCACTTGAGGTGTGCTTTTATTTGCTTATTCTGTTCCCCACGCCCCTTGGAATGTCCACTCTATGCGGACCGGTTCGCTCATTGTTCACAGCCACACTCCAGCCCCTGCCACCCGCCACAGCACAGAGCAGGGGCCCCATGAATATTTGCGGAATGAATCAATGAAGGAGTGGTCTTCTCTGGACAGATACAGAAGTAGAGGTACTACTCTGAGTGCCTCCTATATGTGGAGGGCAACTGTAAAAGCAATGGCTAATGCTTTTAAAGATCACTGTCACATGACCTCATTTAATCCTCACTACAGTCCTATGAGTGGGGTCCTTGTATATGAGGAAATGCATACAGAGAGGGCAGGTAACTTGCCCAGCGTCACACAGCCCTTATTTCTGAAGAGTTTCTTAGCTCAGTTCAACATTTCCTGAACGCTACAACTGGATGTGCTCTCGGCCAGGATCAGGGCTAGCTTTGGGGAACCTTAGAAACGGAGAGAACTAAAGAGGGCTTTCATCCTTTCTCCCCCATAAACTTGTTATAATAAATTCTTTTTTTTAACAAGTATATTTCCCTTTTATAAATTTAGGTATACAAACGAAGGGGATAAGCTATAAAAACATGGAGGGCACTGGAGAGAAGTGAATGGAACTCTCTAACTGGGAAAATACAATCCATATAAGCACATATATATTTTTAATAGTGGGAAGGACCCTGGGTGATCTTTATTTTCTTCTGTATTTTTCAAGTATGTTCTGATTCTAAAAACATAGAAATAAACAATTAAATGGAGTAAAAATATGATACTTTTTAAGGAATAAATTTCATTCCATACTTTAAATGAGGAACTGCATGGCATGTGAATTATACCTCAAAAGCGTTATAAAAAAATAAATTCTGTAGCGCGGGAAACCCCTGGTGTAATACATACTTATTTCCTCAGGGGGCGCTCACACCATTCTGAATGATGCTCTGATGGGACCTGGTTCACCTGTGTGAGAACGTTAAAGAGGGGCATCGCTCACCTCTGTAGATCCCTCAAGGCAGTTTACCCAGGGCCTTGGTCTCATTCCCGAGGGACACCTTCTTGGGAGGCAGAGTGCCAATGGCACAGATGCAAATTCTGGGTTGGCCATTTACCAGCCATTTAATCCCAGGCAAATAACTTAACCTTGTGTCTCAGTTTCCTCATCTGTAAAATGGGGATCATGACAGAATGGGAGTTACAAGGCTGCAGAAAGGTGTATGAATTATTCCATGTCAGATGTGTGCTACAGGGCCTGACGCCTCTCCGAGGGCACAATACAGATCACTGTCATTACTGGTGGTGGTGGGGACAGAGGTGTCTCTCTAGGCGTTACTGTCACTATTACGGTCACTACCATCGAAGGCAGAAAAGGGCAGTTTCTGAGGACAATGCAGCACTGAAGTCTGCACACTGGGGTCCTATTCCCAACCGTTCTGACCACATGTGACCTCGGGTCACCCACTGTCTCTCTCTAGGTCACACTTTGCTCCATCTATAAAATGCAGACCTTGTTTGAATAACTGCAGGGTTCCCCAAACTTGGGTCGATTCTTTCCCACCGTCATCATTTTTATAATATGTACGTCCGGAGCCTCGTGTGAGTGGCTTTCCATACTCTGAATCACCTCACAGGTACTTATTTTTTAAACTTCAAAGAGGAAACAAGTGTCTCATTGTCCCTAACAGAGGTCCCCCCACAAATAATACGTGACGAGTAACAGAAGACAATTCTTGTTGAGTAGAGGCTGCCTGTCGAAGGCACATGGGCTGCGGCCCTGCGGATGGGCAGGAGAGGCCAGGCCGGCCACTGCCGGTACCTCCTTCTCCGTCTCTGAATACTCCTTCAGCCTCTCCACCGCCACGATGTTGGTCTCCAGCTCGGACGACATGCGAACCAGCCAGTTCAAGTACGTGGTGACCTGCGGGAGGAAGGGTCACACGGAGCTTCTAGAATAAGCACGAGTGGCTTTATCTCTGGGAAGTAATTACGAACTATGAAATGTGCTAGGAAACATAGGTCCAGAAAACATGAACCTCACATACTTCCGTCACCTAGATGGCCTACACTGCACCTCGTAAGGAAACATATTCCAAAACAACCCTTGGGCCACACAAGTCATCAGAAAGGTCATCAGAAAATATTCTGAACTAGCTGGTAAGAGGGAAATACCATGGATCCAAACTCAGGTGCCCAAGCGAAAGCCGTGACGGGAGGGCAAGTCATAGCCAGAAGAGCGTTTTTCCTGTGGCCGGAGGCACCCCATCGGGCCAGCACAGACTTCCGTCGACTCACGGAGGAATCCTGGCCACATGTCTCACCTCTGCCCCAGCACCACTGGCTCACCGGGCTTCTCGAACACCGCTCGGCCCCCCGACGCTCCCCCAACTCCCGCCCAGATTCCAAGCAAAGGCCCGAGAACCCGATGGCTGACTCCTCCACGAAGAGAGTCAGAATCCCGCCGAGAGCACCCCCCTTACCTGCAGGGAGTACGACACGGACAGGCCCACCAAGCCGGCGCTGAGCCGGTGCCTGGAGATGACGGCGAACAGGGCGGCGAACAGGACGATACAGTTGCCTACACACTCCAGCCGCACGGCCAGCCACCTGCCCGCAGACACACAATGGACAGACACACAGACACCTGGAGTCAGCTCTCTAGGGATCCGGCTCCTGGCTCAAGCGGGCGGGGCTGAGGGCACCATGCTAACTGCAGTAATTCCCCGAGAGTTCCCGAGAAAGGCCTTCTCTGGCCGCTCACAGGGGAAGGACGGCCAAAGGGACACGGCCTCGCTACTTCCTCATTAAATCTGATGACCCCACGGATTAAAACAGAGTTCTCCAGAAGCCGACTTCCCAGGAAACTGAAGCTTGCCTTGGTAATAAGAACCAACTTTTTCTCCCTGGAAGCTTTAAAATATACCCACGTGCACCCATCTTTAAAATGATGTCCGGGAAAATTCCTGAATACCAAGAAGTCATCAACTGTAAGAGGCATCACTAATTTAAAATAACCTTCCCCTCGGGGTGCCTAGCTGGTGACCTCATGGAGCGAGATCCGTGGAGCGTGTGACTCTTGATCTCGAGGTGTGGGTTCGAGCCCCACACTGCGTGTAGAGATTACTTAAAATAACCTTCTCTTGGCAGGAAAGGGGGAAGGGAGAAATAAACTACTATTTTCAATGTTGCTGTAATGTTCCCAGAACCACATCATTCCCCTTTTAGAAATGTTAGAATTGATTATTTTACCTTTTGAAGTATAAACTGATCTATCACTGGTTTAAAGCTAACTTCTGCAAGATAGCACACGGCATTAGGAATATTAACATTTCAAGGTGTAAAGCACTTTAGGGAGAGATGGGGTGTGGATCTTTTTGTCATGTACAGCCCGTAAGATTCACAAGACTGATCTTCCTGGGTGTATAGCTTCTCCCAAAGACAGAGCCAGATGTGACACACTCTCTGAGAACTCTGCAGGGGAAGGCAAGGTCTCCAGCGGTTCATGGTCTCCTAGCCTTACGTTACAGGGTTGTACCATGTATGACGGGGCTGACGGCTGGTTAGGATGGCAAGCTTCCAGGGTGCTGTCACCTCTCCCCAGAATTTTCTACACCACATCTCAAAATACGTATCAGGACATCAGTGAGGAGGGTTCCTCTCAGGGACCAATCAGGCACTTGTCTGCATTTAGTCAACAAAGAGCAAACTTCTGTCCCATCTTCTCCATTGATGCTAACCATCCACTCGTGACCTTCTGGGCACAGCAGTTTCAGGGGGGCCAACCTAAGACCTGGGGGGCTGGGGGGTGATCCCCCTTTGGCCGAGAACCAGGACACACAAATACTGGCCGAGCCTGCCTGTCATGGACGACACTGTATCGTCCGGACGCCAGTGGACGGGTAGTTCTGGGAGGATCTTCTGACTGCAGGATGAGGACCCGGCCCTCACTCACCGCCTGGAGCTGCCGCGCTCCCGTCCACTCTCAGGGCGTTCCTGTGCCCTGTCCTCCCCCCCCAGGCGTGAGGGCCCGAACCTGGCTTCGCACCCTCCTCCCCAGGAACGAAGGCGGAGGACGGAGACCTCGCACGCCCACCTGTTGGCCACGATGCTGGGGTAGTAGGCCTTCTGGTTCTCGTCCACCTTCAGGTCGCTCTGGCGGATGAAGCGCTCCTGCTCCCCGAAGGCGCGGATGACGCTGACGCCCAGCAAGGTCTCGCTGAAGTGGGAGTACACCGGGGAGCGGCTCACCGACTCGAGGCGCTTCAGCTGCCGGGACGAGGCCACGTAGAACCTCTGGGGGAGAGAATGGACCGGGCTGTGGGCAAAGCCCCTCCCGTGCGGCCATGTCCCCGGGGCCGCGCTGGAGAAAGCCTGGACCTGCGCGGTGCCTCCAGGAGGGGACATGTCGGAGCCTGGCTGCTCTCCCCGGCGTCTGCACTCACCGCACGCACAGGGGTGACAGCAGTGGCTGAGCGGCGACAGCAGCTAAGGCTCATGAAGAGCCCACGCTCCTAGCAGAGTTGTTCTTAATTTTTGTTTTCAAAGATTTTATTTGAAAGAGCCCACACGCTGGGGCAGAGGGAGAGGGAGAAGCAGGCTCCCCGCTGAGCAGGGGGCCTGCCTCGGGGCTCGATCCCAGGACCCTGAGATCATGACCCAAGCTGAAGGCAGAGGCTTCACGGACAGAACGCCCCGATCCTAGCACAGTTCCAAGTACGTCCACAGACATCAGCTCATGGAACTCTGACCAGAAATCCAGTAGGCACTCGCTCCTGCTGACGCTCAGTAAACTGAGGCACAGAGAAGCTCACTACCCTCTCCCCTCAGGTCACGTGGCTACCCGCGGCCGAGCTGGTGGGGTCTGGCCTCTGAGAGCTCAGATGTGAGGCGTCAACCTCTGTGCATTACAGTCTGCCGGAAGCCACTCACCTCTAGGGTTGGATGGCTAGCAACGTGTTTTTGGGTACAGGTTTTGAGGCACCCAGGCCTTCAGGTGAAGGCCTGACCTTCACCTGACCCCGCGGGCAGACGCCCATCGACTGCTCCTGCCCTAACCAGGGCAGACAGAACAAAAGCAACTCGCCCACTTGAAGCTTCGAGGAGCCACGAATAGAGCGCGGCCTGGTCATTCAAGGACACTGAATTCCTGGGGCCTCAGCCTCCTCGTCAGCACAAACAGACCGGGGTCCCCCATTCCAGAGTGCTCAGGATCTCACGTAAAGGCAGCCGCCCCACTGACGGCAGAGCCAGACAGCTGAGCAAGACCCAGAAACACGGGGTGGTCACGGACACGGCCTCCCTGCCTCCCTGCCCCCCGGGGCCGAGACCTTCCACAGAGAGCCAGAAACCTAACGGGACTCTCAGGGGGCTCTGAGGTCAGCAGCTTCCTCCGGGATGGCAGCGCACAGGGTAATTTGAACCCACACTCGGGCAGCCTTTGGGGCCCCGGCAATTCGGCTAACCCAGGACCACGCCAACCCCGGGCGGTCCCAGGACGGTGGCTCTGCCAGTCCCTGAGGTCAGGTCGGGTGACCTCTCACTGCCGGAGCAAGCTCTGGATGCCCTGGCCCAGCGGGATCTGTCCCGTGACCCTCACTGGGACGCCTCCTCGCCCTGGCTCTCTTTCTAAACATCCCGGATGGAAATCATTCCCAAGAGTCCTCCCTGTTGAACTTACTCCACTTCTCGTGTGCTCAGAGTTTTTACTATAGGAAGCTAACCTGAGATGTATTTGTGTTTAAACTCCGTTTTTTGAAAAAAGAGTAACTGTTAGCTTCCCTTTTAAACTCCATTCCAAGAGACATAATTCACTCTCCAGACTCACCTTACTCTTTCAGAGACCAAGTGCCCGGTGCTCACGAGTAAGAATAACGCTCCACTCGCCTGTGCCCGGGCCCCGGCAGCACGCTGTGAGCTCAGGTATCGCACCTGAGGCTGGGAGGTTTTCACGGACACCAAAACAGTCCGCAAACCAGAAATGCCTCCTTCAGGCAAGAAGGAAGCCCCGACACTATTACACATCGTCCTACCTCTTACCTCACCTCTACATAAAAATGACTTGGTTCTGAATTAAAATAGCAATGGATACCCATTTAAAAATTGGGGGGAGATGATACAGATAGACAGATTAAATAAAAATTAAATTACAGGGGGGCCTGGGTGGTGCAGTCAGTTAAATATGCTCTTTGTTTCAACTCTGGTCATGATCTTGGGGTCATGGGACTGAGCCCCACTTCGGGCTCTGTGATCAGGGCAGAGTCTGGTTGGGGCTCTCTCCCCCTCTCCCTGAGCCCCTCCCTCCCAGTCTCCCTCTAAAATAAATAGATACATTTGTTTTTAAAAATTATATTGCATCCATTACTCTGAGATTTATTCCAATCTCAAGGGTATAACGTTTAGATCTTTTCTGAGAAAAGAGAACGTATGTACATCTAAAACCCACTTTTTAATCAAGATACTACATTTACATTACACTGGAAAACGCACCAAATCTTCACAGCTTGATGAATTTTGTATTTACACCTGCACACCCACTACCTGACCAGAATCTAGAACATCTCTAGCATCCCAGAAAATTCTTGTGCCTTCTGTGTTAAAAACCCCAAGCTGTTTCTCGTTTGGGGCTATCATGAACCAAGATGCTAAGAACATTCTAGCACCCTTTTTTTTCTGGATGCACTCTCATTTCTTTTGCAAATACACTAAGGAGAGAAGACTGCTGGGTTGTAGGGCAAGTGTCTATTTAGTTAAAAACCATTAAAGAAAACCACACTCGGGGCACCTGGGTGGCTCGGGCGGTTAAGTGCCCAACTCTTGGTTCCGGCTCAGGTCATGATCTCGGGGTTGTGGGACTGAGTCCCGCATCAGGCTCCCTGCTCGGTGGGGAGTCCGCTTCAGATTCTCTCTCTCCCTCGGCCTCTGTCCCTTGCCCCACTCGCACACTCTCTCTCAAATAGATACATGAGCCTTTCAGAAAATAAAAGTAAGAAAATAAATTTCTCTCGTAACCCCAACCCTCAGAAACACCCGGTTTCCCTTTCCAGCCGTGCGCACGTGCTCTGTGCGTGCTCAGCTGTGACGGCAGTGCACAGAGGACACGGCCCTCTGCTGAACCGGCCTGGGTATCTAACCGTGACTCCAGCAGTGTCACGACGGCATCTCCCTCATCGTCCCGCTGACGGACAGCAGATCCCCGCACGGGATTGCTGCACACGGGCTCAAGGTCCTGTTGCCGGCAGCTGCACGAGCTGCCACGAACGCAGCATGGGGCCCGTTTGGTTCTTCTGAACCGGGTCCCCCGGGGAAATGCAAGGCCAGGGTATGAACACAGATCATATTCTCGGCAAATGCAGCAAAAGGAGTTTCCAACAAAGCCCGTGCCAATTTCAAGAGAACGAGGGCGCGAGAAGCGGACCTGCTTGCTCTGGTTCCCCGAGTCCGCGCTCCCCGACCCCTGGGCCACAGCGTGGTGGAGTCTGGGGGCGGGCTGGCCGGACCAAGGCCTCAGGACCCTGAGTGAGCAGCCACAGTGCAGCCTGAAATACAGAGCACTTCGCGGTTCTCACCCTTACTTTGTGCTGCAGTCCTCGGGATCCCATCTAAACCACCGACTCCACCGGCAACTGTGCCGCAGCTTAGCTTTTCAGGGCAAAAGGGCCAGCGCAGCATCGTGGTCACCGACACAAGCTTTAGGATCAGACAGACGTGAGCTCACACTCCCAGTTCTGCCACCAGGCCCTCAACATGCTCACCTACACTACAAGCACAGTTTACGCTTGCTTGCAGGAACTTAAGGGACCAAGAGGACTCGGCTATCACATGCTCCCTTGCTCTGTCCCCTTTCCTTGGTCTTGTTTTCTCAACTACAGATTGATGGCTGGAGCTCCAGCAGCTGCCTCGGGCCATGAGATCAACTTAAGAATGAAGGCTCATACAAAGACAAGAGAACAAAAAATAGCAGTGATATTAACAGTTCCAGGATATTTTTTTTTTTTATTAGAGAGAGAGAGACTGAGAATGAGAGGAGAGAAGGTCAGAGGGAGAAGCAGACTTCCCGCAGAGCCGGGAGTCCAATATGGGACTCGATCCCGGGACTCCGGGATCATGACCTAAGCTGAAGGCAGTCGCTCAACCAACTGAGCCACCCAGGCGCCCCTAACAGTTCCAGGATATTAAGAGACTTGTGGAACTGCCATACCAGCCCTGAATGGCCCACCCCTACATTTCTACTGTGAGAGAGAAAGCAGATGTCTATCCTGATTAAGGTGCTGTTATTCACATCTCCACTTCTGCAGGGAGCTTAGGACCTAAAGAATTTCATAAAACTCTTTTAATTCTTAATTTTAATAATCATTTTAATAGCAATATTATTGCTGTAAGTTATTATCATCATTATTATAAATTATTATACCTTCCCTTTGATAGGTATTTAAAACTGACAAAAACAAATTCAACCCTCCAGGAAATCCCCAACAACTCCACGGTGGGGAAATGGTCAGGTGAAGTGAGGCCTTAGCTCACATGAAGCAGCATACATAGCAGGGCCCCTCCTGCACCCTGAGACCCCACCTCTCACCTGAACAAAGAAGTAGATGAGGCCCAGCGGCGGGATGATGATGGCGGCTATGGGCGTGGCCAGCAGGATGATGATGCAGGCGCCAATGACGTTGAACAGGGAGCCCATGAACATCTTGATGACCTGCGGGATCATCGAGTCCACCGTGTCCAGCTCCTTGGAGAAGCGGTTCACCAGGTTCCCACTGGGGGTGCGCTCGAAGAAGCTCATGGGTGACCGGAGGACGTTCTGTAGCAGGTTCAGGTGCAGGCGGCGGGAAGCGAAGATCCCCCCGATGGACACCACCATGGAGTAGCCGAACACCGAGATACCTACAAACACTCTCACGGTAAACACCACGATGGGACACGGGCTAGGCAAGGGGCGGGGAGGAGTGGCCATGCGGCGGCTATAGGCCCGGACTCTCAGCTTCTAAGAATGACGATGACAACGAGGGGGAGGAGGAGGACCATAGTGGCTACTGTTCACTGAAGACTCACTACGTATTAAACACTGTGCAAGAGCTTTACATGAACCTACTTCTCACAATGACTCTATATAAAGCCTCTTAGCACCCATTTTACGGAGGACCCTCGAGGTCAGATGGGAACTCCTTTGCCCTCGACAGAGTCAACCAATCAGAAGCAGAGCTGCAGTTCTGATGCTCCAAGGTCGTGCTCTTAATCCATGTCCCGCACTCCTCTACACTAGTGCCATGCAACAGAACTTTCTGTGACGTATTTCTAAAACAGGGGAAACAGTAGCTGCTACCTCTCAGCCCTGCGCTGCAAAAACCCACGGAATTGTTCAGCAGCTAACCAGACGCCGAGGAAGGGCTCACAGACAGCGGCTCTCACTATTAACGCTCCTGTGCTTGGAGACCTTCATGAGCTCGAAGGAAGGGTAAACAGGCTTTCTCAACTTCGTCCCTGCTGACGTCGTGAAGCCAGACTGTCCTCTGCTGTGGGGGCTGTGCTGTGCACTGTGGGGCACCTGGCGACATCCCTGGCCTCTGCATGCCAGTAACACCAGCCCCAATCTAAAGCTGGGATGGCTCTAAAGACCTGGGGACGTGGCTAAATGTCCCCCAGGGGACAGCACAGTCTGCACTGAGAAGCACCACATCACCCAAATCCTCCCCTCGGACAGCACGGAGAAGCCCACAAATGAGAGTTGACAGAAGCCCCATCACCCTCGCAGAGCAGCAAGGGGCAAGGGCCCCTCCTTGTTCACCAATGCTCCGGGAGTGGGGGGGGGGGGGCAGCTGCCGTTCTCAACTTTGCTCATCCATAAAATGGGCACGTCGAGAGCTTTTCTCCATCTCCTAGGGGCCCGTGAAACGGAGCTTCAAGAAATACTCACTCTGTAAGTATCTAAGTGCCTACTAAGGGACAGGTACTGTTCATATGAGGTTGGCTTAGTTTGGGGCTCTGCAAAATGCTGACAAATGGGGGGACTAAACTCCATAATAAGACACAGAAGAAGTGGTTTCAAGTGTTCAAATCGGGCAGGGGAGGGGCCCCTACCTTGCGAAATGCCCAGGGCTCCATAGACGCTCAGCCGGACTTTCGTGTGCTCCTGCGTCCCGTTGACGATGGGGTCATCCGTCCAGAGGCTGAGCCAGTAGTTAGAGGCCAAAGCAGCAACGTGGTTACACAGGAAAAGGAAGATGCTCAGAAAGGAGATGAAAAGTCCGATCGCCTTCATGTAGTCCCAGTACACGGACAGCTTGACCTGCAGAGCACGGGGGAGACAGCACTTCACAGGCTGTTCCTGCCACTGCCGCCATGAGGGCAGGCACTCCAGCAGCAGCTGGGCCATCCTGTCTGCATCCCCCGCCCCGGCCTGTGCTCACACTCATGGCACATTCCCCTCCGTTATCTGACCAAGTCAGTGGGAGATAAATAAAGTCAAGCCGTCATGGAGTTTCCAGTCAATTGGCAAGACAAGCTTTCAGCAACCAGATAAATGTATAATTACAGAGAAGGGCTGGAGCAGAAGGATTCCACGAGAGTATACAACTGGGCCGCTTGACCTAACTGAGTGGGGAGGTGATCAGAGGTTTCACTGAGAAAGTGACGACAAAGAATGAACTAAGTGAAATGGAAAAAAGGCACTGAAGGCAGAGGGAGCAGCATGTACAAGGGCCCTGGGGTAGGAGGAAATCTAAGATGTTGTAAGAAACGAAAAGAGGTAAGGATGGCTAGAATAAGATCGGGCTGGAGAAGTAGTGGTCAGACCACACAGGGGTGGGGAGGTAACGTTTAGGATTCTGAGCTTTAGTCCAGAACCATCACGAAGGCATCGAAGAGCAAATGGGATAGAGTGGCACGCTGCAGAGCAACCGAGTGTTGCCTCCCCCCATTTCCTCTAAACAGCAGAAGCCAATTCTGCACCATTTCCACTGGCTCCCCATTGGCTGGTGCTTGCTTGGCCTGTTCCCCAGCACCAGGGGGCGACAGGACTTCTTTCACCCCCATATTCCCTGCGGAGCCCCAGGAGGGCTAAGTAAGGAGGCATCGTCATCCAAAGGGTGGCCTGAGCTCAACACCAGAGACCGAGGCCACCTGCTCTGGGCCAGCCCTAGGCCCCACCTGTCTGGCTGGGTTTTGGCCGACACCAAGCATCCCTCCCTGTGCGTGTGCTCATTGGCATTCCAAGCTTTTCACACTGAATTCTGGGTCATAAAAACCATCTGTCTGAATCACAGCCTGATTGAAAGGTAACAGGAAGAAGGCCAGAGATCTTCTGTATAACTTAGTGCTTCTTTCTGACTTTTCTGTTTTTCAAACTGAAATAGTTGAGGCCGGGGGAGGGGAGCAGTGCCCCGAATTGCAATGTTTATCAGCCCCATTTAACTTCGTCATGAAGCCAAGCAGCCTGCAGACCACGGAATTACACGGCAGGCCTGGGGGCTCCTCAGGAGCAGCAGACATGGTGGGCATGGGAGTCAGATATTCCTACGTGCGTGTGCTGGGCCCAGCGCTACTCTTGGTCCAACTCTGGCAAGTCACAAGCTCCCCAGCCTGTGTTCCTGGGACAAGGCAGGTGACACTGGGACCCATCTCCTCTGGGCGGTGCGGGATTACATGAGGATTCAACGGGCCCAGCATTGCTTCTCCAGTCCTCGATTTGTGGTCATGACTCTGGACCAGCAAGAGCGGGGAGGGAGGGTGCACCACAGCCGCGGCCGTGCGGGGAAGATGAGGGAAGCAGCCTGGAACAGAGGGTTCCAGGAAATTCTGGACCCATCCAGGTAGATCCAAGAGCAGTGTCCTGACCTTGCGTGTTCCTGTACCACCTCTCATGGGTGGCTTGTTTCTGTGTGTACTTATTATTCTTCTTTTAAAGATCCTATTCCCTATTTTTTTAAAAACATACCACGTATTTTTAAAAATAAACTTGGGATCATGACCATAAATGGAAAATTACCAACACATGCCCAAAATAGAGGGCTGTAAAACACATACAACCGAACAAGAGCTTGAAACCGATTCTCCCTGTGACAGAGAGAAGCTGGCCATCCTTTAGCACTATGGACTTGAACGCTGTGTCCCTCCAAGCTTGCGCGCTGAGACCCTAACCTCCGGCGCGATGTACGCAGAGAAGGGGCCTGTAGGAAGCGGTCAGATCGTGAGGATGGAGCCCTCGCAGCGGGATTAGTGCCCTTAATGAAGGGGCTCCGGAGCGCTCCCTCACCCCTTCCCGACACCGAGGACACAGGCAGCACAGAGCGGCCCCTGAGCCTCCCTCTGAGCAAGCCCTCACGGGG
>CM052805.1:11017023-11046503 GCA_028533885.1 Nasua narica | reverse complement strand
GAGAGAGAAAGGTGGTGAGTGTGGCCCGTGAAAACCTTCCCTCCAGGTCCATGTGGAGGAAGAACACAGCTCAAGTGCGGGAAGCCCACTCTTTTCTCCTGCCTTATCTGCGTTCCCAGCTCCTACGTTCCATCACAAAGCCCCGGCTCTTATCAGTGATGGTCCCTGCCTCATCCTGATTTCTGTAATATGGAAGGGACCCCAAGGCCGTCTAAACCCGGGCTTCACACACTTTAGGGTGCACACATATCACTGGAGAAATTTGCTACAGTGTTGTTTCAGATCTGGTAGGATTGGGGTGTGGGACTTGGGAGGATGCATTTCTAACACACTCCCACATGATGCAGCTCCTGCTCGTCTGCAGATCACACTCAAGGAGCAAGGTCAAGGTCAGGGTTTCCCAATCTTGGCATTACTGACATTTGAAGCTGGATACATTTGAAGCTGGGGCTGACCTGTGCCTTATATGGTGTTCGCCAGCAACCCTGGCTTCTACCCACTAAATGCCTCCACCTCCAGTTAGGACAACCAAAAACATCTCCAGACATCTTCCAAACATCCCCTGGAAGGATAAAATTGTCCTAACTCTCCAACATGGTTTCACACTATTGCCTGGGGAATTTAAGAAATAAAGGTGCCCAGGTCCCACCCTCAGAGATCCTGATTTTGTCGGTCTGCAGTGCAGCCTGGGCAGTGGGAGCTGCTGAAGTTCTCCAGGCGAGTCCAACTTACAGACAGGGCTCAGAACCAACCAACTGGCCCACCTCTCCTGACTACCTGCGAGGCAGTCTCTTCTCAACCCACCGGCTCAAGCAGTGTCTTCGCCCCAGGAGCTAAGAAACTGAAGGAACCAAGAAATTCCCTGAAAGCTGGATTGCATGAATGCCTGCTACGCACTCCACTATCCAAGGAAAGGACCATCTGCTCGGTTCAAATGGAGAGTTGGAACAAGCTCAGAGTATCAATGGCAGTGACCACGTGAACGCGGATTTTCCCAAGGGGAATGCCACCTAAGAAACTCCATTGCAAAAAAAGAAAAAAAAAGAAAAGAAACTCCGTTCCGCATGGCTGACACAGGACTCAAGAACATGCTACACATCAGCTTTGCTAAGGTATCATGCCTGATGGTCAACCCTTGCCAGCTGCGGTCACGTGGGCCAGCCTCCCGCTACTGCTCCAGAAGATGGGCTTGAAATCCTCACGGTGGCCTTGGGGGTGACCCAGCGAGGTCCCCACACATTCTGAGGCTACAGCAGGGGACGTCAACGTGAGCCCCTGGGCGTCACGCTGGCCCTCACCCGCCTTCCAGGAGACCCCACCCGCCTTCCGGTTGACCCCACCCGCCTTCCGGTTGACCCCACCCGCCTTCCGGTTGACCCCACCCACCTTCCGGTAGACAGCGCCTATGACGGCCGTCTTGATCCTCATGCCGCTGACGAAGCAGATGTGGAAGTACTGGTGCAGCACGAGAGTCTGGAGGCAGGCGCTGACGAACAGGAGCACAGTGTAGAAGTAGCCCTGCCAGTCCGGGGCCTTCTGATCGTTCACGAAGTTGATGAGCAATCTGAGGGAGCAAGGACAGAAGGACCGGAGCCTGACGCCCACGCCCAAGTCCTTCCACTTCTGCATTTCGACTCTCTCCGGGCCAGGTGAGGCGGCTGTTAGTCCTGCCATTCTATGCATGGAAGATCAAACCCACAGGGGTGACGGGCCCCTGCGGGTTGCCCTCAGGCTTCTCGTACTGACTGCTCTCCCTCATCACCAGCCAGCCACCCAGAGGTGACCAGGGAGTATGTGAGGCCAAGCTAGGAAGGCAAAGAGGAGGAGCATGTGGCTCCCCAGAGACAAAAAGAGGTAAAGGGAGAGAGGAGGGAGGGGACCTCCTTGTGACTTTCTGTTTTCAGGCTGCAGTCTGATGCAACCTGGCTCATTTTCTTGTTCTTGGTTTCCCTGGACATTCCTCCCTCCTCCCCCCTCTGGCTTCAGGGGAAGTTTCTGTTCCTTGCAACCAAAGTGGCCTGAGTTCAGATGGTGTCAAAGCAAAGCATTAGGCAAAGGAGGCGAAGACAGAGAGGCCTGGCTTTAATTAAGCCAGGGGGGGCATGCCACGTGACCCCAAGGCAGAGGTTAGGAGTACTGCCAGTGGAAGGTCAAGAACACAAAGACTTGCCCAGCTGAGAGGGAAGGGGTCTTACTTTAAGATCTCTGGGCCGGCAAACATCATCAGGTCGTGGAGGGCCTTGAATAAGAAGCTCATGAGGAAGTAGGGCCCGAAGGTCTTGTATAACACCTTGAACAGAGACGGCTCCCGCTCCTTCTGGGGCGACTTGACAATCAAAACCTCAGCCTCCTCATTCACATCCACCTGCGAGCCCCCTTTTGGCTTGGCGGGATCTTTGGAGGAATACGCCATCTTCGCCTGCTGCCTGGAACACAAGGAGTGTGGATGGGTTGTGGGGTCTTCCGGAGACTCCACCAGCTGGCCAGGGGAGAGGCCCAGAGCACCCTACCCCTCAGGGAGGCCAGCCAAAGAAAGCCAGTCGCTGCAGAGAGGCGGCTTAGCATGCTGCTTAGGAGCACAGACTCTGGGCTCTGGCCGGCCCGCTGTGTGACTTTCAGGCAAGTTCCCTAACCAACCCAGGTTCATCACCTGTTAAACGGGGATACAAGTAGGATCCGGATTAATATACACGAAGGGCACTGAAAAGTGCAAAGCCCACAGTGATCTACAGACTCGAGGGAGCAGCAGGCTCCACGCTCAGCAGGGAGTTTGCTTCAGATTCTCCTTCCCTCTACCCCTCCCCCAGCCTGCACACACATGTATGTGCACTCTCTCTCCTAAATAAATAAGGAAAGGTGAAAATCTTCATGACCTTGCATCTGGCAATGGATTCTGAAATATGACACCAAAAGCACAAGCCATAGAAGAAAAAATAAGATCACCTGGACTTTGTCAAAATAAAATAAAGTGTCATGTTTCAAAAGACTTAATCAAGAAAGTGAAAAGACAACCCACAGCATGAGAGAAAATATTTGCCAGTGAAGTGTCTGATAGGGGACTTGTAACCAGACCGTGTAAAGAACTCTTACCACACAATAAGGGAAAAAAAACCCCAGTTTTAAAAGGGCAAAGAAGATAGGCAAATGGTCATGACATATTGCTTGACAGCATTCATCATCAGGGAAACAAACCAAGACTGCAGTACGTTATTACTTCGCACCCACAAGGGGCACCACCAAAAAGCCAGATAATAACAAGTGTCTGCAAGATTGTGAGAAACCGGAGCCCTCGCACTGGGCCCTGCACGGTCCCCTCCCTTTCGGACAAGGATATAGCAGAAACGATGGAGTGCATGCCACTTCTGGACTAGGTCACAGAAAACACAGTGGCTTCTGTCTTGCCCTCTCTTGGGTCATTCACTCTGGACAAAGCCAACCGCCATGTGAGGAGGACACTAGGATCCCCCGTGATGAGACGCTGCCAAAAGCCAACACTGACTTCCTAGCCATGTGCAACCTGAAAGCAGGGCCTACAACCCCGGTCAAGCCTTTGGATGACGTGGCCCCAGGGGACATACCGAGTGCAACTTCACGAGACAGAGACGCTGAGCCAGAGTCACCCTGCTAGGCTGGACCCCCGACCCAGAGGAACGATGTGAGATGGTAAACGTTCGCCGTCATTCTC
Organism: Nasua narica; assembly: GCA_028533885.1. Lineage (NCBI taxonomy): Eukaryota > Metazoa > Chordata > Mammalia > Carnivora > Procyonidae > Nasua > Nasua narica. Next base: position 11,042,818 of record CM052805.1, on the reverse strand, counting down.
AGCTGCTAGGCTTGGGGTAATGTATTATGCAGTAAAAACATACCTCCTAGCTCTTGTCTCCCAAATTAAAGTCAAGTCAACATCTTCCAATGGCCCGATGTGGATGGGCTGCGCCACCAAAACATATGCTTCATCCTCACCTAACCAAACATCTGCAATTTACGGGATCCTTCTGTGGCGTAAGTGTACTGAACAGCATTCAGCTGCAGAAGGCTCTCCCTTGTCACGCCGATGCCACAAACTTGGATATTTAAACCACCTGACACTCCGTCTTGGCAACCACAGTCTTCCAACCTGCCCCAGCTCACTCCCCATCCCAGGAAAGGACCAGAAACATGGGAGGCTCCTCCAGGCTCTGGGGTCAACCAGGCATATATCCTGTCCATGCCCATGCAGGATATGTGTGGGCATCCATCCCCCCTCTGTCCATGTCCCCAGCCTCTGACCCATGCAAATGACCAGCACTGGGGCCTTCTCCCTGCTCCCTCATTTCCTCCCACTCTTGTTCCCTGACAGCCGAGTTCCTGCACAGCAGCCAGTGGGACTTGCTAAAAACACATTATCCCCCTACTTCAACTCATAGCTTCCCCCCCACACCCAGAATAAAACCTAAACTCCATGTGAAGTTGTATAACTTCCTATGTGTGCTGTAACAAATTACCACACACAGAGTGGCTTAAAGCAGCACAAATTTATTGTATCACAGTTCTGGGGGTCAGAAATCTGAAGGGGGCCCACAGGGCTACATTCCTTCTAATCTGTTTCATGGTCTTTTCCAACTTTAGAGACCTCCTACATTCCCAGGCTTGTGGCCCCTTCCTCCAATTAAAAGCCAGTTGCAGAGCATCCCCTACCCCCCACACTCTGACTTCCTGTCTCCTTTTACAAGGACCCAGTGATCGTATCAGGCCTTTGCCATGTGAGGTTCTGGGGATCAGGAAATGGACATGTTTGTGTTTGCATTAGTCCACCAACCATTGTCAGTGTCACTGTGCAAGATCTTCCCAACTTCCTTTACTGACCTGCCCTAAAGCTGCCCTTTTCCTATTGGGATTTTTAGTATAATTCTTTTTAGCACATGCAGGCCTCCTCGGCAAGGAAGAAAGAGGGCTGGTCAGAGAGGAAGGGAGTGTCTCAGCCCTCCCCCATTCATTCTCTGTACTACTTCCTAAGCCAGACCTGGCCCTGGGCCTGTGTGGGCTGCTGGTGACCCAGGGCTGTTTCCAGTGGCCAAGAGACAGATGCCAAAGGATCGGAGAGAAGGTCTAGGGCAGGCAGAGAGGAGGAAAGCTCATGCCTGGGTGGACAGGGTCAAGGTCAAGAACGGTGGGAAGGATCAGCTAAGGCCAAGTCAAGAAAGAAAACGATCCCATTACCAAGAGGCCCACAAAGGAGGGAAGTGCTCCAGGACCGAGAGGAAGCAAGCCGGGCATCTGTGAGCTCTGGCTGGGAGGGGAAAGGAAAGTTGGAGGGGAAAGGTCTGAGTCAGGAGAAAACCGTCCAGAGCAAAGGAACAGAAAGGGGTGGGTAAGCCGAAGGCTGGGAAGAAAAAGGGCCTTTCTGAATAGATCAGATTCCAGTGTGGGCAGAGATGCCCATCAGTCACTTGTCCACTCATGAACTAAACACATGTTCTGTGTCAAACTCTGGACGGAGCCCCACCATCACAGAGCTTTGTGAGAGGAAAGGATAAGCAAGCATGACTTCACAAGACTCTTACTGGTGCTATCGTGGGGGCTTCCTGGAGGAGGTGACATCACAGCAGTGACCTACAGGATGGAAGAATCAGGAGAAAGAAAGGGTGCTCCAGGTAGAGGGAAGAGGATGAGCAAGGCCTGGGGCTAAGGACTGGAAATGAGGTTTGGCAACCCTTTCTCAAACAGGTGAGAACTTCAGGGTAACCTGAACAGGACTGGGGAGCAGACTGCAGGGGGCTTGCACCAACCAAAGAGCAGCAAGGCACTGCTGAGGACTCTGTCATCTGTCATGAAGGCCTTAGGAAAGGCCAAATCTTAAACTTAAAACTGAAATTTCTACATTTCTGGGTGTCCTCTGAGCATCATGGTCTTTGACCCATAATAAATATCCAATATAACACAAAAGGGCACCCTTGACCTACAAATGCAGAGAATGCATTTTACAAATTTGGTGCACATTTTTGCTCTTCTTAATGCTAAGAATATACAGGTCAGTCTCACGAACTGCAGTGGGAGTGGCAAGGGTCCCCTTCCTGCTCCACCCCCTTGGTAGCCCAGGCAGGATTTTAAATGTGTTGCTAATGAGTGCAAATGACTCATACTTCCCCCAACCACCCTACCCTTTTCTCAAGGTTTCTTTTCTTTTCTTTTTCTTTCTTTCTTTTTTTTTTTTTTTTACAGTGCTTTCACTTCCTCAAAAACAGAGCTTCTCAAAGGGGGTTGTTTTGCAAATGCCACATTCTCTTTCATCAATGATTTAGCCAAATACCAGACCTCCTGTGACTTAAGGACCTTCAGTCCCCGGAAAAAAGAGTCCAACAGGAATCTGTGTAGGTTGCCAAGCCTGCCGGAAATCACCCAGGTCTGGAATCGATCTCCGTTTTCAGACATAAATCCATAGTGTGTATTTTGTTGTTTTAAGTTTAAATACACCTTGAATTTTTTTCAGGAATGTAACTATTATTCAAAGGAATGGGGGACCGTATTTTGTTCAGAATTTACTCCAGCGATGTCCACCACTCTGCAAAACCTTTTCTGTGAGGGCGACTGATGGTGGGTCTGGAAATCTGGGGCGAGCGATTTGCAGCTGTCACCGGGAGCCCTCCCTTTTGGGACAAGCAGTGACTCTCCATTCTGATCTCCTAGCACACGCCTAAGCATCTACTCACTGAAATACACGTTGTCTTATGACAAAATTGTTTCAGATTTCCTTATTGGTCTAATGAGAGCCTTTTGTTAATTCTTAAAATTTTAAGTATGTGAGTGAGCTTTTTTTTTTTTTTTGATATATTACCTTAAAGTAACTGTACTAATGACACAAAATCTTTCTATTCAAGGCAACAGTGAGTCTGCAAGGTTCAAAACTACCGTTCAGCATGTGCAAGCTGGCGCTTTTTGTGTTGTTTTTTGGTATTTTCTGTGTTCGTTTACAAAATACAGAAAATTAAGCAAAAATGGTCACCCTGTCTTTTAAGCATGTTTTCTGCTTTTTAAACTACATATATAGTTTTATTGAGGTGTAACTGATGTATGCTCAACTGCACCTTTTGGGAGTGTATGAATTGATGAGTTGTGACCCATATGGACGCGTATGCCTACGAAACTGTCCGCAAAATCAAGGTGGTAAACATATCCATCATCCTGTAAAGTCTGCCAGGGCCCCTCTGTAACCCCTCCCTCCCACCTGCAGCCTGTTCCCCAGCTAAGTGAAGAGGCCTGGCCACAAGGGGCCACACCAGGGAATCCCCACTGAGGAGAGGACTCTCCCTCTGCCCGCCATGTCCACCTGGAGACAGAGCCAATGACAAGACAATGAACCCCCAAGCCGAGAACCCCTAAAGGCCGAAGTATTGAGAGCGCCAGTGCCTCTGGGCGTGGCCCATGTTGGAGCCTGAGGACCCAGGGCTCACCACGTCCTGCCAGGCAAGATGGGAATGCCCAGTCCGGTGCTGCATCCAGATGAAGCAACAACACCAGTGCGGTATTACCCACCAGGTTTACCCAGGACGATGGCAAGGTTTTACTCATGATGTTTACCTCAATGAATTGTCGGAAAGCCCTCTGAGCAGCAAGCGGGGGCTCTGGGGCACGAAGGGACCTGAGGGACAGAGCCCGTACGGCCCCAACCCTGGTCTCCCTGCCCCCTCTCACACCTTCCCCAGGGCAGCCCAACTGGTTTTAAAACAAAGCTCAGGACATGCCACTGGGTTGCATAAAGGCCCCCTCTGACTTCTCACTGTACTTGGGATCAAACCCGAACTTACTAGCGCAGCCGATGAGACCCCTGCAAATGCTGCTCCTCCCTTACCTCCTTCCAGTCGGCCCCTCACACACTCCACTCAGGCCACACTGCTCCCTGCCCTTCTCCATAAGCATGCCAGACTCACCTCTACCTCAGGACCTTGGCATGAACTGTTCCCTCTAACCATAAAGCCCTTCCCACACACATCATGTGGCTCACTACCTCCTTCAACACGAACGTCTGCTCAAATGTCACCTTCTGAGAGGCCATCCCCAACCACAGTGTCTCTGTCAGTTTCCTCAGCCACTCACTTTCCCCACTTTCTTGCTATAATCCCCAAACATGTAACGCTCTCCAAAACTTTCTCCGTCAGTGTATGTTCGGCTCTTGTCCTGTCTGTCTCCTATCCGGAAGGGAAGGTGGCCCCAAACAAGACTCCATCTGGTCCCACAGTCTGAACGCAGGAGGCCGCAGATCTGCTGAACGAATCAGTTAAGGGCCAGGCTGGTGATAGAGCTTCTCGTTCAAGCTTGGCCTTCCCTCCACAGAGCCTCAGAGCCAACCTCTCCCACCCCATCCGCAGCAACCAGCTCACCCAGAAGGATGCCACCGACCAGGCTGGGGACGGACCAGGGACCCGCCTCTGCCTGAGAACCTCCAACCAGGTCACGGGCACCAGATTCGGGAGGAGCCATACGCACACAGAACACCGCCCATCTCGCGGCGCCCGACCTGCCTGCCCTAAGACGCCTCCGGGGTCCGTGGCTACCCCGGATGGGCCACCGGCTCGGCGTCACAAGGGCCTCTGCTGGTGTCCTAGTGGCCAACAGGACAAATGTCCCCAGTTCCCAACCCCCATCCAGGCCTGACCGAAGATCCATAACCTGGGTGTTCGGGCAACTGGACCTCACGTCCAAGGTTTTTCTGCTGGAAGCACAGCTGGCCTGTGGGCAATCCCACACAGCAGGCTGGCCCCATCGTGAGTCAGGGCTAAGAGGTCGACAACGGGCCCACCCCATAAGCCCACAGGGGTAACGACAGCCACTTTTGGATCTGCTCCTGCCACCACCCTCTACCATCTCCACGTCACTCACAAGTCCTCTGGGCACAGGACACAGGCTAAGTCCCATGACCCACCCTCCTCTGTCAGAGCCACTTTACTTTCTTACTGACACATAATACAAGGTTGTTTCACATAACCGAAGACGTCTTGCATTTGATGAAATCAAGTACGTGCCGGGGAGGCCCTGGCCTGATTCCCAAAATAACCTGACGACAGAGGTCACGGGATGGCACACAGCTCATGTGGGAGGAGTTTCTAAAACTCAGGATACCGGGGCCCCTGGGGGGCTCCGTCAGTGAAGCGTCTGCCTTCGGCTCAGGTCATGATCCTGGGGTCCTGGAATCGAGCCCCACACGGGGCTCCCTGCTCAGCGGGGACTCAGCTTTTCCCTCTGCCCCTCCTCCTGCTCGTGCATTCTCTCTAATAAATAAGTAATCTTAAAAAAGATACATAAATAAAATTCAGGACACCAGGTGTGACCCGTGATGCTACCTATGGGCTTGGGGAGGACTGTAACGCGTCAGCGTAGGCTCATCAACCCTGACAAATGTCCCATTCTGCCGGGGGACACTGATAACGGGGGAGACTATGCGCAGGCGGGGGGGAGGGGGTTTCACACAACTCTCCGTGCCTTCTGCTATACAAACTAAAGTCTGTTTTTCCTTCCAACGCAGCACAGCCCAAAGCACCCATGGTGGGGGCATCGTTGGCAGGACACCTACTGAAGCGATGGGCTTGGTGCGTCGAAGCCACAACACGGAGAAGAGCAAGAACACTCAGGACGCCAGCTGCTCTCAGGGAGACACGCAAGGTGATGCTGTCTCGGGCAGGGCGGGGTCACGCGCCACAGGCACGCACTTGCCGAGGGCCCGAGCGAGTAGCATCGATCTTTTACTCTTCTTGTCTACACAGACTGCCTTAGCTACGTGGAAGACTCCTCCTGGATTTTGCAGATGCGCCAACCACGGCTGGGAAGAGGGAAGCAGCTCGGCCAGCACCCTGAAGCTAGTAGGAGGGGACGCCGCCACCATCCCGCGCCGTGGTGGCAGGAAAGGGGTGACCCGGTGGTCCTAGACAGTGCCCAGGTCTCCCCTGTGGTAAGAGGCTCGCACTTACCGTTTGGATTTGGCACACTCCTTCTTCCAGTTCTTTACCAAAACGGGCACAACTTGCTCTGACGTGTCGTCCTTATTCAGGGACCAGAGGTCAGTGCTCTCCAGGGGCTGTCGGTAGCCGCGGACCATCAGCCTGGGGTCAAAACACCAGGGGGAGGAGATGAGAGTCGGGAGAAAGAGCACGAGGACCCTCGATGCCCACACCCGCCACGCCAGACCGCCGCCACGGATGGCAGCGCGCACCTGGGAAAGTCGCAACATGCGCGGGACATCTGGGCACGTTAAGTCAATACCACCAATTCTGTTAGGACACCCAGGAAACACGGCTTCATTTTTTAAAGACACAGAATGTTCAGGATACAGATTTTACTATAGCTCCCATTTGCTTTAAAAAAAAAAATGGTTTTATGACCCAGTGGCAAAGCAGAAATCACTGTCAGATATGACTGATGAATCCACTGAGCTTGATTAGACTAGCGTTTCTACGTGTTCGGATGCTTTCATAACAGAAGTAAACCCACCACTTTAACTTGCTGTTTTGAAACACCAAACTTACAGAAGAATCACATGAACTGCACCAGGAATTCCTCCCTCCCCCTCCCCCAGCTAACATCACATCTGCTTTACTCTTCTCTGTCTCTACCTATAAACATACACATATAGACTTCTTCTCTGAATCCCTTCAGAGTAGGCTGGGGACCCGGTGCCCCTCCACCCCTCAATGTTAGCGTGCATCCCCCCTAAGAAAAAGGACATGCTCACAGAAGCCAGAGAGCGACTCATCCAACTCAGAAATCTACGGACAGCATGACCTGCGTCTACACTCCAATTACCCCAACTGCCCTCGAGATGATTCCTAACTGTTAATGTGCGCTATATTTAATTAAAAAAAAAAAAAAGATGTCTGTGCAAACTTTATAATGACAAGGAACAGTGCCTATGGGGGAGAAAGGATTACTATACTCCTGGGTAAGATGCTGACATTGTGCACGAAGAAATGTGCAGAAAGAAAGGACAAGAAGGAAGCCTAAACTGAGCAGTTGCCTTGGGGGTTTCTGCTTGTGGATCTATGCATGTTTCTTGTACCCACATTTCTTACGGGGCACGGGTATTATTTTTCTAACGACAATTTTATTCCTCTGAAACAACATCAACAATTGTCATTACACTTGACATTAAAAAAAAAAAAAAAAAAGCCCAAATCCGAAAGCCAAGGGCACATGGCTACTAAGTGCCCTGGGTGAAGCCACGCACAGAGGCGCAAGCCATTTATGGTTCCCACGTCAAGTCCGTGCACGTGGGCACAGGGTCCGCATCTGAGCCCCAGGCCCAGGGCAGGCACGCTCAGCAGGTGGAGGAAGGGTGACGGAGGGACAGCGGGCCTGAGGCACCGGCCTGGCCTTACCCTGTGATCCACCAGAAGGTGACTCTGGAAAGGAAGGAGGCGCTGGATTCCGGGCAGGGATTCTAGTGGAGAGAACACACGGGGTGGGAGAAAATGGGAAAAGATCAATTAACCTTCTCATCTAGGCCAGCAGTCGGCAACAAGCAGTGAGCGGGGCGCTCTTACTCTCAAAGGACCAGGAGCCCCCCTCGCGCCGATGACTCGCACCCCAAAAGGGTTTCTCTCCTGAGCCCCAGTGACCTTCAAAGAAACACATGGCAGCTCGCCGGTTTCACCCAGGAAATATTTCCTGAGTGTCTACTATGTGCAAAAGTGGTAGAGTATGCCACTTACGCGCCCTGCCTTATATTCATTTCCACAGCAACCCGAGGAGTGTGCTGGGTACCCCATTCATTCACTGACTCATCCATTCAGCAAATATCGTCTGAGCACCAGCTACGTGCCAGGCACTCTACAAAGTGCCAGCATCATCCTATTTCCTCACAGAACCTTACGAGCGTGGGAATTCTGATTATTCCTGTTTCAGCCATTCATGCAACATAGATTTTCTGAGCACCTGCGACATGCCCAGCACCACGGACGTCAATGTGAGCAGACACAAGCCCTGCCCTCAGGAAGCCTGCAGTGCCCTAGAGAAATAGTGACACCTGCTAATTTCTCTACTAGCTAGCTCTGTTGTAAGTGCTTTACACACACGATCTCGCATAATCTTTGCAACCACCCTAGGAAGTAGTTAAAAGCATCATCCTCACTTTGGAGTTAAAGAAACAGAAGAGGAGAGGGTTGGAATGATCTAGCCAGGCTCCCCCAGCTGGTAACGGTAGACACGGACTTCAAGCCCCTAACAGGCTTCAGAAAGAGACATTAATCAAATGACCCTGTGAGAAAACACACAACCTCAACTGCAATGAGGATTGCCCCCTGAAGCTAGGTCAGTATACCAGTGAGGTCACTGGTATCTTAGTGAGATCATAGCAAGAGAGCCAATAAGCAGATGGGGGCTGATCCAGGGGAGGAAGGTCAGAGAAGGCGTCCCTGAATTGCGGTCTGAAAACTGAGGAGAGGAAAACAAGGAAAGGAGGGGAGCAAGGTGGTCTCATCAGCGAGAGTGTGTGTGCAAAGATCCTGTGGCAGAAGGGAGCATAACCCACTCTGAGAACCAAGAAGAGGCTGAGAGGTCTACAATGGAGGCATGTAAGGGATTCTGGTCTTCATCCCAAGGGCAAAAGCAAGTCATCAACATATCCCAAGCAAGCTCTCACAGAACCTCTTTCCCAGAGGCACAGAGATGAGCTCCAGGTCTATATTGTAAAATACAGGCTTTAGTGAAGGGGGGGGAGGGGTCACCACGCAGTGATAACGTCTCTAATAGACGCTACTTCATGTGCCAGTGTTTTTCAGAGACAGCCTCGGACAGCGTTGGAGAACGCACACACACACATTCTGCCACAGTGGTTTTCCATCCAGGCTGCAGGTGCTTTAAAAACAACACCGTACCTGGTCCCCACCTCCTAGAGAGTCCGACCAAGCTGGTTTGGGGTGGGACCAGGGCATCAAGCTTTTGTGTTTGTTTTTCACTCCCAGAGTCTCCTTGGCAAAGCGACCTGGCAGGAAACGTCCCAGATAAGCCTCGAATGTCTTCTGACACCTGTAACCATGGAAGCTAAAGGCGTGTGGAGTTAAAAGACCTCAGCCACAACCAGAAGTGGCTCCAAATTTGCCCAAAAAGGGATGAAGTGAGCCACCGTCAGGAAAGTAAGTAGAAAGGACTGTGACGATCACGTCTGATTAAAGACACAATCTCACAATAACACTGGGGGGAAAAAGAAAGGCAACCCCTTGGTGTCGTTCGTGCAAAGACGCACGTGAACCAAGCCACTGTCTTAGAAAACAGAGAAAGGGTAGGAGCCAAGCGTGTTCCCCACCTTTTCTAAATGAATGTCACCACAGGGTGACCAAAGAGAGGCAGGGGAGGTGTCTTTGCATAGAAACAGTCCAGCCTGGGCAACTGGAAGGCTCCGTCAGTTAAGTCTCCAACTCTTGATTTCCCCTCAGGGTTGTGAGATGGACCCCCGCGTCGGACTCTGCGCTGGGCGTGGAGCCTGCTTGAGATTCTCTTTCTCTCTCCCTCTCCTCTGCCCCTCCCCCCCAAAATACAGTCCACCTAATAAGCAAAGAATGAGTGACAGAACATTAGGACGGTGAGCCATTTTGCAACCACAGTGGATGACTGGCATACTCGGCGATCCCCAACGACTGCTACGAATGCTTTCAGGCCAGAGAGTGGGGTCACTGTTGTACTGTTTAAAATCCTTACCTTTCAGATAGTCTCACTGGGGAGAGGAGGGTGAAGGGCAGACAGGAATTCTATTCCGGCAACCTTTGGTAAGTCCAGTTTATTTCAAAATTAAAAGTTACTAAATATGTTTACCTCCCTATGTTTCGGAGATACGTGCTGAAGTGCTCACACAGTGAGGTGCAGGGTAAACGGAGTCCACGGCTGTTACACGCTGCTGTCTACTTCCATACACGTGTGGAAGCTTCCAGAAAAACCTAAACGGAAAGCTTCCCCAGGGACGCCAACACACACCCTGGGCCCAGAACCACCGGGCTCCACTCGGGGGCCACAGGGGCGCCATGAGGCTCCCAGCCCCGTCTGCACCAGAGTCCGGCCTGGGAGCTTGTTTATCACGGGTGGGCCAGGGTCCCAGCCAAGACCAGCTTAGATCAGAGCCTGTGGGCTGGGGCCCTGGCCGCAGGAGATTTTTAATAAGAAAATCAGGCGCTGTCAGCCTCAAAGACCTGTGTTGCAGACCAACCTAAAGGAGAATAAGTTCAGACTTTGGAGCCCGGGGTTCAAATCCCAAGGACGCCTTTTTCTCACTGACCGACGTGGGACAAGTGCCTCCGGCTCGAAGCCTCGGTTTCTGAATCCGGGAGATGGGAGCAGTGCGTTGGCTGCTCAGCTTAGCCCACAAGACTGCAAGGAGGGACAAATGAACTGAGTCCCCCGGACTGTGTTGTAAGCTGGAACTTTTCCAGCCCAGGGTGGCAACATTATTTGCAGGGGAGGCGGTGGCTTTTGTTCCGGAGGCTGGTGGTGGGTGGGCTTATCAGGTCAATCTCAGATACACCTCAACTGTAGCCCAAGTCCACCCAGGGCGAAAGGCGGGGTTCCAGTGGGGAAGGGGAAGCGGAAGGGGGTGGGGCACAGCCGACAATGACTCATTTATTTCTTAAGCAAATATTTAGGGAGGGCCTTCTTAGTGCCAACAGGTGGCTAAGGGCTGGGGACAGAGCTACGCAGGAGACTTGAGAGACTTGACGACAGGCCCCCACCTGATACCGCTTCCCACCAGGGGTGCGGGAGGGGAGGGAGGTGGGCAATTTGCAAACCGATGGGAACAAATATTTAAGTATCAATGGGAGAGTCACAAGGAAGAAGAAAAATGAAGGTGCCAGAGAGAGACGGGGGCCCGGGGCTTGCTTACACGGGAAGCGGCAAGCAGCATGGAGATCGGAGGGAGGCTCAGAATCCCAGTCCTGCCGCTTCCCAGCTACAGGACCATGGCCAAGTCACCTGGCCAGGAGACTGAACGAGATGAAGCACGTTAGGATTCCTTAGAAGAGTACCTGGCACAGAGCGAAAGCGGGAAGAAGCGGTAGTAATGGTATTAATACTAAAATCCGAAACAGTACTAATAATGTCCTCTGTTGCCACCCCACGGCACTTGGAGCACCGAACCAGGTGCTCTACACGAGGGCTGGCAAAGAGAGGCCCATAGGCTGTCCACCAGGCGTGACTGACGCATGGTGGTGCCCGCTCATCTACACACTGTCCACGTCTGCTTCTGAGACCCGACGGCAGAGGGGAGTAGCCGCAGCACAAGCTACATGGTCAATAAATCCTGAAATATTTACTGTTTGGCTCGATACAGAGAGAGTTGGTTAAGCTTTGCTCGTAGAGCTCCCAACGCCCTGAAACAGGGGTCACGGGTCACTAAGGCATAAAACCAGAGCTCAAACGACGGCCTTCTGCCTCCAAACCTTCTCTCAGTCTCGGCTTCGACATGGAGCACCGCTGTGTGAGTTACAGGCCTTGCACAGAGATGCCCAGCAGTGGGGCAGGTGGGGCTGAGATGCGGGCCGGGCCCAAGTCAAGACTCCCACGTCCTGTGCCCGCGAGGGGCCGCATCAGCCTGCAGGAGGCAGGGCCGGGCCCAAATTCAGCCACCCACACGGGCGGGGTACGAGGTCTTTTTCTCATCCCCAAGGAGCCTCCTCAGTGCAAAGAGCCGGGTGTTAGGCATATGCACACAGGAGAGGCCTCCAAATCCTGGCATTCTCTCAAAATCAGGCAACTCCAGCCGTGGGACAGGACCGAAGCAACCTTCTGACTGCAGAATCCGAGGCAAACTCATTCCCTTAACGCCCTCCTGGATACAAATGGAGTAGTACCCTTGAGACCATCAGAAAAAAAGATTAATCCTTACTCTGGCCAGGAAGAATCCCAGCTGCTGCGAGAAAATTCTCCTGCCAAATGCAATGAGATCGCATTATTTACAAGAACATTTCACAGTTTCTAATTTGCACGCTCCAAGAGCTTTGTCCAATTTGCCTCCTCCTTCCTTTGGATTCCAAATGGGGATTTTCAGATTACGAGAAGCCACATCACGCTGACAGAAGGCCCACATCACCAGCACAGAGAAGTCCCTATCTGATCTCAAAGCCCTTATATGACCACAGACAACTCGAATTCTGAAGTAGTAGGAACTGAACTAAAGAAGAAAAACAACGGGCACGGATGCTGGATGAGAACCCAGAGGGCATCCCGTTCGACCGAAACCAGGCCGAACATTCTCAAAGCTGCCGGCTCGGGGCTTTCCAGCCACTGAGGCTGGGACAGAGTAGCTCCCATCCCAGCAAGGAGGAGACTTATTAACGGGCCCTCCATTCACGCGGGAGAAAAATTCAGATAAGCCCTGGATGACGGGCAGGGGGAGAAGAAGTCTGACGTACGCAATGTAGAGAGAAAGCCACATTCTTTGGCATCTGCATCTGGCACTCGCCGATTTGGCCAGAAACCACGCAGCTGAAACCAATCTGGTACAATCGCCCCAGGCACTGGTTCTTTGAGGACTGGTCATTCGTGAGCTCACACTGGGCAGTCTGAGGACCCTGACTGGCTCTTTCATCACTCTGGCCTTTTTGTCACATGGTCTCTGGGTCCCTGCACCGCTTTTCTGGTGTTGATTCTGCTTTTTTTGTTTGCTGCTGGTTAACTTGCACTCAGCACCTCCTTCACGCCCAGCAGGAAGGGGGGCATGATACAGCAGCATAGCCTAGGGCAGGGGTGCTCCAACATGGCCCCCTCATCACCAGCAGCCACGGTGCCCAGGGAGTTGTTCGAAAAGCAAAAGCTTGGGTCCCACCCAAATCTACAGACGCAGGATCTGGGGGTGGGGCTCAGCGGTCCGTGGTTCACCAGGCCTCCCATGCACAGTCAGGTGCGCTGACCCAGGAGAAGGGCTTTTCATCTTAGGCAAGACCCTCCACCACCCTGGCCCTCCGTGTTCTCCTCTTACAGTGAGGGGAGCCTCACAGTCCTGCCTCATCGAGCTGCTTGAAACGGACTACGTTACAACAACAACGCAGAGGGTCGCTGTCCAGCTCGGCCTCCCTCCCGACCCGCCTGCACCGCTGGAACAGCTATAAGTGCCACCAGCCTCTCCATGTTCCATGCACCCTCCTCCTCTCAGCCAGGGGGTCCTCCAAAACACCTCGAACCTGAGCGTGTCGCTCCCTACGCCGAGCATCCGCCACCGGGTCGAGATCGCAAGTTCTCAGGGTGACACCCAGGTCTACCCTTGATTTTGCACGCTCGGCTCCCCGGCCCCTCCAGCCCAACCAAGCAGACCACGCAGCTTCCCAACACCCACGAGTTCCTGTACACATCCGGGTTTCTGCACACACTCGACCTTCCCGTGCAGCCTTACTGGCCCCGGCCAGTGTCTCTTGTTCCCCGGACGCTGGCCCTGGAGGCCCAGGCTGAGTTGGGAACCCCTCCAGTCAGCCCCTCTGCCCCCAGCACGTGCCTGCCTCAGAGCCCGCTGGCCAGCCCACGGCTGTGGGTTTATCTGCCCAACCCTCTCTCTCCTCGATGGTCAGGTTGGTTCACTGTTGTTCTCAGAGTCGGACCGAGCATCGAGCACCCCACCCCCACCCCCCGGGCCCCCGCACAACACCGAACTACTAACGACCAGCAGCAGAAGGGGGGAAAGCCTTTAACACCGGGTTTACCAGGCTTTCATCAACGGTCCAAGCTCCGTGGCTGCCTCTGGGGCGTGCCGGGTAGAGATAGACCAGGAGGGACAGCGGGGAACTTTCTGGAGCCCTGGTGATGTTCCAGATCTCGACAGGGGCTTGGGTGACGCCTTTGTCAGCACACAACAAGCTGTCACTTTAGATTCAGCAATTTCACTATGTAAATTCCGCTTTAAGAAAATCAAACAGAACTGTTAAACAGAGACGGAACTCTTGGCGTTGGCCACGTGTTTGGGGGAAGGATACGAAGGATTTCCAAGTAAATTTCAGCTACCAAAAAAAAAAAAAAAAAAAAAAATTAGCCGGTTGGCTGGCTGGTCGGCTGGCCGGCCAGATACAGGATCAAGCGAGGTTAACAAAAGGCTAACTGTGAAATCACACTGGTGAGTAGACGGGTTCTCGCTGTGTCATTCTTTCAACTTTTCTCTGAGTTTGACGTGTTCACGGCACAATACCGGCGGGGGAGGTGTATATTTCATATTTACGGGCAGGGCTAAAAATATCTCTCACACCAAATGAGCTGAGCGATTTTCCTAAATGTGCTAAACCAATGCTTTTCAACCGTGAACCAGCTGTGGATCTTGTTAAAGTGAGACTCGGACCCAGCAGGGCTCAGTTGGCCCAAGGCCCTGCATTTCTAACAGCACCTGGGGTTGCTAATGCAGCTGGTCCAAAGACCCCACTTGGACAAGTGGCTATGACCACGTTTGCCCATGACGCCTCCAAGTGCAAATGGAAACGCCCTCCTCCAACCCTAAGCAGGAGCCTCAGGGCCAGCAAGCTGAAGGATCGCCGGCTGGGGCCAGAGAGGAACCCCAACAGAGCCCCGTGAGGCTCGGTCAGTCGCTCCCAGATTCCCAGCAGCCCCGGGGCCTGGAGGAGAGAGGGGAGCAGCCCCACCAAAAACCAAGGCCAGAACAGATGTCTGAGTCATGCACATGGCACAGGGCCAGCTGGGGCGGACGCTGGCTTCGGTGACTCAGCAGGAGAGAGCCCAGAGAAGCCAGTGCTGCCAGCTGCCCCCCCCTAGACCCCGCCTAACTCGGGCCATCCCGGAAGCACGGCTGACCGCTGCCTCTGAGGACGAGTAACCTATGACCGCAACTCTGACCTCAGCGGGGCACCTAGGGCCAGATTCTCTGCATCTCTGGGGCTCTAGTGTGATGCAAGCCCTAAGGATGAAGGGGAGACAGGCAGAGAAAGCACCGAACAGTGTGTCCTTCCCCTGACCATAGGCCTCGGCTCCCAGAGGGAAGGGGCTACCGCAAGCAGCATATGGAGCCTCAACCCATGTTCAGGAAGGGGGCACTGAGGTTCCGGAAGGAGGAAGGGCTTGCCTGAGGTCACAAATCTAAGTCACAGACCCTGATTCTCAGGCTTCCAAGGTTTCTTCGCGACTGGAGTTACACAGCTCCTTGTCCACTCGCCGGTTCGACGACTGTCCCCTGCGAGGCCACAAGCTTCCTGAGGTTACCCCGTAGACTGCACTCTCCAAATTACAGCCAGACGTCATCGGCCATCCCGCAAGCTCTTCATATGACAAGACCTGACCTCACCCCCACCTCGAGTTGTGGGCTGTGTCCCCACCCCTCAAACCCAGGCTGACTTTTGGGATGGCCTCCATCGACAGTGTGTGGCAGGAGTGACACCATGGGATGTCTGGGACTGGGTCATAAGCAGTGACACAGCTTCCACCTGGCTCTCTGTCTAGGAACACTCGTTCTCAGACGCACGCTGCCACGCTGTGACGTCACCGAGGCCACCAAGACATGGACTGTCAAGTCCACCGGAGGCTCGGGCTGGGGGCCAGCGCTAACCACCAGACGCGTGAGCGAGGCCGGCTACTGCCTGGGACACCCCGCGAGGGAGCCGCCCAGCCGAACACGGGCCATGCCCAGGTCGAGGAAACCTAATGATTCACTGCTATTATTTCATGGAACCAAATTCAAAGTGCTTTGTTATGGGGTAGCAGATAACCATAGCGAGGCACAAACCATGTCACTTCACACCCTGCTGTGGCCCCCGAACCAAGCACAGGGTACAACAGATGCTTAATGAATGCTGAAGGCCTAAAGGAAGCCCGGGGTCTACCCACGTCCGACCAGAGGCTCCTCTTCCGTGACCCCTGTCGCTTCCCCCATCAGACTTAGGGTGTAAGTTAGGGTCTAACAGTCCCAATCATCTTCTCTAATTTCTGACTCCTAATAAAAAAAACAATGGCTGGGGACAAGAGTCAGGGTGTCCCAGCCCCCTGCAGCCCCGCCTCCAGCTGCCCGGGGTGGCTGAGCAGGCCCCAGCCCCCGGCTGCCAGGAACACACACCACACACCGGAGGAGGAAGCCGGCTCCGCGGGCTCCAGGAAAGAAACGGAAGGAGATTTACCCAAATCCCCAGACAGAACGAGAAATCAGAAACTGCCTCCCCCGAGAGCATGTGAGACCGTCCCTTCTGGAAGGCGGCTTCTCAGGGTTACAGGGAACCTGGGAGCCAGGAGGGCTTCGGGTCACCCTGCCAGCTTCTCCTGGGCTCAGCTCACCCTCAGAGCAGAGCGGGGTCCGCGGCCATGACCTGTTGTGTGCACCCTCAGGCTCCACAGCACGGCCTGACGTTGAATTGAAGTTTCCTGACGGGGACACGCCACGGCCCAACATCCACACCCACGTACACAAACCCTCGGCCCGGGAGACCCGACAGCCATAGCTGTCCGGGCCCCTCCTTTGTGCTGGGCGTGAGCTGGGATCCAGTGGGTGCCCCAGGTGTGATCGCTGCCCTCGAGAACTTTACACACACGCACACACACACAAGAACACACGAGCGCACACATGCACACAATTTTCATGCAAACACACGCACATGCACCTGGGTGCACAGGCATACATGCATGTGCACACACACACTCTGCACGTTTCTCCAGCACCGTTCCTCCTTGAGAAGGGAAGTCCAAGACTGGGGCCTCTCGGAACACACATCAGGAACGGGTTTCTAACCCACATGGTGGAAAGAAACCATGTGGTTTCCTCCGAGCTGACCCCCCACAGGCGCCTCCACCACCCACAAAGGCAGCCTCGGCCCTTTGCTGAAACGCAGGCCAAGCCCAGCAGAACCACAGCAGCTGAAAACTGCTCTGGCTGCAATTTGCCCAGTTAACAGCTGACCAACCACGAACAAAGCATCAAATAAATGCCCCAAAGTTTCCCCTACCACTCAGAACAAAATCCAATGGCTCATGTGACCACAGCCGACTGTCCCCACCTGTGGGATGCCGTGTCTTAGCCATCTCTGGCTCCTTGCTGCTTCAGCCACACTGGCCTTTCCTGCTGCTTCCTTGACATTTCACAGCAGCTCCTGCCCCAGGGCCTTTGCACTTGCTACCCCTCTGTTTGGACCACTTTTCCTCTGGGTATGGGCTCAGCTCGCTCCCTGGCTCCAGTGAGGTTTCGTGAGGGAGGCCTTCCTTGATGGCTCCTATCACAATGAAACTGCCCATGACCTTCCAACAACATGTCCATTTCCTTACCATGCTTTCTTCTCCTCCTCAAGATTTACTGCCACCTGACTGATAGTACTTGGCTCCTGGATTACTGCTTGTCCACTGCTCTCCCCAACTCACCCCCATAACAACACAGGCCTCGGATAGGCAAGAACTGCTTTACTCACTGCCACAGTCCTGTGCCCAGACTGGGGCCTGGTATGGAGCATTGGACAGAAGGAGGGGAAGGGGGAAGGAGGAAGGAAGAGAGGGAAACAGAGAACAAGAACAGAAGCAGGAGTGGTCAAGGACTATGTTCCCTTTTATTCCACCAGCAGGAAGACTGGCCGTATCGCCACCCCACCCACTGATATTCACAGGTACAAAACAGACTTCCCTGTGCCTCAAACTGACAGGACACACCAACTCAAACCCCTCAGGGGCCAGGCACGGACCGTAAAAGAAGGAAGCAACACTACTGCGGTGGGGATTGCGGTAAGGGAGGGCTACACGTCTCCCAGCCAAGGTCAACTGCTGCTGTGGGAGATAATGGTCCTAATACGGCCAGAACTTCTCGTTTTTCTAGAAAAACTGCATAGTTCGAATTTATGGGAAATTTCCTAGCTTTTAAATGTTTGCTCACATGTTTTAAAGTTACTATGGAAATCAAATGAGAAAACCTACATGCCTGCAAGACACAGCTGTTCACAGTTATGAATCAGTCCTTCCTTAAGTCCCCCTACCCACAGCTAGGCCTGTTTTTCTATCTGTAGAGTGGGACGATAATAGGACCTCTCTCCAGGCCTTTGGGGCAGATGCAATGAGATCCCAGATGGATGATGTTGGCACAGAACAGAGGTCTAATCCATGTGAACTGGCACAGTGCAGTATTTTTTTTCACACACATGCATCTTGGACCACACTTACGGGGTCGTGGATGGTTTCAGAGAACAGGGGTGGTCGGTCCGAGAAGCAGGACAGCACGAGCTGCATCAGGACGAGGAAGAAGTAAATGTAGAAAGTGACATCACGAAACACGTCGATTTCAGCATCCTAAACGTGAGCCGAGGGAGGAGGAAGAGAAGATCACTTTCTGGAAGCAGCCTGCAGAGGCGGGGGCAGCGGGCTACAGACCCAGGAACAAGGTCTCCTGCCCTGAGCCACCTCCCCCGGCAGGAGAGAGGTGGTGACACTGCGGTGCGGTCCCCAATGCCCGGTGAGGGCGGCCAACATGCTGAAGGGAGGCTCGGGTGTGGGAGCAAAGCAGGCCCACATTCAAGGACTGGCTCTGCTCGTACTGACCCCGGATGTGGCCAACTCTCTCAACCCTTCTGCACTTCGATCTCTATAAACAGATGGGCGGTTCTGAATTGGGTGGGGGGAGAATGTCGCCTCCCAGGGAACACCTGGTAGTTGCCGGGGACACCTTTGCTCACCGTGACTTGGGCGCTGCTCCTGGCACCCAGCGGGTGGAGGCCAGGGATGCCAACCCCCCCACTCCGAACATCCTACAGATGTCAGGAGAGCCCCTTACAACAAAGACGTCTCCAGCCCAAAATGTCAATTAGCGCCAATGCTCAGAAACCCCGTCGGAGTAATTCTGAGCAGTTAATAGGATGGTTCATGGAAAAAAAAACAAAAAAAAATTAGTCCCTGCCTGGCACCTTGGAAACATGACCTCAAGAGATGTCAGCTGCCCTCAGTGCTAAAGATGGTCTGTACCGAACACCGCAGGTGCTCAGTCAACCTTCAGTTGGCGGCTGGCTCGACGGTGGCGGAGGACAGCAGCCCTTCCGGTTTCCTAGGAGCGGCATATGGCAGCCAACCGGAACCACTTCTTAGCCAGAGTGGCAGCTGATGGCACCGAGGTAACACGGGGACAGGTATCGGGCCCGAGGGGGCACAGCCGCTCTGCAAACACCACTCCCCACTCAGCTCCATTCCAGACGGACGACATCCAGAGCTGACGCGCCTTGCGGTTTACTGCTGACAGAGGCTCAGAGGGTGGTGTGCGTTTGCCTGTGCCTCCCATCCCTGGAGAACCCGCACGGGCTCCTGAAGCTACACAGATAAGTGGGGCCCTGAGGAAAGAAGGTCCTAGAACAAAGGCTGGATGAGCTGGGGAAATCCCTGGTAAAGAAGCTGGGCCCAGGGAGCACCCATCCTCTGGTTCCCATGGCGGTGTGCAATTTCTACGGAAGCTGGAAGGAGCAAGCATCTCTTCCAAGGGGCCACTGCGGGAAGATGTGGAATAAGGCCACCACTTACCTCTTTTAAGGCAGTCATGATTTTGGATCTCAAGATGGCAAGGGCACACAGTAGGGCTACCAGCCAGAAAGTGAGCATGATCCCCGAGGACTGGACTCCTTTCCTTCTCTCGAGTTGAATTAAAAAGGTAGCAAGCAGCTGCAAGAGAGAAGCATACAAGTGGCGTTGTCAGAAGACCAGGGCTCAGGACCCCACAGTCCTGGCAGACGGTAATCCTGGATGACGGCTGCCCTCAGCTCAGTGGTGCCAAAAAGCAGCCCGGGGAGGACCCAGCTCCAGTACGAGCCCTGCTCTCGCCTTGTTGGGGACCCTGGACAAGTCACTGATCTCCTCTGAGCCTCCGCTGCCTCACCTACAAGAAAGAAAGGATTACAGCACCTCACGTGGGAGCGGTGGGAATCTCAGGAGACCATGTATAGATCTGGGATAGGATGGCAAAGTTGGGGGGCAGCTCAGTTTTCAAAAGAGAGAAATACTTTTTCCAGAACGAATGGGCATCACTGAGTGCCAATAAAACTTTATTTACAAAAACAGGCAGTGGGCCAAGCCTTCCTTTACAGGTGGAAAGACCTATGTTGAAGTTCCAGCCCTGACAGAGACTAATTATCCTCCCTTGGGAAACAGTGAAGACTGTTCTCCTTCCTAGGGAGATGAAGGTTCAGTCATCTGCCTCCATTTACACATCTCATCTGCAGGGAACTTTTTAGAATGACGGTGGGCAGGGGAGGCTGGGGTTTTATTTCATTCCTGATACCCGAGGCTATTACTCCGTTTTGCACATGACTTAACGATCAGGGAGAGAAAATAAGTGGTAAGGTGGCTTTATTCTCAAAAGGAGAAAGACCATGGTCATTACCCTGAGAAGCAGAGCTGGCCTCCCGAGGCCCATCCCCCAAGCCGGTCAGGAGCCTGACTCCCGAGGAGCTAAGGGTCACCTACGGCACCTGCCTTTACTCCCCAGAAGCACATCCATCTGTCTGGCCTCATTCATCCTTCTGGAGGAGGTCCCCCATCTCCCTCCTCCCCACATTTAATCCATCAGCAACTTGCACGGTCTCTGCCACCAGGGCTGATCCTCAGTTCACCCACAACTCCCCAGGCCCCAGGTCCCACCCCTTGTGCAGGGTGACCCATGGGCCCCCCATGACCCCAACAATCCAATCCACTCTCCACTCAGAAGTCACACTCGGCTTTTCAATACACAGAGCCAGGCATGACACAACCTTGCTCCAAACATCTCCCTTTACGACTGGGGGTTTTAACTTGGGGTCCAAGGACAGGGGGCAGCTAGGACCCAGAGGTCCATGAACTTGGATGGGAAATCAATCACATCTTTGCTTTCCCTCAAATCAGCATGACTGGTCACTGCGTGAAGGCAATACGCCACATACATGAGCGGTACCTGGGGCTCTGGCATTAGAAATCCCATCTGCAAACACATAGGTGAAGCTCTCTCCCACGATCCCGTGCGATCATCGCGACTTGGAAACTACGCGGGCAGCCTACCCACTGGTTGATCTTGATAGGAAAAGCACGTATATTTTTACTTTGTCTTCCCATCTTTTGCTAACTGTGTTTAAATACAGTTGGTTTCCCAAACCCAGGGCCCTGAACTGAACGATGGATAAACGTGTGGCGAAACCACACCATCAAACACACGGAGCAACTTAAAAACAAACCAACCACATCTCTGGACACACACAAGGGGGCTGAACTGCAGGTCTAAGAAGTCAGCCTTACACAGCCCCAGCCAGCACGGTGCATTCACGTGACCTTCTGGAAAAGGCAAAGTGACAGGGGCAGAAAACACAGCCGCGGGTGCCAGGGGATGGGGGTGTGGAGGGAGGGGCTGACCACAAAGCGGGGGCAAGCACGAGGGAACTTTTTAGGGCAGTGGGGCTGTCCTAGACCTCGAATGCAGAGCTGGTAGTTACATGGCGATGGGGGTTTATCACGAGTCGTGAACTTTTATTTTTTTTAAAAAAGTGAATTTTACTATATTCAAATTACACCTCAAGTAAAAACACGGACGTAATCACAAAATCTTCATGTACATATGTGTGTGTGATTCATTTCCTCGTGAGCCTTTGTATTTTTGTGAGGAACATAATCCTCAGACCTGGCTGGCAAAGGACAAAAGGGCCCACGGCACAAAAAAAGTTTTAGAACCCAAGTTTGGGAATGCAAAACAAAACAAAACCCACTCACCCTGAAGCTCAAGGTCCTACGGTGAGCGCCCTCTACCCTTCTTGTCACCCCCATTCCCTCTTCTCCTTAACCCTCTCCCTCGGCCACATAGGCCAACCCCCTCATTTCTCTCTCTGACCCCAGGACTTTTGCACATGCTATTCCCTCCAACTGGATAGTCCCCTTTTTACCATGCTGCTCATCGTTCAGTCTCAGCGCCATCACCCCTTCTTCCCTAGGCCCCAGATCAAGCACATTCACCAAACTTCACCCCTGTGACACTCTGCACAAGAGCAAACACTTCGCACCTTTTAGGCACAGATACTTTCATCGAGTATCTGTTTGCACAACTGGGCATATGCTCCACGAGGACAGCGACTGTATCTGTCTCATGTCCAATTCCTGGCACACAGTAAAAAAGAAAATATATCTGCAGACTGCTCTCGTCCCACATTCCTAGCGCTTGTATACTCCTGCCCCCAGGGGCGTAGAGAGAATCTCGCTGTAGCGCGAACAGCAGGGCTGACCCTTTACTCTGCCACGGAGCCCAAAGGGGAAGAGAGACTCTCAGCATCTCACAGGCCAGGTCACCTCTTAGCCAGCTCAGAGCCTCAAATGGCATCAGGCCCAGCGACCCTCAGCCCATCACACCTGTGATCCCGGCATCACAGACATACTCGCGAACAAGAATCCAAAGACCAGAAGAGGAAAACTGGGGGAGTATGAGCCACTCCAGCCAAAACCAGTCTCCCTTTACACCTTCTTGCCCAAACGTTCAGGCCAGCAAAGTCTAGGTCTTCATTTACCAAGGCCCTTGACACATTTATGGAGTGTTTATTACACGCTAGGCATGGTGCCTGGCTATGGGGACACAGAGGTGAACAAAGCCCATGGGGAGAGTCAGGTATTGGCAAAGAACCCCAGAAACAGTGGAGCAGATGCCGGGGTGTGAAGCCAGTTCTATCATTTACTGGCTGTGTGACCTTGGGTCAGTTCCTCCACTTCTCTGTGCCTCAACTTGCTTATCTATAAACACAGAAATAATGAGCAAAAATCCCTAAGGAAGTTAATATGTAGAGGGATCAGGATTGTCAACAAGTGCAATAAAGATTCACTGCCCATGGGGTGCCTGGGGGGCTCAGTTGGTTAAGCGTCTGCCTTCAGCTCAGGTCATGATCCTGGGGTCCTGGTATCTAGTCCTCACATCGAGCTCCCTGCTCAGTAGGGAGCCTGCTTCTCCCTCTGCCTGCCGCTTCCCCTGTGTTCTCTCTCTCAAATAAAATCTTTAAAAAAAAAAAAAAAAAAAAGATTCACAGCCCTCCGCAATCTGGCTCCAACTTGCCTCTCCTTTCCCATCTTCTTTCACCTCTGCTGTCCACCCCTGAAAACCCACTCCACGTTCCTGCTTCACAGACGGCCACTGCTTCATCCCCAGCCTGTAGCCCTTCCTTGGACGCATTGGTCTCCCAGCTCAAAACATCCTGCCCCGAACCTGCTTCCCCTCTCATTCTCAAACACGCAAGGGCCAGGCTCACTGAGAACCTTCCAGGCATCTCCAAGGACCCAGGTATGGGGTACATAAGCAGGAAGGGCCGTGAATTCAGAGCACATCACAGTAGCACGTGGGAGCTAAAACACGGCCTCTGCAGGGACTGCCCCCTGCTCAGCTATGTATTAGCTGTGTGACCCTGAGGACATTTAACGTCTCTGTCTTCGTCTCCTCCCCTGCCAAAGGGGGACGAGACTGTTCTAAGAATAGATGAATTTTAATTTCTAATTTCAGGACATGTAAACCACCAAGAATGGTGCCAGGCACACATTAAGGAGTTAAAACGTGTCAGCTTGTAAGAAAGCAGTTACCCTGGCTGTTTCCCACGTAATAATGGACCCCCATGGGGCAGGGTAGTTTCCTATTTGGCTTCGCATCCCACCCTGCAAGCCAGAGGCTGAAAACTCAAAGCGCCGTTAGGTCCCAGACAATTGATATAAACTGCCGAGCTAGCCAGTACGAGAAGAGAACACAGCAGGCACAACCAAAGATGGCGGCCGCCTTTCAGCCTCAGTGGCAAGGAGGGCAATAGGGCGCGGTGAGGACCGTGGCCGAGGGCACAGCACATGGCCCCCTTCAAGGCTGCACTCACCTCTCAGCTCTGGTTGACTGTTGCCCCAGAAGACTATGAGGCCGGTGTTGCCACCTTTGACTTTTTCAAGAGAAACCAGATTTTTGGATTTTTGTTACGAGATCCTATCATTTCTATACTCTGGCCGCTAATGTTGGCCTCCACAGTGCCTGGCAGATAGCTAGCTCCAACTTACCATAGTGATGCCCAAGAGGGTTGGGCTGACCAGAAACACTGGGGCCAGGAATTTGCCCCAACTTCTTTCCCAGAAAGAGTAGAAGAGGTCTGCCCAGCAGACGATCCACAGCAAAAATCCCAAGGCCTGGAAGAGAAGGACATGTAGGTCTTAAAACAGACAGCACTGGAACTTTCCCCAGCCCCCCCTGCAAAAAGCTCAGCCTTGGAGGGACCAGCGAACTCCTAAACTATCAGCTGCGGTCCTTAGAGACAGCACAGCCTCTGGAGCACGGACAAGTCCTCGGCAGGGGGAGCCGCCCTCTGGATCATCATATGCGAGTCTGTAACCAGTGCATGATGCCCTCTCACACCCAGGGCGTGACTATTTGGTCGCTGTTCTTCCCATGTCCGGAAAATTCAAGAGCCCAGTCTACAGCTGACCGCCACGCGCCACCCCGCACATGTGCCTAAGGCACCTCACGCTACAAGCACTCATTCCTCAACAGTCGCTAGGGACCCACTGTGGGCCACACTCTTCCCAAAGTGCCAAGGATACAACAGTGAACAAAACTGACAAGAGAGCCTGCCTTCGTGGAGCAGAGATTTGAATGGGTAAAAATGGGCAAGAAACAATCTGAAAAATATACGCTATGATGCCTGAGAGTGGTAAGTAACAGGAAGAAAAAGACAACAGGTAACACGGGGTGGTCAGGGAGGGCCCTATGCAATCAGGTGACATACGGGTAAAGACCCAAATGTGGATATTTGAGGGCAAGAACAATTCAGTTCCAAGGAACAGCAAGTGCAAAGGCCCTGAGGTAGGGAAGATGTGTGACAGGTTTCTGGCTGCTGTGGAATGAGCACTGAGTGTGGGAGATGCCTGGGGGAGGATCCTGGGGCCAGATCAGGCTGGGCCACAGTAAGGATTTTATTCCCTGTGGTAAGAAGCTACTGGATGCTTTTTGAGCAAAGCTTTTTGCTGGTTTCTTTGTAAAATCTGTCCTGCATCATAAAGGGAGATGTTGCTCCCCCAGAAAAGTACAAAGTGCTCCCAAAGTCTGAGAGGAAGACATTAGATCGAGACAGCACAGGGAAATCATGAGCATTCTGTGTGGTATGAATGAGACACGTGTGGAGGGGGCTAAGTCTTGGGAAACGTGGCTCTAAAAACGAAGTAAGACAGGGGTGCCTGGGTGGCTCAGCTGTTAAGCGGCTGCCTTCGGCTCGGGTCATGATCCCAGGGTCCTGGGATCGAGCCCCACATCGGGCTCCTTGCTCAGCGGGAAGCCTGCTTCTCCCTCTCCCACTCCCCCTGCTTGCATTCCCTCTCTCACTATTTACTGGGTCTCTCTGTCAAATAAATAAAATCTTTAAAAAAAAAAAAAAAATGAAGTGAGACACATGCTAAGTGGAGAAGAAAGTGGAATGAGGAGCATGACTGCTGTCCACATGTCTTCCCGGTGAGTGCTTATTCTCGAAGGGACACACGGCCCCGGTACAGCTGGGAGAAACCAGCGATCAGAATGGACCCCCTCGGTCTGGAGGGGATGAACACCACACGACCCTAGCTGTAACACCCATGAGGGACGCAACCTCCCCCGTGGTTTTCCGGCTGGACGGGGCGTCACCCGCGTCGGGAGGGCACATCGCGCGGGCTCGAGCAGAGGGACTCGCTCTAGACCTGGCCCACCGCGCTTTCAACAGGTCGGCGTCAAGGGAAGGCGAGGC
>CM052805.1:10993658-11010269 GCA_028533885.1 Nasua narica | reverse complement strand
GAGGGCAAGCGAATGGCCAACAATGGCCACAGTATGCGATGACAAATCTGGGTCACCTGCATCTGAGAGTGCGGGTTGCTCTGACCTATTTAGTTACAAGGACCTACTTTGAACTTGGCCTTCCAACAGGGCCTGAATGCACATGCACATAAGAAATTACGTGGCATCGGGCGCCTGGGTGGCTCAGTTGGTTAAGCGACTGCCTTTGGCTCAGGTCATGATCCTGGAGTCACAGGATCGAGTCCCATATCGGACTCCCGGCTCTGCGGGAAGTCTGCTTCTCCCTCTGACCTTCTCCCCTCTCATTCTCAGTCTCTCTCTCTCTAATAAATAAATAAATAAATCTTAATTAAAAAAAAAAAAAAGAAAAAGAAATTACGTGGCATCTTCCTCCATCAACAGAACAAAAAGACCAAAGGCTTACGGAGTTTCTTCATGGCGGGTGCTAGGGCCCAGCTAAGTGCTTTAGATCACATTTAATCCTCACTAACAACTCTGGGAGGCGGGCCCTAGAATGCAACCCATTTCACAGATAACAGAAACTGAGGCCGAGTCACACAACTCACAAGCAGCATGGGTAGCCAGGAATTTGAATCCAAGTGCAGATGCCTCTGTATACCTAGAGAATGTTCTGTTTGCTTTTATTTTTTTTTTTTTTAAATAATGTGCATATACTGTTTCCATTGAAAATTAGTGTAAAAAGGTATAGAGATGCTTCTGCCAGTAGGGAAATTTTCTTATAAGGATTAAAAAAAAAAAAAAAAAAAAAAAGCTAACGGGGATTCTCTCCAGGGGGCAGAGCTGGAGCTACTGAGAAGACTACTCATTTTGTTCTATTATCTTTAGCACTGTTTGGATTTTTCACTCTGCATGTATTACCTCTAAACTAATAATAACAAAAGGAATTCACACTCTGAATAAATAAACAGCAACAGCAGGAATTTAAGGGTAGACATTTCAAAATGCTGAGCTGGGAACAAAGAGAAAGCATGCATTTACTGGGCACCCAATAGTTGCAATGTCCGGCACAGTGCTAAAAGTTTGCCAAGCATGAGTCCATCCAAACCCCTATAAAATCGGGACTACTAGAACTCTCCCTTTTGGGACCAGGGCATTCTGAGGCCCAGAAAGACTGTGGAACCTGCTGAGGGTCACAGAGCCAGGAGGAGGCAGAGCCAGGCCTTGAACCCACAGAGTCTGACAGTGAGCCCTAACCTCCCAGGCTGCACCACCTGTCGGCCAGGTGCTTGGAACTCTACGGGATTTGCAAGGTCCACAACCTCACCGCCCAGCCTGAGGCAGCTGGGAAGGCCTTATGGAGGCCAAGTTCATCCGTGCAGAAGGGAGAAGCAAGTTCTGACCCAGACTTGGAAATACGCTACAACCGCCCCTGCTCACCTTCCCAACGTGTGCGGGGCAAGGGAGTGGTTGAGAACACAAGGCTGGAGGGTGTGGGTTCCGGTTCCGACCCTGTCACAGGTCTACACCTGAAAGCAGGCTTTCTCGCCCTCAGCACTACTGGTATTTGGGGCCGGAAAGCTCTTGGATTCGAGGGGGCTGTCCCGTGCATCAGAGGATGCTAAGCAGCGTCCCCAGCCTCTCTCCAGCACACACCAGTAAGCACACATCCTACTGAGTCCTCACAAACAAGGAGGCAGGGGCTATCAACCCATTTCGCAGCAGGTCCCATCACCGGCCAGCAGCAAACACAGCCAGCTGTGACAATCAAAAACGTCTCTGGGCATTGCCAAATGTGCCCTGGGGAGGCAAAAATCGCCCCTACCACCCTGAAGCAATGGCCTCACCAGGCCCCGGTTTCTTTGTCTGTGAGATAAGATTAGTTCTAGAACCCAGCTGTTACAGGATAATCAGTAGGGTTGAATGACATGACCCAGAAGGTTCCAGGTTCAGTTCCTGGCCAAGAAACTGATCACTAAAACACAGGGTTGGTCGGGTAGTTGGTTAGTTAATTTCTTTCATTCATTCATTCATTCATTCATTCATTCATTCATTCATTCTCTCCGTCATGCAACAAGTATTTACTGAGTACCTACTCTGTGCCAAGCTCTGGACTCATCGAGGGGATGTGGGGATAAATCAGAAACAGTCCGTGCCCCCTCGAGACTCACACTAAAGATAGAAGGTCACAACACATAACTGCAAAAACCAATGTTCGCTATACAGGAAAGGGAAGGGTGTTGGGACAGCAAGTAGCAAGGTGAAGATCCAGGAAGGTGACATTTCAGCAGGGCAGAGTGCAAGCGTCAGAAAGAGCCAGGTGAGCAAAGATCGGGGTGAGGGGCGGGGAGCGGAGCATGTCCAAGGCAGAGGGGTGGCAGGGGCAAAGGCCTGGGGGAGAAGATGCCGTGTGGGTCCCATATGCAGAAGGGACAGATGGAACAAATAAGATGAACAGAAGCAAGAGCAACAGAGACTAGGGACTCTGGAGGCGGAGGGCCTGAATTTGAATCCAGACACCAACACTCACTTTTGCCCCTTGGCCTTCAAAAACTTAGCTAACCTCTCTGGCCCTAGTCTCCTTCATCTGCAAATAGATCTGATAATGGAATCTGCAGGACAGGCCGCAGGGTCAAGGGTTTAGCTGGCACGGAGATGCCTCATCAGCTCTGGGCAGCATGGGCTGGGGCCCGCGGGGTGCCGAGCAGGCCAGTCATGAAGCCAGGGTGAACCCACGGGGCCGCAGCTCCGGCTGATCAGAGCACTAATAGGACAGAAGCCCGTACAAAGCACGGTTTTATTTATTTTTTTTATTAAGTAGGCTCTGCATCTAGCACAGAGCCCAACATGGGGCTTGAACTCACGACCCCGAGATCCAGACCTGAGCTGAGATCAAGAGTCGGACGCTTACCCGACTGAGCCACCCAGGCGCCCATGTTTCCTGCTTTACTGTCCATCGCTCTGTTTCATCACTGGAGCCATGCCCGATGGGGCAGGTCCTGCATCATCCCCATTTTACA
This sequence comes from Nasua narica, assembly GCA_028533885.1. Classification (NCBI taxonomy): domain Eukaryota; kingdom Metazoa; phylum Chordata; class Mammalia; order Carnivora; family Procyonidae; genus Nasua; species Nasua narica. The sequence goes on along the minus strand of CM052805.1, from coordinate 11,007,291 downwards.
GAGAGGCAGACAGAGGTAAGAAGACTTGCTAGAAGGCACACGCGTGGGACCTGGATTCAAATCCAGACAGGCTGGCTTCAGGGCCCCAGCAAAGGCACAGAAGGAAATTGAAGGGACACAAGCAAGCAATGAGCGCCTTCTTTGAGGAGCAGAGGTGAGGTCACTGGTTGCCTACAGAGCCATATTCAGAACCGATCCAAGAGCAAGATACCCCGCCAAGGGACAACTCTGAAGCAGAAGCAAGGAGAGAAAAGGAGCGCGGGGAAGCCGGTAGTCAGGTCAGTCGGGTCGGGCCCGCTGGGCTTCTGGACATTAATCTTATTTACAGAGACGGCACGGGGCCTCCGCTTCCCTGGTACAGGCCCGAGAGAGCCTGGGAGGTCTAAGGCTGCACCGTGAAAGGCCGGTGCAGCCCATGGTGGTGGGGGAGGGGAGGACAGCAGGTGCCAACATCACGCGGGCTGCCATGGGCCCTGCCTGCTGCGGGCTGAGCTGCGGCCTTTCCTTGGCCTCTGACTCACCAGAGCTAAGAATAAAGCCCAGAAATATTAAGGGGGGGTGGTGGTGGAAGGGCCACACATCCAGACCTCACCCCCAGTCCCCAAGAAGGAAGGGCATGGCCCTGGGCAAGCAAGAGCTCCAAGTCCTCACTGAGCCTTGACCTCCAAGGTGCAGAATTGAACATCTTAGCAAGATGGGGACAGGGGTTCCCTGCCAAGCCAGGACTCCTGTCTGGAAAGGACTGACTGCCAAGCAGAAAACAGCCATGGCCGCCTGTCACAGGTGTCCAAATGTCAACAGCAGCGGGCAGCTTGCTCTGACCTGCCTTGACCCTGGCTCTCCCCGTGACGGGCCCTTCCCTACAAAGCACGACCCTGCCCTCATGGTCTCCATCTGGCCCTGACCGTTTCTGGTGATTTTGTCCCCAGCCATTTCCTCCCCTCTGATCACACTCCGGAGCTTCAGAAATCCTCCGTTCAGTCCCGCTCTAGGGACCCGAGAGGGGTGAGGCTTGAGTCAGCCAGAGGAATAGATCTGGGGACACGGTGGTAAACAGAACTGACAGCATTCATCCGTTTACTGAGCACTGCCTTCCAGCTGCTGAGGACCCAGCTGTGAAGCAGGACAAAGGGCTTGTGCTCCTGGAGCTGACAGCCTTTTAAGAGGAGACAGAGAGTAAATGAGATAAAAGGAAAAAATATACACATATAAAACACATACACATCACGTGTACAAACATACACACACACACACATATATATGTATGTGTGTATATGTGCATGTGTGTTATGAAAAAAGGACTCAGAGAATTAGGAAGACCTTGCTGAGAAGGTGTATTTCAGTAATAAAGAAACCAGAGAGTAAGCCAAAAGGCCATTGGAGGGGGGGGAAAGCACAGAAAACAGCAAGTGCAAAGATCCGGCGGTAGGCACACATCTGTATTTTGCAGCAACAACACAGAGGTCAGTATGACTCAACAGTAATGGGAAATGAAGTCAGGGAGGAAGGCAAGGGGCAGGGAGGGACAGACTATGCAGGACTCACAGGCCATTACAGGCATAACTTTCACTCTTGAGTAATGTGGGGACCATGGATTTCATGCTTTCATCTGATTTATTTTTTCCAGAGAGTGTTTCTCTGGAAATTTGCCTCTGCAAGTTTTGCCGCAGGCCACACATCTGACAATATCTGGAGACACTTCTGGTGTAACTACTTGGACAGAACTTACACTCTGGGCACTTTGCAGGCAGAAGGCAGGCATGCTGGTCCGTAACGCAAGGAGAGCCCCACACCAGGGGCATGCTCAGCCCTCAAGAGCAACAGTGCTGGGGCTGAGAAACCCCATTAGCCAGAGTCCCTCCCCTCATCAAGTTTAGAACCCATACTCCCCAAACACGCCCCTTATCAGATAGGCAGAGTGTCAGCATCTCACCACGTGACACTGGGCGAGCAACCAAGCCTCAGTTTCCACAGCTGTCAAGTGGGGAATACCGATGGAATGAAGCAAATAAGCATGCAATTAAGTACAGGCCAGAGCATACAGTAGGCGCTCCATAAATGTCACTGCCAGTACTGGGATTGCTTCCAGATCCACCTCCTCCTATATCCTGGCCACATTTGCATGAGTTACCTGCAAATCTTATCATTTCAACAGGCAGTGGGTGCGTGGTACTACGAGCCAGGCAGTGCGGATGGGGCCAGCTGGAGGCAAGGGCTGGCTATGCCCTCACCGGGCCGACACTCCCTCATGTCTCCATACCCTGGGTCGTCCTGCCCTCGCCCAGCCCTGAACTAACACAGCCCCAAAGCACTTGCTCTGCTCACCGTGGGTTCTGCTCACCCAGGGCACTTTCTGAAAGACAATCCCTGCCTCCCTCAGGGGGAAGGTGCTTTGGAAATACCACTGAATCGCAAGAGCAGGGGTGCCTGGGTGGCTCAGTTGGTTAAGCATCTGCCTTCAGCTCAGGTCATGATCTCAGGGTCCTGGGATGGAGCCCTACATCAGGCTCTCCGCTCAGTGGGGAGTCTGCTCCCCCGCCCTCGCCTGCTACTCCCCCTTCTTGTGCTCATGCTGTCTAGTAAACAAATAAAATCTTAAAAAAAAAAAAAAAACTATAAATGGCAGCATCTGGGAATAACAGAAAATATCAACTTCTTTTTAAGTTGATTTTAATAGGCAGTATGAGACTCTGATTTTAATATGCATATTTACAGGGGCGCCTGGGTGGCTCAGTTGGTTAAGCCACTACCTTCAGCCCAGGTCATGATCCTAGGGTCCTGGGATCGAGTCCTGTATCGGGCTCTCTGCTCAGCGGGGAGCCTGCTTCCCCCTCTGCCTGCCGCTCTCCCTGCTTGTGTTCTTTCTCTCTCTCTCTCTCTGACAAATAAATAAATAAAATCTTTTTAAAAATGTGTATTTACAGATATATGGGTATATTCATGCGTGTGTGTGTGTGAGAGAGAGAGAGAGAGAGAGAGAAATTGTAAAAAGTTACTCTTGCCTCCCTCTCCCCACCCCTCTGCAGGGACCCATGCATCCCGTCCCCATATACAACCACATTTGAGTTTCCTGAGTACCCTTCTGGAATTCTTTAGGCAAATACAAACTACATACTCTTATTTTTCCCTCTCTTTACCCAAGAGGTTTTATACCAAATATGACGACTACATCTTGATGGTTTCACTTGGAAGGAAGGAAGGAAAGAAGGAAGGAAATGGACCTTGAAGGTGGGCCTTGTCCTCACTTCTGACCTTCTTCTGGAAGCATCCCCACTCCCCTGCGGAATGGGCAGGACAGGTCTATTTACCCAGCCCCCTGCCGCCCACCACTTGGCTTGCTGCCAACACTCCGCTATCCCAAACAATGACTCAGAGGAATCCCCTGAGGAATTACCCCTGGAGCTGAAGAGAACTCAGAAAGCTTGACCTGCAGGTCAACAGCTTCGCTTAGTCACTACCACCGAAGCCTCAGAGCCGCGAAAACAAGGTGATGCGGGTTAAGCGCGATAACCCGGAGACACTCGATGAGAATCATAGAAACGGTGATAAATGCTGGCCGGTCACCCCTGCGGGAATCCAGTCCATACACCACCACCAAATACACCGGGAGGAAACAGGATCCCGGTGCCGGAGGGCGATGGGCACCCCCAGTTCCCTGCCGCGCCACTCACGGGGCCAAGACCTGGACGCAACCTCAGCGCCCGCGGGCCGACGGCGGAGTAAGAAAAGGAGCTGTATGCGGACACGACGGAGTATCGTGCTGACGCTAACGGAGAAGGGCATCCTGCCGTGGGTGGCCACACGGAGGGACCGTGAGGGCTTCACGCGAAGGGAATTAAGCCGAACAGAGAAAGGCAAGCACTGCGTTCTCATTTCCGCATGCCATCTGAGACGGACGAACTCGGGCACCTCACTGGCTCAGCCGGGGGAGCATGCAATTCTTGACCTCGGGGTCTCCTGAGTTAGAGCCCCACGTTGGGGGTAGAAATTATTTTTTTAAAAATACACTAAAAAAATAAAAAGAAAGGGGTGTTTGGTGGACTCAGTGGGTTGAGCGACCGACTTCTTGGTTTGGGCTCAGGTCATGATCTCACGGGTTATGGGACTGAGTCCCGAGTCGGGCTCTACGCTCAGTGGGGAGACTGCCGGAGATTCTCTCTCCCTCTGCCTCTGCCCCTCACTCACACACACTCTAATAATAGATCTTTATAAATCAAAATCATTTCATCTGCCTTTTTTTTTTAATGTGGCAACCAATTAAAACTCCCAACATGACCTGCATTCTATTTCTATGGGATGGCACTGGTTGGAACAGTGGGTGGTAGAGAAATCATCAGGGAAATGACAGCACATGGATTTGGTCATAGAGAACCTCATCACGACCTCTGGTATCTCTTTGATAAACACAAGGTCCTTTTATTAATATAAAATAATAAAAGTAAAAAGTGATGCGCCACTAGAAGACAGGGGAGTCGTTCAATCCATTCCACACCTGGCAAATATCTTTTGGGTTACCCGGGTTACTCCCCAGGCTCCTCACTGGTCGCCGGCCTCCCCTCTACCCCGGAGCCCAAGGGATAGCTTCAAACTGCAAGCCAATCCTGACGCTCTGCCTGAAGCTCCTCACTCACTGCTCTTGGACCACTCTGTGCCTCAGGGCCTTTGCACAATCGGTTCTCCCGGTCTGGAGCCCCTCCCCACTCACTGCCCTGGCTTCAACTCAGAGGCAGCCTTCCGGTCTCAGTAGAAGCAGTCCTTCCTCAGGGACGCCTGCCCCTACCCCACCCCGTACCCCTGTCAAGCACATCCAATTCCTCATTGAACCATCTCATGGAGCTCTGTACATTTACAGTAGAGCACTCACATGCAGTCATTAAATATTTCTTTCAGATACTGCTTGAGGTTTCACATACTATCTTAATGCTCTAATGCTATGCATGTTATGGAACATGCAATACAGTATCTAACACATTATGTACCATACACGAGACTAACAAAAAGCACACAAATGGCCAGAAGTTGGCAGACTATAGCCCATGGGCCAGATCGGACTCTCTGCCTGCTTTGTCCCCCAAACTACGATTGGATTTCACATTTTTAAATGTAAAACGTAAAACAGACGACTTGCCTGCCGTCAAGCACTATCATTTGATTTCGCCCCGGCCCGCAAAGCCGCAACCATTTACCACCTGCCTCCTTCCAGAAAACGCTTGCCAACCGGGCCCATGGGTCTAAAAATCACTGAAGGTCAGTAATTTCACATGACCTGATCTGATGTTACTTACTTCAAACATGATTTTTTTCCCCTATGTTTCCCTCCCCCCAGTGCTGTCGGCTCTGTGGGGGCAGTGGATGCCCAGGCGGGGCCCCTGGATTGTTCACCTCCCACCTGCAGCAGCTCCTGGAACGTGGCGGGCACTCGGAAGTACCTGCCAAAGTTAGGGACCAGACACCGCAAACTATAAAGCGCTATAAACTGCATGGGGCCAACACGTACGGCCGTCACACGAGGCACACGGCCACCCGGTCTGAAGGATACGAAGACAAACAATATCCTCAAGGGGGACGGATGCACACCTCTGTGACTCTCCCAGAAACCACCCAATTTGTGTACTTTAAATGCATGAATCATACAGTCTGTGAATTGTATCTCAATAAGGCGATTAAAAAAAAATGAGTTAAGACCCAGGGTCAATTGAACTATGTGAATTTTCACCTCCCGTATGCTGTCCTTAGAACCTAACCCCTCCTCCCCAAAACAAACTATACACTGACCCTGCTTCATCATCACCTCAGTAAGAAAATATATCGTCTAGACAGGACACGTTTGCATTTGTTAAAAAAATAATAATAAATTTGAACGCAACGTCTTTTCCTATTGCTCTGTTGCTTGTAACTCAATTCCACGTCCCCCTAAACCAAGATTTCTCACCTTTGGCACAGCTAACATCTGAAGCCAGACAATTCTGTTGGGGGGCTGTCTTGTGGACAGTGAAATGTCTGGAAGCATCTCTGGGGCTCTACCACAACCCCCCCCCCAGATGCCAGCAGCATCCTCTCCCCCAAGTCATGACAAAAAAATGTCTCTAGAAAGTGTCCATGTCCTGATGGGGGAGGGAGGACACAATCACTCCAGTTGAGACCCACTGTCTTTTCTTTTAGATTTTTATTTATTGAGAATGAGAGAGAGAGAGAGAGAGAGAGCGTGCGCAAATGCACGAATGGGGAGAGCAGTAGGCAGAGGAACAGGGAGAAGCAGGCTCCCTGCTGAGCAGGAAGCCGATTGTGGGGCTCGATCCCAGGACCCTGGGCTCATGACCTGAGCTGAAGGCAGAGGCTAAACTGAGCCACCCAGCAGCCCCGAGACCCACTGTCTTAATAGCTTCTCTACATGGCCCCACTCCTGCCCCCAATATCTAGTGACCCCAAAGACCACCCACCTGCCTGTCCATTCATTTAAACACATTTACTGAGCCCTGCTTTGTAACAGGAGTTGAACCAAGACATCAACCTTCGAATCCTGCCCTCAAGAAGCTTAGCATCTGGTACCAGAGAAGGCAGAATGGGTACATAAAGAGCTATAACAGAAGATTTTAAAAATACCAAATGTCACTGAAGAGTTCCACATAAATGACAGGAGATCTGCAGGGCACACCAAGCAAAGGGAAGAGAACTCCAGTTCCTCATCATCACAGCAGGGACAACACCTGCCTCTCCGAGTCACCCCAAGGACTACACCTACACATTTCATTATGTCACTTTCATCCCCCAGTGGGATGTTCCAATTTTGCAGAGAGAGCAGCCAAGGCACAGAGAGGTAAAGCAACTTGCCCATGGGGGCACAGCCTGGAAGAGGAGAGGAAGGAGGGGACGTCAACACAGGCAGGCTGGCTCGCCCCTTCAACTAATGCCTCCCTGAGAAGTCAAGCAGGGGATGAGAGATGGGCACCTGGTGACCGGCCTATTAGTTGTGGTCACTGTCATTGCTGTTTCCACTTGGGAGCTCAGGACAGGTTTCCCTAGGTAGGCAAAACCGAAGGGCCACAAACATGGCAAGATGTGATCGTTATGGACACAGGGCAACGACGTTCCAGTGGGAGTGCCGAACAGGAACCGAGACGGACGCTGGACAAGCTTCGGGTGTGTATGCCCATCGACAAGTCGTCAGGAGGGGACCGGGCGACACCCAGGGCCCAGAGGACAAGCCAGGGCCTGAGCGAGTTAAGCAAAGGAAAACTGAAGCTCCACTTGGGATTCCCACCAAGAAAGTGCTGCATCACCCACACGCTGCAAAAGTGCCCAGGCATTGTGAAACCGAGAGCGTAAGTTTCTGGCTCCCTCTTCTCAGCCCCTCCTCTGGACGACAGCCCAAAAAGGAAACTGGGAAAGCCTCCGTCATCCTCCAGGAAGTCCCCCGAGACGCCCCGGCCGGGGCCCCTGCCCCAGAGCATCCAAGCTCACCCTCCTCCCTACCCCAAGGTCTATTCCGAACGGAAGCCCCAGCTGTGTGCTCCCCGTCCGTGTCAGACAGGGTCACGGGGGAGACGGACGGGGGGGGGGGGGCAGGCGGTGTCAACAGGAGGACGTGGTCTCGAGCCCTATCACCAGCACTTCCTGGCTGTGTGCCCTGGAGGAAGTCACTCCACCTCTCTGGCTTTCGGTCTCACACCTCTCCCCAGACTCTGAACCCTCCGTGCTGGGGGAGGGGGTAGCCGCCAGGGGCCGAGCTCGCCTCTGCCGCCTCTACCCCATTGTTACTGCGGTCACGGCAGCTCAGAACACCATGTGCCACGAGGCCGAAGCCACCCAAGAGATTGGCCAGAGTCATCTGGCAGAGCCGACTGGGAAAGACTCCACTCTGGCCCACCCCAGAGCTGTCTTGTCCTGCTGCCGACCTGTAAGGACCCACAATGGCTATTTTAAAATAGGCCACCAGGGACACTCCCCTCGTGGTGGCAGGACAGTGCCACGCCTGCGAGCCTGGACTCTGGGCCAGACGGCCACAGTTCCACCCCGGCCCCACTACAGATGAGCTGTGGGACCTTCAACAAGGTACATGACCTTTCTGGGCCTCGGGTGGCCCGTCTATACAATAGGGACGATGGTCCATCAACTTTATAAGGCTGTCACGAGGGTTCCACAGAAAGCATTTTGAACAGGGCCTGGGACTCACGAGCACCAGGAGTGTTAGTTAATACTAACTAAGTTACCCGCCTTAACCTGAGCCTACGAGGCCCGGCCATGCCCCGCAGGACGTGACACCTACGACACCCTCCCTCAGCCTCGGAAGCCCCGGTTGGGAAGGTCCCTCCCTGCTCTCCTGTCTTACCCAGCTTCTGCCCACCGGTTCCGCCCCAGCCCGGTCAGCCCCTTCTCATCCCTTCACTGCGGCCTCGGACGCCAGCGGGTGCCGAGAGCCCTCACCCGTCTGAAGTGACCATCTCCGCCATTACCCACCAAGCCCCAAACGTGTGACTTCCTTCCGCAACCCCCGTGTTTCTCTTCCCGCAGCACAGGGCTGGGGTGCCCAGCCAGACTCTGGATGACGTCACCTCTGTTTCCCCAACCCCAGGATGGGAATAACCACGATCCCTTCTCCATAGGTTATTTACTGTCATGATGAAAACACCATGCTCATAAAGCCTCCAGAACATTCCCTGGCACTTAGGACATGCTCTGGAAGTCGATGCTCTCAACTATTTGCCCTTGGGAGTTTCAAGGGTCTCTCTCTCCCTTCTACCTGGAATCTTCCGGAAGCACAACCATGTCCTTTTAATTTGCCTGCACACAGCAGGCACTCATTCAGTACTTGTTCGACCAGCAAAAGGAGGAGTGAATAAATCTATCCGAAACACGACCCAGAAACATGCAAAGAAAAGCCACAGACTCCGTCCCGCCTGAAACCAACAATCCCAGTTACGGGCACAGGTCCAAAGGAAGCAACTCCAGAGCAAGAAGGGGAGTGATGTGAACACACTGGCCCATTTACAGCCAGAACCAGGAAGCTCCTAGGCAGGCGACAGCAAAGCAGACAGAGGCAGAGGATGCTGCTGTCAGGAACCCAGGTGAGGGGCCACTCCCAGTCCTGGAGAGGCCGTCAGGAAGGGCAGGCCCCACCCCCTGGGGTCCATGCTCTAGACTAAGAACTAGGGAAAAAGACACATCTACAAGTAAGGACTGCCTAAGAGCCGGTGCAGGGCTAGAGAAGGGTTCTGATTAAGGAAACAGAAGGGGAAGGGGGAAGCTATTTTTGCTAGAGAGGTTTAGATACCATCCCAGCAAAGCCTTCCAGACCCTTCCATGGCCCAGAACACCACAGATGGTAGCACTGTGCACGTCTCGTCTTGTCTAATCCCTAAAACAAACCTCCAACAAGAGAGGTACTGTTACTGTTCTCCATGTTCCAGATGGAGAAAATGAGGCCCAGAATCCAAAGGTTTCCTGACCTGAGCCATGAAAGCCGTGTTACCCAGAGAACCAGAAGTTAACAGCGGTTGTTGGGGGAGGGACAACCTAGACCCACATCGCTGCCCGGTGCCTTCCCATCTCCGAATCCTCCAGGATCCTCAGACTCCCCTTTGGACCAGACCAAGGGACTGCTCTGTACTGATGATGACCACAATTCCAACAATGACCAGGGAGGAGCAGCAGTAAAAGTAACAGGGCTAGCACATTGGTCATACTTGAAACTTCTTTAGGTTGACAACTCTGTGAGGGAGGCACTGCTGTCATCCCCATTCCGCAGATGAGAAAACCAGAGCACAGAGAAGTCAAGTGACTTCTCCAAGGTCACACAGTCAGCAAGCCGCAGAACCGGGATCTGAAGGGAAGCTACGCCGGCAACCTGTACTCTTATGTCCCTCTGAGCATCTTCATGACAGTGGTGCTCATGATACAGGGAGGCCACATGTGTCACTCACCAGGGATGGGATCCCAGCCTCATACCTAGGGCAATAAGAGGATTAATTCACAGTAGTGGGAAGAAGGGAGGGGGCACTGGAAGCTAGCATAATAATGCATCGATTGTAAAACCAACATTGGCGGCACCTGGGTGGCTCAGTGGGTTGAGCCTCTGTCTTCAGCTCAGGTCATGATCTCAGGGTCCTGGGATTGAGCCCCACGCTGGGCTCCCCGCTCAGCGGGGAGTCTGCGTCCCCCTCTGCCCTTTCCCCAGCTTGTGAGCACTCTCTCTCCCTCTTTCAAAGAAGTATTTTTTAAAATAAAAAAATCTTAAAAAAAAACAATAAATGCCACAGTGCTTCACATTTTCCTTTGGTCTCAGCTTCTCCCAATCCATGCATCCTCCAGCCTTCCACTGGCCACGTTTGCACAGCATGGCATCTCCGAACCCGGGACGCGTGTCACCACTGCCGGCCCTTTTGGAGTCGACTAAAACGCAGAACGACCCAGACCCTTTTCTCATCAAGCTCACCTCTGGGGACGGCAAGAGGCTTTTCCTTAAGTTTCCAGAACCAAGAAGGAAATAGGAAAAAAAACACCCTGAGAGACATCAATCACGCCCACCCTAACTCCTCACTACTGCTTCATAACACAGCAATTAACTTTAATGGGGGGCGGGGGGGGGGGGGCGTGGGAACTGTCAAGCTACGTGACCAGGCCAGCCCGGGCAAAGCTGCACATCCGACCATGTCCCCCTGCCAGCTACCTTCTTGTCTCCACAGTGCCTTCCCCAGGCCAGGCTGTTTTTGCCAAAGCCAGGCAGAGCGGAGGCAGTAAAATCCCCTAGCTGACCAACTACAGCCCTTTCCAGTGGACGCGGTCACCAACAAGCCACACCTCCTGGCTGGGCCCACAGGAGAAATCCTCTCGGGGACCGCCTGGCTGCCTCCGTCCGTGAAGCGTCTGCCTTCGGTGAAGCATCTGCCCTCGGCTCGGGTCATGATCCCAGGGGCCCGGCTCAGCGGGAAGCCTGCTTCTCCCTCCCTCTCTGCCTGTTGCTCCCCTTGCTTGTGCTCATGCGCTCTGATAAATAAAATCTTAAAAGAGAGAGAGAGCGAGAGCTCCTCTCTGCAAGCACAGTGTGCTTTCGGAAACCCACCCTCAAATAGGATTTGCCTGGCGAAAGGCTTACAGATTTCAACCACTGCAGGGTCCACATGCGTCCTTCTCCCCGATGTCCGTACAGTCCCAGGGAGCAGGGGCGGGTGGGCAACAGTATCCCGAAATTCATGTCCGCATGTAAATTACTACATGGGTTTACTGGAGCTCTGACGTCAGGTGTGAGGACGGGCCTGAGAGCCACCAGCAGGCCACAGCTAGACGTATGCAGTGTCGTGCACACACGGTCACCAGTCACCCAGGAAAGACAGTACTGCACAGAGAGTGTCAGCCAGCTAGCAAACCGTGACGTGACCCAGAATGCCAGAGCACGTGGCCTGGGTCCACGCGAGGGCTTCTCAACCTCAGCCTCAGTGACATGTGGGTCCTGCTTAACCCTTTGTTGTAGGGGGCTTCCCTGGGCCCTGTGTAACGGCAGCAGTGTCTACTCACTGGATGCCGGGAGTACCTGCCCTCCAGGGGTGATAACCTAAAACCTTTCCAGATGTTGACAAATGTCCCGGGGGGAGGGCGGGGAGGAGGGCCCAATCACCAGGCGCCGAGAACCTCAGATCTGGGCGGTCTGCAGAATACCCTCTTCTTTCATTTCGGTAACAACCTAGTTATTAGCTGTCCGGGAAATACACAAATATGGTCACCCTGTGACTTCACATGCTTTCTAAAGTGCTAGGACCACCACGTTTGGGATATACAGATCTAGGTTTAAAAAAAAAGCGAACTGGCTTAAAGGAAAGTATTCAGTAAGTAAGTGTGTGGGGACTCTCCCAACTCCCTACTCCCACCAAAAAAGCCACAAAACCAAATGCTCACTTTCTCTCATCTACCCTATAACTGGAGGTGGTCAAACCCAGGGCCAGGCTATTCAGGAGACCCTCAGAGACCACTGACGGGGGACAGGCCACGGGTGAGAGCCCAGCCCCATAAGCACTGGACCTCAGAGGTTCCATCTCCTGAAAGGGGGTCCACGACACTCCCCTCCAACACACCCACTCAGGACTTGCCTCCCACTTTCCCCAGGAGCACCCCGTGCAGAGGCTGAAACAAGGCCATGACTAACTGCCTCGAGAGGGAACGATTATTAGCAAATTATTTAATCAGGTTCATGTTGACATTTCATCGGTATGTTAATTAAAAAGGGGTCCTATCCAAGATGCACTGGCAAGTGAAAACAAAACAAAAAAAATGAGGTTTTTTACAGGATCCCATCCTTGTTTTTTAAAAGATGCTCTCTATTTAGCCTAAGGGGAGAAAACACTCTGATTTGAAAGGTAAAACGGCAATCTGTCAATAAGAGATTATCTCCAGAAAAGTGTCATTAGGGAGAATTTCAGTTTTTACCATATTCGTCCTGTACAGTTTCATTTTATACCGTATCTCTTACACAATATCGGACCAAGAAGAGAGTCCAAGAAAAGGTCCCTTTAAATAATTCAATCACTGCCATGTTTATGGTAACAGAAAACCTGAAACTTTCCAAGTATGCAAATGCCAGTGGCTCTCAGAACTGTCCCAACTTCACTCCTTTGCCATTGATTTAAATACTTAAGCCAGTCTTCTTACTTCTCTACTATGAAGAAACCCATGGGGAAAATGAATTTCTCCACACATCAGCCCAATTTCAGAGCTGGTACCCGATACCCGGGCATGCCTCACCCAGACCCGGGAAACACCACAGACACCAGGTCCCAACCGGGCCACTTAACCTGAATTGTCTCAGAGGTGGCGGACAGGTGTCTGAATCCCTGGGGTCAGACTGGGCTCTTTTCCAACTCTGCCAAGGCCTGCCTGGGCACCAGGGGTTGCAAGGAGATAATACCCCAGAAGAGAATCTTGACACCTGGAACGCCCTCTCCATTGCCCTCGACCGTCCACGCTGTCCCCTCCTGTCCAGCCTCCTCTTCTATAACCACAGCCCCGGAGTCTGCTTGAGCTCTGCCAGGCATCCTCTATGCCTTACTTCTTCCTTACAACTATGTGAGACACACAACATAATCATGGTCACCCCCTTTACAGGTGAGTCCCCTGAGGCTCCCAGAAGTTAAGGAACTGGCCCAGGGTCACATGCTGAGAAGTGGAAGGACCAATCTGCAAACTCAAGCTCCTGGCCTCAAAAGTGAACTGGAAGTGAGCCACCAGATCCCAACACCGAGTGTGGTGTGGCCCACCCAGACCCCAGAGATCTCTGCGGGACAAAAGAGAGGAGAGTGCCCCATGACACTGTAACAGCAGTCCTCGGACAGTGTGTAATCTACTATGTGGCTTTTCTCCTTGGCCTTGTTAGTGACTTAATGATCTTGAGGAAGTTGCCTCATCAAAGGGCTCCTAAATAATCTAACCAAATTAGAACTGCCAGGTCACCTTCCCAGCAACCGGCAGCTCCAACTTTCCTCGGCGCCAGTGGCCTCAAGCCTCTTGGGCTGACTGGAGGGACCAGAGAAGACACTGTTATTAATATGCACCCATCATTTGCCCGCAGTAATAAAAACAACCATAATAATGGGTATCCTTAGACCGTGCTAGAATGGTGAAGCAAGCCAACCCCTTTAAAAAAAAA
>CM052805.1:10956157-10993558 GCA_028533885.1 Nasua narica | reverse complement strand
TCTTGGATTGTCTGGCACACCCTTGCTAGTAACTACACACAAATCCGGACAAGAACCAAATGTTAACACGCAAGTAAACAAACGGCGACCTGTGGGAAAATACCCGTGACATGCCTGACAAAGGGCCAAGATCTCTGACGGATTAACAGCTCCCGCAAATTAACGGGAAAAAGGCAAACCAGTGGAAAGATGAGCAGGAAAGACACAGAAAACCGATGCACAGAAAAGAACGCACGTATCACTGGGATATTAAAATGCTGCGGGATGCTCAGCTTCTAACCAAAAGACAAATGCACACAAGATTAAGATATATATATATTTTTTTTTATCCACCGAATTAACAAATTCGATGATGCCTGGGAGGATGTGCAGAAGCGGGAATTCTCATTCGTTGTCAGTGGCAATGAATGCGCTACGTTCTCCTTCCTGGAAAACAACCAGCTAATACCTACTAAAAAAAAAAAAATTACCTAATTTTGGCCTATGTACTAGAATGCGTACCGGAGCACTCTTCGGAGGAATGAAAAACAGGAAATAATGTAAGTGGTGGCTATTAATAGGGAAAAAGGGCTGCGTTAATTATAATAAATATATATTTGTTATCCATACGTAATCCCAAATACAACTTGGAATAGCAAAGAACTATGAATGTTTTAGTTTAAATTCAATGAGCCAACATATAGTACATCGTTAGTTTTTGATGTAGTGTTCAGTGATTCATTACTTGCATGTAATGCCCAGTGCTCATCCCATCACATGGCCTCCTTAATGCCCATCACCCAATTACCCCATCCCTCCACCACCTCCCCTCCAGCAAACTTCCCCTTGTCTCCCAGAGTCAAGAGTCTCTCATGGTCTGTCTCCCTCTCTGATTTCTTCCCAGTCCATTTTCTCTCTCTTCCCCTATGATCCTCTGTGCTGTCCCTTATTGAATAAGCTATGTTGTATTAAAGAGCATATTACAAATCACATAAAGATTATGCATACAGTGAGATTCTAGGTATTGACATGAATCATATGCATATGTTCAGTAAAAATAAAAAGCAGAGCAATGATTTTAACATAACCCCTTTTATTTAAACGTGTTAATGTTTGTAAACGTTTCTATGATCCCAGAAAATCCTGGACAATGACCTCGGGATCCAGGGAACAGCTAATATGCACCCATCTACTACTACTTTTAATACTTTTTTTTTTTTTTTTTACTACTTTTAAATATCTCTGTGATGGAGGCACCTGGCTGGCTCAGTGGGTAGAGCCTGTGACGCCTGATCTCAGGATCGTGAGTTCAAGCCCCACACTAGGCAAGGAGTCTACTTAAAAAAACAACAATAATAATAAAACAAATATCCCTGTGATGTTTGTTTTTTAACAAGGAGTGCTGCTTTTGTAAATAAGACAACAGATGAAGCCAAAAGGTTTATGTGTTAAAAAAAAAAAAATAGTCACATTAGTAGGATGGGATTTTGAGCAAAAACTTCACACATCATTAAATTGTTGATGTCAAAGCTCTCTTAAAATGACAGGGAAGGCAAAAATTGCTTAACATTGAACCCTATCTTTTCTTTAAATGGGAGCAAAACTGAGCATTCTCCAGCCAGAACTCCCTAGAACACAAAGTTTAACTCGGCTGGACAAAAATCCTCTCCCATACAAGGAAGGAACGTGAACCCGGTCAATTTCCAGCTTGCATACTCTAGCCTCAAATGCCAGGAACACAACAGGTGCTTAATAAGTGTTGCTGGGTCCATTAGTGGACAGCAGACACAGGGCAACCATAACTATCAAGTTTTCAAAGCACAGATCTCTTAACCCAGCCATTCCTCAAGGAGGAACTTACTCTGCTGAGTCATTTATATCGACTTGCGTGTATATGCAAAGATGAGTACCCAGAAATGCCCAGGCAGCACTGTGCATCGGGCCAGAATTCTTCAACCAAGCCCGACAGCGACCAAGGTGGGACTGAGGTGAATGTACGGCATGGTCATAGAACAGAAGAATGTGTGGCTTATAACCAAGTTTTACTTCCTTTTTCTTTTGATTTGCATGGACTTATCATAGAAAAAAAAATCAACATCGGTTTTTTGAGTGTAGGAAGCAAAATACAGAACTTTAGAGTATGAACTCATCTAGGGAGGAAAAAAAGTTATGTACCCTCTCACCCCTTCATACATATTTGCATCTATGCCTGGCATTCTTCTGGAAGGATACCCAAAAAACTATCATCAGTGGCTACCTCTGGGAAAAGAGGGAGGAGGATGTACTCAAACGTTTACTTTCTCTCTGTATTCTCCTACACTATTCACCTTTTTAAAAATAATAGCACAATTGGGGCACCTGGGTGGCTCAGTGGGTTAAAGCCTCTGCCTTCGGCTCAGGTCATGATCTCAGGGTCCTGGGTTCTCTGCTCAGTGGGGAGCCTGCTTCCCCCTCTCTCTCTGCCTACTTTTGATCTCTCTCCTCTCTGTCAAATAAATAAATAAAATCTTTAAATAAATAAATAAAAATAAAAATAAAAATAATAGCATAATCAAACCAGTTACCATCCAAGATCTTCATGTAATCAGCCACGTCATTTCAACATCTCATTTGCTGGGTGTTGTTTTTTTTTTTTTAAGATTCTATTATTTTTTAAGTAATCTCTACATCTGATGGGGGCTCCAACTCACAACCTTGAGATCAAGTTACACTGTCTTCTGACTGAGACTGCCAGGCGCCCCTCAACATTTAGTTTTAAGAGTTTCCTAGCCATGTAAAGCAAGTCATCTCAACCGGTCATGAAATGCCATTGGAAGAGAATCATGGACACCTGGGCAGCAGGGAATCCCAACTTGGTCTGACCCTGAAGGGTTTTCAGCTACGGTTCCAAAACAGATGAGACTCAGTAAAAAAATATATGCATTGAATTTAACTGTAAAAACCTGAGACTTATTCCAGCATAAATGGATCAGAAGCCCACGCCTCTGCAAGTATGGCTCTATTTCCTGGCCAAGCTTCCTCTTTGGAATTTTCAGGCCCTTATTATTACCGCAAGCCATTTTATTAGCACTTTATGCATTTCTGCAGAATGCTGAAGGCAAGATTTTTCTGAGATGGGCTCTGTAGTTCCTTTGAGTTAAACTCTGTGATACTCTGACCACTCCAGGCACCCCAGGGCCTTTGCACTTGCGGTTGTCACCGCCCAATACTTCCTTCCCCTAGTCCTTTCACAGCTGGCTTCACCATTCAGATCACAGGTCAAAGGTTACCTCCTCTGAAAGGCTGTCCCTGGATAGCCCTCCTTCATAGCTTGTACCCCATCCCCAGGTCCTCCCAGTTAGGGTCTCTGTGGCACTTACCACTACCCAAAATTGTTTCGGTCATTCCTAGCGTAAGCGGCATAAGCACATGCACCTCATCTACCTCATTCGTGGCTGTATTCCCAGTGTCTAGAACACAGTAGTTGCTCAATTCACAAAAGACTGACTAAATGAGTAAGAAAGGGTTGTGGCAAGAACAAGCAATCAAATCCAGTGTTTTTAAAGACCTCTCTGAAGTCCTTTGTACTGGGAAAAATAAATAAATGCTCTCCACAGTGGAAGGCGTCCCACCACCAAGTAGCCACCTTACAGGCCAATAAAAGCTGGACTGAGATTCTCAGAGAAAAAAGGGAAAAGCCCCACAAAACGTCAATTACTACCTCCCCAGTCATCTAGACCCATTCACCAGGACTTGACAACCTCCCCGCAGGGCATGAGTCCCACAGTTAAGCTCATCGGACACTTAGGGAGAACCTCCACCCTGTGACTATCCACCTCTTGTGGGGAGGTTCAAAATGAGGCAGTGACGCTTCCACTCCAACCTCCATCACCACACACCCTCCGGCCAGAACTGACCAGCACCAGGAAACACAGGCCCGGGTGGAAAGAGGCAAAACAGCACCGCAAAGCCAGCCCGCTCCTTCTCCAGGTAATGCAAGTTTAACCTCCTTACAGTCTCATTAAGCTTCTCCAAGGCAACCCTGGTAAGCCAATTACAGGAGAAGTTCAACCGACTCAAATCTCGCGGGAGAATGCAAGGACGAGGGCAAGTCTCGCCCCAGATCTGTTCTCCAGATTGCTCCACGCCAACGGCTCTGGGACTTCAACACCCGAGGGACACGCGGCGATGTCTGGAGGCATCTGTGTTGTCACAACATGGGGAGGTGCTCCTGACGCCCGGTGCGTAGAGGTCAAGGACAGCGCTCAACAGCCCACAGGGCACAACAGAGAATTTGTGGGCCCCAAACGTCCAAGAGCTGAGGTTGACAAACTGTGCTGCACCCCTACCAAACCCGGCCCTGAGCCGGCTTCCCCAAAGCGCCCCCACCCCCTCGCCAACGCTCAGCCTTCAAGCGCTAAGAAGAGGTTCCATACCTCCATCAGAAGAGACGCTGTCCCAGTTTCCACGCCAAGCTGGGGGAAGCCCACGCATCAGGATGTTCTACCCCTTGTCATCATTCCAATCCCTTTTACGAGCACTTTGTTTTTTTTGCAAAATGTTCAGGCAAGTTTTGATGGGCTAGAGTTTCGCTAACCATTAAGATGGGATAATAAAAGCTAGACCTCATCTCCCCATGAAAATCTAGAGCCAACAGACACCCAGGACGCTTGCTTTAAATTTCTCGGGCATCTGCGATTAGTTTCTGCATCCCCGCCCGCCACCGGCCAACATGACCTTGATGGAGCCCGTGGTTTTGGCACCGTCCAGCTACCGAGTCAGATGGGCCCCAAGCACTTCACCAGAAGCTTGGGCTTCGGGGCAGGGGGTGCCCACGGAACTAACTGGCCACAGGTGCCGGGTGAGTTCCCTCCGCAAAGGAAGCGAACCAAGAGAGAAAGCACAAGGAGGGAAAAGCGACCAAAGCTGGGCTCTAGAACTGAAGCCACAACAAGGAGGAGGGGGAATTGCAACAGACGGGAGCCCGCAGGCCTCTTCTGAAATAAAGCCAAACCAGCTCACCGGTGGACTAGATCTGGACCTCCCACACTTGAATTCAAACGTTGCCTGGGCTGACTGTGTTTGAGACACTGACTCCTGAGAAAGGAGGGAGAGGGCAAGGCTCAGTGCTGACCCTTGCAAGGCAGACTCTATGCCGTCAAGCATGGAAGCCAGATAGCTTGGTCTCTCTGGGTATCCATTCCAGACAAGTGACCATTCTATCCTTAGAGACCTCTGCAGAGAGGCTGCAGCACAGCTCAAAAGCCATTCCAGTGTTCTGTGTCATTTATTCCTTCCACAAGTATTTACTGAGCACTTACTAGGTCCCAGGCACCATTCTAAGTGCAAGGACTGTGGCCATAAACACGGGCCAAATACAAAACAAAACACCACTACTCTTGTGGAGTTGACCTGTTGGTGGGAGTTTACAGAGAATAAACAAAATAAGTATCTGATGTATTAGACTGGTTGGAGTGGAGAAGGGCAGCAGAGGGGGTGGGGAAGAATTGGGGGCACAAAGAAGTGGCAGGGAATCAGGAAAAACTACCTAAAGTGGTATCTGAACAAACATTTGAAGGTAAAGGAGTATTCCAAGCAAGTGCAAAGGCCCTGAGGCAGTCTACTAGCCAGTGTGGCACGAGTGAAGTGAGAAAGTAGCAGGTAAGGAGCTCAGAGAGGTGAGAGGCCAGATTCTGCTGACTCTTGTAGGCCTAAGCCTTTTGGCTTCTATCTGAGCCAAGTCTGGAGTCAAAGCAGGATTTCAAGGGGGGGGGGCGGGCGACAGGCCCCCCCTGGCCACTGCGTTGAGATGAGACTCTAGGGGTCAAGGATGGAAGCAGGGAGAGCAGTATGGAGCGATTATTCAAATCCTGGAGTGAGCCGATCCATAGTGGCACTGGCCAAAACACAACCAGGGGGGAGGGCCGGTGAGACCCTGGCAGATTTGGAAACATTTTGAAGAAAAAGGCAACAGGCTGTGCTGACAGCTGAGATGTGGAATGGGAGGGTAGGGAGGGGTGGGTCAAGGATGCTGCAGGTTTGGGGCCTGGGCCCCAGAGGACAGGGGCTGGTGTTAATATTGGGAGGGTCTTAAGTTCTGCTTGGGACAGGCTAAGTTGGAGCACCTCCCCACCCTACCCCCACCCCACCCCGCGTTGGAGATACCAGTTTCTAAAAGTTGGGTCCATCACCCCATTCAAAAGGCAAGTCACCTCCAAGGGTATCACTGATGGAGGCGGTCCAGCTGGAGGAAGGAGAACAGGGCAAAGCAGTAAGGCACCCTGGGAACCCCGAATTAGCTCTTGCCCTGCCCTCTCAAAGGTTCCCCCTTTCTCCTCCCCAAGCTATTTACCTTCTTACCTTAGGCCCTTCACGCTGCCACTCCGGGCCTCGGACTCCCGCACTCATTCAGGAAGGGGGGTGAGGGGAGGACCCCATTAGTTCCAGGGTCCCTTTCAGCTCTAACCGCCCAAAGAAAGGGAGAAAGGGGGAGACTGGAAAGAAGGGTGAACAAAAAGGGGAAGGAGACGGGAAGGTGGAGGAAGGCAAAGGGATGAGTCTGAAAACCGACAGGAAACTTGGGGAGGGAGGGGTGGCGGAGTTGGGGGTGGAAACTGGGCTCTTCCAAGACTGTTGTGAAGCCGGGAAGAGCAATTAGGGGACAAATTACACTGACTCCAAGGCCAGATCTTGCCCCAGGGGGGAATGTCTAATAGCTTCTAAAATATTCCTGTTCCCCGACTCTTTGGTTGCTGATTCAAATATTCAGAGATTTACTGAGTTCTCCGAGGCAAACAGCAGCTTGGGGGCCAAATACTAGCGGGATTCCATGAAGGGCAACATGGATCTGCTACTTCCGTCACCCCCCAGCCACAGCAGGTGCGGCAGCAAAAATTAACTAGAGATCCAACCGGTGTAGACCGCTTACAATTACCGAACACTAACTGTATACCAAGCAGCGATATTCTATGCACCTGCCAAGGATTCACTCATTTGTTCCTACATCACTGCTCTTTGCTTCGTATTGTCTTATCCCCCCATTTTCCATATAGGGAAACTGAGGCATGCAGAGAAGTAACTCTCCTGAGCTGCAGGGCCAGGCCTGGAAGCCAGGGAACGCGGGCGCTCGCTCTGAGAGCCTGCACCGCTTACTATTGGTTTTTTTTTTTCCCACTTTTTGATATTTTTTCAAATTTTCTACACTGGGTCTGCAACATAATAAGTAATTTTTTAAAGTCAACACCTAAGGAGAGGTGCAGGCCCATTCTCCCACCCATCATAAAAACACCAGCTACAAAACAGCCCCCTCCTGCCAGCGATGATGGAAAAAACAAGCCAAGTATTGGTGAATTTGGCACCTATTTGGGTAATGAAGCTCCTCTTTTCTTATCCTGGACCACCCACCTGGGTGAAGGTGGTTAAGTCAGGGGAACCCTCACCGTGGACGACTTCCACGTTCTGGTTTTTTTGGACGTTTCCTGAAGCTCAGAGGCAGGCACTGGCCCAGGAACAAAGCTCCGATAAGAGTCTCACGTGGGCCAATCCCTTTAATTTCTGAACACACGACCTTGGTCAGGGAGAAGCCAGGCATACGTGGGGGTGCGGGGGAGGGGGGAGGGAGGAGAGCAACCCAATCTCTTGCCCACCAATTAAAGAAAAAATGAGTCCAAAGGAAGGACAAGCACCTGGAAGCCTACAACTTCACCTTCAGTAAGAATGATTAAAAAAAAAAAAAAAATGCATTGTTTGACTCTGTTCAGGGCACAGGCTGGGCCTCTTACATAGGGATCTCATTTACTCTTCAAACAACCATAACCATTAAAAAAGCCCACTTTTTTTTTTTTTTAATCCTGCCCCCATTTTACAGATGTGGAACCTGAGCACACAACTGTCAGATGACATGGCCAAGGTCACACTGTTTAACTGGCAGGGAGGTGGGCCTTGAGTATGCTACCCTGGAAAACACAGAAGCTACCTTCTTTCCGTTCCATCTGGTTTCTCCTGCTACCTGGAAGTTCTCAGGCAGCAGTGGCCAACCCCCAAACCCTGATTCCAGGCCCCCAACCCTCCCTCCCCACCACAAAACCGGGACATCCAGGAATCCAGAAGGAAAGAGGCAGAAGAAAGTCTGCAAGGTCAAAGACTGGGCAGAGAGGGAGGGTCTGGCAGTGATGACCAGCCATGACCTTCTCCAAGCAGAACAACCACCTGATCGTTTCTGTAGCAAGAAGTCCAAAGACAAAAAAACTCAAGTGGTTCTCCTGGGTGAGATTCTTAAGCTAAATAGAGAGCCCCTGCAAACACGCTCCACTTTGGAAAACCTCATTAATCACCCACGGCCAGTTATCATCAATAAAGCACATCCTGATGCAAAATCTAATTTATGGCCGCCTATGTTCTCCCTTTGTGTAACCTAGGAGAAGAAAATAAACAAGGGAACACTCCAGAAGTCACAGCAACACTAGACCAGATGCCCTCTGGGTCTTCGAAGAAATAATCTTGGTTCTGTTGCACCTGGTAGAGCAAGCAGGGGCTCCACAGGTGTTTCTAGAGTCCTACTTTGCAAATGCTCTGTTCTGGAATTCCCCAGTCCCGCTCCCCTCCCATCCTGAATACAAAATCATCTTTCTGATTTCCAGCCGGAGAGTAACTTTCTAATCCCGCTGGTCTGAAAACTGGAGACATACTGAGGTATATTTGGTTGATATCCCCCAAAAGAAAAGCCTTCCCTTGGGGCCCTCCGGGATGACTTTTTCAACACTCCAAAGGCGGTCTGCACCACAAAACAGGACAAGGAGGTATTTTTGGATGCTAATCACCAGCTCCAAAGAGCCAAAGCTGTTTTTCTCTCCTGAGTCCTACACAAAAGGGTGAAAAAACTCTCGTGTCCAGATTTGCCTATTGTGTTTACCAATAATCAAAATAGTGTGACACAGACGTGACCTCCTGAAACAAAGGGGTAAATTGCATTACAGGGAAGCTAAAGCCCAAGACAGTGGGGATTAAACCACCGCAAGTGAAGAAAGTGGACCCGGGAGCCGGGGCCAGGAGCAGCAGTGAACACGCAGAGGACAACTTGCCAGGGTAAAAGCCACGTGCATCCCCACAGAGAGGAGCCTCACATTACAGAGATGGGATGACAAAGGTACCAGGGTCCGGGGCATCCTCAGGAAGGGGGGGGCGCACCCAAACATGACCCAAGGGTCAGGTGACACATGGCTGGGGTGAGCACCCCTACCTTCTTCCTTACCTGTCCCCCATACTTCCCTAATTCTTCCCCGGTTTCCCCAAATTCCCCTAGAGTAATTAAGAAGGCAGATATAAAGTAAAAGATGGCAAAAAACAAAACCGAAAAACCCGTAACCACAGCACAGTCATGTTGATGCAACAAACCGAGAAGGGGGCAAACATCCCTTCCCACAGCCCGCGAGCCTCTTCCCAGCTCAGACCTTCGGGAAGGGAGCATTCTTTGTGAAAGGGGGGGACCCCAATCCACAAAGGAGATAGGAGAACTTAATCCAGGAGACAACCCCCAGGGCAGCCCGCCCTCCGCCCCCATCCCTGGCGTCCCCTTCCGCGGAAGGTTATTTTCAATCGCAGGAGGCAACCACAAGCAGGAAGCCCTCTCCCCCAGGCTCTGGCCCCCCACGTTTCCCCTGAAGCCCCGCAGCCCGGCACATGCAAAGCCCCCGCCCTGCTTCCCGAGGACTGAGCCGCCCAAGTTTCCACCGTCCTTCCCCATCAGCAGCCCCGGCGGGGAACCGGGCGCGGACCCCCACCCCCGGGCTGGCTACGGAGCCGGGCAACGCGGCTCCGGGCGGCCGCGGGGGCCGGGGGGCTGAGGGCCAGGCCCGCCCCGCCGGGTGCTTCCCCTCGCCGGCCGGCCTCCCAGCCGGCGGCCGCCCCCTCCCGGCGTCCCCACGCCGCCCAGGCGGCCGCCGAGCACGTACCCAGAAGGGGTCGGAGCCATCAGCGCTGCAGAAGCCGCGGAGCGCCATGCGGCTGGCGGGCGAGCGGGCGGACGGGCCCGGCGGCTGGCTGCTGCTGCGGCGGCGGCGGCGGGAGGGCGGGAGGCGGCGGGGCGGGGGGGGGGGGCTGGGGCCGCAACGCCGCCTGGTTGGCCGGCGCGTCACGGGGATGCGGCGCCCCGCCCCGCCCCGGCGCCCCGCTCACCTCCTGCCGCGGGGCGCGTGGAGGTTGCGCTGCGCCCCTCGGCGCCCTGCCCGCCGCCCTCGGCCCTACAGCCTGGCGGGGTAGGTGTCCTCCGGGAGCGACAGGGACCTCTGCGGCCGGACCCTGCCACCCGTTTTTCAGTCCCGCGGTGGCGGTGACGACGACGGCAACAGTAATAACACCAGGAGAAACCGGGTCCCGAGCCCTGGGCCAGCCCCGAGAGTGCCAAACGGCTCAGCTGCGTCTTCGTTGCATCGTCACTAGCGGCACAGAGGTTGAGTGACTTCTCCCGGGTCACCGAGCCAACCTAGCCCGCTGACGCCAGAGCTGACACAGAGACAGCAGGACGTGGATACACTTCGCAGTGAACCCTTCACAGATGGAGAAACTGAGGCCCAGAGAGGGGAAGTGGCTTGCCCAAGGTCACACAGCTGCAGCTAGGAGGATGGGATTTGAACCCATGACCCATCTGACGCCAGGGCACTCAAGGCCCAGACTCCAATCTCCATCGCAAACAGTTGCCGCTTCCCACATGTGTACAAAGCACCTGAGGCTCAGAGAGGTGAAATGACTTGCCCAGGGTCACACAGCTGCCATAGCAGAAGTGGGATTTGAACCCACGACCCTGCAGGCTCCCAGCACTCATGG
The DNA here is from genome assembly GCA_028533885.1 of Nasua narica. Classification (NCBI taxonomy): domain Eukaryota; kingdom Metazoa; phylum Chordata; class Mammalia; order Carnivora; family Procyonidae; genus Nasua; species Nasua narica. The sequence goes on along the minus strand of CM052805.1, from coordinate 10,982,779 downwards.
CTGGAAGGCTCCAACCTCTATCCCAAACAGCTGTCTCCCCCTCCCCCCCACACACGCATACAAAGCTGCTTGGCATTTTCTCCACCATCTTTGAGCAGCACTCAACAAACAGGTTGAGGTTATTGATCATCACCTTAGAGGTAAAGAAAGGGAGGCCAGAGATACATAGACCTTTCTCAGCTTGTGGGGGTTACATGGGATAAACCTGTGGAAGCTGAAAATACCCTAAGTTGAAAATGCATTTGATGTACCTGAACTACCAAACATCATGGCTTAGCTTAGTCTACTTTTTTTTTTTAAAAGATTTTATTCATTTAACAGAGAGCGAACACAAGCAGGCAGAGAGGCAGGCAGAAGCAGAGAGAGGAGCAGGCTCCCTGCGGAGCAAGGAGCCCGATACGGGACTCGATCCCAAGACGCCGGGATCATGACCTGAGCCAAAGGCAGTTGCCCAACCAACGGCGCCACCCAGGCGTCCCTAGCTTAGTCTACTTTAAATATACTCAGAACACATACTTTTGCCTACAGTTGGCAAAATCATCTAAAATTATCACAAAACCTACCTTATAATATAGTGTTCACTATGTCCCCGAATGTATTGAATACCATGCTGAAAGTGAAAGTGAAAAAAATGTGAAAATGTGAAAGAATGTGTCCATGTATCAATTATAGGTGCTCTTGATCGGGTGAGTGATTGAGGGCTGCAGCTCACTGCATGGTGAGAAAGTATCACAGGGCATCTCACTAGCCCAGGACAATGTCCAAATTCAAAATTTGAAGTCCAGCTTCTACAGAATGTGTATAGCTTTCACAGCCCCGTGAAATCAAAAAATCGCAAGTCAAACCATCATGTACGTCTGGGACCCTCTGTAGGCATTTGCATTTGCAAACAGGCATTTGCAGTCATGGGGCTTCCTAAGGTCATGTTCTGAGCAATGAACATGAATTAAATACAACAACCCCATGAGGTTATGATTATTATTATCCCCATTTTGCGGTTGAGGAGACTGAGCCCCAAAGAGGCAGAGTAACTTGTCAGGGATTATGTAGACAGTAGGTGGCTAAAGCACACTTTGAACCCTGGCAGACTGGTCGGGAAGGGAGGAGTCTATAACGCTGACCATTTTGCCCCATCGCCTCAGAATTGGTTAAGGGCCAGGCAGTCAGTAACACAGGAGCTGGGGCTGGGGCCTGGGATACTAAGGTTTCACTGTGGGTACCCTCAACACCTTTCTTCCCTCCTCTTCTCCTTAATCCCCTGCCTGATATATAGTTTCCATTACACACACACACACACACACACACACACACACACACACACAATCAGCTGCGCCAAATAAAACAAAAAGAGTGATTGAATATGAGGCCCCCACAGGACCTAGAGAGGGAGATAGAATTGGTTTCTAAGATTTTTTTTTAAAAGATTTATTGATTGATTGATTTTAGAATGAGTGAGAGAGAGCATGAGCCAGAAGGACAGATGGAGAGGGAGAGAATCTTAAGCAGACTCCCTGCTGAGCCCGAGGCGGGACTCTTATTTCATGACCTTAAGATCATAACCTGAGCCGAAACCAAGAGTTAGATGCTTAACCCACAGCACCACCCAGGAGCCCCTCAAGGATTTTTTTTTTATAATTGGCCCACATTCCCCTGAATGTGAGTTTTTAAGCCATAATTACTTGCAAGTGATAGTAATCCTCGGATAGTTGCTTTGAGAGTTATGCATTCAACAAATACTTACTGAGCATCTATTATAGGCCAGGTCTTACTAGGAACGAGAGACAGTTGCTGTTTCGGACCGAAAGTGTTAGGGTTGGTTTTGTGGTTGAGCATGGTGTTTTTTTGTTTTTTTTTTTTTTAACAATCTTTACACCTAATGTGGGGCTTGAACTCACGACCCCAAGATCAATAGTCGGATGCTCTACTGGCGGAGCCAGCCAGGTGCCCCAAAGTGTTGAGGTTTTTACAAGTATTTTTTTTTTTATGGTAGCGGAACAGGATAATTAAATCATCACATAGGGGCGCCTGGGTGGCTCAGTGGGCTAAAGCCTCTGCCTTCGGCTCGGGTCATGATCTCAGGGTTCTGGGATCGAGCCCCACGTCAGGCTCTCTGCTCAGCGGGGAGCCTGCTTCCCCCTCTCTCTCTGCCTGCCTCTTTGCCTACTTGTGATCTCTCTTCTCTGTCAAATAAATAAATAAAATCTTTCCTAAAATAAATAAGTAAATTATCACATAAAGAAAGGCTATTTACAGCTGTGTTAGAAGTTAGGCAGAAAAGTGGAAGAGAGCCAACAAGGGTCGTGGCTTGCTGGCAGTGGGGGTCAAGGAAGGGTTCTGGGAGGATGGAGTTTTGAGCTGAGATCAAACTGATGAGTCGGGTGTCGGGCCTGCAGAAAACAGGAACAGGAGCGAGCAGGGCTTCAGAGGAACTGGAAGATGATCTGGGTGGCAGGAATCCAGAAACAGAAGCCAAAGGACCCATCCAGGGCAAGAGGCATCAGAAGGGGCCAGAACTTGCAGGATCTTGCTGGCCGAGGGAGGGGTTTCAGCGTGGCCTCAACATCCATGCGGAACCACCTTAGGCTTTCAGCAGGCAAGACAGGGCCAGATGCATTTTCACTGTCATCCACACATTTTGCTCGTTCATTCTTTCCACAAACATTGATGAAGCAAACATATGAAAAGGATCTTAGCCTCATTAGTCACCAGGGAAATGCAAATAAAACCCCAGCTATCACGACCTACTGGAGTGACTAAGTTGAAAATACCAACTACCTACTTCTCCACCACGATGGAGAAGTAGGAAGACTCTCCTACTCCATTAGCGGGAGCGTAAACGGGTTCAACCACTTTGGAAAACTGCTAGGTACTTTGTGACAAAGCTGAACACACGACTACAAGGTGACACAGCAACTCCTCTCCTTCCTGTGGGCGCAGGGGGGGGGGGCGGGAAAGAATGCTGATGTGCATCAAAAAACACCTATGAGCTCTTTCCATTGAGTTTTATTCGTATAGCTAAAAACTAGAAGTAACATGCATGGCCCATCAGTAGTCAAAAAGATGAATGAATTGTGGCATATGCACACAATAGATCACTACACAGCCAAAACATTTTTAAAAAAGAATCAGGGGCACCTGGGTGGCTCAGTCAGTTAAGCATCTGCCTTTGGCTCAGGTTGTGATCTCGGGGTCCTGGGATCTAGCCCCGCATCAGGCTCCCTGCTCAGCGGGGAGTCTGCTTCTCTCTCTCCCCTTGCTGCTGCTTGTGCTCTGTCTCTAAAGGAAAAAAAAAAAAAAAAAAAAAGAATCAGGGGTGCCTGGGTGGCTCAGTTGGTTAAACATCAGACTTGTGATTTTGGCTCAGGTTATGATCTCAGGGTCGTGAGATCAAGCCCCATGTCAGATCCCATGCTCGGCTAGGAGTCTGCTGGAGATCCTCTCTCTCTCTCTCAAAAAAAAAAAAAAAAAAAATCAAACTACTAACACATATAATAATCTAAAAGAATAGAATCTCACCAAACATAGTAAGGAGCAAAGGAAGCCAGACACAAATGAGTACATTTTTTGAGGATGCCATCTATAAGAAGTTCAAACAAAGGCACAACTACTAGACGTTGATCTAAGTTAGAACAATGCTATGTTTGAGGGGATATTCATTAAGAGGAGTTACAAGAGAACCTCCTAGGGAGCTAAAAATGGCCCATAATTGGATCTGGTGGTAGTTACATGGTTTATACACACACACACACACACACACACACTTTAAAGTTCATTGAGCTAGGGGGCGCCTGGGTGGCTCAGTTGGTTAAGTGTCTGCCTTCAGCTGAGGTCATGAACCCGGGGTCCTGGAATGGAGCCCCAAGTAAAGCTCCCTGCTCTGCAGGGAGTCTGCTTCTCCCTCTCCCTTAGCCCCTCTCCCCCTGTTTGTGCTCGCTCTCTCTCTCTTTCTCAACTAAATACATAAATAAAATCTTAAAAAATAAAATTCACTGAGCTGGACATTCAAGGTGGTTGTACTTGGCTCTATAAGATACATCTTACAAAAACATTATTTTTTTTCCAATTACTTTTATTTTTCAGTGTTCCAGGATTCATTTCATTGTTCATGCACCACACCCAGTGCTCCATGCAATACATGCCCTCCTCAGTACCCACCACCAGGCTCACCCAACCCCCACCCCCCTCCCCTCCAAAATCCTCAGTTTCTTGCTCAGAGTCCATAGTCTCTCATGGTTCATCTCCCCCTCTGATATCTCCCAATTCACCCTTCCTTTCCTTCTCACAATGTCCTCCATGTTTTTCCTTATGCTCCACACGTAACTGAGACCATATGATAATTGACTCTCTCTGCTTGACTTATTTCACTCAACATAATCTCTTCCAGTCCCGTCCATGCTGATACAAAAGTTGGGTATTCATCCTTTCTGATGGAGGCATAATGTTCCATTGTATATATTGGCCATATCTTTTTTTAAAAGATTTTATTTATTTATTTGACAGAGAGAGAGATCACGAGCAGGCAGAGAGGGAGGCAGAGAGAGGGGAGGAAGCAGGCTCCCTGCTGAGCGGAGAGCCCAATGCGGGGCTCGATCAGGACCCTGGGATCATGGCCTGAGCTAAAGGCAGAGGCTTTAACCCACTGAGCCACCCAGGAGCCCCTGACCATATCTTCTTTATCCACTCATCTGTTGAAGGGCATTTAGGTTCTTTCCACAGTTTGGCAATTTTGGCCATTGCTGCTATGAACATTGGGGTACATGTGGCCCTTCTTTGTACTGCATCTGCATCTTTGGGGTAAATACCCAGTAGTGCAATTGCAGGGTCATAGGGTGGCTCTATTTTTAATTTCTTGAGGAATTCCACACTGTTTTCCAAAGTGGCTGCACCCACTTGCATTCCCATCAACAGTGGAAGAGGGTTGCCCTTTGTCCACATCCTCTCCAACATTTGTTGTTTCCTGTCTTATTGATTTTGGCCATTCTAACTGATGTAAAGTGGTATCTCAGTGTGGTTTTGATTTGAATCTCCCTGATGGCTAAAGATGATGAACATTTTTCATGTGTCTGTTAGCCATTTGTATGTCTTCTTTGGAGAAGTGTCTGTTCGTGTCTTCTGCCCATTTTTTGATGTGATTATCTGTTTTTTGAGTGTTGAGTTTGAGTTCTTTATAGATCTTGATAGACCTTTGCCTGTAGTGTCATTTGCGAATTTCTTCTCCCATTCCATGGGTTGCCTGTTTGTTTTGTTGACTGTTTCCTTCGCTGTGCAGAAGCTTTTTATCTTGATGAAGTCCCAAAAGTTCATTTTTGCTTTTGTTTCCTTTGCTGTTGGAGACATGTCCTGAAAGAAGTTGCTGTGGCCAATGTTAAAGAGGTTACTGCCTATGGTCTCCTCTAGGATTTTGATAGATTCCTGCCTCACATTGAGGTCTTTTATCCATTTCGAGTTTATCTTTGTGTATGGTGTAAGAGAATGGTCAAGTTTCATTCTTCTATATATAGTTGTGCAATTTTCCCAGCGCCATTTATTGAAAAGACTGTCTTTTTTCCACTGGGTATTTTTTCCTGCTTTGTCAAAGATTATTTGACCATAGAGTTGTGGGTCCATATCTGGGCTCTCTACCTGTTCCACGGGTCTATGTGTCCATGGGCCAGTACCATGCTGTCTTGGTGATCACAGCTTTGTAGTAAAGCTTGAAATCACGCAATGGGATGCCCCCAGCTTTGTTTTTCTTTTTCAACATTTCCTTAGCGATTCAGAGTCTTTTCTGGTTCCAAACAAATTTTAGGATTGTTTGTTTCAACCCTTTGAAAAATGCCGGTGGAATTTTGATCGGGATGGCACTGAAAGTATAGATTGCTCTGGGCAGTATAGACATTTTAACAATGTTTATTCTTTGGATCCATGAGCATGGAATGCTTTTCCACCTTTTTGTGTCTTCTTCAGTTTCTTTCATGAGCATTCTGTAGTTCCTCAAGTACAGATTCTTTCCCTCTTTGGTTAGGTTTATTCCCAGGTATCTTATGGTTCTTGGTGCTACAGTAAATGGAATCGATTCTCTAATGTCCCTTTCCATATTTTCATTGTTAGTGTATAGGAAACCAACTGATTTCTGTGCATTGATTTTGTATCCTGCCACATTACTGAATTACTGTATGAGTTCTAGTAGTTTGGGGGTGGAGTCTTTTGGGTTTTCCATATAAAGTATCATGTCATCTGCGGAGAGAGAGAGTTTGACTTGTTCTTTGCCAATTTGAATACCTTTTATTTCTCTTTGTTGTCTGATTGCTGTTGCTAGAACTTCTAGTACTATGTTGAACAAGAGTGGCGAGAGTGGGCATCCTTGTCGTGTTCCTGATCTCAAAGGGAAGGCTGTCAGCTTTTCCCCATTGAGAATAATATTCGCTGTGGACTTTTCATAGATAGATTTTATGAAGTTGAGGAATATTCCTTCTATCCCTATACTTTGAAGAGTTTTAATCAGGAACAGATGCTGAATTTTATTTATTTATTCATTCATTCATTCATTCATTCTTTTTTTTTTTTTTAAAGATTTTATTTATTCATTTAACAGAGAGAGAACACAAGCAGGCACAGAGGCAGAGAGAGGAGCAGGCTCTCCGCGGAGCAAGGAGCCCGATGCGGGACTTGATCCCAAGACGCTAGGATCACGACCTGAGCCAAAGGCAGTTGCTCAACCAACTGAGCCACCCAGGCGTCCCTCATTCATTCATTCTTAAAGATTTTATTTATTTATTTGAGAGAGACCGAGAAAGAGAGAGCACAAGCAGGTGGGAGGAGCAGAGGGAGAAGGAGAAGCAGACTCCCCACTGAGCAGGGAGCCTGACATGGGGCTCGATCCCAGGACCCAGGGATCATGATGTGAGCTGAAGGCAGAGGCTTAACCAACTGAGCCACCCAGGCGCCCCCATCTTACATAAACATTCAAACCAGAAAATAAATAAATAAATAAATAGCGTACCATTTTTCCTGGAACAGAAACTGAGCATTAAGGCACATGAAGGAACATGCAGGGTCCCATAGGTGGGATGTGGCCGAGCTAGGCCCAGCCCTGCCCTGACCTGCCAGGTGCTCCCTGACTCCTCCCACAGCCGCAGCTGCAGACCTGAAGTCCCTCCCTTCTTCTCTCCATCCCCTTCCTCCCCATCTTCGGCTCCTGTACAATGAGAAACACCCCAGACCCAGCGGCTCTGGGCCCTGGGTCAAACCCACATGACTGACAATCAACTAAATAACCGGTGATGAAAATGCAGGATCTAGGTTTCGAGCCCCGGCAGGCTTGGTAGCCCGTGATGGAATAAATCCAGCAGACCCAGCGGACAAGAAGGCCGAGGAGATCCTTTCACTTTCTCCCTGAATCCTAGCAATCTGTTCCCATTAACTCTTCACTATTGGCAGTCATCTAATTATTTATTTGCTCTGTAGAGGCCTCCTCAGCCACAGTCCTGGAAGGTACTAGCTCCTGCCAATCTGCCGTGAACTGCCACACCGGCCTCCTTCCTGGTGTCCTGTGCGTGTCCCTCCCCACTGCCATCAGAGCTCTCTACACAGCAGCCAGAGAGAGGGGGCCTGAAAGCAAGCCAGCGGGGTCCTGGCAAGAATGCTACCCCCGCCTAAAGCCTGCTACAACCATCGACCGTGCTCAGTACATAACCCCACGAGCTACGGTGCAGCGATTGTGGGTAGGCACCCCAAGATTCGAAAGCAGGGACTCCAGAAGACATTTGCAAACCCACGTTCCGAGCAGCACTTTTCACGAGGGCCAAGAGATGGAAGCGACCCGAGCATCCACCCACAGATGAATAAACAGAATGTCGTAGATACACACAATGGAAAATTATTCAGCCTTAAAAAGGAAAGAAACTTCGAGGCCTGCTACAAACTCCAAGTGTTGAAGACACCCTGCGAAGCGAGAGAAGTTCAGCCAAGACGGGCAGATATCGCCAGAGTTCCCTTCGGTGAGGTTCCCAGAGTAGTCGAGTTCATGGGGACAGAGAGGAGGGTGGCGGCTGGCCGGGGCTGTAGGGAGGGGAAAGGTGCGTAGACTTTGTGTTTAATGATGTGGAGTTTCGGTTCTCTGCCCCTGCTTGTGCGCGCGCGCGCTCTCTCTCTCTCTCTTAAATAAATAAATAAAATCTTAAAAAAAAAAAAAAAACTTACCCTGAGTAGTCCCATCCCCCCTAGCTCCTCATCTGCTTTCTTTTCTTTTCTTTCTTTTTTTTTTTTTTTTTGCTTTATTTTCTTCATAGCATTTAACACTCCCTGAAAATGTTTAATTGCCTCTTCTCTCCTCCTAGGACAAGGACATGACCTTGTTTCCCTTCAGGAACAAATATTTATTGAGCATCAGGTAGTGCCCTAGGCAGGAGCTGGCAAATTACTACCAGCCCTTTGTTTTTTTTTGTAAATAAAGTATCGCTGGAATATAGTCCCATACACTGCTTTATATATATATATATATTTAAAGGTTTTATTTCTTTATTTGTCAGAGAGAGAGAGAGGGCACGAGAAGGGGGGGGCAGCAGGCAAAAGGGGTTCTTGCCGACTGCTGGGCAAGAAGCCTGATGTGGGACTCGATCCTACAAACCTGGTATCATGACCCGAGCCAAAGCTGGACGCTTAACTGACTGAGCCACTCAGGCGTCCCTACATTATGTATTTCTTATGGCTACTTCAGCCCTACATCTCAGAGCTGAGTAGTTGTAACTCAGGTAGCCAACTGTGGGGAACAGCAGAGAACCCGGCAGGGTTGGAGTGGAAGGAAGGAGGGAGTGGGGAATGAGGCCGGATCAGGTAGGGCCTCTCAGACCAAAGAGGCGGATCAGGACTTGACATCTTCTTGGAGTAGGCGGGAAGTCATGGGGGCGAACAGAGCGGCCGAGCAGTGTGACTTGAATTAGGTTTTAACAGGTCACTCTGGCTGCTGGGGGGAGAAGAGACTGAGGGAAGGCTTGGCGACCAGAGGGGCCGTGGAAACAGGGTGTGATAAGATCAAAGCAAAACCGGTCTATGAGTAATGGGGCTCATATCCGCCTGGACTGCAAAGGGGACCCAGGTCCTGTTTCCCTGACACTATGAAGGGAAGTTACTGTGGACCGCTGTGTTCAGAAAGCCCTTACCTGAGGCTCTGTACCCGTGTTGGAAATGGAGGCAGCTTCCCCGTGTCCAGGTGACAGATCTTCCAGGAGAGGAGACAGACATCCTTGGTACTGATAGAATTTCAAACTGCAAATTTTCCACAACGTTGGAGAACAAAATTTCCCAGCAAGCAAGAAAGAAACAGTTGCTCAAAGAAGGAGGTCACTTTGGCACCTTAGAGGTGCTGGGTATCCTCAGGAGAAATATTGCCTCTTAGGGCGCCTGGGTGGCTCAGTGGTTAAGTGTCTGCCTTCAGCTCAGATCATGATCCTGGGGTTCTGGGATCGAGCCCTGCATCAGGCTCCCTGCTCCACCGAAAGTCTGCTTTTCCCTCTCCCACTCCACCTGCTTGTGTTCCCCCTCTCGCTGTTTTCTCTCCCTCTCTGTCAAATAAATAAAATCTTAAAAAAGAAAAGAAAAGAAATATTGCCTCTTGTTACCTATGCGATTAGTTTTGTTGGGTCTCTTATCCCAGCTGGAAGAATGGCCAGGCTGAGTTTTTCCTCTCTCCGTCTAATTTTGCTTGCTCACAATTAAGGACCATTCATTGTATTCTGCTGGTTTGTTCCTTAATTGTATTTCCACCTAGGATAGTCCCCCATTTTTTTAAGTAATATTGTGTCATAAATAAACAAACAAACAAACAAACAAATAAATAAATAAAAATTGTGTTGCTGAAGAGAACAAGCCAATTATACCAAATTTCTCAGGTTCCAGATTTCTCCTTTTGTTTCTTCCTTGGAGTGGTTTGATACGTTCATCTCTCATATATTCTGTGAACTTTACTTTTTTGATTTTTTTAAATTTGTTTACTTAGAGCACGTGCCCATAAGTGAGCGTGGGACTTGCAGTGGGGCAGAGGGAGAGAGAGAATCTCAAGCAAACTCCTTGTTGACCATGCAGCCTGACATGGGGCTCAATCTCAGGACCCTGAGATCATTACCTAAGCCAAAATCAAGAGTTAGATGTTCAACCGACTGAGCTGCCCAGGCGCCCCTATTCTGTGAACTTTAGATCTGAAAGCTTCATGGGATCCAGGTTAGTAAACATGCTTTCTGAAACAGGTGCTGCCGCAAGGACAGCTTTGTTTTGTTTTGTTTTGTTTTCCCCAAATACTTTTATTTTATTTTTTCAGTGTTCCAAGATTCATTGTTCATGCACCACACCCAGTGCTCCATGCAATATGTCCCCTCCTCAATACCCACCACCAACCCCCCAAACCCCTCCCCTCCAAAACCCTCAGTTTGTTGCTCAGAGTTCACAGTCTCTCATGGTTCATCTCCCCCTCCGATTACCCCCAACTCACTCTTCCTTTCCTTCTCACAATGTCCTCCATGTTTTTCCTTATGCTCCACATGTGAGACCATATGATAATTGACTCTCTCTGCTTTCACTCCGCATAATCTCTTTCAGTCTTATCCATGTTGATACAAAGGTTGGGTATTCATCCTTTCTGATGGAGGCATAATATTCCATTGTATATATAGACCATATCTTCTTTATCCATTCATCTGTTGAAGGGCATCTTGGCACTTTCCACAGTTTGGCGATTGTGGCCATTGCTGCTATGAACATTGGGGTTCACGTGGCCCTTCTTTGGACTGGCAAGGATAGTTTTAAGAGGATCTGTGTTCCACGTAGACTTAGCACCCAGCCCTCTCCTAGATAGTCAAGCAAGAGAAATGAAAATGGATGTCCACACAAAGACTTGTACTTGGATGGGTGGTATTCATAATAGCCCCCAAACAGAAAACAAGCCAAATCTCCATCAATAGGTGAATGAGAGACAATCTGCAATATATCCATCCAGGGATAACTGCTCAACAAGAAAAAGGAAGTACGTCTTGGATCCCTCTCAGAATCATTGTGCTGAGTAAGAGGAATCAGCCAAGAAGGGCCACCTGCTGTGCATATTCACAAAAAACAGACCACTAACTGCCTGGTACCTAGGAGAGGAGGAATTGACTGCAAAGGAGCATGAGAGAACTTTCTGGAATGATACAGATTTCCTTTCTGTGTCTGGAATGCGGTGATGATACAGGCACATACGTTTGTCAGAACTCATCACAGTCGCTACTTTAAGTGGGTGTGTTTTACTGTATTGAAATTATATCTCGGTGGAAGAGAAAAAAGGAGTCGGTTTAGGTTTCTGCTTCTGTGTGTTCTCTCTCCTAAAACCAATATCCCTGAGAAAGTGCCCGAGGTTCAAGGTGTTCCCTCCTTTACAATTGTTCTTCCTCCACCTTCTAACTCTTTTCAGAACTTACTGAGAACTTGGTAGTCAAAACCGGGGTGCCAAACAAAGGCATTGTGTGAAATCATAGTGTGCGGCTAGGAAAGAGAATGATCCCAAGGACCAGATTACAGATCCTCTTGCACTTCGCTTGGTTTCCTGTTTGCTTTCAATCCCCGTGGAGGAAGCAAGGCTTGTGGGGAGGAAGCAAGGCTCCACACTCACTTGTGGAGTGATCGGTAACTATAAATAATATCTTTTTTTTAAAGATATTATTTATTTATTTGAGAGAGAGAGAGCACGAGCAGGGAGAGGGGTAAAGGGAAAGGGAGAGATCTTGAGCAGACCGCACTGAGTATGAACCTGGGCGTGGGGCTTGATCCCACAACCCTGAGATCATGACCTGACCCAACACCAAGAGTCAGACACTCAACCCACTGAGCCACCCAGGTGCCCCTACAAATAATTTCTGATAATGAATTATGATGTGCTATGTGGCCAATTGCAAAGGAGTTCAAACAGTGTGACCTTGAGTCACTTAGCAATGACGAAGTTTCCATTCCAGTCTCCTGTTTATGTGAAAAACATTTCTTAGTATTTACTTCTATAAAAACAAAACATTGGACCAGCACTTATTCTAAACTCTGTCCCATTCCAGCCATGAATAATATGCATCCACAGGTAGCTAAACCTGAAAAAAATACACATAAAAGTAGCCAGCCCCATTCATCTCTTTGAAAGACTTATTTAGAACAAAACATTTTACATATTGTACATTTGAAATTAATACTACACTGTATGTTAACTAACTGGAATTTAAATGAAAACTTTTTTAAAAAGAATAAAATAGGGGCGCCTGGGTGGCTCAGAGGGTTAAAGCCGCTCGGGTCACGATCTCAGGGTCCTAGAATCGAGCCCCGCATGGGGCTCTCTGCTCAGCGGGGAGCCTGCTTCCTCTTCCCTCTCTGCCTGCCTCTCTGCCTACTTGTGATCTCTCTCTGTCAAATAAATAAATAAAATCTTAAAAAAAAGAATAAAACAAAACAAAAGAATAAAACATTGTAATATATAACAATACTGATCACCACAATGTAGTATGGTTATATGGTTTTGATCAATTGTACTCAAATAATAATTGTAGTGATAATTCAGAGAAAAATTTTAACAGTTACAGCCTTAAGAACACAGGATAGTTTTCAAAATCAGACCTCTGGGGAAATAGGACTTTAAAAACCAATCAATAAATGTCACTACACGTAAGTATCTTTGTGGCAGAAACGAATGATTGAGTGATTGATTTAAAAAAGCCTTTCGAGTATATTACCTTAAGATGGAAGTCTGTGAGGGAAGATGAATGAAACTATGAGTTCAAGGAGAAAAAAAGAGGGAAATGAAGTTTCCCAGTGCTAAAATCTTGTTCTTGTATTTTTTTTTCCCTATGAAATTTTCCATTTGTTTTAATTATGTAGTGAGATTCTGCTCATGGATTTTTTTGGGGGGGGGAGTTGTTTAGTTTTTATTTCATAATCATAAACTTCACTCTGCATTCAGCTAGACTTGGAGGGGAGCAAGGAAAAGGACCCAGTCAGGAATGACGATCTTCTTGGGGCTCTTGCCCTGCCTTGACCCCGAGCGCTCCTTGGCTGCCACAATATTCTGATCCTCTCTCACCTTGCCAGCGACCATAAGCTTGCTGTCCAACCACCCAGTCTTGGAAGCGCCAAGGGAAAACGGGGAAAGCGCTTATGGTCGGGTCCAGTACTTTGCGGGGACTGGATGCCAGGACCCGGGTGCGTCAGGGTGAAATTCCTATCCTCCAATTGCTCCCCGGAGATGGCCTTGTTGCCAATGCCATGATGGAGTGTGATGTCACCTCCCTGGCTCACAAATCCAGGGATAATCCTGTAAAAACAGGAACCAAATCCTGTAGAACCAAATCCTCCCTCCCTAGTGCCCAGAGCATAAACGGGCTCTGTGGTCTTTGGAACTTTATCTGCAAACAGCTCGGAGGAGACACGGCCCAACGGGCAGCCATGCAGGGATGGGATGACCATCGCTGGGCGAGGCAGGCAGCTCCAGACCTGCAGCTTCTGCTCATGGGTTTTGGGGTTTTTTTTAAGATTTTATTTATTTATTTGACAGAGATCACAAGTATGCAGACAGGCAGGCAGAGAGAGAGAGAGAGAGGGAAGCAGGCTCCCCGCTGAGCGGAGAGCCCGATGCGGGGCTCGATCTCAGGACCCTGAGACCATGACCTGAGCTGAAGGCAGAGGCTTTAACCCACTGAGCCACCCAAGCGCCCCTCATGGATTTTTTTTTTTAAATGAATGATGGCAGGTGGCATCATGATGGCAGGCATATTCAAAAGTGTGAAATAGAAGTTAGAGTCAAAAATGTGAATGTAATAATTGGGAAATGAGGCTGCAACTATTTAAACTTACCATACGGACACCTGGGTGGCTCAGGCGGTAAAGCGTCTGCCTTTGGTTCAGGTTACGATCCCAGGTTCCTGGGATCGAGGACCAAGTCGGGCTCCTTGCTCAGCGGGAACCTGCTTCTCCCTCGGCTTGCTGCTCCCTCTGCTTGTGTGTGCTCTTTCTCTCTCTAAAATAAATAAATAAATAATCTCAAAAATAAAATCAAACAAACTTATGATAAACAAATTGTAGATGTCGACTTAAAAATGTGCAAGGGGCACAGAGTTCTTAGAAGTTCTTTCAGGAGAAACACAAGGAAAATACTTGAAGATCGCTAAGCAAGACCTCTGTCCATCAGTAGTAACCTGTGTACCAGGCAAAATACTCAAAATCAAGACTGTCAGGGTCCCTGCTCTCATGGAGCTGATATCTAGTAAGTAACAAACAAATGAAAACAAAGAAGAAAACAACCCAGTCTCAGGAACTGATACTTTGGGAAACACAATACAGGTGACCCTTGAAAAAAATGGGAATTAGGGGAGCCGACCCCACCCCTACCCCAACACAGTTGAAAATCCACAAATGACTTTCCATTCCCCAAAAACGGAACTATTAAGAACCTACTGTTGACCAGAAACCTTACCAATAACATGAACAGTCAATTAACATAGATTCTGTATGTTACATCTATTACATACTATATTCTTACAATCAAGTAAGCTAGAGAAAAGAAAATGTTATTAAGAAAATCCCAAGGAACGGAAAATACATCTCCAGTACTGTATTGCATCTAAAGAAAAAAAGTCCACATATAAGTGGACCTGCACAGTTTAAACCCCTGTTGTTCAAGGGTCAACTATAAATGTACCAGAAAGTTCCTTGCGTGGGGGAGGGGTGCGTGTTGAGGGGAGAGGGGCAGATGGGTTGGTCAGGGTAAGTCTTACGGGGGAAAGTGATATTTGAGCTGAGATCTGAATGACAAAGGTGTCAGGAAACAGAAAATCTGGGGAAGAGGGCTTAGGAAACAGCAAGTACAAAGGCCCTGTGGCAGGAATAAGTCCAGTATGTTCCAGACTTGTTCAGAGAAGATGCCTGTGGCTGGAGTACAGTAACCCAGAGGGAATATAGCAAAGTTAGGCAGTGGACTTGTAGATTGTGCTGTACAGTCTGAATTTTATTCCCGAGACAATAAACTCCTTTAGAACAGAGTTTTTCAACCTCCACCCTACTGACATTTGGTCCAGCTAACCGTTGTAGGCAACTGTCCTGAGCATTGCAGGATGCTTGGCAGGATCCCTGTCCTTTACTCACTAAATGCCAATAGCAGCCCACCTCACTCCTCTCTGTGATAACCAAAAATGTCTCCAAACATTGCCAGATATCCTCTGCGGGGCATCTATCCCTACAAAGGGACACAACACGGTGAGCAGAAATGGTGATGCTGGTCTACACCTGATCAGCCAATGCGCAGGAAAACACTCATGACCCCAGCGAGTCGTGGCCGATTGAACACATTTTATCTCTGCTCCCTCCTCTAACCTCTCTGAAATGACCATTGAGGAATAAGAAAGGTTTAAATTAATGAGGACAAGGAGAGCAGGAGAGGAAAATGACATCCGATGAGGAATGTGGACAAAATTTTAGCAGATGGAAAGCCAGTGGTAGGTGAGTTAGCAGAATACGGAGATGGAGGCCAGCAAGAATGAAACTAATCCCCACCATCGAGGCCAGAGGAGTCTGAGAAACCAGGTACATGCAGAGGCTGCGTGAGTTGCAATGGAAAGCAGAAGGGCTCTATGGAAGTCAGTAGAAGGAAAGGCTGGATTCCTTCCACCCCACAGAGCAGGTGACTACATATTCTCCAGGCACAGCATAAGACAGGAAGTGTTTGTGGGCCTGGATGGAGGGGGGTACAGTGTGGGAAGGAGTGGGTCGTGGAACTGAAGACAGGAGGTTTAAGGGAGAGTGTACCTAGGAAAGGTCAGACCCCAAGCTCCCATCCCCACTCTGCTCCCAAAATGATGATGGGTAGGCTAAGACCTCGGAAAAGTCAAGATTGCCTAAGTCATGCTGGAGTAACCCCAAACACCTGCATCTCAGTAGTTCAAAACGACTAAAGTCTATTCTTTGCTCAAGCTTCATGTCCTCGTGGGCTGTGTTCACTCAGTCTGTTGGAGAAGTCACAATCTCAAAGGTGGATGATGGCCATGCCAAAGGGAAAAGAGAGGTTCAGAGGGTCCCACTTTGGTCCTTAAATGCTCCAGCTTGGAGCAACACACCATTTTTTTAGATGAAATTCACAGAGTATAAAACTCACCATTTGAAAAGGAATAATTCTTGGGGCACCTGGCTGGCTCAGTTGGAAGAGCATGCGACTCTTGGTCTCGGGGGTGTGAGTTCGAGCCCCATATGGGGTGTAGAGATTACTTAAGATTTAAAATCTTTTTTTAAAAAAGATTTTATTTATTTATTTGATGGAGAGAGAGAGAGACAGAGAGAGAGGGAACACAAGCAGGGGGAGTGGGAGAGGAAGAAGCAGGCTTCCTGCAGAGCAGGGAGCTGGACGCAGGGCTCGATCCCAGGACCCTGGGCCGAAGGCAGATGCTTAATACCTGAGCCCCCCAGGCACCTCAAAATTTAAAAATCCTTTTAATAAGTGAACAATTCAGTTTATTTAGTACCTTCACAATGTTCTATACCTACCACCTCCACTCAGTTTAAAACATTACGATCCCCCCGAAAGAAACCTGCGCCCATAAACAATTGCTTCCCCGACCCTCTCCCCCCGCTTCTAGCAGACATTCATTTGCATTATGTCTCTATGGATTGACCTCGTCCAGATATTTCACATATGTGCATCCTTATTACTTGAGGATGCCATATGTCTGAATTTGCCTACTCTCTAAAATTTACTTGTAATCTCCCAGTCAATACTTTGTGGCCGCTTTCAGGGTCATTTGCAGAAATGCACAGAGTAGCAAAAAAAAAAAATTGAGCTGCTTAGCCTGTTCCCAACCAAGGTCAAACAAGGCAACACTCTTCTTGTTCCAACTCTCAGACTCTCAACAAGTATCCTTTTTGCGGTATATTTGGGGCCGGGTAGTTAGCATTTTGGTTGGTGACTTCACTTTTGAAATGGTCTAAAGCATGGTGCTTGAGGAACGAGTGCTAGGAAAGTGCACGTGTTAGACAAGCTTTGTTCAAGTATGGGTTATACTGCGGTGGACTGTGAGTTCAATATTCATGAATGAACAGTACATATTCAACATGGCTTCTTCAAAAAGAAACACACATAAATCAAGGGGCTATGTACTTTTTAAAAAAGATTTTTAAATTTATTTGAGAGAGAGAGAGAGAGACGGAGAGAGAGAGAGAGAGTGCATGAGCAGGGGGAGGGGCAGAAGGAGAGGGAGAAGCAGACTCCCCACTGAGCAGAGAGTACTAGAAATAAAGCTCAATCCTAGGACCTGAGCCATAGGCAGATGCTTAACAGACTGAGCCACCCAGGCGCCCTGAGCACCTGTTTTTATTATTTTCGATGTCTACCTAGGAGTGGAATTGCTGGGTGATATGGTGACTCCATGTTTAACTTTTTGAGGAAGGAGAGTTTTCCACATCATTTGCACCATTTTACATTCCCACTAGCAATGTATGAGGGTTCCAATCTCCCCACATCCTCACCAACACTGGTTATTCTCTGTTTGGTTATTTGTTTTCATCATAGCTATCCTCGTGGTTGTATTTCATTTCCCTGATGACTAATGATGCGGAGCATTTTGTTTTGTACTTGTTAACTATTTGCATATCTTCTTTGGAGGAGTGTGTCTATTCAAGTCTCTTTTTCATGTTTTCATTGGGTTGTTTGCTTCTCTGTTGTTGAATTCTAAGTGTTCTTCTTATATTCTGGATACTAGGCCTTTATCAGATACATGATTTGCAAATGTTTTCTCCCATTGTGTTGGTTGTCTTTTCACTGTCGAGTTAAAATCCTTTGAGGCACAGGCGTTTTTAATTTGTTAAAGTCCAATGTGACTATTTTTCTTTTGTTGCTTGTGCTTTTGGTATCCTAAGAATCCATTGGCGGGCTGCATGGGTGGCTCAGTAAGTGGAGCGTCTGACTCTTGATTTTGGCTTAGGTCTACGGGTCATGAGACTGAGGACCGTGTTGGGCTCCATGCTCAGTTGCTTGAGATTCTCTCTCCCTCTCCCTCCCTCTCCGCCCCTCCCCAACACACACGCTCTTTTTCTTTCTCTCTCTAAAATAAATGTGTTTTTTTCCCCCTTTATGAATCCATTAGCAAATCCAAGATCCTAAGGATTTACCTCAATATTTTCTTCTAAGAGTGTTATAGTTTTAGCTCTTATATTTAGGTCACTGATCAATTTGAATTAATTTTTGTTTATGGTGTGAGGTAAGGGTCCAGCTTCATTCTTTTGCATGTGCACATCTAGTTGTCCCCGGACCATTCATTGAAAAAACTATTCTTTTCCCCAATGAATGATCTTGGCACCCTTGTCAAAAATCACTTGGCCGTTGGTTCGAACTATCCATGTGGTCCAGGCCAACCTCAAGGGATCAGGTATAATTGAAAGGAAGGAGACTAAAAATACTTGGTAAATGAAACCAACAACTACCACAGCCTTTATGGAGGAAACTACAGAATTCTTCTCCAGGAAACTAAGTAGCACAAGAGGAAGATCTACAGATACTGATATTTGGAGCTCTCCATGATAGGCGGGGGTCCCTCATATCTCCCTACAATGAAGCTTGCTAGTCCACTAAACTCTCTTCACGGTAGAACTTCCAGAAGCTTTTAGCTCCTCACTTTAAAACATGAACAGGCAGCCAAACACTCCAGATACCTGAGAAAAGCTTTTTTTTTTTTATGAATGACAAGTTCAAAACAATTAGCAAAAAGGGATTTGGAGACACAATGACAATGAGGGTAATAAAGTCCCCAAAAGTTACTGTAAATATTGTGGAGAGATAACAGATGATATATCGTTCCTTTTTTTTTTTTTAAGATTTTATTTATTTATTTGACAGAAAGAGAGAGAGAGATCACAAGTAGGCAGAGAGGCAGGCAGAGAGAGAAGGAGAAGCAGGCTCCCAGCTGAGCAGAGAGCCCGATGCGGGGCTCAATCCCAGGACCCTGAGATCATGACCTGAGCCTAAGGCAGAGGCTTAACCCACTGAGCCACCCAGGCGCCCTGATATATCATTCCTAAAACAAAAACAGGGCATCTTTTACTTCTTTAAGTAAGCTTGAACTCATGACCCTGAGATCAAGACCTGAGCCAAGATTAAGAGTCGGACACCTAACTGAGCCACCCAGGTACCCTCCTACTTGAGTATTTAAGGTGAATTCATTACCTCTGTAACTTATCTTAAAATATTTCAGCAAACCACGAGACACCACACTGTATGTTCTAGAATGGCTGTAATAAAAGACAGCAATAAAAACGGATGTGGGTTCTGGTTTGTCTTCCTTCTCCCCAGCTCCATGTTTAGCTCTTTGTTCCCCCAACTGCTGACGTTGCTGACCCTACAGCAACTTGAAGTCCTGCCTCCAAGACACAAGTAGCAGCTGTCCACTGAATTCTCCACCAACTGCCACAATTGCATAAAGTTTCATCTCAAAAACACATCCCACTCGCACTGATTCTACCTGATTCTACTTCGCTGATCCAACCCTAATTGATACCCTAGTTGGTACTAATTATTCGAGGAAAGGCAGTCACGTATTCATCAATGATACTGCACACATAGGACATCTCTGAAAGGCCTTACCTGCCACTAATTATGATACGATGTATGGGATAATCATATCATAATAATCATTGGAGGGAGGGGCTGGGAGGTCCAGGGACAGGGAGACTTAACTTTGTAGGCATTTGTTTGTTTGGTTTGTTTTTTTTTTCCACCTTGGGCATGTACACATTTTTCAAACACATGCTCATGGTAAAATACAACATGCATAGAGAAAAAGCGCATAATATATATAGCCTGTTAGTGGTATCCCATTGTGGTTTTAATTTGCATCTCCGCGATTACAAATGAAGCTGAGGACTTCTTTCTACGTTATTGGCCTTATGGATTTTTTACTACTTGTAAGGACATGTTAAAGTCTTTTGCCATTTTTCTACCCAGTGTCCATCTTTTTCTTAATGATTTGAAGGAGTGAGTTCTCTGTTCGGTTTAGGTATAAATTCTCTGTCATTTACGATCCTCTGACTGAGCCACCAGGTGCCCCTCAATGTATTGCATGTAACACCCAGTACTCATTACACCCTCAATGAATTTCTTTATTGTTAGTGCTCTGTGTGTTTTATTTAAGTCTCATGGTAAGTCTTGATATTCAGTAAAGCAAATCTTTCACTTTGCTTTTCACTTTGGTTTCCCCCCACCCAAGAATGTCTGGCTATTTTTGACTCTTTCTATTTCCGAATAAGTTTTGGAATCAGACCATCAAGTTATTGGGGGGAAAAAAAAAAGACCTGAGATTTTGATTGGTATTACATTTGATCTATAAATCATTGTAAGGGGAATTGATGCCTTTCACTCTTGAATCTCCTAATCAATTACCATGGTATGACTCTTCATTTACTTAGGTCTACTTTAAAGTCTCTCAAAAAAATTTTTTTACAGTATTTCAAAAAGGTTTTGTACATCCTTTGCGAGATGTCAGATCTTTTTATTAGGTACTCCTCGGATACAGGAAGGAGACTTACTTTTCACTCTTTTGCACTGTCAATTTTTTTTTTACCATATGCATATATTTTTCAAAATAAATTATTAAGATTTTAAAATCAGTACTATAGCATCATTGTTTGAAAATCGAAAATCTAAAGAGGTACACATTAGGAAGTCTTTCTCCCACTCCTGTGTCCATATACATATCCCCAACCCTTGCCAAGACATAACTGCCATTATTGATCTCTTGTCTATCTTTTCGGAATTCTTTGTACACCTGCCCATAAATCTCTATTTCCTCTTGGTATGGTCTGAATGTTTGTGATACCCTCCAAATTCATACGTTGAAATCCACACGAAATGTGATGACATTAGTAGGTAGGGCCTTTGGGGAGTAATAAGGTCATGACAGGGGAGCCCTCGTAAATGAGACTGATATCCTTATAAAAGTGACCCCAGAGAGTTCCCCTGTCCCCTTCTACCATGTAGGGACACAGGGAGGAAGCACTGGTTCTGGACCAGGAAAAGGGTCCTTACTCAGCCATGCTGGCACCTTGAGCCTTCAGAACAGTGAAAAATAAATTTTTATTGTTTATAAGCCACCCAGTCTGTGGTGTTTTGTTATGGCAGCTTGGGTGGACTAAGTACCTCCCTTCTCGAATCAAATGCCAGATTATGTATCTTTCTAAAAAAAAACCTTGCAGGCAAGGCAAAAACACAAGAGACCAGAGGCTGTGTTCTGTGCATTCAGAAGAAGCTGAGTATGCAAATCCCGAGATGTTCTGATAAAGGGATCCCTGGAGAGATGTTCCCCACTGTTACACTCTGTTCTCTGAACAGCCTTTTTAAAATTTTTGACCATCATTTATTAAGTTGCAAAGAGCCAGGCCCTGGGCTCTGCTAAGCACTTTAGATACTCTATTTTCTCTTCTTCACCCGTGACCAGAGCCCACATACCCATCCAGTTCCAGAAGGCACAGTGCCTAAGACCACGATACTTACTTTTCGAGTCCCTTGAAAAATACTTTAATTCTTTTCAAATCAGAAGAAAATGATCAATACAACCTGCCTTTATTATATTTGTCTATATCATAAGGCAATCATAAAATATGGTTTGGGATTGTTTTGTATGGAGAAAGGCAGCCCACCAACAACCATACCCAGTGGGTACTACTGTTATACAAAACATCCAAGGGAGTGGATGAAACTCAAGTCTCAGAAGTGCGTTGGCCAAGGTCAGACAGCTGGAAAGTATGGCAAGAGGGACGGGAACCTAGGCCTGGAGGACCCTGCATGGCCGCCAAGCCAAAGGACCTCCAGGTCAGCCCTTTCCCATCTGGGGAACGTGTCTGGCTGGAGCTGGGGAGGTTTAAGCTGGGAGGAGAAGAGTTAGAAGAGATTTCAGGCAGTCTTCAAATAGCTTAAGGGCTGTCATGTGGGAAGAGATTAGCCCTGTTTTGAATAGTTCCTGACAACTGAACTGGCATAGGTGGAGTGAGGTTGCCGGAAAGTAGATTTGGATCCAGGGAGATAACGAACTTCCTGAGACTAGCAAGATCCCTGGCAGTGACAATTTCTCCTAAAGATCAAAGATGGAGCATAAGACCCCATACGCCGACAAGAAAAGAATTAAAAAACCAGGCTCTGTGGTAGAGGTTTGCTGCCTTGGGGAGGGGATTTGGGTGAGAAAGAGATAAACTCTCATGTCCCATGAGTCTACAGTTGTAAATATGAGCCATTCATCAGTATAGGGGAGGTGGGACCCTCCCCACCCATACCCCGGTCTCATGAATCCTTACTGAGTCCTCTCATATACCCTGGGTAAGAGCCTAAAGGGGATAGACTTTTTGGGAGAGCTGTTGACAGTATCTGTTAATATTTAGACTGTGCCTTTGACTTAGCAATTCTATGGGAGAAATCTGTCCTACAATATAAGCACACAGATGAGCAAAGACATTCACCCAAGGGTGCCCCCCCACGGTATGCTTACAATTGCAAAAGATATGCAACAACCTATGTGTCCATCAGGGAACAGAGTAATCGGATGATATAGGATTGATATATTGTGAGTGAATGAAGACCCGCCACCCTTGAGGATATTGCCCTTGGGTGGGGGAGGGGCGTTGGACAATTAACAAACACCCTTAGTAAGTTAAATCATGCAGTCCATTTAGAGATTGGTGGGAGCCGCATTGGGAACTTGGGAACGTGGGGTGGAGGTGGGGGCAGGGTGGCTGGGAGGAGCCTCACTTGAGAAGGAGACACCTGGGAAGGGCCTGGAGCTCAGTGGGACACTTGCCCCTTCCAGTCATTCTTTTTAAATTTTTTTTTTCAAGTTTTTTCTTTGTTTTTAAGTAGACTCCTCGCCCAACCCCAACGTGGGGTTTGAACTCTCAACCCCATGATCAAGGGTCGATGCTCCAACCCTAAGAGGAAATTTGCTGAGATAACACCTTTGATGGGCCTGGCATCCAGCAGGCCATGGAAGGACTATTGTTCATCTTAGTCTTGAAATTAAAAAGAGCTCACAAAGCTCCTATCTCAGGAAGATGCCTAAAAGCATTTCGGTTTGCAAACCAAGAGTGGGAGGCCTTGGGCTCTGGTGACTGTCTTATCTTATTTCCAGAAAGGAATTGAAACATCTCACTGGAGGGGAAGGTCCTGCCTGTGCATCTTGTTCGCCTGCTTGCCTTTGTAGCAATCGGCCCATTGTGTTTCCATCAGTTTAACTGCACGGGGAGGCTCCTCAGCTCCCTTTGTCCTTGATAAAGGCCCATAGGGCCTCCTCCTTTAGGCAATGATGAAGCCATGGGTGGGGCTAAGTCTCTCCCTGAACAGGAAGTCACTAGTCAGCAGGTCCTTAAACCACAGGAGTTGGTCCCTATCAATACATTTATTCTGTGTCTTCGCAACAGACAGATGGGAGGTACCAAATGTTCAATTGCTTGCTTCCCCTGACTCCAAGCAGGCCTTCTCTGGTTCTTTTTAAAAATAGCTCTGGCCCCTTAAGGGTAATGGGTATCTTACGGAGTCCGCTCTGGCTTACATGTCTTCTGAAGTAGAGAAAGGGGCTCTACTTGAAGTAATCCAAGACTGATCAATCAAGTCCCAATGCAGGGATGAAGAAAGGCTTCACTGGCACCAACGACACTCCTGGTGGGACCAGAAAAGACACAATTGGGGTTGTGATGCAGGGAAATGGGGGATGGTGTCCTAGGCAGAAGGCTCAGCTAAGAAAAATGCATGGCGAACAATGGAGCATATTCAAGCTGTTCTAAGTAGTTCCTTTTGTCCAAAGCATAGTGACAACGAAAAGAATAAATAATAGTAATAACTAATATTCACTGTACACTTAGATGGGCCCAGCAGCGTTCAAAATGCTTTCTACTCCATCTGATCCTCCCAACAATCCTGTAAGAAAGCATATTAATATCCCAGTTCTCTAAGTGCGGAAGCAAAGGCAAAGATAGATTAATAAATTACCCATTTGTCGCACCACCAATAATAATAACCCCAATAATCAACTGCCACTGGATTGATCACCACATCCCCTGAGTTTTGAATGAATCTCCTCCTTTGATCTAACCCTCAATGTCCAGGTGAGGAAACTGAGGCCTGGGTAGGAGTAAAATTTTTGTCTATTACTGAAGCTAAGTCGGTATGAATTCTAACCAGCTCGTTATAAATTAAGATGTTAATTGTAGGGGCCCCTGGGTGGCTCAGTGGGTTAAATCCTTTGCCGTCGGCTCAGGTCATGATCTCAGGGTCCTGGAATCAAGCCCCGCGTCGGGCTCTCTGCTCAGCGGGGAGCCTGCTTCCCCCCCTCTCTCTGCCTTCCTCTCTGCCTACTTGTGATCTCTTTCTCTCTGTCAAATAAATAAATAAAATTTTTTTTAAAAAAAGATGTTAATTGTAATTCCTGGGGCAACCACTAAGAAAATAACTGGAACATATATAGTACAAGAGGTAAGGGAATCAAGAGGGTACATTAGAAAATATCTATCTAACAACAGAAAAGTAGGCAGTAATGGGGGAATTGAGGAACAAAAAGATATGACACGGAGAAAAGAAAGAGCAAAGCAGCAGAAGTAAGTCTTTATTTACCAGCAGTCACATTCAATGTAAATGGATCGAACTCTCCAATTAAAGGGCAGGTTGACAGAAT
The DNA here is from genome assembly GCA_028533885.1 of Nasua narica. Taxonomy (NCBI): domain Eukaryota; kingdom Metazoa; phylum Chordata; class Mammalia; order Carnivora; family Procyonidae; genus Nasua; species Nasua narica. Next base: position 10,958,111 of record CM052805.1, on the reverse strand, counting down.
AATCAAATAACATGAACCAATTATTATGCTCACTAGAGATCCAGAGACACAAATGGGCTGAAAGACAAAGGATAGAAAAAAAAAGTATTCCAGGCAAATAGTGGTCAAGACAGCCAGAATGGTTATACTGATAGCGGAAAAATAAACTTTAAATAAGAAACTGTTACAGGAGACAGGGGCGCCTGGGTGGCTCAGTGAGTTAAGGATCAACTCTTGGTCTCAGCTCAGGTCACGATCTCGGGGTCCTGGGATCGAGCTCCGAGTCAGGCCCTGTGCTCAGTGTGACAGAATCTGCTTGAGGTTCTAGCTCTCCCTCTGCCCTTCCACCCTCTCTAAAATAAATAAATCTTAAAAAAAGAGGAACTGTTACAAGAGACAAAGAAAGACATTATGTAATGATAAAAGGGGAAATCCATTAAGAAGATATGACAATGGTTAATCTATATGAGCTTGAAGCAGAGCCCTCTAATACATGAAATAATAACCATCAGGGTTGAGGGACAAATAGTTTGACAATAATAGTTGGAGGCTACAACACCCTCCTTTCAACAATGGGTAGGACTACTAGATACAAAATCAATAAGGAGAGAAACTATTTGAACATCATAAAACAATTAGACCTAACAGACTTATATACAACATGCCACTCAAAACGCCCCAGTCATGGAATGGAGGGGGGAGAAAAACCCCATGAACATCCCAAATGAAGCAGAAAACAAACATTTGGAAAAATCCAATACCCTTTCATGATCAAAATATTCCACATCCAGGATGGGAAGAGAAATACATCAACATGGTAAGGGGCATACAAGAAAAACCCTCCCTACATGCTGGAATGGAAGACTTAAAGCTTCCCCCCCTAAGATAGGGAAAAAACAAAAATGCCTACTTTTGCTAATCCAACTCAACACTGCACTTGAATGTTTTACAACATAGGCTTTATAATTATTTCGGTATGGTGAGTCCGACAGATCAGGGGATGACTGCCATTGTAAAGGTATTTTACGAGGAGTGCCTGGGTGGTTACGACTCTAAGTCTTGGTTTTGGCTCAGGTCACGATCTCAGGGTCATGAGATTGAGCCCCATGTCAGGTTCCACATTCAGCACAGAGTCTGCTTAAGACTTTCTTTGCCTCTGCCTCTGCCCTTCCCCACCTCCCCCCAGGCCTGCTCTCTTCTCTCTCAAATAAATAAATAAATATTAAAAAAAAAAATCCCATTGACCTTTTTAGCAAACACAGAAAAGCCAAAATTAAATTTTTAAAAAAGATTTTTATTTATTTATTACAGAGCAAGAGACTGAGAATGAGAGGGGAGAAGGTCAGAGGGAGAAGCAGACTTCCCGCAGAGCCGGGAGTCCGATATGGGACTCGATCCCGGGACTCTGGGATCATGACCTGAGCCGAAGGCAGTTGCTCAACCAACTGAGCCAGTCAGGCGCCCCAAATCTAAAATTTATACGGTATTTTAAGGGATCCTGAAAAGCCTAAAGGATCTTGGGAAAGAGCAAAGTTGGAAGACTCACACTTCATGATTTAAAACTTACTATGAAGCTAAGTTACTGGAAGAGTTTGATACTGGCATAAGGATAGACATATAAATGAATAGAATAGAGCCGAGACTCTGGAAATAAGCCCATATGTTAAAATAAGGCCAGGTCATTGTTAATGGACTTTGACAAGAGTGCCAGGCCCTTTCATTGGGGAAAAGAATAATCTCTTCAATAAATGGTCACGGAACAACTGGATATCCACATGCAAAAGACGGAAGTCAGACCTTGACCTCACATTGTTTACAAAAATTAGCTCAGAATGGTTCAACAACCTAAATATAAGAGTTTAAACTATAAAATACTTAAATGAAAACCTAGGGACGCCTAGGTAGCTCAGTGGGTTAAAACCTCTGCCTTCAGCTCAGGTCATGATCTCAGGGTCCTGGGATCGAGCCCCACATC
>CM052805.1:10924970-10955657 GCA_028533885.1 Nasua narica | reverse complement strand
CTGAAGGAACCACACATCACAGATTTGTCTAGTTCAGGGCAAATATCAAATAATCTGTCCACTTGCTGGGCAAATGAAATGGAAAACCTTGGCGCTGGCATCAGACTGTGAAGGTGGCCAAGTTGCCTCCCAGCTGTCCGAACCTGGGCAGGTCACTTTGCCCCCTGAGCCTTCTGTTCTCTCCTCACCCCCACACCAGCGAAACACTAGCACCTACCTCCTGGAAAGAAATTAAATGGTGCATGTAGAATGTTTCACACAGTACCTAGGATAGGGATGAATACTTCCTCCAAAACAACAACCACTCTTGTTTTTAGGAGTGTGCTCAGTGCAACGATGTTGCAAATAAAGACAGAAGCTGTTTCCCCCTTGATAAATGCAGAAAGAATCTGAATTTCCCTGAGATTCCGACCCATCCCTCTGAATCAGCAGTTTGGATTGGGTTGACATAGTCTTCGGGGCCGTGCATGGCCAACGTGGAGGCCTGTCATATTTTCCCAAGTTGCCTTGACTTGTCTGATGAGGAGATACTGTTTCTATAATGTAATTGTCTCCAATTTGTAAAATTCCATCTACGGATTTTTTTTTCTTCGTGATCTCTACAACTTCTTGCTGCATGTCTTAAGAAAAGACATGCCTACCAGGAGGGAGGTAAGTAAATCTTGGTAAGACATTTGACTCCTCTAAACGGAACTCGGTCCAGCTGGTAAAATACATTTCAGCAAGCGTTGCCTCAAGAATTCCTTAATACCTAATCCTTTTTGTAAACAAGGCATTGAATAAATGTATTGCTCATCCCTCTGAAAAAGACCTTTAGAGAGTGGCATTCTCGTTTTACCTGGCAGATCTGTTTTACTTCCTCCAAAGAGCTGACATTAATATCCACTGCCTTCCCCAACTCCCCCCGCAACGCACACACAAAAATTCCACATTAAAAACCTCCCACATGTCGGGGAACCTGGGTGGCTCAGTGGGTTAAAGCCTCTGCCTTCAGCTCAGGTCATGATCTCAGGGTCCTGGGATCAAGCCCCGCATCGGGCTCTCTGCTCAGCAGGGAGCCTGCTTGCCCCTCTCTCTGCCTGCCTCTCTGCTTACTGGTGATCTCTCTCTCTGTGTCAAATAAATAAATACAAATCTTTAAAGAAGAAAAAAAAAAAAAAACCTCCCACATGTCAACGTTCCAATGTGAGAACCATGTCTATGCCACGGTTCAGAAGCCGGAACCTGTAATCTCCATGGGTTGCATTTTCTCAGTCCCTGGAGAGCGAGGCTGGGGTATGATCCCAGCTCTACCACACTGTCTACTTGCTCTGGCCGGTTACTTCTCTGAATGTCAGTTTCATCTGTGAGATGAGCTGCCTTGCAGCCCTTCATTCATTCGGTCATTCTACAAATATGTGTACCAGAGATGATCACGATAGGCAAGGGCTCTGTCCTGCAAAGCGATCAGTGTGGGCACTAGGCCTGAAAGCAGCCCAGTGCATGTCGGCAGCACTGCCAAGGGGGTGGGGTAGGGTGGGGGAGTTCTGGAGCGTCTGAGGATGACTTACACACAATGTTCCTGCCACCCTCCAGGCTCAGTGCAGGGAACGCCCTTTGCTCCCAAATGGCTGAGAGATGAGTCACCCTCGAGAACCTGGGGAAGTAGAGCAGACTGGGGACCAGAGGCCACCCGACTGTGGGATTGAGTCACAAGTTCCTTGGGAGCCTGTGCTCATTTGCTAGAGAGGGTCATTGGGGCCAACATCTAGAAAGGGGGGCGTGGAGGAGGGGAGGAGGAAGCTGAACTGCTATGCAGTCTCGAAAAAGGTCTCAACCTACCCCCTCAGGAAGCTCTGAAGTTGAGGAGATCCCAAAGAACTGTCCCAAGCTGGGACGAGGACGCTGGAATTATAGACCCTAACACGGCTCAGGCACTGGAAGTGGTCTGTCCCCAGGGAGTGGGCATGACCCTGGGGTTTCAGAGAGGGGCATGGGTATGGTGCATATCTACTTGGAAGCCTTCTCTTATTTCCAAAGCCCTCCCTTCTCTCAGCCCCTCTCACCTCCCAAAATAGATCCGAGAAAAGGAGCCTAATCTGGCCAGGGAAGTTTTAGGAAGAGCCAACGTATAAACTGAGACCTGAGAAGGAGCAGAAATCAACTAGGGAGGAAGAGGAGGAAATTTCTGGGCTGAGCAGCAAGAGAGGGAGGGAAAAAAGGGAGGAGGAGGAAGAGCGAGAGGGGTTTCTCACTTCAGAAAATAGCTGCATAGGGCGTCACTGGAAGTGGGATGCAGTCCTGACTTTGCCAAGGACTAAGAAGTTTGACTCAAACACTGCCAACACCAGTTTCTCTGTATAAACAAGGATGACTGATATAACCTGCCTCTCAGTTGTTTTTAGGATAACAAGAAATAACAGACAGATAGTAAGAGCTTCCTAAGTGTGAGGGGTCACATTTCTCATAATTCGCTATTGCTCAGAGAATCATAATGGTTGATCTGTTTTCTTCTTTATTTATTGCTATTTTTTTTTTTCTTTTTAAAGTAGGCTTCACCCAGCGCAGAGCACAATGCAGGGCTCGAACTCAGGACCCTGAGATCAAGACCTAGAGCTGAGATCAGGAGTCGGAGGCTCAGTCGACTCAGCCACCCACATGCCCCCAGTAATGGTTATCTGTTAATCGTATACCCTTTGCCCGGAAAAATGATAGAACAAGGAGTCAGGAGTCAGCAAACTTTTTCTGGAAGAGCCAGATTCAATATTTGAAACTTGTGGTCTCTGTTGGAACTACTCAGCTCTCATAGGATGAAAACAAGCACAGTCCATGCACAAAAAATAGGCAGGTCTGCATTCTGGTAAGACTTTCACATCCAGAAGCCGGCAAGGTCCCATGTGCCAACACCTGAACCTGTATTATTAAAACATCAAAACAAGGTTCTGTGGTTGAAGGAGACATTTCAGGTATCTTTCCCTGCCTTGCTACGCATGCCCTCTGTGCACATCCGCATCGGCTTACAATACTGCCTAACGATGAAATAAAAAGTGACACACAATGATAAAATTCTCATCTTGTCATCCTAAGACCTCATGATTCAGATTCCACGAGGCTCATAAGCGGCCATTTATTCCACTTGAAATGCTCAGTTGCCCCGATCTTGTGTCAGAACACAGACTGCGGTAATGAGGCATTGTGCAGGAAATCTGCATTGACTTCATATATATATATATATATATATATATATATATATATATATATATAGGAAGGTCATTGCCCCAGCTCAGTTTTACCCAAAAAAGTAGAATCTGAGCCAAGGGCTTACTTGCAAAGAGTTTATTTTGGGATGAATTATGAATTCTGGGAAATTGGAGTGGGGATACTGAAGGGGATGGAGCCAATGCGGTGGTGAGTTATGGAGATGTTTACTGCCCCGGGATTAGTCTCAATAGAGATCCCATAAGGCACTATCTAGAATATGTCTCAGAAATGTCCACCCAAGGGGAGCCTGGGTGGCTCAGTCAATTAAGCATCCCACTCTTGATTTCAGCTCAGGTCATGATCTCAGGGTTGTGAGATCGAGCCCTGCACGCTCAGCACAGAGTGTGCTTGAGATTCTCTCTCTCCCTCTGCCCCTCCCTTTGCTTGTGCTATAAACAAACAAACAAACAAATAAATAACAAATGTCCACCCGAGACATGGATTATCCACTTGCTCCCCTTGGCCAAAGGAGGTTTTAAATCCCTTACATTCTCCAGAATTGAGCACGTTAAGGTACCTCACGCAGTCAAGAGGAGGCACAAACAGGTTGCTCCTGCACACACCTGATTATGCAAAGTAATGCGTGCACATAGTTAAAGCAAAATTTAAATCAGAATTAGTCTATGGATTAAGACAGAAGTCTCTCTCTGACCATCACCATCTAGTCATCCAGTCCTCCTTCTCAGGGGCAATTTTGGCTTTACCTTTTTGTATATCTTTCTAGAGGCATCCCCGTGTAGGCAAACAGATACTTAGTATTATTCCTTTCTCTAAACCATTGGTGACATACCACACACTCTCCACTGGGCTGTGCTTTTAAAAATTTCTATCTATGGGACGCCATATGAGACTCTGATTTTAATATGTGTATTTACAGGGACGCCTGGGTGGCTCAGTCGGTTAAGTCACTGCCTTCAGCTCAGTCATGATCCCAGCGTCCTGGGATCAAGTCCCGTTTCAGGCTCCCTGCTTATCGGGGAGTCTGCTTCCCCTTTGCCTCTCCTCCATGCTTGTGGTCTCTCTCCCTCACACTCTCTCCCTCAAATAAATAAAAAAAATCTTAAAAAAAAATTTCTATCTGTGCATATTGCTGACGATTACATATGTATATGTTTAGAACTCACTCTTCTTTCGAATGTTTGTGTTTCATTTACGACTATACCTTAACTTACTTAACCAGTTTCTCTCCTGATGATATTGGTATTTCCAGGAACTTTGAAAAAGTCAAGTTAATTGAGGTATCCATGCAATAAAGTTCATTCTTCCTAGTGGACAGCTCTATGATTTTTGATCAATGCATACAATCATGTAGTCAAAACCAAGACGTAGAACACTTCCATGACTCCAAAAATCAACTTAGTGCATCCTAATGGACAGTCCCCCTCATTATCCCAGGCCCTGGCTGCCACTGATGAGCTTTCCATGCATTTTCCAAAGGGACTTTGCCTTTCCAAAATCTTACATAAGTGGAATCCTACATGAGGTAGCTTTTTGAGTCTTGTTCCTTTCACCAAGCGCAATGCATTTGAGATTCATCCCTGCTATTGCATATATCAGTGGCCAGTTCCTTTTTATTATCCCATGGTACAGATATATACCACGGCTAATTTATATCCATTCACCAGTTGGAAAACATTAGGTCATTCCCAGGTGGGACAATCATGAATAAATCTGCTACTATTTCATACTGGCTTTGTGTAGAGATAAGTTCTTATTTCTCCTGGGTAAACACCTAGGAGTGGGATTATTCAGCTGTATGGTCAGTATATGTTTGGCTTAATCAGCGCTGGCCAAAATGATTTCCAAAGTGACTCTACCACTTTCTTTTCCGACCAGCAATGAATGTATACTCACCAGCCTCTGGTATTGTCACAGTCACTTGTTTTTTATTTCAGCTATTCTGATGGGCACATATAGATTTTATCTACTTATAAACAGTGTCACGGTGAATATTCTTATGTACATGTCCTTGGTGATTAAATGCGAGTGTATCCATAAATACATTCTTAGGACTGGAATTGGTGGGTTGTAGGGTGTGAAAGTTGATTAGATATTGCCAAAAAGCCTTCCGAGAAGGTGGGGCCAGTATACACACATACCAGCTGGGAATGGTAATGCCTATTTCCCCACATCCTCAGCAACACAGTGTATTAGGTGATTGCTGTGTGAGTTGTTGGTGAGAACTTGAAGTAACACGTTAGAGCAGTGCTTGTCATCCACAGAATGTTATTGTATGATTACCACATTTAATCAATCAATCAATCACGTTATTATTTGCCTCTCTCTCTCAGTTCCTCATCAATATATCCAGGAGTGCTTTTCTCTGAGGAGCTCAAATATTCTACCTATTGAATTTGGTTAATCCTTATAAATCTCTTCAGATCTTGGCCAGCAATTCAAGCTCTGTGGGTTTTACAGAAGAGGGAAGTGTGACAGAATAGGGCCTTTCTAAGTTTACAGAACAGAGCTGTGTTCCACAAGGTCAGAATTAATCTACTTTGGAATGGGAACGGACTCCTATAGGTTACAATGGCTTTCAAAACTTTTTTTTCACTACTACCCACTTTGAGAAATACAACAAGAATCACGACGCGCGTTCATACCCAAAACAAAAGTTAAAAAAAAAAAAAAACAAAACCCTAATACTTGTTTGTTTTCTATTTGTTCCATCCCATTTCACTGAAAATATGTTCATTGGGAGCCACTGATAAATAGATTTCAAAACCTACTGTGGGTTAAGACTAGCAGTTTAAAGGCACTGTTTTCTGGGATCTAGGTCACTGGTGTGGGTGTTGCTGACAATGGAAGGAATCCCAGAACTGGATTCCTAAATGGAAGCACAGAACCTCACACTCACCTTTGGGTAGATTATTCCCATGTTCTTCTTCATTTCCTTGGGCTGGTAGAGTTTATTCGTTCCTCAATTATTCACAAATAGCTTTTGGACTCCTGAGGTGCTCCACCCATTATTAAGGGCCAGCGGAAGAGAACAGGCTTTAAAGAGCAAGAGGCCTGGATTCAAATCTCACTTGCACCATTTGCTAGTGATCTTGGTTAAGCCTCATCAGTCATCAAAGACTCAGTTTCCTCTTCTGTAAATGAGAGTCATAATAGAGAAATCAATGAGGCAACGTGTGTAAAGCATTTAGCACAATGTCGGGTTCGGAGTAAGTCCTTAATACAGTGGTTCTCAAGGTGTGATCCCCAGACCAGCAACACCAGCATTCCCGGAGAACTTGTTAGAAATGCAGTTCTGGGATCTCACCCTGGATTGCCTAAATTAGAAACCCCAGCCGTGGGGCCGCGCGATCCGTTTTAACAAGTCTTCCAGGTGATACTGAGACAAGCTCAAGTTCGAGAACCACAGGCATACATGGTAACCATACATGGTAACCATTGACAATTAGTTCCTGAGGCTGCAGAGATGAGCAGTGAGCAGGCAGGATTAATAAACTAAAGTTAAGCACTCACGTGCCGACAGCACCCACAGTTGAGGGCTCTAACCTGTCTCAATCCGGGTTCCTCCTCCCTCCTCCCTCAGCACCTACAGAGCTCGCTGATTGGTAAGGTCCCTCCGGATGGTCACCACCCACCCAATCCGGGAGAGCGAAAACTGAATGGGGCGGGACCTATCGCCTCAAGAGCGGCGAACCTATTGGCTATAGACCACGCCGCATAGCGGGGTGGAGCTGCGCGTGCGCACAACGGAGGCGCGACCCTGACAGCGGTTGAAAAATGGCGACTGTCGCCGAGCTGAAGGCTGGTGAGTGCGAGTGGGAAATTGGCCACGGGAGAGGTGTCTGGCCTTCCTCCTGTGAAAAGGACGGAACGAAAGGAGGGCGAGCGGAACACAGAGTCACCCTTTTCGAGGGTCGTTCTGCGGCATCAGGGCTCGCAAAGCGTCTGGCTGGTGTGGTGGCTGTTGCGCCGGGGCCCCGGGTGAGGGAAGCCGTCGCACAGAGGCAGTTTTGGAACCAGCTTTGAGCTGTAAGAGGAGCTGCAGGACCCGCAGGTTCCTGAGCGGTCTGTAGGCCTGCATGTTGGACCTCTGGCGCATTTGTCGGACCCCGTTTGAGCCGAGGCTTTGGGCCGCAGCTTTCATTTGGGACTGAGGATTACAGTACCCACATCCATTATTGGGGTTAGGTGCAACCGCTGAGCCATTTGCTTACTTGTCGCAGGGAATCCTTATAACACCGTGTGGGGTAGGACCCGATCTCCATTGGGAAATCTGGATGTAGAAAGTTTCCTGGCTTTGCCATCCTCCTCTGTTTTCCACCAAGGTCCACAAAGGTGCGAGTCACCAAACGGGTAACGTTTGTGCATCGGTGGTTTTGACGCAGGTATCCAGGCAAATAATAGTAATTATAGTTAAAAGTGACTGATCCTTAAATGTCAGACGCTGCCCAGCCCCCGTCCCACGTAATGGTCAATGGACAACCTTACGCCCATTTCATAGACTGCGAACCTGAGATGTAGAGAGGTGAAACAGCTCGCCCAAAGTAACTTAGCTAGACGGAGGTAGTGCATGAGAACCTGGATATGCTGCACCTAACTCCAGGTCTTATTCATTGGCTGGTACTGCTGCTACCTGTTTGATAAAACCAGTTCCAGTTTTCAGGCACCTTTCGCTCCAAACCAGTAATTCTTAAAGATCTGGCAGAGAGGGTTGAATCTTTTTTAGAATAGGATTCAATAAGCATTGCTACAAATGTGTATGTGGGGCACTGGGCTGATGAACAGTCATAAAGCATTCCTTTATCCACAAGAACAGACTTTCTGGTGAAATCTGAGCACCCTCCTTACACAAAATACATAACACATGTAATACTGCATCAGCTTCAGAGGATTTAAAGATATTTTGAGATATTAGGCCAGGTTAAGATCTTCTTTCTAAAGAAGCTGTTACAGTACAGAGTTTTAAGCATAATCAAAGGAAGGGCAAAATGGTATGGAACTTGAAAAGAAAATATAACTGGGGACTAAGAATGTACTACGTAGGGGCGCCTGGGTGGCTCAGTTGTTAAACGCCTGTCTTCAGCTCAGGTCATGATCCCAGGGTCATGGGATCGATCCCCACATGGAGCTCTCTGCTTGGAGGGAAGCCTGCTTCTCTCTCTCCCTCTCCCCCTCCTTGTGTTTCCTCTCTCGCTGTCTTTTTCTCTCTCTTTCTCTCTCTCTCAAATAAATAAATAAAATATTAAAAAAAAAAAAGTCCCACGTAGTGGGTGCCTGGGTGGCTCAGTCGTTGGGCGTCTGCTTTCGGGTCACATCCTGATCCAGGGTCCTGGGATTGAGCCCCCATCCAGCTCCCTGCTCAGCAGGAAGTCTGCTTCTCCCTCTCCCGCTCACCCTGCTTGTGTTTTCTCTCGCTGTGTCTCTCTCTGGTGGGGGTGGGGGCCGGGGACAGGGGAGTCCTATGCAGATGTATCCCTTTGTTTTTTCTGCATTCCCCAGTTCTGAATATGCTTTGTGCTCAGCAAAACTCAGTGAAAATGTATTTCCCGCTCAATTATCTTATATTGTATGGGCTTTAACTCCCCTCCACCTTAGGGAAGGAATTGAGGAGGGGCGGAGGAGAAAGAGAATCTTGAGTAGGCTCCATGCCCACTCTGAAGCCTAGAGCGGGGCTCGATCTCACCACCCTGAGATCATGACGTGAGACAAAATCAGAAGTCAGTCCTTTTTTTTTTTTTTTTAAAGATTTTTATTTATTCATTTGACAGAGATCACAAGTAGGCAGAGAGGCAGGCAGAGAGAGAGAGAGAGGGGAAGCAGGCTCCCTGCTGAGCAGAGAGCCTTCAGGGCTCGATCCCAGGACCCTGAGATCATGACCTGAGCTGAAGGCAGAGGCTTAACCCACTGAGCCACCCAGGTGCCCCTGGGCTCTTACCTTATTAAAACATTTCACATTTTCCACCTCACTTGGTTTTGCCTCTGAGAGGTAGAACTCATGTTGGAGAGGGCAGCTTAGGCATGAGACGTCATGAGACAGGATAGGCTTCCTAATTCCAGCTTCATTAATTGTCATTTCTCTGCTGAGTCTGAGGCTGTGCTGTGTGCAAATTCAGAGTAATTGGGACAGGCTCCTGGCCAGCGAAAAAAATCTCTTCCATCTAATTTCCAAAGATGGAGTTAGAGAAGCGGGGTTTGGTTATGATCCCAAGAATATGATAAGGCTGGACCTTCCTTTTATGGATCTGTTACAAAGTCTGATTGGGTGATAACTGTACTTGCATACCTACCAAAAAGGTTGAGGTGATGATTTAAAAACAAGGGGGGAGAAAGGTTAAAGTTTAGTCTACATTGTGTCTCTGTAATCTTATCACCCAGGTTTTTGTTGTTGTATCTTAAAGCTTAAAGGAATTTATGTTTATGCCTACATGGGTAAGCTCCTGGGGCTCCATGTATGAATTTTTCTTTATTTTGGTGTACTTATTTGGTGCTTTTGGCAGGGCGCAGTACAGAATTAAACTGTTTATTACACCAATAGTATACAGCACTATTATTATCATGCTCCCAGGTAGCATTTATTGAGCTCTTACTATGTTCTAGGCACTGTGGGTGAGATGTGTTGATTGGGTTTGTTATTTAGCCATTAGGGACGATGAAAAATGAAGGTTCCAGACCACTGCAAGGAATGATGTCAATTCAGCTCTATGCCCCTCACTGTCCGTACTAGTATTTATAGTTAATTTATAGTTATATTTATAGTTAAATCACAACTGATTTTGTAATGTGACCTTTGCTTATCAAGAGGAAGTTAGATTACATTAAGCATATATATCCCTGATTCTTTAAGATGGCAGTGACGTATTAGATTCCTATCTAGGCTTACAATTTCAAAATCCTACTGTTTTTGTTTTGTTTTGTTTTGTTTTTAGGAAGTTAACTCATAAGTGTCTTTAAAAAAATAAACAAAACCAAAAGAAACACCTTTTTGTTCAGAATGGGCCATTCCTCAAGGGTTTTGGATGGATAGCAGAGGTTTTTATCAAAAAACAACACATTCCTTCCTTTTATGGGATGTACTTGTTATCTTTAACCATCTTTCTAGACCAGAGGGTTTTAGTGACACAGACCTGTCTGCAGTGATAAAACGCTCTTGAAAATATAGGCAAGAGGGTAAATTTCAGGACCCAGTAAGCCAAGTATAATTCTGTGCTCCCTTTCCCTCCCTCACTGAAGATACATACCAGACTATATTACTTCCCACAGTGATGATGCTGGAAAGATAAACTTGAATCTGCTTAAATATATTAAAATAGCAAATCATTGCAACTTGAGAACTTTATTTTTTATCACAAACATGATGCTAATCATATAACTTCCATTCAGCACATTGTTTAGATCAAAGCAATGGCTATTAGGCCATTTACCTTTTAAACATATTTCTTCAAAGTATGCCTAAGGGTGACCAAATTTAATCTGTAATTGATGCATTAATGTTTTATGTTTAACAGTTTTAAAGGACACGTTGGAGAAAAGGGGAGTATTAGGGCATTTAAAAGCAAGGATCCGAGCTGAAGTTTTCAATGCCCTAGATGATGAAAGTGAACCCCGACCGTCATTGTCTCATGAAAACCTTCTAATTAATGAACTAATTCGGGAGTATCTGGAATTCAACAAGTATAAGTACACAGCATCTGTCCTCATATCAGGTAAGAGGTTATTATTACTTGCCTGAAACAAAGTCTGCTTTTTCCCTTCCCTTTTCTCAGAAAATATTTAGGCTGAAAATCTAATCTGTTACCAAACAGTGTCATCCAGGTGACTGGGACATAAAAATCTCCTGGGCTCTTTCCATAGCTTGAATACATTCTTATAGGGCTTATTGTATTGTAGGGGAAAATAAGTATCTAAACACTTAAACGAGGTGCGTACTTTGAAAAATCATCTGTATTTTCTGATATTAAGAATAAAAAGTTGGGTTTTTTTTGCTGCCAGCTTTTTTCTGTGCAGATGCTTTAAAAATACAGTTTCAGAGGCTCAGTCAGTTAAGCATATGACTTTTGAGGTCACGTCAGGTCTTGATCTCAGGGCCATGGGTTTGAGCCCTGCGTTGGGGCTCTGCACTTGGCCTGGAATGTACTTAAAAAGGATTGGGAAGGGGCCCCTGGGTGGCGCAGTTGGTTGAGCGACTGCCTTCAGCTCAGGTCATGGTCCCGGAGTCCTGGGATCGAGTCCCACATCGGGCTCCCAGCTCCATGGGGAGTCCGCTTCTCACTCTGACCTTCTCCCTTCTCATGCTCTCACTCTCTCTCTTCCCTAATAAATAAATAAATAAAATCTTTAAAAAAAAAAAAAGGATTGGGAAGGTAAACTCCAACCTCACTATCAAGTGAAGAGGGAGAGAAATGGTGTTGGGGGGAGGAGGTGGCCAGTTAAAGAGAAATTTATCTCTCATATTTCTGAAGAAAGAAAATAACTGAAAGGAATGCCCATTAATCAAGATAGACTTTCCTCTGGGCTGGGGGAGAGAAATGGAATTGGAAGGATTGCTTTGTTTAAGGTTTAATCTGTGCTTTAAGACTATTTCATGCCTCATCCAAAAAAAAAAAAAAGAGAGAGACCATGAAGTAAATTTTGGAAAAGAGAATGAATTCATTGTGAAGTTGGAACTTTTCCATTTAATAGATTTTTAAATTAACATTCTATATCTTTTATTTAATGTTAAACACATATCTTAACTGAATAAAGACTGGTGAGTTTTAGTGGTTTAAGGATCTTCAGTATCAGCCTCCACTTATCCTCAGTTTGTTATAGATGGCTATATAATACTGTTAACACTCAGAAAAGAAGAAAATTATGAAAAAATAATGAATTAGGTCTTGGACCTGGGATTCCCTAGAATGAAATATAGTCACAATAGTCAAGTTTCATGTTAAGTGTCTTGGCTTTTTTAAAAAAACTGAGGTATAATTAACAATACAGGGGAACCTGGGTGGCTCAGTCATTAAGCATCTGCCTTCGGCTCAGGTCATGATCCCAGGCTTTTGGGATCGAGCCCCGCATCGGGTTCCTTGCTGCAGAGTAGGAAGCCTGCTTCTCCCTCTCCCACTCTACTGGCTTGTGTTCCTTCTCTCACTGTGTCTCTCTCTCTGTCAAATAAATAAAATCTTTAAAACGAAACAAAACAATAACCCAACAATACAATATACCTTTTTTAGTATGCAGTTCTCTGGATTTTTTCCAAATGCATATAGTTGTGTAACTGCTACCTCACAATCACTATCGAGAATATTTTTATCACCTCAAAACATTCTCTGTGCCCTGTTGTAGTCAACTTCTTTACCTACTCCAACCCCTAGCAACCACTGATCTGTTTTTCCTGTACCTATCATTTGCCTTTTCCAGAATGTCATATAAATGAGCCTATTCAGTTTGTAGCCTTTGAGTCCCGCTTCCTTTCACTTAGCATAATACATTTCAGATTCAGCTGTGTTGGTTTTTTCCCCCCCGAATAGCATTCCTTTGTATAGCTGTGCCGATTTGTCTATTATCAGGTGATGGCCAGTTGTGTATAGTTTTTGGCAGTTATCAATCAAGCTGCCATAAACATTCACCACAAGTTTTTGTGTGAAGGTAAGTTTTCTTGGGTAAAGAGGTAAGAGTGGGATTGTGGGTTATGTGTGGTAAGTACATGCTTACCTTTCTAAGAAATGGCTCAACTGTTTTCCAAAGTGGTTGTACCATTTTGCTCTCCTACTAGCAAAGCAAAGTATGAGAGTAGCCAGTTGCCCTGTATCCTTGCCAGCACTTCCTATTTGGTTTAATTTTGCTTTTAGAATTATTACCACCAGGCGGATATTGTTACTCTCCTGTGTTTAATTTGTAGCCTTCTTCAAAAAAGACTTCTGAAGCCCAGTGTGCAGACACATATGTTCCCAACCAAAAATTGGGGGATTTAAAAAACGAATTTATGTTAAACTCTGTTAAGTTATACATATAACAAAATGATATTTTGAAAATCATAAGATCGTGTACAGTTGGCTGTGCCTTGGTACGTGCCTTCATCACTCTTCCAAAATCTGAAAAGTCTGTGTAACTGGTAAGTAGTTCTTACTAAAATTATATGTGCTTTTTAGATGAATAAAGACTCGTGATTTTTCTTCCAGAATCTGGTCAACCTGTAGTTCCATTGGACAGACAGTTTCTCATCCGGGAATTAAACGCATTTGAAGAATCAAAGGATAATACAATGTAAGAATTTTTTTTTAAATAAAGTTTTTAAAAATAAAAACTTAAAATAAGTTTTTAGATATTGTTGTATTGGGAGTCATAATCACATAGTAGTGGTTTTATTTCATTTTAATTGAGCAGGTATTTATTTGGTCGAGTGTGTGTCTAACACTGTACCAAATACAAGGTACGTAGCAATAAACAGGACAAACTCTGTTCTCTGGAGTTAAAATTCCTGTGGTTTCAGAGGACTGAGCATCTGTCTCACTAATTGTCATTCTTCTTGACCCCTTGATGCATCCCTTTTTTTTCTTCTGAGGGTTTGCTCAGTTGTTTTCTTTCCCATGATGAACTCTTCCTCCTGATTGTTTCCTTCACTTCACATAGGAAATATACTCAGATCTCCAAAAAAACCAGTCAACTCGTTTTTACCAATGAACTTAGTGAAAATCAACTGTCTGCTTTCATTTTGTTACTCTCCCCTCTTTGCCTTCTCTGCATATTAAATTCTTCCTTCACCATTTATGCTGAAAACTATGCTCTTAAAAAGAAGGGTGGCCACTTTCTAGTAGTTTCTTAGTTCTGTTCCTACCTCAAAGTTGCTTAAACTTTTTCTGGAAGATCCCTGAATGGCCAAAAAAATTGTACCTAGGAGGCTTAGAGCAGCAGCCTTCCCCCCACCCCCTGGCAAAAATTTCTTTGAAGTCTTATGTTTTCCCTTTCTAAACATTTCTTGAATGTTTTTTTCTGCTTCATGGTATAATTGTCTGTTTTACCATAAAAATATTATAAATGATGTACCAATTAAATTTAACTTTCCCACAAATCTTTGTACAATTAATGTTCCAGTATCATACACCACTTTTATCCTGTACTTTGTCCCAAGTCCCCAGCATCAAGAGTGGGTGTATATCTGTATTTCCAATTTGAGAAGCTCAGTTTTACTTGAGTTTCTATAGCATTTTGTAATAGTGACTATTCTCCCTTAAAACACTTTTTGTCATCTGTCTCTTACGAATCTTTACTGTCTAGGTTTTTCTATCCGTAACAGTGTTCTCAATTTCTTCATTGGTTTCTTTAGGGTTCTTTTATTTTTTATTTATTTATTTATTTTTAAAATTTTTTATTAACATATAATGTATTACTTGCCCCAGGGTACATGTCTGTGAATCATCAGACTTACACATTTCATAGCATTTGCCATAGCACATACCCTCCCCAATGTCAATATCCCAACCCCCCCACCTCCCAGCAACCCTTAGTTTGTTTCGTGAGTTTAGGAGTCTCTTATGGTTTGTCTCCTTCCCCATCCCATCTTATTTCATTTCACTTCCCCACCCCCCCATAACCCCGTGCCCTGCCTCTCAAATTCTTCATATCAGAGTGATCGTGTGATAATTGTCTTTCTCTGACTGACTTATTTCGCTTAGCATAATACCCTCTAGTTCCATCCACATCGTTGCAAATGGCAAGATTTCGTTTCTCTTGATGGCTGCATAGTATTCCATTGTGTGTATATATATATATATATATATACACACACACACACCACATCTTCTTTATCCATTCATCTGTTCTTTTAAATCGTGAGCACTCTCCAAGTCCTGTCCTTAACAAAACTTTTCTTCCTGTCCCCTTGCCCACTTTCCTAAGAATACCTGAGTCTTTAATGATGCCTCCATGTTCATGACTCTGCTTTAAATCTGACAGATCCCCTGAATTACAGAGCCACATTTCTGCTGGCATCTCAAACACAGTGTGTCCAAAAATTACGTGTGTTAATTTTACCTTCTTAAACTCCCCTTGTAGGTTCCTCATATAGCCACTGGGGACTTAAACTCAGAGTCCATGTACTTTTGTGGTTACTTCCCCTCTCTCCACCAGTCAGTCATTCTGGGTTCTGTCACTTCTGCCTGCGCGCTGTTCAGAAGCCATCTGTCTGCTTTCTCTGTCTCTAGTCACTTTCTGCCCCAACTTACCTTCATACTGCCAACAGCTGGCTTTCTAAAAGGCAGTTACTGCTTCGTTTAAAACATTTTCATCATAGGGCTGCCTGGGCGGGTTAGTTGGTTAAGCCTCTGGCTCTTAGTGTCAGCTCAGGTCTTGAGTTCAAGGCCCGTGTTGGGCTCCGCATCCATAAAAACCACAAAACAAAACATCTCCGTTGTAAAGTTTTCAGATTTTAAAAAGTAATACAGATTGTATATTTGAAATTTGCTAAGAGAGTAGAACTTAAATGTCTTCTCACCTATGAACGTTATGCACACAAAGTAAATGGGTGAGGGGATGGGTATGTTACTGGACTTGATAAGGGGAATTCCTTCGCTGATATCACATCATCATATTGTACCCTTTAAATACCAGTTTTATTTCTCAATTGTACCTCAATAAAGCTGGAGGAACAAAGTAATACAGCAAGTAAAGCAAATACTAGATTTATGTGCCAGTGTGAACATAAAGTGGCTCCCCGTAAATACACTGATATTTTTCAGGAAAACTTAAGAATTTTCACACAAAGTATGATAAAGTCTAGAATAGCCTTAGGTTAAGCCATGCCACGAAATGAGTTTGTGCCAAATTTACAAAGAAAACTAGTTTTCAGAGGTTTTGTGTTTCACCATTGCAAATAAGGTGTGGTAAGACTGAACTTAAAAAAAATATTCTTTTTTTAAACTTTTATTTAAAAAAAATCTTAATATCCATGAATTTGTGGATTAAATATGTGAGCTATATATTTTCTTTTATTTTTTAAAATTTTGGGGGGCTATATATTTTCTTATAACATTTAAAAATATCCGAGTCTTAAAAATTTTAAATCTTAAAACTTCATTGATGTTAATTTAAGAACAAAATTGTTTAAACTTAAAAATCTTCTTAAACCAGTTAGCTCTTTGGGAATCATGGGTTTTAAAATTAAACAAAAGATGGATCTTACATTCCAGGATATAAGCGTTAGAATACAAGATATATTCCTTTCCTAGGAGTTGAGGCATCTTAAATAGAGAACCTTCCTTTCCTGCTTTCCTCAGGGTCAGAAGAAGTTGGCATGCAAGCAGTTAGTTATTGCTGCATAACCGAGTGCCCCAGAATTTGGTGGCTTGAAACAACAATCATTTATTATCTGTGGTTGGTCAGGAATCTCTGGGCGGTTCTTGGGCTCTGTTTCTCAGGAGATTCCAGTTACAATGTAGCCAGGGAGGTCCTCATCTGAAGGCCTGGCTGGGGCTGCAGGATCCCTTCCTGTGTGGCTGCTTGGGGGAGACCCCAATTCCTTCCCTGTGTACCTTTCCCTGGGACAGCTCGAGTGTCCTCATGACGTGGCAGCTGAGTTCCCACAGACAGAGTGGCCCAGAAAGAAGGCACAGAAGCAGCCACGGTATACAGTGCTTTATGACCTAGTCTTGGATGTTTGCACAGTGCTGTCACTTAATAGCTTATTTGGTTCAAAGAAGTGACTTGAGCCCACACTCTAGGGGAGGGCAGTTAGGCTCTACCTTTTGAAGGGAAAGGAATGTCATACTTTAAACTGTCACATCAGCTAATAAATAGCTCAAAAAAATCACGTTAATTGTATTTTCAATGATGAGATTAGAAACGAAAACATTTTTTTAAAAAGATTTTAATTATTTAACAGAAAGAGAGAGAGAGAAATCACAGGTAGGCAGAGAGGCAGGCAGAGGGAGAGGGGGAAACAGGCTCCCCGCTGAGCAGAGAGCCCAATGCGGGCTCCATCCCAGACCTTGAGATCATGACCTGAGCCAAAGGCAGAGGCTTTAACCCACTGAGCCATCCAGGTGCCCCAAAATGAAAACATTTCTGTTATACCTCTCTTCATTGTTAGCAAGTAACTACCTTTTGTGCTGGGTTACTAATAGAAACCATCAGGCAGAATATTGTCATGAAAAGAATATGGGACTTGGAGTTCAAGAAGAAAGTTTGTTTACTTACAGAACAATCTCTAGCAAATCTTCCCTGAGCTCTGGTGGGATGATGATTAGGACATCCATAAGGCAAAGATAAAATGGAGAGAGGTTAGAGTGTTTTGTAAACTGTAAAAATAGCTTTTTTTTTTAAACCTGCTCTCCCTCCCTAAAAATAGCTTATTAAATGTTAGTTCTTAACTCCTGAATAGCTAACATTTATATACCATTTAATATATGTCAGGTACAGTTCTAAAAAGTTGATATTTATTAACTTATGTAGTCCACAGCAACCTTAGGAGGTGAGGGCTACATTTATCTTCATTTATAGAGGAAGAAATATGTATCAGGGTGGGGACATTTAAGAATCTTGTTGAGGTCAAGTGGGGAAGCCAGGATTTGAACCCAGGCAGTTTGGCTTTCAGGACATACAACCTTCTTTAGGCAAGGGCTTATTCACCCAGTAAGTGTTCACTGAATGCATGTTGTGTGTTGGACAGTGCTAGGCACTGGGGAATCTCACGCTGGACTTGAAAGGCAGAATTCCTTTGTATGGATGGATTGACATTGTATTTCAGTGTAGGTGATGTTTGAGTTGTTTACCTTTATTCTCTGGGCTTTTAAATTGTCTTTTGAGTTAAATGGTACTCTGAAATTTAAAAAAGCATGAATAGTTGGCGATTTGGATAGTAACTGTGTATCTTCTTTAAAGTCTGGAGAATTACCTGGCCATTTTGGTGGCCAAGGCTGCCTTAAGAGAGATTTTAAGCTTTTCTTACATCTGCAATTTTAATTGATTTTGGCTTTCTTCCTGCTACAGACCTCTTTTATATGGAATTTTAGCTCATTTCTTGCATGGAACTAAGGATGACCTCCAAAATCCATTTCTGAGAGGGTCTTCACTTCAGCCTCCAAACCCAGATCTTGGCAAACAACCTAGCAGAAGAAAGCAAAAGGGTATGAATTTCCTGGGATTCATCATTTAGCTGTTAGCAAGTATTTTTTCTTCTTTTGTTTTTTAAATTTTTTTAAAGATTTTATTTTTAAGTCATCTCCATACGCAACATGGGGCTCAAACTCAAAACCCCCAGATCAAGAGTCACATTCTCCACTGACTGAGCCAGCCAGGTGCCCCAACTATTTTTTCTTCTTAGACATTTTTTTCTTGGGGCGCCTGGCTGGCTCAGTCGGTTAAGTGTCTAACTTTGGCTCAGGTCATGATCCCAGGGGTCCTGAGATTTAGCCCTCTGTGGGGCTCTCTGCTCAGGGGGAAGCCTGCTTCTCTCCCTCTGCCTGCTGCTCTGCCTCCTTGTGCTCTCTCTCTCTCTGTCAATAAATAAAATCTTAAAAAAGTTTTTTTTTTCTCTCACAAGTAGTTTTTCCTGAGATTTTGAGTCATAGTTTAATTCTACTTACATCTAATATAGTTGGAGACTATGTTACTTATCCTCCAAAAAATAAAATGGTTTTTGGAAAGAGAATCTTGAGGGGATGGGAGAATGACTGGACAGAATTCTTAGATACTGTTGCTCTGCCAAAGTATGGAAAAACCTGATTTTTCACATAGATTTGTATTCTTTGAAATAGCTTAGATCATTGGCATACTCAGTAATAGATTTTTATCAAATCATCACTTCTTTTTCCCCCTCCAAGACTGAAGAAAGACAAGATTGCTAAATACAGATAGAGAAGTCACAAGTGTCTATATCCTTTGCATTTTGAGGATACTGTTGGTGGAAGACTGGTAGTTACCTACAGATAACATATTCCAACAGCCCCTATTTCTTTCAGAATGTTCACTCTTTAAATGAGCTTTCAGTTGTTAACCACATTAGCAATAGGATCTCACTTTGATAACCCGAACTGAATGGTTTATACCTCCTTCTTTCCAACCTCCGTAGAGTTGATCTCTTTCTAAGGACAGTCAGAGGTAGGGCTCAGGCAGCAGATTCGCAGAACAAATCGAAATCTTGACTGTTGATATAAACTTCTAGGAAACATCTAAAATACAAATTGTCTTTCATAGTTTTCATACACTGCTGTGAGCAGTATTGATTCCATTAAATTTTTCTGTGTCTCCCAAGATCAGAAAATGAAGTGTTTTGTGAAGCAAGGTGGGTTATTTTGTGGGTTATTTCTGATTTCACTAGGAGTTACTCATCTATATGTCTTAGAATGCTGAGCTGATGGACCATTGAAAAAGAAATCACTCCTACCTCTGTACTTTACGGTTGAGAAAACCAGGACTGAGATTAAGTGACTCCTTGAAAGCCTGCAGCTGATCCTTTTTAGCGGAATCTGCACCTCCGAGTGCCATTCCTGTACACTTTTCCACTTAAAGAATGTAAAGAAGTTTTCCTAGTTCCCTTTGCGGGGCTTGGTAAGGAACTGTCATCAGTGCCTACTGTTTGACAAGTACTTAAAATGGGAAACAAAACACACAAGCCGATGAGTAAATCCGTAAGCATTTAAATAATACAACAGAAAATTCTCTCGAATCTCTTCCCTTTTGTCTCTCTGTAACTCTGTGATCTCTGTCCATCCCTTCTGTGAAAGGTCCCTGTTAGCAGCTTGGCGGGGCGAGGGGTGGGGGGGGCGTGTCTCCTTCTGGAGTCATTTCTGTGCAGGTAAATTTATATGTACTGGTACTCGGGATGTTATCCTGAGACTGGCTTTGTTCTCCCTTGTCTTGTATGTGTAGATCTTAACTTTGTGTAGTATTGCACAGTATTGCTAAGCATCCTTTACTGATGGACCTGGATGTTTTTAAAGTCTTTGCTTTGACCGTCTTGCAGTACAGAATTCCTTCTTTATCCACGCAAGTACTTCTCTTGTGTGGACGCCTGGAAATACAGTTGTGGTTCAAAGCATACACATGTTAAAAAACCTAGTAGAACTTGCCTAATCCCCCTCCTTTTACCTACCAAGAATATTGATAATACCAGTTTCTCTGGGTAGTAGCCACCTGGGGATGTAGTACCCGTGAACAGTCGCTAACACAGCAAACCCAGGACACGGGTACTTTCCGTCCCGTAAGGAAAAATAACTTCTTGAGAAATCACTTTTCTGGCATGTAAACTTTTTATTTTGATCTGTTGATTTATTTTCAGGTGTACCATATAGTAATTCCGCACTTCCATGCAATACCCCGGTGCTCATCACCACAAGTGCCCTCCTTAATCCCTGTCGCCTGGGAACCATCAGTGTGCTCTCTAGAGTTAAGCGTGTCTTTTTGGTTTGTCTTTTTTCTTCCTTTGCTCATTTGTTTTGTTTCTTAAATTGCGCATATGAGTGACGTCACTGGTGTTTGTCTTTCTCTGACTTATTTCGCTTGGCATGATCCTCTCGCTCCGTCCATGTCATCGCATGGCCTGTAAGCTTTTTATAATCCATCTCACTGATGACAAATGACTAGTAACAAAGTTACAAGTCACAGGCTATTTCTTAACCCAGTTCTGTTCTTCTGAGATGTGGGTCACAGAACAGCTGGTGGTAGCTTTACACCACCGAGGTGGGGGGTGCTGGAGATTGGGGTGGGGGGAGAGGAGAGGCTCACTAGCTACTTTGGGGCCCTCAGAGACCTGAGAGAGGTCCAGGTCAGTAGAGCTTGGGGTGCATGTTCTGTGGAAAGCTCTGTGGCAGGCTCGGAGGTGAGGAGGACGGCTGAACTAATAGAAGAACAGGGATTTTTGCAAAAAAAAATTTTTTTTAAGATTTTATTTATTTGTCAGAGAGAGACACAGCTAGAGAGGGAACACAAGCAGGGGGAGTGGGAGAGGGAGAACCAGGCTTCTGGCCAAACAGGGAGCCCGATGCGGGGCTCAATCCCAGGACTCTGGAATCATGACCTGAGCTGAAGCCAGACCCTTAACAACTGAGCCACCCAGGCGCCCCGCAAATTATTTTTCTTGACCATCAAAAATTTTCTTGATAAAGGTGAACTCTTTGTGCAATGATTTGTGAAGAATTAGCAGCCACAAATGGCATTCCGTCCCAGTAACACACGTCAGCATTTGTTTTCAGCATCTACTTTCTCAATTCTAGCTTACTGTTTGATAGAAACATGTTTTATTTGACAATATGGAAAGGTTATGAAAATATTAAAATATTATTATTCAGATTACAATACCTGATCTCTACGGAAGTTCATCTGAGATAGAACACACTAAGATGAAATTGTGTGTGAATGCAAGGCTAAAGCATATCAACACGAGAGCTCTCGTATCACAGCTCCCAAAGAGCTGGAAAAATGAACAGGGTTTATGTAGACACGCCTCTGAGATGGTAACCAGTTCATTAGGGCTGCTGATGTCAGTGCTTGAGACTGGAGGCAAAGCAGGTTCTCGCTCTAAGTGAAAGACCAGATATCTTATAACAGAGAAAATCATTAGCAGAGCAACTTTATTGCACATCTGTGAATTGCATGAATCACATGCTTCTTAGTAATGCTTTTCTAGAAAACCTAAAATGTCTGTGGCCTCAGGATATTGTTCATTTTTGTTCTGTCCAGCAAAGCTGCCTAAAAATGAGGGAGATAGTCAGTCCTCCGTGATCCAGACCTACAGTCTCCAGTCTTTGAGGACGATCAGCTGCCGGGGACTGGCAGGCCTGGCTGTAGAATCAGGTTGTCTTTAGAATTAGAAAGTCCAGGATGTGCTAAAATTGCATGTTTGTAACAACTGTCTAAATTTGTATTCTTTTTCTCCTGTCATCAAAATCATAAAAATGCGTTTTTCCCGTGTAAAAATATCCAGGGAACATTTTCAGTTTTTCACAGTTTCTCAGAATTTCTCAGTCTTTGCCTTGCATTTTTGTTGCATTTGGATATTAAGTCTCTTAAGTTTCTTTAAATCCAGGGCACTTCTGCCCTCTACCCTTTTTTTCCCCGTGACAATAATTCAGCAGGGACTAGGACCCCTTGTATCACCAGAGCACTGGGGGTGGTCAAAGGGACTCTGGACTCTTCTGAACTCTCACGGAGCTTTATTGTTATGTCTTTGGCTATAGAACATTTTCTCCAATTTCTTGGATATTTTCTGATGTGGACAGGAAAATGTAAACTCTGCTAGTTTTTTCTTGCCACAAGAGGGTGCCACTGAGAGGCATTTCTATTTGAAGGTGGTTTTCTTCTTTTTTTTTTTCCTTTTTAATTGAAGAAGTTTGGCATCCCTCAAAATGTTATTTGAACACCCTGTCCTTTCAGATTCCATTCTTTACATATCATATAAGAGAAGTTTGTAACTGCTCCTTACACATGGGTTTATTCCACGGTGCTCTTTACTCCCTTAAAAACACTTGACCGTGAGGCTTTAGTACCAAATATTTCTGATTTCTTTAATGATGTTTTCAGTATGGTGAGTTTATTTCATTGTCCTAAGCCACCTAAAGAATTCATACAATAGTAAACACATAACATCCAAATATACATGGAGATGTGTCTGCACACTGCCTACTTTGACTTGGGGCAGGTATTGACATTGGTTTCTGTTCATTTCAGATGACCACCTAAGAACGGAGAAGGGGAATAGTACTAACATTGAAGATCCTCCTGTTTCTCAAGCAGTGAAGAGATGACATTTCCATTCAGGGCATCTTTTGTCTTAAAGTTGTGTATATTAGGTAACATATTTACTCTCCCAACATTACCAAAATACATCACTAATATTTGTCCTTTGTAGAAATTTGAGTTTCTGCAAAAACATTTAGCCGCTCCTGTTTAGTACTACATTTGTGAATAAAGCTAACTCTGTCATCTCGCTTCCTGGATTTGACTCGAAAAGAAAATACATTGTTTTTAGAAGGTATTTTAAAGGTTTTTAAATTTGTAAGAACTGGAAGAAATGTTTAGTACCCCATATATTCTTTAAAAAAAAAAATTCAGGTCTTTATAGCCATATGCTCTGCTCTTTAACAAGGTTGCATTAATTAAATTTCCTTCAGGCTGAAATTATGTGGTTTTATAGAAAAATCTATTTATGTTTAAAAAAAAACATTTAAAAGAACTTTAAAGCCAGAAGAAGTGAATTCCTATGAAGTTCAGTTTTTTGTTTACGATTAGCAATTTTTCAGATAACTGTTTATAATTTGGTTTAAGTACCTGGATTACTGTCCAGATTTGAACTTTTAAACTAGGTAACAATGTGCTTTTTCTTTCCTTAGACCATTTTGGCTTCTACTGGAAGATTTAATTAAAAGGTAGAGGGGGAAATAATTCTTTCAATTTTGCTGTAAGTAAAACAAAGAGTTTATTATATAAAGAATGTGGAATAAGCATGAAGAGACAGGCTTTAGGAGAAATACCAGAAGGCACCTTTTAAAAGATGGCATTGTTTAACCTCCATGTGGCCTTCAGTTGTGCAATCACAAGCTGAGCTCTGAAAGAGCCAGTCCCTACTTACCTGGACTCATTACATTCAAACTTTATTCTTGGGTTAGAAGAATGGTAAGAGCTCTTCCTGTGCTATCTCTAAAGTGCTATTTTGATATTTACAGACGTTTTTATAATGTGGAGACTACAGACTGATGTCACTGACAACAACTGTGGTAATAGCGCTTGATTGGCGGAAGTCATAAAGTATATTCCGGCGGAACTGCACAGGCACCCACATACCGACGACATTTAGCTTGAATGTTTTCCACAGGGCAAGGGAGAAGGGCTGTAGATGGCAAAATTGGCCTTCTCTTCACGTGTTGATTCTGTGCTATTAGGGCTCCTTTCCATTTTTCAATCAAATCTGTAGTATCTAATAATAATTATGAATTCCATTGTCTTGTATGTGGGAATATAAATACCTGAATTCTTTTCAGAGGACTTGTTTACATCCAAGGATATTGGCAATGGATTCTAAGTTTACCTCAGGAATTATAATCATGCAGTACTAGATTAAGAAAAACTGCTGGAGCTTATAATTTTGGTTACTGATAGAAAACCATCACAATAGAAACTAAACAGAATTGTTCTGTGTAGTTCATAGTGCATTTGTATGCATTATTCTGTAAGTTGTTTGTACCTAGGCAACTTTTATACTTGCAGTGTATGACTTAATAAAAACCAATTAAGCAACTCTCCTTTGTGCAAAGGATGTTCCTATGACTCTTGTCATCGAGAGGTGGGCACCAGGAAGGGAAGAATGTCGGAGGCGGCTCCGCAGGCCTGCCTTCAGGATCGCCAGCAGCCTAGTCATTGGAGGATATAGAGTGAGGTGGAGGGAGGAGAACATTCCCTGGTGTTGGGCCCCTGGCGTCAGCTACATCTCCTCACGACACTTACTCTTCATCCAGGAGGCTCATGGTGTCAGTCTCGGGGGGGAACATTATTGTAACCTGGGGGGCCATGTAGGGCTTCGAAAAAGCCTATGTAGTAGTATGTTTTTATATTCGCAGAAAGGAAAACCACCTATTTTCCAAACTCTCAGGTTTTTGTGATTTCCACAAAGGAACTTAGGTTGAAAAATCTGCTCTGGAAATTTTTAGATTCAGGATTTTTGAATGGTGTCAATTAATTTATAATTTATAAGCCAGTCATTGAAAAAGGTGCACTGGCTGAGACATTTAAAAAAAAAAAAAACCAAAAACTGAGGGGGGAGAAAACTGAGGGAAAGACAAGACATAAATATAAATATAAATATAAATATAAATATAAATATAAATATAAATATAGAGGACCCATTGAACTATTCTCCTACCTCATAAACTAAATCAGTACATCATTGCTGGTGGTTTTCATGAGGTTGTTGGGAGAAGTTCTCTTCCAGAAAGAGGGAGAAGTTTTTGGAGAAGATTTGCACATACAGAAAAATAGGATGGGAATCGAGACTGCAGAGGGCTTTAGGAAAAATGGAAATACAAAACTCGGGCAGACTAAAAACCCAGCAGGAGCAGAGGTGGTGTTTGAAGATGATAAATTAGCTTCGCATATGTTTGCACAGAGTAAACCGATAGCTTTATAATTATGTGCGAGAACGCAATTGTATATGACTCACATGCCTGTATGATTATATAAAATTTGATGTGTTCTTTTAACCTAAAGCCAAGTATACATGAAGGATTAACATTGTAAGAATATGCCTTTAAAGGCATTTGACACAATGCTTCCCAGCCACTTGGCATTTGATTTCTGTTAACCGTTCTGCAAGGATTGTGTGGTCTTTGTGGTCTTTGTTCACTTTTTTTTTATTTTATTTTTTTTTTAAAGATTTTATTTATTTGACACAGAGAGAGAGATCACAAGTAGGCAGAGAGGCAGGCAGAGAGAGAGAGGAGGAAGCAGGCTCCCTGCTGAGCAGAGAACCCGACGCGGGGCTCGATCCCAGGACTCTGAGATCATGACCTGAGCCGAAGGCAGAGGCTTTAACCAACTGAGCCACCCAGGCGCCCCCACTTTTTTTTTTTTAAATGAAGATCAGATAAAAAAAACTACCTTTTTAAAAAAAATAGACTTTTTTTTAAAAGATTTTATTTATTTGAGAGAGAGAGAGTGGGAGAGAGAGCAAGGGAATGGTGGAGGGAGAAGCAGGTTGAGCAGGAGCCCTACTCGGGACTCAAAACAGGACCTTGGGATCACGACCTGATCTGAAGGCAGACGCTTAACTGACTGAGCCACCCAGGCACCCCTACCCCTAAATAGACTACTTTTGAGAGCGAGCTTAGGTTCACAGCAAAGTTGGGTATAAAATAGAGTTTCTATATATGTCCTATCCACCCCCCTCACTCATGTCACCCCCACCTCCTGCCCCCCCCCGCCGGGAGTGTCACATTTGTTCCAATGGGTGGACCTACACAGACACATCATTGTCACTCACAGTGCATAGTTTACATCAGGATTCATTTTTGGTGCTGTTCATTCTATGCATTGGAACAAATGTATAATGACAGCTATCCACTATTCTAGTACCATATGGTATTTACACTGCCCTAAACACCCAGTTCTGCCCGTTCATCCCTCCAGCCCCCCAAACCCTGGCAACCACAGATCTTTCAACTGTCTTCTTTGTTTTGCCTTTCCCAGAATGTTATATAGGTGGAATCCTACAGGATATGGTCTTTTCAAACGGGCTTCGTTCCCTTGGTAAATATGCACCAAAGATTCCTCTACGTCTTTTCCCGGCTTGAGAGCTTGTTTGTTTTCAGCACCAAAGAATATTCCATCACCTCAGTGTACCACAGATGGCCCATTCACCTGCTGAGTAGCTGCTTGGTTGCTCCCAAGGTTTGGCAATTATGGATAAAGCTGCTTTAAACACCCCAAGTGCGGGCTTCAGCATGGACGTATACTTTTAACTCATTTGGGTAAATCCTAAGGAGTATGATTTGCTGGTTCATAAGAATATGTTTTGTTTTGTAAGACAGTGTAAAACTCCTGAGAATTTTAGGACCCTTCCTAAAGGAGGGTAGAGAATCTGGAGTCACCAAGACACCAGAATGGGAAATTGATGAAGAGAAGAGCATTGCCGG
Source organism: Nasua narica (assembly GCA_028533885.1). NCBI lineage: Eukaryota > Metazoa > Chordata > Mammalia > Carnivora > Procyonidae > Nasua > Nasua narica. The sequence continues at coordinate 10,928,862 of CM052805.1, read as the reverse complement.
TCAGTCTGCTATACAATCTATACAATCTGGAGAAGTGTGGAGCCAACATGAGTGAAACAGAAGTGGCTTTGTACAAGAGATAGAGGCGAGCCGGGCTCGTGGCCAGGAATGATGTCCCTTCATTCACAAGAAGGCACAGTGCTGTGCAGATTTTGGGCTGGAGGACTTGAGTGCCCATACACTTTTAAATTAGATTGTGACGCACATGTGGGAGTCAGCCATGCTTGGACCCAATCTCTGATATTATTAAAAACTGGAGGGAATCTCATTTTGGAGCTTTTTGAAGCCAATAGCAAATACAAAGCTATTTGATGAAGAGGAAAAGACTCCAAGAGAGAAATTTCCCCTCTGCCATCTTGTTTCATGAGTTCATGGAAACTCCCGTTACACAGCGCCTCGCAAAGAAGACAAGCCAAGGAAATGTACTGGACACCTCTCGAAGTAACACTTTTTTAAAGTATGTTTTTCCCCCTTGATCTTAAAATAACTGGCTTTTTGAGCCATGAGAAATAAAGCAGGCATTCGACTTCATTATTATAACAATGCGCTTTTGAAGATTCAAACATCTGAGCTTCTGCGTTGGACAGATATTTAATGAATGACTGTTATGTACACATACTGTCCCTGAGTACGTGTAGAATGTACCAGAAAGGTATGAGGTACGTTGTATTAGGCCTTCACATGCATCGTCCTATTTAACAACCCAGTAAGGTAGTTGAGGCAAAGATTCTGTCCATCTGCGCTTTTCCTCGAGAAGACGCAGTCTCAGTTCACTGACCGTCCTATGACGTCTGGTCTGCCGCCTCACAGATCATGTGTAAGCTTCCCATCTCCTTAACACGACTGGATCAGACATGGGAATTGGAAATCCTGATCCAGCACTAACTAGCTACGCTCCCTTGGCTTGTTTCTTAATTCGCCAGCCTGGTTTGTCAACAGCAAAATGGGAAAAGAAAAATTTTTTTAAGTACCTACTTCCCAGGGTTGTTACAAGGAAGAGATGAGAGAATGCAGTAAAATTCAGTGTTTTTTAAATAAGCCCTCTGTTTATTAATAATTGCTTATAGGGATTCTCTTTTAAAATTTACCAACAAGTTCTTCAAGGAGTCAAATGTAAAACCCCCTTGAAGCACCAGTGTTAAGGTCTCCAGTAAAGGTGCCAGCTCTCACCAACTTTGAGGCCAGCAAGTTCGACTCCGACAGTCGAACTTGGAAAGAACTGCTCTGGGTTCTTTCCAGGATGGGAAGGTGGTGGCGAACTTCACTCTTGGCCTTCCATCACACCCTCTCTGTACCAGCCAACGCAGGGACAATTTCCACTCCTTTTACAGTGTAGACAGTAAAAGGCACTTGGAGAAGCAGCTTATCCATCATTTTCTGAAGCTCTTTACCCCTAGTTGTGTAGTCAGCCGAACCTGGCACGTCTGATTTAGGTCACTTCATTAGGTCTCAGGGGTGAGAAAGCAGGAGAGCCTGACCCTGGAAGCATGAGGAAGTGACCTCGCAGCAAGTGAGAGCCGGTCTGAGATGCTGAGCCCTGCGGTGGTGGGGACCCTGCAGGAGGCACTGGCTCTTGCTCCCTGTCACACACCCAAGGCCTGTGTCACCCGACTTGGTTTCAAGTTTGTTGAGAATACTAACAGCTACCAGGAAACAGGACCATATATTCATTTTACATGGATCATCTCAAGGACCATTTACAAACAGGTAGGGAAACTGAGGCACGGAGCCTTTAAAGCACTGGGCCATGGTGGAACAGCTAGAAAGCTGCACTGGCCACCAACCTCAGAGACCTGTCTTTAGCCCCTGAGCTAATTCAGCCGGAGAAAGCATTTCCCTTTAAAATCTCTCCGGAAGTGAATCCTGGCAATGATGGGCTCCAGTCCCAGCGAGAGCCTGGGCAAATCTCTGCACACTTCTAGGACCTCAGTTTTCTCACCTGCAAAATGGAGGTATTAATACAGGCCTAAGGCTCTGCGACCCCCCTTCCCCGGTCCCCCCGACCGGTCTCTCCAGGGGAGGGGTTGTGGACCAAGGGCACAGAGCCTGGCAGGGGCCTTCCCACCGACTCTGACCCTCTCCCCAAACCCTCTGGCCGCAGGGAGTAGCTGGCGCCCGCGTGGGCCTGGGGGCTGTCCCCGCGCGGTGCTGTCGCGGCCACGAGAGGCAGGGGCCCCTCCCTTGAGCCCGCCGCGCCGGGAGGCCTCTCGGCACCATATTTAGTCAGGGGGAGCGGGCAGCCCCGGGCTGGTATGCGGCGCTGGGAATTCCTGCAGGAAGGAGCCCGCGCCTGCCCTTTTTGGGTTGTCACCCGCCCTGCGCTCCCCGCTGCGCCGGGGGAGGGAGGACTGGCCCAGGAAGCCGAAGCCCGTGCGGGGCGGGGAGCGGGGCGCGCGGGTCCCTCGCCTGGCGCGGGGCCAGCCCACCGCCTCGGCTTCCTTTTATGGCCTGTGTGCGTGCGGGCCTCGGAGACCCAGGAGAAGACCGAGAGCCAGGGAGAGAGCCAGCTGGAGAGATCAGGAGCCAGGAACAAGGGCCAGAGACAGTGGGAAACCTGCGGGAGAGACACAAGGGCCAGAGACAGAGGGAGATTTGTGACAAAGTGAGAGACAGAGAGAGACAGTGATGGACACAGTGACATACAGAGTGACCGCAAGACAGCAAGCATGATGGATCTGTGTCAGATATACGGGAGAGAGAGACAGACAGACAAACGCAGGGGGAGGAGGGGAGAGAGAGGTCCTAAGCTTTAAGTGAAGTTTTAAGCAGCGTCTTCATTTTCAAACATTTCTTGGGCGGGAGAGGAAAGTTTGGGAATGTGCAAGGGCAGGGTCACACCCACTTTCTCTTTGGATCCTGACACCCACTTTGCAAATTGCATAAATGTACCCTCCCCAAAATACGGACCCATTTTTCAGCTGCAGACACTGAGGCAGAGGTCCCAGGTCAGGTAGTAAGCAAAAGGCACATGGAGGCCTGAAGTCACAGCAGCGGTTGTTTTTCTTTTCTTTTCTCTTTCCTTTCTTCTTCTTTTGCTTGTGGGTGGAGGTGGGGATGGCAAATTGGGAAAAATAAAAAGTTCCCCTTCCCGAACAATTCCCAGCATTCTGGGGCTCTTGCCTCGCACTTTGCAAAGTTCAAAAAATCCCCTTTCTCTGCCTTTCGTGCAGCACAACTGGCCCCGTGTCCAGCCAGTGGGAGGCGAAGAAAATGGGGAGTGGGGCGGGGAGGCGACAATTCAGACCTTAGCCCCCACATACCCCCTCCATGGGGAGGAAGCGGTTAAAATCCGTGCAGTGCACTGACCTGGCGAAGCCGTTCTCAAGCATTCCCTGTAGACGCTGGCTGCGTGACCCCTTTCTCTCGGCATCAGAGTCTCGGTGACTGTCCCAGAGCAGGGGAGGCGGGGGAGACACCTGCCCCGAGGGCTTCTGCAGCGAGCTCCGCAGCCCCCTGCGCTCCCGCCCCGCGTGCACCCTCCTCCCCGCGTGGCCGCAGGTGCGCCCTAGGGCCGGCACAGAAGCCGCGCTTCGCCGGCCCTGCAGGGGGCGCTGCGGGGGCAGCAGCATGGGACCCTCCCTCCACTCCCCCCGGGCCGCCTCCCCTCTCCCTCCCGCGGGCAGCTCCCGGCCTATAAAGAGAGGCGTCTGGGCGAACCGGGAGATTTGGACTCCCCTGCCTGGGAGGTGTGCCAGATCTGAGCTCTCCACCCAGTTTCTTCTCCGCTGTCCCCACAGTTGGGAGATCTGTAAGTAGGCTGGTTCTGGGGTGGGGGTGGAGCAATTGGGTAGGGGGTTTGAGGGTCCCACGGGGCATCCTACAAGGACTGGGGAGCCGCGAGGTGTTTTGGTTGTCGTCCTCTCAAGGACTATGGGGAGGAAGTAGGGATTCA
>CM052805.1:10908349-10924470 GCA_028533885.1 Nasua narica | reverse complement strand
TATTGAGGATCCATCAGTCCCCTGCAAGGCTACTGTAGCTGACCTTTCAGCCCCTGGAGCCCATGCAGGACGTGGGTGGAGGGGACGTTGGAGGTGGAGGCTCAGAGGTGGGGGAGGGGGGAATCTGCTGGAGGTTTAGCTCTCGGGGTGTCTGTCTCTTGTCTGACTCATGTTTTCATTCCACCTGTGCGACTTTCTGCACTTGGCCATCTGAGCTGGTGTGGATGAAGTAGCAGCTGTCCTCAGCTTTCCCTGTCTTCCTAAGAGAACCCCTGTGTTTACTCCTAAGCGGTGATGTGCACTGGGGACAGTTCGGAGCATCTGGCAATCTCTAGAAGCCTTTTGGCTGCCACAGCGGGTGGGAGGAGAGGCTGCTGGTATCTAGCAGAGAACAAGGATGCTGAAAACATCCTCCAATGCACAAGACAGCCCCCTCTCCCGCCAAAGAATGATCAGCGCCGAATGTCCCCGTTGCCCAGGTTGAAAACCCCTGTTTGAAACCAAGGACCACAGCAGACCAGGTTTTGTTTCCATGCAGCACGTGGAGAATCCTCTCACTGGGATGTGCTCCCTGATCGCTCCTGAGATTTTGCCAGGGGCTTTCTATTCCTCCCTGTGTCTCCTCCCCTAATGTCTGACCTGAGGCTTTGTGCCGGGTAGCCAGCATCCTAAATTTTGAAGACTGAAGGCTCTGGGTGCATGCTGGGGCATATCCTTGTAATGACAAAGCCGACTTAGCGGGAGCCTTGGACACTGATCAGGGATGTCTCTGAGGCACGCCTGTGTTTCCCACAGTCCTCAAGTGCTCTGCCCATTTCAAAGAAGGAGAACAGAGCAGAAAAAATCATCTTGGAAATACACCTTTATTCAGGGTCCACCATAGCTAGCTGTGCCGCGATGGGCAAGTACCTTAACCTCTCTGTGCTGCTTCCTCCTCTGTAAACCAGACTTAATGGTGCACCTTGGTGTTTATGAGGAGATTAAATGAGATGATAGCAGGTACCTGATAAAGATTTAGCAGCTATGAGTACTAATAGTATTATTAATTTGCTAGGTTCACCAAATTTTCTCACGGGCAGATCTGTAGGATTTCATCCATGTTTGGTAGAAAAAGACGTCTGTGGCCAAATGTTTTGGGGAGCCCTGGGTCCAAAGGTATAAAATCACTTTTGGGATTCAGGACCTGCTAACTTCTTGATGTCCTGATACATGGTCTGTCTCTCCATGACAGGTGGGGGGGGGTGGGAACTTGGGGGAGTGGGATGGGGGGGCGGGAAGTAGCACTTTTCAAGTGGATTTAACCACAGAGCCTCTTTTTTTCTCCTTTTTTTTGAAGAGTATCTCAACTTCCCTGAATCCCACCAACCCCCACCCCTACTATTTCAAGGGATTAGGGTTCCAAGGAACACACTCTGGGAAATGCTATTCCAGGGTGCAGCCAGGCTCCTTTTTCCTTTGACCAAAGCAGAGGTCACACTTCATAACTGTCGGAAGCCTCAAAGCCGTGAGAAGCAAGCCAGCTTCTCTCTCTCCTTTTTTGGCTAGAGACAGACTCTCTGCAATTGATCTTGTTTGCGTTTCCGAGTCCTGCATGAGACAGCGTTCCTGGCCATGGGGATTCCTACGTCCTTTCATTCTTCTGTTGTATTATGTTTGCTGTTTCTCTGGCCTTTAAGGCCGCTGACTTCCATCGCCATCTGAAGGAGCCCACTTAGTTGTCACACTGCTCAGAACAAATGAAACAACTTCCCCGGCCCTCTTGAGTGTATCGGCTCTCTTTAAACACTTTGCAGTGCACACACTAACCTAAGTGTACAGAACACTCTGAACTGTGCCCTTGAGAGGTTAAGGTGGTCAATTTTATGTGTATTTCCTCGTGAAGACTGAAAAAAAGGAAAAGGAACCACAATTTTTCACGGAAGTATGTACTTTGTATCAGAAAAGTACACAGACTGTACCCACAGTGTACGGTACATTTAGCTCTGTAGCTGTGTACGGAGCTAAATGAGTTGTCACAAGTTGATTACGTCCCTGTTCCCAGCACACTGATTAAGAAGGTCCTGCTCTTCCAGCCAAGATGTCTGACATCTATCACCATAGGATAGCTTTGCCTGATTTTGAACCACCTATAATCAGCATCCCACAGTATATCCTTTTTGTGTCTCCCTTCTTTGTTCAGATGTGTGCGTGAGATTTTTTCTTACTGTGGTGTGGAGCCGAAGTTGCCTTCCTCTCACTGGGGTCCCGTTTCGAATGTTGACAATGTACCAGGCACTGTGTTAGGTCCTTTCAAGGGTCAGTTCATTTATCACAAATTCTCCGTTGAGCTCCAGAGAAGCCCACCCGGCTCGTGTGGGAGGCAGACGGGCACAGGCTCTGGAATCAGGTGTGGGCTCAGGACCTGGCTGTGCTGTGTGACCTCAGGCAGATTGCTTCACCTCTCTGAGCCTCTGATTCCCTATCTGTAAGATGCAGCTGACTGTGACAGCCAGTCCGAAGGCTGTGCTGTTGTTACTTGGTGGTCCTGCGTGCGAGCCACTCAGCCCAGCACCTGGCCGGGGTCTGCGAGTGTTAACTCTCCCTGCGGGTATTCCCAGAACCTGGCCGTGGGGATGACACACAGGCCAAATGGGAGATGGTGTGTGCTATCGACATTGCTTATACACACAAGAGAGTTGTACAGATTTCATGTAGTACTATTTTTCCTTTTAAGGAAAAATGTCAAACAGAACCTCGTAACCCATCTGTAGGGACCCCACCCCTCAGCCTCGGGCTTGTCAGTTCAGCTCCAACTGCTTCCCACTGTCTCAGAAAGGAAGGGCCTCTAAATACTAAAAGTTTATTCATTTAAAGTCCTCTCTACACCCAATGTGTGGCTCCAACTCACGACCCCCGAGATCAAGAGTGGCGTGTTCCTCCCACCGTGCCAGCCGGGTGCCCCAGGAAAGTACTCTGAATAGATGAAATCCTAGTACCGTCGTCGGTCCGAAAAATTTAACAAATTCCCTAATAGGAAGGATATTGAGTAGACGTTCAGATTTTCCTGATCGTCTCCTACGTTTTTGGGAGGGGTTGTCAGAATTTTGTTTTTTCTCACAATCGCATTCGTTTTCGCAAATCTTTCCACGAAAGGGGTGGCTTTTTAAAAAGGTGAAACGTGCCCTTATTTCTGATTTGCCCTTCTATGTGTGTGTTAGGGGGAGGCGGGGTTCTTTGCCTCCTTTCCTCTATGTTTGTCTTTTATTGTCCCTGTTGGACTTTTTCATTGTGAAAATGTTGCGATGTGGGGGCCCCTGGGTGGCGCAGTTGGTTGAGCGACTGCCTTCCGCTCGGGTCATGATCCCGGAGTCCCGGGATCGAGTCCCACATCGGGCTCCCAGCTCCATGGGGAGTCCGCTTCTCACTCTGACCTTCTCTCTCTCACTCTCTCTCTTTCCTAATAAATAAATAAATAAATAAAATCTTTAAAAAAAAAAAAAAGAAAATGTTGCGATGTGGGCACAAGTAGAGAGAACGCTAGGCCACACCCCCAGGCACCTGCCACTCCCCTTTGGTAAGGATCAAACTTTTTTTCTTTTGTCTTCACCTTCCAATTTTCCTCTGGGTCTCAAAAACCCCTTCTGGTTTATAGGGTCCTCTCCTTTTTCTGTACTTTGTTAAAGGATCAGAGTCATCTGTATTAGGCCTTCCTACCTGTGCACTTTGTTGCAACCTCCCACCGTCCCCCATGTTTAGTGCATTCCCTCTGCCTTGCATTTCCCGAGTGTTAGACCTTCACCTAACCAGGGTGAAGCTTTGGTTCCCCCCACCCTCTCCCCTTCTCCTTTCTGGAAGAATATTTCCTTGATGCTGGTGGCACTTTTCATGGCTCCCCACCTGGCGTCTGATCCGCTCTTTATTGTGATATTAAGGTTAATGGCCACATTTAGGTGACACAGTCCAGGCATGATAAAGTTCTCCAGCCATTTCTCATCTAACACTGTAGGTCCGGAATTGCGGATCCCAGACCCACACCCTCAGCATCACCTGGGAACTTGTTAGAAATGCACGTCCTGGGGCTCACCCCAGCCCTGCTGATTCTGGAGCTCTGGGGGTGGGCCCAGCCATCTGTAATTACACACACACACACACACACACACACACACACACACACACACACCCAGGGGCAGGCTGGGGGTGCTGGTGCCTGAGGACGTGTGGGAGCCAACTGTCTCACGGTTTCAGCAACCACTGATGGTCATTGTCAGGGCCCATTATTAGGGCTTCCAAAATCGCTACATTCTAGTTTTATTGTTCCTTCTACATTTGTTCACTGAAATTCTTCCCAGTAGAGAGAGTGTTCTTTCACAATTAAAAGTGAGGCAGCGGGAGGGGTGCTCCTGGAATAACATCCCGGCACAAAACCCGTTAAGAGATTAAAGCAGCAGAAAATGTGATTGTTAAATTCAAGGTCATGTGCGGTTCCTGATTGCACTTCTTTGAGTGACAAAGTGATGATCCAGGCTTAGGGAATAATTTGCTCGTTTCTCCACTTTCTTAAAAATGCACTGGTCGAGGGGCACATGGGTAGCTCAGTCGGTTAAGAGGCCAACTCTTGATTTCAGCTCAGGTTGGGGTCTTTGGAGCCCCGAGTAGGGCTCTGCACTCAGCAGGGAGTTGGAACCTGCTTGAGATTCCCTCCTCTCCATGTGTCCCTCCCCCTGCTTGTGTGCTCCCTCTGTCTCTCCCAAATAAATAAATATTTTTTATAAGCTACTGATCAGGATTGCTGTTACTTTCACCCCTGAAAGAGACAAGTGACTGTATTCTGCCTTGCAAAGTTTTTGTCTCTGGAGTTGTCTGCCCATTCACGGGACGTGGGCTACTCCATCGCCGTGGGATTTGGGGTCCAAGCGTGGGCGTCACCTTGGCGAATTCAAGGGAGTCGTGAATTCTTCTCTGCCAAAGTAGGGGTAGCAACCACACAGTATGTCCCAGTGGCCGTCCATCCTAAGTCAGCCCGCACCTCAGTTCCTGGGGGAGCATAGCCATGGGTGGGGGCTGAGACGTGGGGCAGGGGGGAGGAGCCGGCCGGCCGGTATGGAGCCTGGTGTCCCAGCACCTGCCTCGTGGACATGTCTAGACATAGGGTCAGATGGGCTCCTCATGCCAAGAGGACGTTTCATGACTTGAAATTTTACATAAAGACTTTTCTCTACCAATTATTGAGTGACCTTGAGGAACGATTCAGATCAGGAAGAGAGAATCAATGTTTGGTTCCTCTTCCACTCATTGTTACCAGTTTTCAAAATAAGGTCTGGGTTGCCCAGCATCCTCCATGGATGACCTTTGAAAGATAGGTTGGTTACCATCCCTCATGGGTTTAACACAATTCTCTTTCCATTCTTTTTTTTTTTTCTAATTTTTTTTTTTATTTGAGTGAGAGAGAATGAGAGCGAGAGAGCACAAGAGGGAGGAAGGTTAGAGGGAGAAGCAGGCTCCCTGCCGAGCAGGGAACCCGATGTGGGGCTCGATCCCAGGACCCCGAGATCATGACCTCAGCTGAAGACAGACACTTAACCGACTGAGCCACCCAGGCCCCCCTTATAGTTATTTCTCTTTTTTTCTATAGTTATTTTTCTTACCAATGTTTAAACTCACCTGTATTGGGCCAGACAGAACTATCGTTTAATATTTTAGCATATAGTGTTCTATACTTTTTTTATATATATACTTTTTTTTTTTAAAGTCATCTCTACACCCACCCTGGGGCTCGAACTCACAACCCCAAGGTCAAGAGGTCACATGCTCCACTGATTAAGCCAGCTGGGCGCCCCAGTGTTCTAGACTTTTAAAAATGTCTATACCTACATGTACAATTACAAGAAAGATGCTGTTATAAATATTTCCATTCACTTTGAGATAGATTCTACATACAGTAAAGCTCACCGATTTTTAAAAAAAATTCACCAGCTGTTAAGTGTACAACCTTAAGTGTACAACAGTGAGTTTGGACGAATGTGTACAGTTGTGTAACCACCATAATCGGAATATAGGACACTTCATCCCCCGAAGGTTCCGTTGTGCCTCTCAGTGCTTACTTGCCCAGCCTACGCCCGGCAGCTGACTACTGATCTACTCGCTGTCATGATGGTTTTGCTTTCTCTAGACTTGGGCATCAGTGAAGCAATAGAGTCTTTCAGATCTGGCTTCTTTGATTTAGCACAATGCTTTTGAGATTGGTCTATTTTTTTTTCTTGAGTATTATATTTATACGTAATTTTAACTTAGAAATCCAACGTAAGTATCTTTGGGTGATCCACGGACACCTCTGGTATGATTCCATTCATATGAAACATCTAGAAAAGAGGAGATAATATGTTAAAAGAAAAGGGAGAAATTTTGGCATAAAGGAATGTCCACACCGTGAATTTTCGGGGGGATTACCTCATTCTAATGCATGGATGTCCCAGTTAAGAAGACATCACTGGGGACGCCTGGGTGGCTCAGTCAGTTAAGCGGCTGCCTTCGGCTCAGGTCATGATCCCAGGGTGCTGGGATCGAGTCCCACGTCAGGCTCCTTGCTCAGCGGGGAGCCTGCTCCTCTCTCTGCCTCTGCCTGCTTGTGCTATCTCTGACAAATAAATAAATAATAAAATCTTTAAAAATAAAAAAAAAAGATGTCACTGAAGGCCATTTAGATGGATGGCAGGTTTACTGTTCTCCATAGCAGTACCCCCCACATTGTGGTGCATCTGTTCCCTTGGCTAAATTCCTACAAATGCGATTGCAGGAGGTGCCTGGATGGCTCATTTGGTTAGGCATCTGACTCCATCCAGCTCAGGTCATGATCTCGGGGTCCTGGGATCAAGCCCCACATCAGGCTCCCCGCTCAGTGGGGAACCTGGTTCTCCCTCTCCCTCTGCCTCTCCCCCCCCTCGTTTGTGCTTTCTCTCTTTCTCTCTTTCAAATAAACAAAATATATTTTAAAAAAATGAATGCAATTGCAGGTCAAGCATTTGCATAGATTTTAAGGTTTTCCATCCATAAGGTGGGTGTGTGCAGAGGCCCACCCCCAACAACTCTTTTTTTCTAAAGATTTTGTTTATTTATTTGACAGAAGAGAGATCACAAGCAGGCAGAGAGAGAGGGGGGAAGCAGGCTCCCTGCTGAGCAGAGAGCCTGATGCGGGGCTCAATTCCAGGATCTTGATGAGATGATGACCTGAGCCGAAGGCAGAGGCTTTAACCCAGTGAGCCACCCAGGCATTCCCCCCCTCCGCCCTCCAACAACTCTTGACAACACTGGATTTGACCAATGGTTTTCATCTCAGCTAAGCCGATTGGGGGAAATCAACATCGCATTGCTTTAACTCATTTACTAGTGAGGTTGAGCATCTTTTTCTCAAGCATATTGGCTATTTGAAGGTCTTCGTAAAAAAAAAACCGTTTTTGTTGATCATAAACTTAACAAAAATTATAAAACTACAAACATGATACAGATAGATCATGGAAAGTATATCCCTGTTCATAGTAGCATTACTGGCAATAGCTAAAACACAGATACAACTCAGGTGTCCATCAACAAATGAAGAGATAAGCACAGATACGTGGTATATACATACAATGGAATATTACTCAGGCTTGAAGAGGAAGGAGGGTCTGACACATTGGGCAGCCTGGATGAATCTTGAGGACACGATGCTAAGTGAACAAGCTAAATGTAGCAAAATGACACAGTGTGATGTCACTTGTATGGGTACTTAGAGTAGTCAGGTTCACAGAGACAGGAAATAGACGGTGGGTGCCAGGGGTTGGGGGAGGGGAGTGGGGAGTTAATGGGGGTAAGCACCAGTTCTATAGGACATAAAGCGTTCTCAAGGTGAATGGTGGGCACGGTTGCATAATGTGAATGTACCTGCCACTGAACTATACACTTAAAAATGGTTAATAGCAAATTTTATGTTACATATATTTTACTGCACTAAAAAAATTGGGGGGAAAAAGAAAGTAAAAGTCCCTAGGGGCACCTGGGTGGCTCAGTTGGTTAAGTGTCCAACTCTTAGTTTCTGCTCAGGTCGTGATCTCAGGGTCATGAGATCGAACTTTTTGTCAAGCTCTGCAGCTCAGCAGAGTGTCCATTTGGAATCTTCTCCCTCTCTGCACCCCCTACCCCCCACCCCTGCTCTGCTGTCTCCAAAAAAAAAAAAAAAGTCAAAATCCCCTCATAAGTATATTCAAAAGTGTATATTTCTCATTTTTTGCCTTTTTTCCTAAATACTTTAAATATTTAAAAATATCTATAAATATATATAATAAAACGTATATAAATAATAAATACATATTTAAAAATCTAAATTATGGGGTATTATACCTACTGTTTACATTCTCCCTTCTATTTTTTTTAAAGCCTATATTGACTTAAAAGTCACATGCTATAAAATTCACGCCTTTAAATCATATAGTTCAGTGGTTTTTCACATATTCACAAAACAGCTACAGTAAATTCTAGAACATTTCCATTACCCCCTGAAAAGAAGCCCTATACCCTTCTTAGCTGTCATACCTCAGCCCCTGGCAATCACTAATCTACTTTAATATCTATGGATCTGCCTCTTCTGGACATTTTAGATAAATGGGATCATACAATGTGTGGCCTTTCGTGACTGGATTCTTTCACTTGGCATAATTTTATTGAGATTCAGCCACATTGTAGAACATACCAGTACTTCATTCCTTTTTCAGGCCGAATAATATTCCATTGCATAGCTAGACTGCATTTTATGTGTTCATTCCATCCATTCGTGGACACGTTGGTTACTTGCACGTTTTAGCCATTGTGAGTAACGCTTCTGTGAACGTTCGCTACAAGTTTTTGTGGGGATGTGTAGTTTCATTTCTCTTGGGGTTGTCCCTAGGTATGGAATTGTTAGATCACATGGTAACTCTGTTTAAGTATTTAAAGAAGGCTCCTCTTTTATTTGAATAGTAAACAATAAGACATGGACATCTTCCTGTGTCAAAGCATGTAGATCTTCTTTTTTTTTTTTTAAAGATTTTATTTATTCATTTAACAGAGAGAGAACACAAGCAGGCAGAGAGACAGGCAGAGGTAGAGAGAGGAGCAGGCTCCCTGCGGAGCAAGGAGCCCGATGCGGGACTCGATCCCAAGACGCTGGGATCATGACCTGAGCCAAAGGCAGTTGCTTAACCAACTGAGCCACCCAGGCGTCCCACATGTAGATATTCTTCTTGCTTTGTAACCCCTGGGTAGCATTTTGTTGTATGAAAATATCATGGTTTGCATCTCCAGCGCCATGATGGTGGACAATAGGCAATGATGCAGATCCTTTTCTGAGGGGCTTCGGGTTGTTTCCATTCTTTGACTACATAAACAATCCTGCAAGGAACATCTTCATACTCTGTGGAATGTTTCTGCAGACTGCGTTCCTAGACGTGGGAAGTGAGGGCTTCGTCTGTCTCTAGGGCTCAGTTCTGGCTGGATTCTGATGCGGTCCCTTTTTTCCACAGGGGACCAACCAGGCACCATGGCACAGAAGGGCCAGCTCAGTGATGATGAAAAGTTCCTCTTTGTGGACAAAAACTTTGTCAACAGCCCGGTGGCCCAGGCTGACTGGGCTGCCAAGAAGCTGGTTTGGGTCCCTTCGGAGAAGCAAGGCTTCGAGGCAGCCAGCATCAAGGAGGAGAAAGGGGATGAGGTGATTGTCGAGCTGGTGGAGAATGGCAAGAAGGTCACGGTTGGCAAAGATGACATCCAGAAGATGAACCCACCCAAATTCTCCAAGGTGGAGGACATGGCAGAGCTGACTTGCCTCAATGAAGCTTCTGTGCTACACAACCTGAGGGAGAGATACTTCTCAGGACTCATCTACGTGAGTATCTCGGGGGACAGCCAGTCACTTCTTCCAGGCTTCCTGTACCCCTGAGGGAAGGAAGAGCTTTCGAGATGTGTTGGGGGTACAGGTTGGGAAGATGAAAGTTTCATCTGAGGAGGGGCCCACGTGGTGAGGTAGAGTCACTCAGACTTGGGTTCACACCTCAGTCCTGCGCCACCTCGTTCTGTGACCTTGAACAAACCCTTACACCTCTTGAAGCCCCAGTGTTCCTATCTGTGAAATGGGCACAACCACCCTCCCCCCACATAAAGGAGGTGCCAGGATGCTATGTGATCGCCTGTGCCGAGCGCCAAGGCGCCTGGCAGATACTCACCAGACTTCACTGAAGTCGTTTCTGCTCTTCCTCCATCTTGGAAATGAAGAGGAGCTCATGACCTCTTGGGAAGCCTGGACCTCCTGGGCAGCCGGGTGGGGAGGAGACACGAGGGTCTGGCTAGGTTTTTGTGGAGGTCTTCCCTGTCACAAATGGGAATTCCTCGACTGGAGGCGGGATGCCTCTGGGTCTCCTGCGCAGACCAGAGCCGACCAGAGCTGGTACTGTCCATTCTGGTAGCCACCGGCCCCATGTGGCTAATTAGGAATCAGAATTCATTTCTAAGGTCATTCTGAAGACTTTGGCCAGTGGTCCAGTGCTCACCAGCACGTCAGGCTAGTGGCTGCCATATTGGGCAGCATGGCATAGAACACTGGCATCACCAAAGGAGGCTCTGAGGGGGGAACGGTGTGACTCGGGATGTGTGGGTTCCAACTCTCCAGAGCAAGATGGACCTAGGTGCCCCCCTCCCCGGTATCAAGCTGCTGGGCTTGGGGGTCCTCCACTTCAGCCTTCATCTATTTGCCTCTCAGAAAGGGCACCCTAGTCCCTTGGGCGAGTTGCCTAATTTCTCTGAAATTTAGTTTCCTTCTCTGTGAAATGAGCGAGAGATGAGTACCAATCTCACAGCATGGGTTACTCTCAAAACAAAGCACTTGGCGCGCCTCTGGGCATGTGGTCAGCTCTCAGAATGCTAGATGTTACTACTGGTTATGTCGTCCTTATAGTCTTTTTTTCCTTGGATCCTTTGCAAACCTGTGAAACAGCCCTGCCCTTCCCCTTCCATGTTGCCACTTGAAAACTACCAAAAAAAAAAAAAAACCCTGGTCATCTATAAAAATGCTCTGTACATATGTTTTTCCTAATTAGGAAAATAAGTCACGTTTATTATAGAAGACTTGGCAATTCAGAAAAGCTCAGCAAGCACAAAAAGATCAGTCCTCCCCCAGGGACAGCTGATAAAATGGTCCTTTCTTAGCTCTTTCTTTGTGTGAATGGTACGTGTTTACGTATTTACAAGCCTCTGCACATAGGTTAGCCTACTCGCTCTTTTTTTCTGTCTATGAGTCAGTGCTGAGCATGGCCAAATTTCCATTATAACCCCAAATATATCCTCTCGGGGGCTATGTAATCTCTCTCGTGGATGTGTCGTAACTGATTATCCATTCTTCATATGGATAGTTCAGAGGGGCTAACAGTAGCTTTTTTTTTTTTTTTAATTCAGATTTCATTTATTTATTTGTCAGAGAGAGAGAGAGTGCGCACACACGCTGGGGAGGCAGCAGGCAGAGAGAGAAGCAGGCTCCCTGCTAAATGAGGAGCCCGATGCAGGGCTCGATCCCAGGACCTCAGGATCATGACCTGAGCTGAAGGCAGATGCTTAACCGACTGAGCCACCCAGGCGCCCCGACAGTAGCTTTTTTTAAGAGCCAGGAGGGAACTGAGGAACAACCTAGAATTATCCAATACGTCCTCTAACCCCTGTGGTGTGCTTTGCCCATCTTATCTCATTAACTCAACACAATGCCCATGAACTAGGGATACTTGTCCCATTTTACAGGTGAGCAAACTGATCTCAGAGTGCTAAAGCCTATCCTTAACTTTGCGAACTGCGAAGGGCAAGTTCCCGTTGTCCGAGCCACTCCTTGTATGGAAATATCGACTTGGAGCTGCCTGTACCGCCTGGTCATTTCTGAGAAGGCCGGCCTGCAGGGCATGGGGGTGTTTGGGGGGGAGATGGAGCTCTTCCAGGCCTCCCATCTCAGATGTGTTCTCTCCCTCGAGGAGGTCAAGGACAGGCCTGTGTATAAATCTCACCTGCTGTCCTCTGACATAACATTTGAGCCCAAAATAGAAATCAGGAAAAAAAAAATGAAGGGTTTATGAAGGTCCTGAGACCCAAAATAACTAATCTGACAGCAGATTAAAAAAATGAATCAAATCTTCAAATTTCTGCTATGCTTCTCTGGACAGTTTAGATGAAAAGCCTTTCAGCCTTGTGACCGCGTGCCTACTCCTTTCGCGTTCCTTTCTGGTCAGTTTAATCCCTTCAATAGAACCTGCTGTCCATGATGGAGGAGAAGGAAGTGGGGGAGGGGGAGCCCAGTGCGTAACAGCAGGTGATGCTGACTTCGCCTTTGCTAACAAAGAGAACTTTCCCCTCCATCCTGCAAAGTGCGCCTCAAATGAAGACCCTTGTCCTCTGGGTTCTAGAAGAGTCTCTGGAAGCCACTGTGTCCTGTGTCCTTACCCTCGAGATGCAGGTTGTTGTCTTACCTGTTCACAGCACGCATGGCGCGTGCGTGCCACTGAGTTCTTGTCCACACTCCCTTGCCCTTCTGGATGCTGGTTCTCCCTGCCCGGAGCTCAGCATGACCGCAGCAGTTGGCTCTGTCCTTAGTATTTGGCTGGGGGATGGGACAGGGGGTTCGGGCAGAGGAAGCTCAGTGAAGTGTGAGCCTTGCCTGTAGTGGGTACCGCCCTTGGTCCTTCCCGTCCCGTGGTGAGAGCCCTGCCGACCTCCCACCCCACACGTGACCTGTCCAAGGCAGAGCTGACGCGACTTGCCTGGGCAGAGACCCGCCGTGGTCCAACTCTAGCCAGTCCGGTAGAATGCTCTCCTGCTCTCCGGCTCTCGGGCTTCCATCTCTGGGGGATGTGAGAGTTAGAAGGCCCAGCCCTTGCCCAGAGACTGCTTCTCGATGAGGGTGTGGAAGAGAAGACACACTCCAGATACAAATAAGGGACCTAGATTCTAAGACGATGGGTGGATGAAGAAAACGTGGTGTGTCCATACCATAGACCATCCTTCAGGCTTAAGAGAGGAAATCCTGCCGTTTGCGGCCACAGGGATGAAGCCAGGGGACACAATACTGAGTGAAACAAGGAGTCCCAGGAGGATGGACACTTGGGGTTCTGCTCTCATGAGGCATTGAAAATCACTGTGCTCAGAACCTGAGCGCGGAATGGTGGCTGGCCCGGGAGCGGGGTGCGGGGAGGGAAACGGGAAGGTGAGTACGTTCTAGAGAATTGTGGCTACAGTCAACACTCCCGTATGGTACGCTTAAAAACTGGGTACAAGGGCCCCTGGGTGGCGCAGTTGGTTGAGCGACTGTCTTCGGCTCAGGTCGTGATCCCGGAGTCCCGGGATCGAGTCCCACATCGGGCTCCCGGCTCCATGGGGAGTCCGCTTCTCACTCTGACCTTCTCCCTTCTCATGCTCTCTCTCACTCTCTCTTTCCTAATAAATAAATAAAATCTTTAAAAAAAAAAAAACTGGGTACAAGGGTAGACCACAATTGTGTAAAGTGTTCTTACCTTAAAATGTTTTTTTTCCCCTAAAGCATGTCCTATACTCCGTGGGCACTGAGTTTGTTAGCCTCCACAGATTTGAGAACGGGTCTGGGTATAGGCACATGTTTTTTTCTGGGCAGGGGGTCTTTGCTTTCATGAGACTCTCAAGGGAGCCTCCCTATCCCCACAAGAGTGATGGCAGCTGCTGTTCATTTAAAAGTCACTGTGTTACAATTTCATACCGAGATACTGTGATGGTGACTACTGTTCTTTATGTAAGAGAGAGACCCTGTTTTGAGTCAGATTTTTGCAGGTAAATGGGGGCTTAGAAAACTTAAGTTGATGAGGAACACTGGGTCTTGAACCTGGGAAGGCTGAATCCGGGTCTTGAACCCCGGGCCCTGGGACCACTGCTTGGAACTGCTACTCATTCAGTCCTTCCAAAGATCCTATGAGACAGAGACGATTACCCCCTTTCAGAGACCAGGGCACTGAGGCTCAGCTGTGCTCAGTCCTCTTGCTGGAAGTGTGCAGAACTGGGGTTTTTCTGCTCCGGGGCTGCAGTGATTGGCTCCCCGTGAATGGTTAAGGGCCCTAGGGTAGCTGGAACCTTGAGCTTGAGCGATGGGTATGGGCCACGGCAGGTGGCGATGCTGCCTCGGGTGCCATTAGCTTGGAGCTGGACAACCTTTACGTGCACAGAAGGAGGAAGTCCAACTTTCTAATTAGGACTTCTTGAGCATCTTCTTGGTTGTAAGCTGTTAGCCCAGAATGAGTGATTTTTAAGAAATTGAATTAATTTGGTATGTCTCCTCTTCCTATTCACCCTCAAGGATCTGGTGGCCCTGGGCTCAGGGTATTAGATCACTGTCCTGTTAGATGGGGTGTGGGCCCTGTTTTATCCACAGGCCTCACTGCTCCCTGTTGTCTCCCAGATCCTGGGGCTGAGTGTTACTGGTTGCTGATTTGCTACACATGCTTTTTCTTTCTACCTGGCACACCTCACTCATCTCTAATCTGCTCGATCCCTGTCAGCAGTGGGACTTTCCAGGTCTGTGCAAACGCCCTGGGGTGGGGAACAAGATCCAGAACAAAGGTAGATGGGCTCTGCCATTCACTGGGTTTCCCGGCCCAAAGTTCCTACCTGTGAACCCCAAAGGGTATTTTCCTCGTTCTGATTTGGCTGTTCTGGGAGGATCAGGGCACTAGGGAGAGACCTTCTTTCCAAACTCAAGCAGATGACAATGGCCCAGGGACTCACTTAGGAGTGCTGAGGCCAGGCTATGAGCAGAGCCCTCCTGAGTGCCAGAGGGTCCTGGAGGGTGGGGAAAAAAATATGTAACTTCGACGGGTCTCGCAAGGTAGAAAAGAAACACAGTTGGAAGCTGCCGGTTACTGGGCCCTGTGACCTCACTGCTTAGATCTTCCAGATTGGTGTTCCTTCGGAGAAGCTTTCCAAAAACACGAGGCTGTCCATGCAAAGACCACAGGAAAATATTTAAAAATAAGAAGCACAATCATGTCTTACGGCTGCTTCTTGTGTTTGTTACCGATTATCTGCCCAGATTTTAAAACATTATTTTGAATAGGTAATACAGGCAAATATTAAATAGTTTATCAGGATGTTCAAATTTTGTCCTTTTATCCCCATTCCTCATCTTCCGGTTCCCTTCCATAGAGAAACCTCGTGCATGTTTCTTACGTAGGCTTCCAGAAATATTTTCTGTCTATACAGGCAGATACATGCACATTTGTATATGTATGCATGTTTGTATATGTATAAATGTACTTTTTTTAAAAAGGATTTTATTTATTTGAGGGGCACCTGGGTGGCTCAGTTGGTTAAGCAACTGCCTTTGGCTCAGGTCATAATCCCGGAGTCCCGAGATCGAGTCCCCACATCGGGCTCCCAGTTCCATGGGGAGTCCGCTTCTCACTCTGACCTTCTCCCTTCTCATGCTCTCTCTCACTCTCTCTCTTTCCTAATAAATAAATAAATAAAATCTTAAAAAAAAATAAAATTAAATTTAAAAAAGGATTTTATTTATTTGAGAGAGAGCACGAGCAGGTATGAGGGGCGGAGGGAGAAGCAGACTCTCCGCTGAGCAGGGAGCCTGATGCGGGGCTCGATCCCAGGACCCTGGGGTCATGAGCTGAGCTGAAGGCGGACGCTTAACGCACTGAGCTGCCCAGGTGCCGCTCTCCATCGTTTTATAGATGGGGAAGAAGAGGCTCCAGGGCTCGGCCATTCACACAAATCACGCAGGTAGCGGAGGAAGTCCAAGCTAAGGTTCTGCCCTGGGCTGTGTGACTTAAAGCCTGATATCTTTCCACTTTCCCCCCCTCTGGTTCTTGTTTCTGCCGAAGGAGGCTGGGGGAGCACTCTCCTGCTCAGGGCTCCCTCTGCGGCTGACCATATAAAGTCTCAGGGAAACACTGGAGCCACTTCCAAATACGGTCACAAGAGGGAAACCCTGGGCCTGTGGCTGGGACCTGCTGGTGGCAAGGGGCCCTGAGATGCTGGCTGGGACACGGGAGGTGGGGATATCAAACTCTGAACTTGACCAGCTGGAGAGGGGATCGTGGGGGTCAGGGAGGCAGAAACACCACCAACTGCAG
>CM052805.1:10875660-10907849 GCA_028533885.1 Nasua narica | reverse complement strand
GGGGGATGCTGGGAGAAGGATGTGAAAGGCACATAGGATTTCGTCCTGATGTGCTGAGTGGAGCCCTCAGGATTTGTTACTCTGTGCACGATAGCAGCTGGAAGTGTTTTGTCCTCCCATAATTAGCACCAAAGGGCCATTTTCAGGGGATTAAAAAAGAAATCACGGCCGGCTGGCTTCTGTCAGCTCTGGGGCTCTTGGCTGAACCCTCTTCAAACTGAAGAGAAGTCTGGGAGGTGGCATGAGCTAACCTCTAAGCTCTCTGCTTTGCAAGTTCCCACACTCATTTGCGTCCTTCTGTCTGAGGGAAGTTGAGGTCAGCGGGTCGTGGAGGGGCCGGCTCAGGCTCGCCAACCCCCCAGAGGCTGCTCTGGAAGCTTGGCAGAGAGAGGGAGGGCACCGGTGTCCCCCGACCCCGGCTCACTGCTCTGGAAAGCCGGGGCAGCTCGGCTCTCTGCAGCACCACGAGCCCGCCCATTTCACAGACGGACAAAACTGACTCTCCGAGCACCGAGAGTTAGCCCTAGAGTCCCGTGTCCTGCCTGGAGATGTCCCCCTCTGATCTCACCTCCAAGGCCGTGTGGTAGTGGGGTGCTGTTACCCCCATTTTTCAGGCCAGGAAACCGAGGCCCCAGGAGGCCCAGGGACTGGCTTATGCCTTCTCATAGAAAGCTCTGCTCCTGGCCCCATACCCCGTCCCCTTGGGACAGAACCGCTGCCATCTAGAGCCGTTGCGCAAGCTCCATGTTTTAGACCACGTGGGCGATGGCCTTGGCGATGATCGGAGCACTTGCCGAGTTCTGCCACGTGCCGTGGGTCATTTTGAGCTTTGTCCATCCAGCCTTACTTCACCGTTTTCATCTCCCAGACAGGTGTGCATTCTTTTCCCTCTTTTCCTTGTAGGGACAGGGTCTCGCCCTAGAGGTAGAGGCAGAAAGTCATTCCAAGTCGTTTTGCTCCCCAACACCGTGTTGCTACAATGTGTCCCTGCGGAGGGGACCCAGGGACACATTGTAGCAATCCAGCTCTGAGTCTGGCCCTGTAGCCAGGTGGGCAGACGGGCTCTGTCGGCCTAACTCGGTCATCACGGAGGCCCTGGGACATGTAGGTCGGCGCTCTGAGTGCTCATGAGAAGTTCAAGTTCTTTGCCAGGAAATGAGGAAGGGTAAAGCATCATCGGATTCTGACGAGCCTTTTATGGAGTGCCTGTGATGTCTTACTTAGACGGAGCGGAGAGAGCTAGGGAGAATTCTTTTTTTCCTTTTTCTTTTTATTGTAACGAGCAGTAAATACCGAGTTGCAGAAGCACGCCTGATTAAAGGACTTGGGAAGCCCAGGCCGACACTTGCTGAGCAAAAAGGCATACACCAGCCTCCTCCTTCTGTGTTCTCCCAACCTCAGAGGGAACCTGACTCCCCGTTCCTGTTTTAATGCAACAGTGTGGGGGGGCTGGTGAGGAGGGGTGCCAACTACTTGGGGACGAGGAGAGGGAAATCATCCCTACAAATATGGGGGCTCTGGAAGGGCATTCTCGGGAGCATTGAGGTGGACCCTGAGACCTGTCAGAGTCTAGGAGGGCTGGGGAGGGGACAAGTGGGCCTAGCAAATGAGGTGCATGTGGGATTCACACGCTGGTGGCTCTGGAGCAGAGAGAGGGAGGGAGAGCGGGGCAGGTGGGAGCTGAGGCCTAAGAGCCCGCCACGAAAATACTCGTCTCCCCAGACCCCATCCCTCACCTGGCCAGGCCTGCTGTGAGACGTGTCAGAACTCCCTGTGGATCTGGAAAATTCCCGCTGGGCTCCAGCACACGCCCTCAGAGTGTCTCTCCCCACCCAGAGTGTCTTCCTACCAGCTCCGCTGGGGGACCAGGCTGGGAGAGGAAGGCCCCGAGAAAGAGGAGGACCCTGACGGGGAGAGTAGTCGGCTGGGCCATGGGCGCTGGAGCTGGGTTCGAATCTCTGTTCTGCCAATACGTCCCCTTCTTTGTGTCCAGTTTCCTCTTGCGTCCCGTGAGGCTGAGAACTGGGCCCACCCCAGCTGGTGCAGAGGCTAATTTGGACAGTGCGTGGGGAACACGGTGCTCCCAGCAGGTGCTACAGGTCTTGGCTGTCACCCGTCTAAGGCCCACGGTGGAGGTCCGGCCCTGACATTCACCTTCACGTGTGGCATTAGGTAGGCAGCTGCTCTTCCACACTCGGGGGAGGCTGTGTCCTCCATTCCTTACTTGTCTGGGCAGGGATGGGTGACCCGGTAGCGACACAGGCCTGGCCACCTCCCTCTTGCTGGGTCCCCTAACAGCCTGGCATGGGAAGGAAGAGGAGCAGCAAGCCCGGGTCTGCTCTCAGTCCCAGCTTGGTTTTGTCCTTTTATGGTCAGCCTGCAGGCCTCTGGCTCCCCAGCCATAAACCACGCGCTTATGTTTGGGATCGGGCCGAAATAGCTGGTCTGTGGGGAGCTGGGCGTCTCCTGAGAGTCTTCAGGCCTCTTCGGGGGAGGGACCACTGGAGTCCTTGATCTCCCCGGAAAGCTGACTCGCAGACTTGGCGCATCCAAGGCCAGACCCCGAGTCCGAGTCCAGGGAGAAGGAGGAGAGAGAGGCGTGTTTAGGGGTGCGTGTGAGATAAGGAGCGCCCCATGTCTCTGGGCTGGGCGATGCTGGCCGGCCGGCCCCAGCCCCGCACCCCTTGCTCCCGGACTCTGTCCTCTCTCCATCTCGGACCTACTGTGTGCCAGGACCCCTGCATGAGGCTCTCTACTTCCTTGGTGTCTCCCCCACCCCCGCCCCCGGTGATTCCTACACAAGCTACACACGCTGCTCAGAATCACTTCAGCTGTGAAGGCAGCGTCTCTGTCTCTGGCGGCCACCCTCTCGTCCGTGGCATTTGGGGCAAACACCTATGGTAGCCTTCGCTCATTTCCTGTGGTCATTTCGTTGCCTGTCTGACTCCCGCCCTGCATCCTCAGCCTCTTAAAAGCAGGCTCAGTAGGTCTTTGTGAACTTTGTGTTTCCAGCAGAGGGGCAGGGCGCCTTTGCCGAGTGCGTTCGTGAGCACACGCAGAAGTGTTTACCGTTGCTTCTGTCTTGGCTGCCTTGAGGGAAAGAGAGATGCAAAGGAGAAAGCATTTCTTGAGTACCTACTATGTGTCAAGCTCTGTTTCTGGTACCTGGGGTCAGGCCCAGCCCTTGACCTTCAGCTGCTCAGGGCCCAGTAGGAGAAGCATTGAAAGCAGTTTTGTAACTTTTCTTTTCTTTTTTTTCCTCTCCTCTCCTCTCCTCTCCTTTCCTTTCCTATTTATTTCTTTATTTGAGAGAGAGAGAGTGTGCACACACAAGCCAGGGGGAAGGGCAGAGGGAGAGAGAAACCGTAGCAGACTCCTTGCTGAGCAGGGAGCCTGATGTGGGACTTGATCTCAAGACCTTGAGATCATGACCTGAGCTGAAACGAAGACACTTAACTGACTGCACCATCCTGGCGCGCCCCACCCCAGTTTTGTAACTTTGGAAAAACAAATAGATCCTATGTAAAGTTTAAGGAGGCAGGTCTCTTGATTCAGAGATGGTATAAAATTAACATAGTTTATTTTAAAAAGCTTTGTTGTGGTATAATTTGTGTACCACAAATCAGTCCATTTAAAGTATACAGCTCCCTGGGGCGCCTGGGGGGCTCAGTCGGTTAACTGACTGCCTTCGGCTCAGGTCATGATCCCGGGGTCCTGGGATCGAACCCCGCATTGGGGGGGGGGGTCTCTGCTCAGCGGGGAGTCTGCTTCCCCCTCTCCCTCTGCCTGCCTCTCTGCCTACTTGTGCACGCTCTCTCTCTCTGTCAAATAAATAAAATATTAAAAAAAAAAGTATACAGTTCTCTGGTCACTAGTGAGTTTACAGGGGGACGTAGTCATCAGCATGATCTAATTTTGTGTATCTCTCACCCCCACCAAAACTGTGTGCCCATTGGTAGTCATTTCCCCCTCCTACCTCTGGTTCCACGGGATTGCTTGTCCACTTACTGTCTCTCTAGATTTGCCGATTTTGCACGCTTCCTCTCAATGGAACGATGCTTCAGTGTGTGGTTTTTGGGGACTGGCTTCTTTCTCTGAGCATCGTGGCTTCAACGTCCATCCACGTTGTAGCAGGTGTCAGTGTTACATTTCTTCTTTATGGCTGAGTGATACTCCACTGTATGGACTTTTGTTTATCCACTCAGCAATGGATGGATTTTTTTATTGTTTCTACTGTTGGCTATTGTAAATAATGTAAAGTAGCAAATTTTTTTACTAAGATGGAAAAGTTTTTCCATCCATCCATAGAGTCCTATCATGGATAAATGATCCATTATTTTTCCATATACTCTATACCATATCCCACTAAAAAGTCTTGAGTTGAAACAATGGTCACAGTGAGATTAGGTGCTACAATGGAGGGAACCTTTGGACTATTGGAGTCAGGGCCACCACGAGGCCATGTGGTACCTTTATAGAAATAGAAAAAGGCACCACTGTCTCAAGGCATTTTTCCTCTATCTGCTGGAAGATTGTCCTAGTAAATGTACACATCCATAATGACCAGTGTGAATGGTTCCCCCTTGAGTTATGCAGTGTACAACTTGTACCACTGTCCATGGCAGCCCCAGAGGGGGCATGCAGTAGAAAGGCCTTCAGTTTAGCTCTAGGAAGTATAGAGTCCGAGAAAATCATAGAGGCAGTGACTCTCAGGATGCCATTTCAAGAATGGATTGGGAGTGGGGCACCTGAGTTGCTCAGTAGGTTAAGTGTCCAACTCTTGGTTCGGCTCAGGTCATGATCTCAGGGTCATGAGATCAAGCCCTGTGTCCAGCTCAGCGCCCAGTGGGGAGTCTGCTTGAGATTCTCTCCCTCTCCCTCTGCCTCCCCTGCCCCCAACTCATGCTTGCTCACTCGCTCTCTCTCTAAAATAAGTAAATAAATCTTAAAAAAAGAATGGATTGTGGTATATACTCCAAAGAATTGAAAACGAGTTCTCAAATAAAAACTTGCACTTGAATGTTCAGAGCAGGGCTCTTCGCAATAGTCAAAAGGTATAGAAACAACACAAATGTTCGTTGCTGGATGAATGGATACACAAAATATGGTCTATTCATACAAGGGAATATTACTCAGCCATGGAAAGGAAGGAAGTTTGGATATATGTCACAACAGGGATGGAACTCAAAAACACCAGCTAAGTGAAACCAGGCCGACACAAAAGGCTACATGTTGTGCGATTATATTGACGTGAAGGGTCTAGAAGAGGTAAATCTGTAGAGAAAGAAAGCAGATGGTGGTTGCTAGCAGTTCTGGGAATGCGGAAGGGTGATTTGCTAAATGGGTTGGGGGCTTGGGCTGATAAGAGTTTCTGGAACTAGATGTGCACCAGGCACACCATGAACAGGGCACAAGGCTGTGAACATACTCCACCCCACCAAATTGTTCACTTTTACTTGGTTCATGTTGTGTTGTGTGAATTTCACCTCAACGGGAAAAAGAAGCAGGAGGAAAATGGGTCAGGCAGGGAGAGGGTGCTGGGGGCTGAAGATGCAGCGAGTGCAAAGCTCGGAGGGGACCCCGCTTCCCACATTCAGAGGGCTCTGTTCTCTTGTGTCAGACCCAAGCTTGGGCTCAGGAAGGAGGCAGAAGTTGCGGGTCAGCACGTTGTGCTTACATCAAGGCCTCCTTCTGCCGGTAGCCTCAGCTTCCCATGCTTGGAGGCGATGCATTTCCGATCGGAATGTCCTTGGCCAGAGGTCCCCGGCAGCCCCCAGCGTGGAACCGCCCTGGCAGCCTTTCCCGGGAGCCTGTTGCCTCTCCTGGGGACCTGGGGGGTGGGGGAGGCCCCAGGACGAGCTTCTGACCCTATAAAATTCCCAAGGCTGCTGGGAAAGCCTGTCCTCTCCCTGGAGCAGAGGGATCAAGATAGCCCGTCCATCTGTCAGTCTCAGAATCATTCCTTAAAATAGCGGAGGTTGTCTGGGCCAGCCCCCCCCCCGGGGTGGGGGGTTGTCTATCTCTGCCTGGTTCTAATTGCAGGGTGCTCTAGCCTTCACCTGCTTCCCGACTCCGTTTTTCATGGGTTTCTTATTTGGCTCTGTTTCTGAGCGGGTTTCTCCTTTGGGTGGAAGGTGGAGGTGCAGACATCCATATTCCCGAATTCCAGAACAAGCAATTGGTGGTCATGCCCGAACCGGACCCCTCCCCCGGCAGATTTCCCCTGCATAGGAGAGGTGATCCTGATTTAGATCCTACCCCGAGTCCAAGATCATCTCATCTGGAGATCCTTAATTATACCTGCAACCCCGATTCTAAATAAGGTCACCTTCTGAGTCTCAAAGCACACATATCTTTTTGGGTGGGGGCGGCTGCCGTGTCCTTGGGCAGGTCACCTTCTGCACTCTATTTTCCTCCTCTGTAAAATGGGGGTGATGCTGGTGCCCACCTCCAGGGCTGCCATGGGAATTAAATGGGTCATGCATCACCGAATGAGCTCAGCGCAAGTGTGAGAGGCAGTTAGCGCTCCGGGAGGGGGAACCACGGGGGGCTTTGTGGGTGGTGGCTTTTTCCTCTCCCCTGGGTCCTAAGCTTTGGGGTTGCAGTGGTTTCCTCAAGAGCAGTAAAGAGTATTTTTCCGTTCGCCATGTTTTGGTGAGATGAGGGGATGGTTCGAAGGATCCCAACTAGACTCCCTGCTCAGTGTGGAGCCCGATTCGGGGCTCAATCTCTGGACCCTGAGATTAGGACCTGAGTTGAAATCAAGAGTCAGATTCTCAACCAACTAAGCCACCCAGGCACCCCTATATCCTTCTTCTTAAAACACAAAAGGCATATTGCTGGGTTTCCCAACTATTTATTTTATAGCTTACTGTATCTTAGAGTTCTGCATCAGTGAGTAAACATCTGCTTGGTCCTTTTTACTGGCTGCCTAATGTGCCCTCACGTGGCCACACCAGCATTTAAATTCTAGAAGTTGCTTGACTAGCTCGACTTCATTGGGTGAACCAGTTCAGTGGTTTGTATCTGGTCTTTCGCTACTGCCGATGTTGCAGTAGACCGACTCAGGTGTCTGTCGTTAGACACGTGTGGGTGTTCCTGATGTGGATGTTTCTGGAAGGGTGCAGAGCAGTCAGGAATCATAGCAGGAGACGGGGGTGCGGTAGGAGTCAGTGTAGCCAGACTGAGATGGGACCGCATGGGGATGGAGTTCAGATGCAGAAGGAAGGCGCTCCATCTCTGTCTTGTTCCGGGGGCCCTTCTCCCTGCAAGGGCCTCCCCTTGACCCTCAGCTCAGGGGTCAGACTTGCCTGAATGGAGCATCTCCACACTCCCCGAACATGGTGTCCGCAGGCAGCTGAGGCCCGTACTGCCACCTCAAGGTGGAAAAACTGAGGGCAAGGAAGAGGAATTGAGCAGTCTTTTGGTACTTCTGCCTTTTGTTGTGAGGATGTGGCTCAACCGGGTCACCGGAATGTCTATCTGTAACCTGAGAGAAGGAAAGGAGAATTGATTGGAGGTGGAACAGGATCCATGGAGCTGGCCTGGTCATCGCATTCATCTTGCCTTGTGGTGGGCCAGATCTTGTCTATGTGATAGAATGGCCCCTCTAGATATGGTCATTACCGTCTACTCTGTTCCCCAGTGACACACAGGAATGGCCTTTTTTTTTTTTTTTAAAGATTTTATTTATACATTTAACAGAGAGAGAACACAAGCAGGGAGAGAGGCAGGCAGAGGCAGAGACAGGAGCAGGCTCCCTGTGGAGCAAGGAGCCCGATGTGGGACTCGATCCCAAGATGCCGGGATCATGACCTGAGCCAAAGGCAGCCACTCAACCAACTGAGCCACCCAGGCGTCCCAGGAATGGCCTTTTCCAGTCTCATCCATCCATCCATTCATCTTCCCATCCATCCATCTTCCCTTTCATCAACCATTCATCTTTCCTTCCTTGCATCCGTCCATCCATCCATCTTCCTATCCATCCATCTTCCCATCCATCCATCCATCCATCTTCCCTTTCATCAACCATTCATCTTTCCTTCCATCCATCCACCCATCCATCCATCTTTCCATCCATCCATCCATCCATCCATCCATCCATCTTCCTTTCCATCCAATCATTCATCTTGCCATCCATCCGTCCATCCATCCATCCATCCATCTTCCCTTCCATCCAGTCAGCCATTCATCTTCCCATCCATCCATCTAACAAATATAATTGAGCACCTACTATGTGCCAGGTACTGGAAATACAATGTTAAATAAAACATATAAGCTCCCACTTCCCCAGTAAAGCTTGCTTTCTAGTATAGGAGAGAGACAATGTGAGCCCCAAGTGATGGCTTTTAGACTGGGTGTGCCAGGGGTGCTGGGACAGATGTGTGGATGTGAGATCTGATTCTTAGGAAGTGGATCCTTCTATCCCAGAGGCCGCTCCATGCCACGGTTCCTTCTTCGCACCTTGATCTTAGCACAGCTTCTTCCTGGCCTGGGAATAGGCCTCACACCTTCCCTTGGCTGAGCCATGCTGGTCTCCCCAAGGTGCCTTGGCCCCCAAAGCCCTTTCTTTTTTTTTTTTTTTTAAAGATTTTATTTATTCATTTAACAGAGAGAGAACACAAGCAGGCAGAGAGGCAGGCAGAGGCAGAGAGAGGAGCAGGCTTCCTGCAGAGCAAGGAGCCCGATGCGGGACTCGATCCCAGGACGCCGGGATCATGACCTGAGCCAAAGGCAGCTGCTCAACCAACTGAGCCACCCAGGCGTCCCCCCAAAGCCCTTTCTAATCCCCTGCAGCTATGGCCCCTCAGGACCTATGTCACATTTCCTGTGTACTCTCGTACCCAGGGATGCAGGAAGAGCCCGCAATCTGACCCGCAGTGTTTCAGAATGCTGATCATTCACCGAAGTGGCCAAGTGGCTTTGGGCTACCTAACCTCTGTTTCCTCAACCCCGAAGGGGGAAGGATCAGGATCAAAGGTCATACATGGAAGTGCCTGACTCTGTGTCTGGCCCAATAAATAGCTGGTTTGGGGTTCAAATCCTGCCTCATTCACTGCTGTGTAACTACGGGCAGTTATAAAAATATCTGGGTGTCTCAGTTTCTTCATCTGTACAATGGGGATAAAAATAGCCTATCTCATAGGATATGCGAGAGTCAAATGTATGTTAGTGCAGGTCAATGCTTAGAGCAATGCCTGGCACAGAGAAGGTGCTTAGTAGCATGTATTATTATGTAGTATTTTTAGGGCCCCATCGTGCCCAATACTTGGTAGATACCCTTAAAGTATTTATTGAATGAATGAATAAACGAGTCCGTTTTTTGCATGTATATCAAGCTTTCCCATCAAGAAGCCCACTTCTTCTAGGCTTGGGGGTGTTTTTTTTTTTCAGAGCTCACCAAGCTAAACTTTGTGTCAGGAGCTCAGGGCTTGGGAGCAGGGGGTCCAGAAATGGAAGGAAGTGAGGTCCGGAACTGGGTGCTTCTGCCTGAGGACCCCGTGGTCCTGTGGGGCAGAGACACCAGCAAACAGAAAAAAGCAAACCTGGGACAGAGCATTCGGGAAGCACAGGTGCTATGGGGCCAGGGGTGTGGAGTGTCGCCCATGTCTTGGGGACAGTCAGGAACCAGTGACAGGTCCCGAATTTCCATCTGGGAGGGACTCAGAGGCAGCAGTGGGATTATGAAAGGGGCTGGGGGCTTTTCTTGGGGCTTACTCTCTCTAGCAGAGTTGACGATTTGTGATAGCTTGACAGCAGTGAAGGAGATTTACAGCCAAGCCACCCCCTGCCTCCATTGCCATGGGGGAAGGCTTCTTGGAGGAGGTGTCATCTTTGAGGCTGAGGGACCAGGAAGGGGCCAAGAAACAAGGGAACAGCCTAAACAAAGTCAGGAGTATGATCAAGGTGGGGGAGCCATTGGGGCATCAAAGTGAAGGACACAGGGGTGTCAAGGCTGGGGAGGCAGACCTGGCCAGTCTTGGGAGGCCTTGAGTGCCATGCTCAGGACTGGGGGCTTTATCTAAGAGCACTCGCTTTTTAAAGGCAACTTTATTGGGCACCTGGGTGGTGCAGTCCGTTAGTGTCTGGCTCTTGGTCTCTGCTCAGGGCATGACCTCGGGGTCCTGAGATGAAGCCCCGCGTTGGGCTCTGCATTTAGTGTGGAGTCTGCTTGAGATTCTCTCTCCCTCTCTGTTCTGATTTCTCGGTTATGGTTAGTTTGCCAGTAACTGTCCCCATGTCCCTCGTAGGGCAGGAACAGAGTTCCAGACCCTGGCTCCACCCTCTGAGGCCACTTTAAGAGTAGAAGGCACCTGGGTGGCTCAGTCGGTGAGGCATCTGCCTTCAGCTCAGGTCACGGTCCCAGGGTCCTGGGATCAAGCCTCACGTTGGGGTCCCTGCTCCGTGGGGAGCCTGCTTCTCCCTCTCCCTCTGCCTGGTGCTCCCCCCACTTGTGCTCTCTTACTCTTTCTCTCAAATAAATAAAATCTTAAAAAAAAGAAACCAAAAAGGAGCGAGGGTGATGGGTAATGTCTGCCTAATCCCATTTCGTCTCACGATGCCGTGTGTTCCCCACCAGAGTTCTCTGGGGGTCGGCAACAGAGACCCACTCAGCACTTTATCTAGGAAAGGAACGCATGAAGGGCTGTCAGGGACCTCACAGATGGGGTGGGGGAATTGGGGGAATTGGAGAGCCAGCCTCAGAAACAGCGGGAACAGGCTTCTCGGGATCTGGGGGCAGGAAGGGCGGCCCCTCGGGGCTCTGTCCTCCCGCTGTGCTCCCCCATCCTCTTGGCTGGGGGACCGAGTAGGGACCAGGAGTGCATACGATGGCAGGGGTGGGGTGGAGAGCATGTGTCGTAGAGGAACATGGGATGTCTTTTCCCAGGAGAGGACACGCTACGTTTTCAAGCCCAAACCGTCTACTACCCAATATTCCAGGTGCAGAAACTGAGGCACGGAGGGGTTAAGACTGTTCGCCCAAGGCCACAGAGCTGAGAAGTGGCCGAGTGGGACCCCAGTATGTCTGTCTGGCAGAGTGGGCTCCCGGGACATCCCCCGCCCCCAGAGCTGGAGGGGCAGGAATGCCCCCTGCTTTCTGAGCTCGTCGGGCTCCAGCATCTTCCTGGGGTAGCTTTCAGGACTCGGGGGTAGGGAGGAGCGCCGGAAGGAACCTGCTGTCCTCTTGGCTCTGCTCTTGTCCCCTGCACTCTGGGCAGTGAGCCCAGTTGGCCCCTCGCCACCTTTGATGGGGCTAGTGTGCAGGAGTTTGGGGGGGCACGGTGGGAAGGGACCATCTCCAGACTCTCAGCTCCGAGCTAATTTTAATTCATGGCCTTGTTTCTTTCTGTTCTCAGATCGCGAGGACCAGTCCATTCTGTGCACGTAAGTGGAGCTCCCTGTTCCTGTTTTTTAATACGGTCCAGATCCAACCTACTAAAGAGAAAGGTCCACGAGGGCAGAGCTCTTTGCTGACCCCTCCAGGCACCTCGCTCGTAGGTGGCGCGGGGTAGAGATGCGCTCGACATTGGCTGAACGAAGTCCTCGTGCGGAGGCCGGCACACGCACATCGTCCGTGCTACCTGGTGCTATCTTGCCCGGCACCATGCTCATTTCGGAAAGGAGCATTTAGTGAGCACCTACTGCATGCTGAGCCCTGAGCTATTCACAGACAGAATTGCATCTCTTTGCAAAACGGCTCTGGGAAGGTGGGGTGTGTCTCTTTCAGTGAGGAAATCTCGGCTCGTGTTGAAGTACTGTGCTAACGGGAGCGGGCTAAAGGGAGTGAGCGCGTTTGTGCCATATTTTGTGGTTGGTGTCGCTGTGTCTTTGAAGACCCGAATACCTAGTTAGAAGATGTTAACTCGATTTAGAATCATTCAGAGAATCTTCAATACTCAGGAAAAATCCCTCCTGTCGTGGGCAGAATACTGGGCCCCCAGTGGTCTCGGCATCCTAATTTCCGGGAGCTGCGGGTATGTCAGGTGACATGACCTGGGGGCATGACGGTTGCAGATGCTATTAAGGTTCTAATCGGCAGACCTTAAAATAGGGAGATTACCAAGGTCATCCAGACGGTCCAGTGCCATCACGAGGTTCTTAGAAGTGGAAGACAGAGCAGAGGGTCAGAGGAAGGCACAATATGAAACTTGACCCAAGATTACCGGCTTTGACGAGGGAGGACACCAGGGATGGGAACAGCCTCTAGAAGCTGGAAAAGCCAAGAAACTGGACTCTCCCCTAGAGCTTCCAGAAAGAAATGCAGCCCTGTGGACACCTTGGTTTTTGCCCAGCGAGATCCGTGTTGGACGTCTGACTTGTGGAACAGTGGATTGTGGAATCAGATCAGAGATGCTGATTTCGTAGTAATTTGTTACAGCAGCAACCAGAAACTCATAGCCTTCCCTTCCATCCTAACCCCTACACACTCCCGCCATTGCTCCTTACTTAACAGATGTCATGGGGCCAGGCCTTCTGGTGCGTATGAGACACCTGGGAATGACCCAAAAATGTACAGGACCCCTCTTTTCAAGAGGGAAGACAGCACTAGGACAGGAATCCCACACTTGATACTTGATGAACTTACTGCTTGACCTTGTGAAGGTATTACCTTCTCAGAAACTAGAAAAAAAAGAAACACACATTTTAAAAAAATCACTCAAATGTGTAATTACAAATGATGAAAATTACAGTGAGACATGTAAGGAACTAGGAGAATGTATACATAGGAAGTGTTCTCACTGGGAAGAATGAGAAAGGCTTCTCCAAAGACATGATATTTTGGCAGAAATAACAAAGGGAAGGGGGAAGAGATTCCAGGATATGCAAAGGCCCTGGGGTCAGATGGAGTATGTTCTAATTAGGAAACTAAGAGGTCAGTTTAGCTAGCATGTGCCCCCCAGAAGAAGCCAGCTCTCTGGGAAGAGCCATTCCAGGACATCCAGGACCCAGGTTTGTGGCTTTTGTATTTAGTGCATTGGTTTAGAGAAGAAGATTTGCAGCCTGCCTGTGCTGGCTCACTCCCTTATAAGGTATGAACTGAAACCTTTGTGACAAAGAGCCAGCCCCGGGAAGAATTTGGGAGAAGAGTTTCAGGTGGGGAACAGCAAAGGCAAAGGTCCTGAGGTAGGGACCATTTGCCTTTCAGGGAACAGAGAAGTTTGGAAGGGCTGGTGCACAGTGGGGAAGGGGATGGATAGGAGGATGTGGTCAGGGAGCCAACCAGGCAGGGCCTTGCAGGCTGGGATGAAGGCATGGAAAAGACGTAGATCAGATCTTTGGGACCATTCAAGGAGGCCAGAAGGGCCCCTTGGGGACACACACTGGTGCTGTTAGAGTCTGGACATGAGCCGCCTGGGTCTGTACTTCCCACTTTGGGTTGCTCAGACTCTGGTCTCAGCCCATTCTCTCCTCCAGGGCAGGTGACTTAGGCTGACAGCTGCCTTCTGCCACTTTCCCTTGGGACCCGCATTGACTCTTGTAAAACAATAGGGTTTCCAAGGGGGTTCCACTGGGTGCCTTCCCTATGGCATGTCTGGAGTTCCCTCCCAAGCAGGCTTCCTACTTTGAGGCCACCTCCCCTATCCGTTCTCTGTTTTTGAAGAAGAAACACTTCTTGGTAAAAGCCTACAGGATTTTGATAACACAGTAAAATATCGAGGGGACACAGATAATCTCAAGAGAGCAGCCCTTGTGGTTAGGGCGAGGTCTGCTTTCCTGCCTTGCTGCATACCAGCAGTTTGTTCTTGGGCAAGCTGGGTATATCTGCAAACCTCAGTCTCCTCATCTGTAGAATGGGGCTATCAATTGCAGCCGCCTCCTGGGGTGGTTGGGAAGATCGAAGGGGCCACGTCGGGGGAGAATTTAGCATGATTCCTGGCCCGTATGTAGCAGGTGCCGCATCACTGTTGGCTGATTGATGCAGTGGTGGCATTCTGCTGGTTTTGCTGAGCCTTGCTTGCTGGAGGCACCATAGTGTTCAAGAGCGAAGGCCGGGCTTAGGAATCAGAACCCTGGCTGCAGTGAACCTCTGCTTGCACAGATCCAAGGATCCCTGAGTTAGACCTCTGTGACTTTAGGCCAGGAGTCCACAAACTGTCACCCAAGGGCCAGATCTGGCCCTCTGTTTGTTTTTATAAATAAAATTTTATTGGAACACAGCCACACCCATTCATTTCTGTCTGGCTTGTGGCTGCATCTGCGCTCTCATGGCTGAGTTCAGTACGTGCAACAGCCTCAAGGGCTCAAATACTCACTCTCTGGCCCTTTGTTTGTTTTTTTTTTTTTTTTTAAAGATTTTATTTACTTGACAGAGAGAGAGATCACAAGAGAGGCAGAGATCACAAGTAGAGAGAGAGGGGGAAGCAGGCTCCTCGCTGAGCAGAGAAGCCGATGCGGGCCTCGATCCCAGGAGCCTGAGTTCATGACCTGGGCAGAGGCTTAACCCACTGAGCCACCCAGGTGCCCCCACTCTCTGGCCCTTTGTAGAAAAGTTTGCTGACTTGCAGCTTTAGGCAAATCAATAAACTTCTCTCTACTTCTTTTTTTCCATTCTACCCTAAAGACAAAATAAATAAACAGTTTTTAATTTAAGTTAAATTGAAATGTAAAATGTGTGTGAACACATATATTTAACCTTTTTTGTAACTGTAAGAGTAAAGCAGATAAATACCCAGAAGTACACAATAGGAAACTTCACCCACAGTCCACTGCCAAGTTTGGCCCCGGTAAACCTTGGCGTAGTTTTTCTAAGCAGTTTTAAACGTAAGCATGAACTCAATTGTGTGCATACATGTTTTTCTCTTGCTTTTTTCTGCTTGACTTTCTACCTTTGTCACGTTTCCGGTTATTTACAAATATCCCTTCTGAGGACCATTGATCCTCCATGGAGTTAGTGAAACTCTTGACCGGACCCCCGGCGTGAAGCTCTTAGGTCATTTTATTTTTTTCGACAGAGAGAAAGACATTGAGAAAGGGAACACAAGCAGGGGCAGAGGGAGAGGGAGAAGCAGAGTTCCCGCTGAGCAGGGAGCCCGATGCAGGGCATGATCCCAGGACCCTGAGATCATGACCTGAGCTGAAGGAAGATGCTTAACGACCGAGCCACCCAGGTGCCCCTCTTAGGTCATTTTAAATTTTACCCTCGGGGTGACCAGATGGCCCATTTGGTGAAGCGTCTGCCTTCAGCTCAGGTCATGATCCCAGGGTCCTGGGATCGAGCCCCACCTGGGGCTCCTTGCTCAGCGGGGAGTCTGCTTCTCCCTCCCTCTGTTGGTGCTCTCTCGCTTAAATAAATAAATAAAATCTTTACTAAATAAATAAGCAAATTTTATCCCCCAACAAATATATGATGATGTCCAACTTTGTGGGCAGAACTTCCTCTAATTCCTCAGCTTCTGTCTTTGAGGATGGAAGTAGAATCCCAGAAGTAGGTTCCCAAAAGCAAAGGTTGCGTCTGTTCTAAGGCTTCTGATTCTGGAGTTTGGTTTGAAAAAGAACTCAGGTTTCCCTGACCTTCCTTGCCTGGCACTGTTGTTAGGATTTTGGCTGTACGTGCACATTATTGTTAAATTACTGTTATTTTTTTAAGCGGAATCACTTAAAAAAATAGAATATTTTTGAAATGATTTTGAATTTACAAAAAGGCTGCCAAGATAGTGTCGAGAGTTCCCATATCCCACCTGCCAAGCGTCGGTTTCTCCTGATAGTAACGTGTGACGTCGCCACATTTGGCACACTAAGACAACAGTGGTGGTGGGTCACCATTAAACTATAGACCTGAGGTTTCACCGATGTGTTTACGAATGTGATTCTGTCCCGTGATCCCATCCAGAATGACATCTTGTCATGTCTCCCTAGACTGGTTCCCCTTGGCTATGATAGTTTCTCAGACTTTCCTTGTTTTTCATGACCTTGATGGGTTTTTTTTAAAGATTGTATTTATTTATTAGAGAGAGAGAGAGAGAGACATGGAACATGAGCAGGGGGAGGAGCAGAGGGAAAGGGAGACGCAGGCTCCCCGCTGAGCAGGAAGCCCCACATGGGGCTCGATCCCATGACCCCGGGATCATGATCTGAGCTGAAGGCAGATGCTTCACCGACGGAGCCCCCCAGGCGCCCGTAATCCTGACAGTTTTGAGGGCCCCCCTCAATTTGGGTTTGTCTGACACTGTTCTGGGCCATTAGACCAGGGTTATGGGTTTCGGGGAGAATGGTGCCGAGGTGAGGTGACTTCCTCATCCTACCGTATCGGGGTACGTCCAACCTACATGACACGAATGTGATCTGTCCCTGGTGATGTTAAGCTTCATCACCTGCTTCGCGTTGTATCTGCTGGGTTTAGTCATTACCTCTATGCCAATGGTGGCTTCCCTGGGCAGGTAATTTGGGGGAGCATGACTGCTTAAAACCAGCTCAGGTACCCCTGGGGTACAGGTCCTTCTAGACTTCTGTCCTCAGATGTGTCTGAACATTGGTTGCTGAGCGACAGGTTTGGGAGCCTGATGGCCTGGACTCACCAGGGTGGGGGCTGAGGGTGGGGGAGGGGAGGACTCCTGACTCAGTGGCCAGATTCCTGAGCCTGGGGTCCAGGTCTTGTGGCAGAAGGACGTCTGGGGTTACTTGGCGCATGCAGCGGCTGAAGAGAGGGCCCCTGGTCTCAGCTCATGGGGAAGCTGGGCTGGGCTGGGAGTGTGGCCACCCTGGCACGGGGGTCCTCAGGCTGTTTGCTGACTCTGAGGACTGATGAAGCAAAGCAATGTGGGGCTCTGGGGTCCCTATGGCCCCTAGGCAACACTGTGACAACACTCAGCTGACCCAAGCAAGCCATCATGGGGCCATGTTGGCTCCAGACATCGGCCAGATTTTCATGTCCAGGACAGCCAGGGAGCTAGACAGAAAAGAAGGGAGTCAGGGACCCAGCGCTGCCTATTCTCAGAAAGCCGCCTACCCTGTCTGAGCCTCAGTTTCCTTGCCTATAGAATGGGCGGCTGCCCCCGCCTCACAGGGCGGTTGTGAAGAATATACGAGTTAACGACGGAAAACCCCGAGCTCGGATTCTGACGATGTCATTTAACACTCAGCGAACATAAACTGCTACTTGTCAGTTATTTTTGAAAGTGCAGCTTCGCCCTCAGCCATGCTAAGCGAAAGCAAGGAGAAATGTGGGGGGTGGAATAGGAATAGTAGCGAGTCATAATCCTGATAATCCTGATAAACTATGTCCGTGATTATCTTATCTTAATGCATTTTTTAGGCCTGGTGGGTAGATCTATAGCAAGCTGCTTACAGACATTCATTGTCTCCCTATCCCAGGATTGACAGATGCTAATGCCTCGGAGAGGCTGGCAGGTAGCAGACAGGGGTGGATGAAGTCAGGGGTGACGTTAGGGAGTGGTGGAGACTGTGGCAAAGCTCACACGCATTCAGGGGGCAGCTGCGATCCTGGCCCAGACAACTTATGCCATGGGAGAATGCTCACACGCTGTTCCCAGAGCTGGTTGGGATTTTCTCCCTCCCCAGGAAGATCCAGAACTCTGGGTTTTAGAAAACACAGTGGTTGCGTTCTGCACGTGCTGGTCTGCCCTTGGTTTTTCCACCCCACAGTGGATCTTGGAGTGCGTTCTTTCCGATCACACATGAACCAGCCTCCCTCCTTGAGGCTGCCCAGAAATGCCGTGTTGTATTTAGCCCCCCTCTAGGGATGGTAGCTGTCTGTGATTGTTTGCAGACTTAAATATACATAAATATACGTAAAGGTGTGTGTGTGTGTGTACACACACACATACACACACACGCAATCGGTCCTTATTATTTCTTGAGTCCACATTTGCAAATTCACCTACTTGCTAAAATGTATTGGTAACCCCCAACCAAGACGCGCAGAGCAAGGAAATGTTTGAGGAGCCCGATGACACACACGCTCCCAGCGGAGGGAACTCTGCCTTTGCATTCCAGCTCTCTGGCTGTGTCCTTTAGGTGCTAGATTTAGTACCACACTGCGTTTTTGTGGCTTTTCGTTAGTGATTTCATGTTAATCATGCACCCCAAGCGTCAGGCTACCACCTGAATTTCGCAGGGCTCCTCTCCCCCTCTGGCTACCCACCAACAGCCACCCCTTGTCCCCAGCCGCCCATCATGCTGCCCTGATAGAGCAATAGCAGACCCTCAGATGACCTTGATTACTTACTCGTTTCCCTGGCTAGTGTCATTGTCCCTCTCCTGGAAGGTAAGCACGGCGAGGGTGGGACTGTGTCCTCATCCCCTAGCACACCGCCTCCATATGTGGCCAGCGCCCAGTGAGTGGGTGTTGGCTATAGCCATTCAACTATTGTTTGCCAATAGTTCGTCCAGTCACCCCCGAACCATCATCGGCTTAGCTCTTCTTATTAAATTTCATCTGGGTCACGGTCAGAATCAGCCAAAGTGACTTGAGCATTAACCTGTTGATAGCAGGGTAGAAGCTTTTAAAAATAATCAGTGGTCAAGGTCAGCCCAGGTGGGACTCAGAAATTTGCTGCAGATGTTTATGCAGTCAAGAAACTGGATGGTGAATGTTTGGAGCTAAGTCCTGTGGTCTCACATGTAGTTTGTGCTGTGTGAACAAATTGGAGACCCGGATGAGGGAGGCATGGGAAGGTCTTTTTTTTTTTTTCCCTAAAGATTTTATTTATTTATTTATTAGGAAAGAGAGAGTGAGAGAGAGCATGAGAAGGGAGGTCAGAGTGAGAAGCGGACTCCCCATGGAGCTGGGAGCCCGATGTGGGACTTGGTCTCGGGACTCCGGGATCATGACCCGAGCCAAAGGCAGTTGCTTAACCAACTGAGCCACCCAGGCGCCCGGCGTGGAAAGTCTTGAGAGAGTATGTGACAAGGGCCTGGATTAAGAGAGAAGGGGGTGGTGGGGCAGGAGGTCAGAGGGAGGTGGGGGGGGGTCTTCTGGGCCCTGGGGAAGATTTTGAACTTCAGTCTAAAAGGTACAGGAAAGTGTTTGGGAGACCACAGCCAGTGGGCCAAATGCGGCCCTTCACTGGTTTTGGTAAATAAAGTTTTATTGACACACAGCCGTGCTTGTTTGTTCTCCTGCTACAATGGCAGAGCTGAGTAGTTGGGACAGAGAATGCATAACCCACAGAAGCTAAAGTATTCAGTATCTGGCTCTTTCCAGGAATGGTTTGCAGACTCCCGGCTTATATAGTGGAAAAATACGATAAGACTTAGGGATTTTTTGTTGTTGTTGTTAATTTTTTTTATTGTGTTATGTTAGTCACCATACATCATTAGTTTTTGATGTACTATTCCAAGAGGATTTATGTTTTAATAATAGGATGAATGTTGAAGATAATGATATAAAGAGAATGTAAGTATTGTATAAGCTTGAATATGTACGTATTAATACAAGCATTAGGGAAGAAATGGTTATAAGTAATAATAGCTCACCTTTTTGTATATCTGGCATTGTTCTAAATGTTTTATACATATCCACTTGTCTAATCCATAATCATGTAAGTGCTTTAATTATACCCATTTTATAGATAAGGAAATCAAGGCATGGGAATAGTTAAATGACCTGCCAAGGTCACCCAAGTAACTGGCAGAGCAGGGCTTTGAACTACGACAGTGTCGCTTTGGGGCCCATTGAGGTATTCTCCTGACTGATGCTGTAGGGGAAAGAGGCATTGCTCCTGTCTGGGGGCAGCATTCAAAACAGAGGCAATGCTTATCTGGGCTTTGCAGGTTGTCTAGGAGTTGGACTGCAGAATTGTTAGAGGACCTCACCGGCTATGGGGGCAGGAGTCCCATGGGGACCAGGGACTGAACAGCTCTGAAACCCAGAGCTAATTTAGCTTTACTGCCAAGGGCAGACCACAGGCTGAAATGGATTTGTAAGTGGGGTTCAACCCTGGGACCCGGGACCAGCCACATGATGTGTAAAATCATGCAAAAGGAAAATGCAGAGCCCTTTACTCAAAAAGTGTTAAGAATTTCAAGATGGCAACATCAGAGTGCAGAGGGCCCTCCCATGCAGCTGGCCCAGCTGGGGTTAAAGGGCCCATTGCCTTTGGGGCAGGACTTGGCAGTGGGGGAATTACAAAGCCAGGAGACCTTATATGGTCATGAGGAGGGAACTGGGCACCAAGTTCCCTATGAAATAGGACAGAGGTTTTGGGTGCGTTGATCAGGAGGGCATCTTCACCCCCAGAGTTCAGGGGCCAGAAAAGCAAAGATAATAATGTTTCTAAAGCAGCCTTGAGCACATCAATCTTCAGACACCCGTGGGCCTGGAGCTCTGGAGTTTTCTTTGGCACAGCCTCCCGGGACAATTTATTTTTATCAATAAAACTTGAAAACTGTTGAGCCAAGGAGCCCACATGGGGAGAAGCAGATTCCCAGAGTGTATGTCCCACTTCCTGTCCCTCGTAAGGTCAAAGGCCAGGGCCACAGTCATGGTCATGCCAGTATCATTGCCGTAAAAGAGAAGTGGTAGGAGAGGCTGAAAGCAAAGGTGGAAAATGAGATTGTTGTGGGAAAGGGGAGAGTCTGGGGATCTGGACACTGTGTGTACTTCGATTTGAATAGGCTGGGATCACCTATAAAGGGGGCTTCCCATACCCAGATTTTCTCTCCTCTTGCTCTGGTCAGAACTTGCCCCTTCAGTCTGGGGTGACATCTGTCAAGCATTCTGATGTTAGCCTGATTGAAGTAATTCATACTAAGGTGTAAATGACTGAATGGCTTGGTTCATTGGTTCCTCTGCCCTTAGAAATGAAGTCCCTGGAGGGATGGGCCTGTGTTGTGGAATGACTGGGCGAAAAGTAGCAGAAAGAGTCCTGACTGCATTGGAATCAGAGACCTTTTAGTTCTGGCTGTGCCCTTGCTTCACTGTGTGACCTAGGGCAAGTTGCTTACCCACTCTGGGCCAGATTTCCTCTTCTGTAATAACTGGGAAGTGGTACATCCTACCTTCAGGATTGGGGGAGGGAAGGTAAAGGAGATAATGCATGCAAGACAATTAGCATGGGGCCTCTCTCCCCTAAAAAAATCAACTCTCTCCTTAAAATTTAAAAAAAAAGAAAAAAATTTTTTTTTTTGTTTTGGACTCTATTTCCCCCTCAAGAAATAGGGATAATTGACTCCAATTCCCCTTCACAGATTGCCTTGGAGGCTATGTGAAACAACGTGGCCACTGGGACAAAGACCATTAGGAAGAAGGAGAGGACAATACTAAGGCCAGAGTTCCTCGGGATCAGACACTTGATGTCCAGACATTGGGGCCCCAGCACTAGGTCCAGAAATTCAGGACACATGTTACTTTCTTTTTTAGCCCTGAGCAAAGTTGTTAACGAGTACTTGGCAGGGCAAATTAATGTCTTTCTTTCCTAATTAGGAAAAAGAGCAGGGACCGCAGCAGTGCTGTGGCACTGGTTCAGCATGGAGAACCTTGAACTGACCTCGCAGGAGACATGTTCTTTTCCAGACTTAAAAAAAAAATTATCTCTTGCATTTCACAATATTCTGTGAGCTCAGAATATGAGAGAGTCTAGGCAAAGAAAGGGAAAACAAAAGAAGAAAATGGGATGGGAGGACAAGAAGGGAAGAAAGCTATGGTTGAGGCCCTGTCCTTCCAATTCACCAGGAAGAGTGGGAGTCAGAGTTAGTATCTGGAACCTTCGGATGAGGCAATCCCACCATGGTGATCTTTGCTGGCCAAGAGAGGCAGGTGGTTCAAGAAGGCCGTTTAATTAAAAAAAAAAAAAAAAAAAAGTCTACCATATTCTAGGAGTGCTCTTTTGAGAAGGCAAATAATACTCTGCTGAGCTAAACATATCAGTCATTTACACTTTAGTGTGAATTACTCCAACCCTATTTATCCTCTGATATTTGCCCCAGATCATGAGCTAGCCACATTACAATCAGAGTGGGCTTCTCCAGAGGATGAAGGGACTTACATCTGCCCAATGGCTGGTGGGAGAACCTGTAAGGGAAGCTTCTAAGACTTTTACCTTAGGGTCTGGCACTCTAAGAGTTATCTCTTTCCTTCCTAGAAGGCTGCCCTTTGCCTGATCTTTCTTCCATCAACAAGGCTAATGATGTCCTAAAAGTAGATGATTTGCAGAGAAACTATTCTGTGTGGTACTACAACGGTGGATTCGTGTCATGTCACGTGTGTCCAAACCCATAGGACATCCAGCACCTAGCGTAAACTCTGGATTTCGGGTGATGATGTGTCAGTGTGTATTCATCAGTTATAACAAATGGACCACTCTGGTGGGGGCGGTGTTGGCTGTGGGGGAGGCTATACACATCGAGGGACAGGGGGATAGAGGAACTCAGTGTACTTTCTTTTTTTTTTTAAAGATTTTATTTATTTATTTGACAGAGAGAGATCACAAGTAGGCAGAGGCAGGCAGAGAGAGGGGGAAGCAGGCTCCCCGCTGAGCAGAGAGCCCGATGCGGGGCTCCATCCCAGGACTCTGAGATCATGACCTGAGCCGAAGGCAGAGGCTTTAACCCACTGAGCCACCCAGGCGCCCCCTCAGTGTACTTTCTGCTCAACCTTGTTGTGAACCCGAACTGGGCCTAAAAAATAAAATATCTTTAAAAAAAAAGAGATGATTCCAAATAAACCTAAGTTTGGACTTTGGTAGGAAAACTCAGTTTTTCTCTTTTACTCTTTTCATCCTAATCCTTTCCTACATCCTCTTGGGGGGGCAGGGGGTGTACATTGAGGTGGCGGCTAGCCTAGGGTTTCGGGTCCAGTGTGGCTCTGGGCCGGCGGCATGACCTTGGGCTAGTTACTTCCCCTCTGGGAGCCTCACTTGTCCTACCTGGCAAATGGCCGGGAGCTCTAGAACCAGAGTAAGTTTATTTCCAGTGATGTTCTGTGTCTTTCAGAGGGGAGTCTGGAGCGGGGAAGACGGAAAACACCAAGAAAGTGATCCAGTACCTGGCCGTGGTGGCCTCCTCCCACAAAGGCAAGAAGGACACGAGCATCACGGTGAGTGCAGCTCCCATTCAGTTTCCACGCCCCAGCGCACGGGTCTCTGGGCTCCTCAGAGAGGCCCGGGTCCATGTTTAATGGGCCCCTTGCCCGGCAACTCCTAGGAGGGGTCTTTTTCCAGCCGGGTGGGCCCCTTGGCTCTGGCCGATTCCTCACCTCAGCCCTGATCATCCTTCTGAAGGCTCCTGTTTCATGATGTGGGACGAGCCCTCTCCTGCCACCGGGAGGAGCCTTGCTTCGCATCAGGGCTCTCCAATAGCAATGCCACTGCCATTCCGGAACAGATAATTCTCTGCTGTGGGACTACCTTAGGCACTGTAGGACTTTTAGCAGCGTCCTGGCCTCTCCCCCACAAGACGCTGGTAACGGTTCCTCTACCAAGCTGTGACAGCCAAAAAAACACCTGTGGGCATCTCCAGGTGTACTCTGGGGCACCCAGATTGAGAACCACCCTGTAAGTCTTTGTAAACTCCCTAGGAGTGAGACACACCCGTCCCTCCTCCATGTACCCCTCTGACTGGGACCCCAGGGGACGGGAAGAGCAGCATCCCTCAGCTATGGGCTTTGGCCCGGTGCAGTGACCGAGCATTGGAGGATGGGGTCCAGCGAGGAGTCCGAGCGATGCTGTCACTGTATTCACCGGACTTCTAGACGGGTGGGGAAGACAGAGCGCTGTCAAATAACCATACAGACAAAATCCACACTGACAATTCGAGGACAAGAAGAGCAAGTTTCTGGAATCATCCCTCCTGGGGTCCATTCCTCTCTTCCTCCTCCTCCGTCTTACCCTGCCTCATCTGTCCCCGAGGAGGGGACACACAGTGGGGCAGCTTGAAGGACTTGTCAGTGCCTCTGTCAGAAGGTTTGGGGCTGGGGAGATGGCAGCCTGGAGGCCTGAAGACAGCTTGGGGGGGCTTGTTTTCTAGAGCCATCACGGAGACCTCTTGTCTGGGCCGGGAGCTGCCCGTGGCTCGGGGAAACCCTCCTCCCTCCAACAAATGCAGGAAATCCAGCATTTCCAAACCACATCTGGCACAATGTGTAGAACACGGGATCCTACGGTCAAGTTTACGCGGCCGTTAAACATGGCTTCCCGTTGCCTTCTCTTTCCCTATAATAGTCAACCTAAGACATGACAAGTCTTAATAATGACTGACCTCCACCCAGAGCCTACGATGGGCCAGGCCCTTTTTCTTCTGCCTCTGCAAACCCGTCTCCGTCGGTATCTCACTGGTCACGTTTCTAAGAGCCCAGCTTGGCCCCCGCAATGACCGAAACTTTTGAAATGCCTGAGCCTCTAAGAAATTCTTAAACAGGAACGAGCACAATGGGAAAGAATCAGAACCAAAGAAAAGTTGCTGCCCCCCCCAATTACCTTGGGGGACCCAGGCTGTCTGGGGGAGGCGGGGGTGGGGGGACGGCGATCCCAGTTCTCCAGCCCCGGGCGTGCGTGATTGGAATGACACTGACGTTTGTTTTATACTGTATCGTTCAACCACAGCAAGGCCCAGCTCTTGCCTACGTGAGTAACTAAGAGTGTTTTCCTGGTGTGTACGGGAGGCACGGAGTGTATGTAGATCTGCATGCTCCTGCTGCACCCACTGAGTCCCGTAGCTGA
Organism: Nasua narica; assembly: GCA_028533885.1. Classification (NCBI taxonomy): domain Eukaryota; kingdom Metazoa; phylum Chordata; class Mammalia; order Carnivora; family Procyonidae; genus Nasua; species Nasua narica. Next base: position 10,883,232 of record CM052805.1, on the reverse strand, counting down.
TGGTAGAAGGGGCGGGGCCCCCGAGTGTTCACAGCCCAAACCAGCCAGCTCACCGAAGTACCGTCCAGCGGGGGGGTCCCATGCCAGCGTATGGGGTGGGGGGCCCGCGCGCCCGCCGCGGGACTCCCCTTGGAATGCTCCAGGTCGTCCTCCGGCCTGGAACGGAATCCCCCAGTTCAGAATGAATCCCGCCCCCCCCCAGCCCTTCCCACCAACGCCTCCACTGCCGGGTACCCCCGAACTGGACCGCCCTAGAGATGTCTGTCCCACTTGGTTGAGCGTTTTAGGCCCTTCTGGCCCTGAAGCTTCCCTGGCTTGATTGACTGTCGGTTAATGGCACTGCTGTGGCATCCCTCCCTCCCGCCCTCTTTCCTCCCTCCCTCCCTGCTCCCTGCCATCATCCCTACGTTTCTCCCCTGAGCCCTGTCCCCTGCGCACCGGTGTGTCCTCATGCATGCGTGTGCAGTGCGTGTCTGTCTTTGCATGCCGGTTGCTTGACCCAAGGCTCCGGAAACGGGAGACTTGGAGTTTGCAAAGCACTAGCTTCGGTGGCACGGTAAGGCCCCAGCTATGCGACACCCGACAGGGTCCTGCCTGGACCTCTGCAGATGTGAACTCCTCTCTAATGCAGAGCTTGGGGGGCTGGCAAATGAGTCCCCATTCTGGAAGAGATCCTCAGAGGTCTTAGCCTGTGCTAGGATCGCACTCAGTCCGTCCTAGTGAGATCCCGGGAGGCCGTGTCATGGACGGATCAGAAGGAGAATCAGGATTCTTATTTGGGATCTGCTCCTGTGTGACCCTGGCCAAGTCGCTTAACTTCTCTGAGCCATGGTCACGTCATCCATACAATGAGTGGTGGGAACCAGAAGTCCATGTTAAACGCTCTCCTGAGAAGGATCTTTTGGTCCCATCTGCTGAAATTCCCATTCTAGAAGGGGAACCTTTTTTGGGGGAATAGTGGGACCCCAAGTTTGTGTTGACAGAAGTAATTCCTTTAGCTTTTTTCCCACCGGGCAAGGAAAGCCCTTTGTCCTCCTTGCAAATTCCCACAGGTCCCAGTTATGGGGATTCTGCTTGTACCCCGGGGGTTTTCACAGAGGTGACACCCTCGTTTCATCCTTGGGAGTTACAGAGGAGCAGGGCCTGTGAAGGAATAAACAGAAATAAGTAGCAGCTTCCTGTCCCCTTCAGGGACAGCTTCCCGGGATGCCCTCCTGGTAGACAGTGCACTCTCACTCCCTTCTAGAACTGTTCCCAGCTTCTTTTCAGCCCCGCCCTGAGGAAAGGGACAGGGAATTCAACAGAGGGAACAAGGAGGAAAGCCTGAGGTCCCAGCACTTCCCGGGGGGACCCAGAGGAAGAGCTTGGATGGGGAGGCCACTGGGCCAGTCTGCAACCGCCATGTTTTGGGGCTAGGCAAAAGCAACTCATCGCTTTCCTGGCATGACTTACCTCGTTGGCCCTTTCTTGCCACGATTAATCACATGACCGCATTTGTGCACAGGAGCCCCCTCAGAGGGGGCCAGGGGGCTGTGTACAGTCTCAGCTGCATTTAACCTGATGAATGGAGCTCAGGCAACCTGCTTTGAAGCTTTGTTCTGCAGTCGGTTAAGAGTATTCCCGGTGGGTTTTGCGCATTCCTTATTTGTCTTCCATAAAAAACTTCAGAAAACTAGTCCTGAGAAAAGAAAACTTGCAACTTAAAAAAACCAAAATCACGCTAAAACCATCAGAAGGAGGACTAGTGGTTAGCCCGAAGACAGCTGCTTGCTAAACGTGAGCAGCAGCAGAACTGCCATGGACAGCAGTGCAGGTTGTGCACTGCACAGCTCCAAGGAGCACAATTCATTACGATGTACATGACGTCCTCAACGTTGTGCAGTGGTTGTCGGTGAAATGGCATTTCATAGATGAGCAAGCCCTGGTCAGAAAATTCCTAGGGAATTTCCTAGGGAACAGATATACTAGCTATCAGAGAGCCCGGCTGGTTGCTCCTCTTCTGAAATCCTTGAGTAAATCTGGACATTAGCATTGGAGTCTCAAACAGCGTAGGAGATAGGCCAGGAGAGGACATGTAGGCTAAGGGCAGAATTTTACAATGACCTCTGTCTAGGGCAGAACTGTCACTGCCTGGCTTCCTTTCTCCACTAACTAGATGTGAATACATTTTAGGGTGAGCTGGAGAAGCAGCTTCTGCAAGCAAATCCGATTCTGGAGGCTTTTGGCAATGCCAAAACGGTCAAGAATGACAACTCTTCACGATTTGTAAGTAGCAAAATTCCTATGGTGTCCTCGTTGGCCCGAGAGCACAGAGCCTGTGTGTGCAAGAAGCCTGGGACAGAACGGGGGGAGTTGTACCTCTCAACACCACTGTGCTTGTATCTTCCGTCCTGTCGTGACCTTACAAGGCTGCAAGGGCTCCTGCCACTCATCCCTCCCTCCATTCATTCATTCATTCAGATATTGATTGAGCATCGCTTGTATACTAGGCACCTGTTAGGCATTTGACATTTATTCGATAAATATTTACTGAGCACCTAGTAGGTGCTAGACACTTAATATTCATTCATTCAGCAAAACACGAATTGAGCACCCACTATGTACTAGGCACGTACATCCTTCAGCAACTATCAGGCACCTACTGTGTATAACCATTCAGACACTGTTATATGAACAAACTTCTTGCTTTTTCGTGGGATCAGCGGGTTTTTATGAAGCACCTGCTCTATACCAGATGCCTTGCCAGGCTCACGGGATTGTAGCAAACTATTCAGAAGTGGTTCCAGCCTTCGCGAGGCTTGTGGTCTAGTTGGGGAGGTGAAGGTCGGTGAGGCGGAAGGCGCCACCTTCCCACACACGCTTCCCCAGGGTCCGAGGGGCTCTTTTTCTCACTGGACCTCGCGGGGGTGCGAGAGCCCCTGAAAGTGCGTGGTTGATTCAAAGGCCTGGTTCACTTGTCCCAAAGAGGCAGATTGATTCCCAGCTGGATGAACGAGAGCCTGGTGGATCGTATGGTGGTTCCTTCTGCCCAGCTGACCTGTGGGGTTCTGAGTGTTTGCAAGAAACTCTCTCTGTCCTCCACCAAGACCCTCAAATGCTCCCCGACATCTCTCTCTCCGCTTGGCTGCAGTGCACGGGTGAGGAGCTGAGGCTAGGGAGCTCCCCGTGAACTGTGTTTTCTTGTTGGCAGGGCAAATTCATTCGCATCAACTTTGACGTCACGGGTTACATCGTGGGAGCCAACATCGAGACGTGTATCCTTTGCCGCTCCTGGGTCACGCGGGCCCGGCCCTGCAACCCACCTCCTGCCCCGAGCCTGAGAGGCCCTAGAAAGGTGCACGAGCTGCCCCTCTCTCTCTGAGCTCCTGGGTTCCTTCCAGAACAGATCTTCCCTGGGGTCGTAGTCTTTGGACTGCAGGCCCCGCGGTGTGTGGTGGTCACACAAACATGAGCCCCAAACTGCCCACGTTTGGTTCAGAGTTGAGCTCTCCTTAGCTGAGCGACCTCGGGCTAGTTACTCAGCCTCTCTGTGCCTCTTCAGTGCCATGGCAGCGATAACAGCACCTGCCTCCCTGAGCTGGTGTGAACATAAAGTGAATGAACTCACATGAAGCAGTGAGAATCACTGCAGAGGCAGAAGAGGGCTGGTTGAGTACTGGCTCTCGTGGGATCTTCGCTTTCTCCTTCCTGAGCCTGCAAACCCCTTGTCCTGCTTAGGGAGCCGGGCTGTCTATCCCGGGGGCGGAGCGTGCCCCCAGGAAGAGCAGTGCTGCAAAGGACCCAGAGAGCAGCTTTTTTTTTTTGAGACTCTGGATGGCAAAGTGGAGCCACTTGGGAATTTCTGGACTTGGGGGCCAAATCTACGGCTCAGTGATTGATGGACCTAGAAGCGTGACAGGTGCCTCTCGGGCTCAGGGACGTTGTATTTTTCTAGCCGCATGTGCAGCATTTGCTTGGCATGGGGGACCCTGGGGAGGGTTGTGGTTGGATTTTGGTGCCCGGGGTGAGGGAGGCCTTCGGAGCGGCTCAAGCCTCGTCCATTCTCTGCTCTGCCAAGTCAGCCGTGGGGCTACGGGCATGTCCCTTAGCCTCTGTGAGCCTCACTTTGGCCACCTGTGAAGTGGGAATGATAACAGCCTAGGTGTGGAACTGCAGTGAGCCACCCAGGCGCCGCCCCCCCCCCCAAACTTTTGTCAGGGTGGTTTTCCCCCCTCAAGGCCTCTGACGAGACAGGTCCACAAATTCTGAAATCCAGAAACTTCTGGAAACCGAAACTAAGCTGAGGGTAACAGCTGCCGAGCCCACAAGAGGCTGTCTGTAGTCTCTCTATTCCCCTTAGAACAGTGACGTCGTCTGCAGAGTATCCATGAGCTCCCTCGCAGCCATCGAGACGGTTCTATGATGCTCCTATAGTGTATCCATGGTGGTCGGTCCAAAATCTAGGAAATTCTGAACGTCTTCTGGCCCAAACGTTGGGAAAAGAGATTGTAGAATTTCTGGCATTTTGATGATGGTTAACCATACACTGGGGTTCCGTGTGTTGGGCACTGGCTTGGGCCCTTGGCATATAGTCTCTCATTTAATTCTGGCTCAGCTCCGAGAGGTGGAGATGTGGTCTCTGCAGAGGGACTCAGCCAGGCCTGGAGCTTCTGCTGGGATGCCGCCAAGCAGGCCTTGGGCACTGGTGGGCCAGTGGAATTCGGATTCGGCTTCCTGCTTTGGAGGAAGGAGGCCCCACCGCCAACCAGCCCGGCCTCTCTGAGACCAGGTGCCCGCTATGGGCTGAGCACCCTCCTCCATGGTCTCGGGGCTGCATGGCCAGCCCACCCAGGGAAGAGTCTGTCTTACAGCTTGCTCTCGGACCCCTGCACATGCTTCTCAGCTGTTCATTTGCTATGTTCATGGCAAGTTCCCGGGCAGAGACCCCTCCCTCTGGGCTCAGCTTCTGCCCTTCAGATGCAGGGCTGGCAAAGTGCATAGCCTGGCCAGCAGTCCCTGTATTACCTGGGAGCTTGTTAGAAATGCAGGCCGTGGGCCCTGCCCCAGACCTGCAGACTCAGAGCTCCGGGGATGGGCCGGTTCCCTGGATTTTGACTAGCCTTCTAAGAGTGCACACTTGGACGTGGGCTAGGACAGCGGAGGCAACTCCTAGGCGGTTTTAGGGCTCCAGGAAGGCCAGCGCTGCTACCTTTGCAGGGACAGGTGGGCCTGCCCTAACGTCCTGCCACATCGCACTTAGGGAAGAAGAAATCCACGTGGTACAATAGCCCAGCCACCCGTGTGCCCTCCCCACAATCCACGACCCTGTGGTCTCCATGCCGCACGGCAGCAGAATGGGCTCTCTCCTTAGCTGAATTAGGGGTGGGTTCGTATTCTCTTTGCCGAGGCTACTCAAACCCCAGCCCCTCGGCCAGGGTGCTTTTGGCCACCATAGACGTGGCTTTGCCACTTGTTAGCTGCGTGCTCTCGGAAAATGACTTCCTTCCCTGAGCCTCTGTTTCCCTATTGTGTTTACTTCCTTGGATAGTTTGTAAGGCTTAAATGAGATCTCCCCTCCTGCAGTTGGTGAGACAGGGATAGGGGAGGAGAGGTAGGTTCTGGCGAGGGGAACTGTGGTCTCCCCAGAATCCTTAACTCCCCCCACCAAACCAGATCTGCTGGAGAAGTCACGGGCGATTCGCCAAGCCAGAGACGAGAGAACGTTCCACATCTTTTATTACCTGATTGCTGGAGCCAAGGACAAGATGAAAAGTAAGTGACCTGCGAGGACGCATCATTGCGGGGCGAGGGGGTGGGGTTCAGCCGTCCCATTCATCACGACTGAGGGTTGATAGATTAGCTATTAAACCAGAGCCTTGGCTGCTGCCCAGGAAATAAGTATCTTTGGGTGGCAGGTGTGTGATTCCTCATCTCCTTTTGGTGAGCTGAGACCTAGCCTTGGCTCTAACCTGCTAAGCCACGTCCCCTGACACAGAACTAGCTGGAGGAAGGGACGCCTTTATCTTAGCCGCCCGAAAGCACCCTGCCTTTAGAAACAAAGCTGCCTGAATAATTAGATCCATATTTATCCATCCGCTTACGAAATTTTATTGCATCATTAATACACATGAATTTTAAAAATCAATTACTATCCAAAGGTTTATAATAAAAACACCATTCCCTGTTCACCCTTTTTCCAAGTCCTACCTTACTCTACAGTACTGCTTTTATCACTTTTAGCTGTTCTTCTGGTACTTACCACTATCTACTTAACAGCGTAATATAAATTATACATCACATAGGCTTGAATATACTGTATGTCACATATTGTATAGGCTGTCGTATGTTCTGAATCTCCAGTACTTTACTCTTAAAGGAATATGCAAATCACACAGTTGAAAAGAGAAATATGTACATAATATAGTGTAAATCCTAGCAATAATTTTAAGACTAAAATTTTATGAGAGCAATACAAAACTTAGCTTCCCATCATTTTGGGGGGCCCAGGGTTAGTCATTTTGCTTAAGAAACTCATGGAAGGGATGTGTGTGTGCGCTGGTACCTTCGCTGTGATGAGATGTAGTGCAATGTTCTGCCACTAGGGGGCGACCTCATTCACTCTTAAATCCTGATACTTGGTCATCTGGAGCATGTATGTGACAGGGTCTGAGGTGGAACAGTTTTCGATAAAAGCGGGGAGATGCTGAACAGATGTTGTACACTGGAAGTTAGGTAAGTTATCAGTTACATGGTGGGACATTATGAGGTGGCCCAGGGAGAAATGGGTTTTCTCTCCTTCTTTTTGGCACCAAAGTCAACAGTTAGCTTGTTTGGTCGTCCGGGTTTCGGTTTTGCGCTCTGTCTCTAGTCTTCCAGAAACTGAGCAAGGATAAGGCTAACTCCTGAAATTCCTGGGGGCCATTTTTAATCTTGATGATGGTTCTGGAAAGAGGTTTGGCTTTTAGAGAGGATCAAACATTTATAAGTTCACCCAGAGTCTGGAGAATGAAATCCTGGCCAAGACCCAAATCCTTGTGATTTAATCAGGCATCGCTGGCTAATCCAAAGGCTGGAGTTAACTGGTGTCTTGGGTCAGTTTAACCTCAGGCACCTTTCAAGTGACTTGACCCATGAAAGACCTCTGTTCAAAAAGAAAAGTATCTTATTGACTTTTCTCCAAAACCATACTCAAATCCAGCCTCATTAAAGATTGATCTGGAAGAGGACACTTGATGTATTGGAGGGTGTGCTGAAAGCAAATAGTGCAAGAAAAAGAGAAGCAATTACAAATTGGGGAGGGGGACAAATAAGAGTGGCCACAAAATATAACCACAGAATACCGCTTTACAGAGAGCTGTGTTTCCTGTTATAAAGAAGGAGGTGGCAAATGTTTCTGCTAAAGGGACTGATAGTAAATATTCTAGGTTTGGGGGACCATATGGGTTCTGTGGCAGCTACTCAAATTTGCCTGCCCCTGTAGCATGAAAGCTGCCACAGAAAAGAGACAAATGGGAATGACATTTTTCGATAAAACTTTATTTATAAAAACACCCAGCAGACCATATTTGACAAGAGCACTAAATCTTGATCCCC
>CM052805.1:10841063-10875160 GCA_028533885.1 Nasua narica | reverse complement strand
GGCGCGTCTTGCTTTCGGGATGTGCGCACGACCCAAGGAGACAGGGATTGACCCCCCATCCCCCCCGCCGGGGCTTCTCACGGCACCCCCTTTCCCCGCCCCAGGGCCTTTGCCAAGCGGCAGCAACAGCTGACGGCCATGAAGGTGATTCAGAGGAACTGCGCCGCCTACCTCAAGCTGCGGAACTGGCAGTGGTGGCGGCTGTTCACCAAAGTGAGTGCCGCGGCACCCGCACCCGTGGGAACCCTCCGCCTGGGCTCTGCATCGCAGATGCTCCCGCCGCGGGGCCGCATGTGGTTGATGGCCCCGCGTACGCACGTGCTCGGGGGCCTCAGAGTCACACCTCACCTGTCCCTAGTTCTCCGGCCCGAGAAGGCACCCCACCCCCCTCTTCTTCGGTTGGGCACGTGGGTTATCAATGACCTAGACTGGCATCCAGAGCATTTCCACAGGGATCCCTCACGTTGCTCATTTCTGGCCACAGCTCCTTCCCCCTCCCCATAGCCCCACTCAGCTCCTCTGTCCGGCCCTCCTGTGATGTTGCCGTTTCGAGAATGTTCTATAAGTGGAGTCCTACTCTCTATCATTAGGGTGACTGGCTTTTTCACAAAGCACCATTCTCTGAAAATCAGGAATTGGGGGCATTCCTGATGGATCTTACTTATAGTAGCACAATGTCGGTGCCCAGCCCCCAACAGACCTCCTCCCTTTGAAACTCTTAAAAATGATGGCTACCTAACAAAAGGTATAGGAAGAAGGGACCTCCCTCCACACAGTAAAGGCCTGCTATGCAAAAGCCGCAGCTGACGGCATCCTTAATGGGGACAAAACTGAGAGCTTTTCCCCTACAGCCAGGAGAAAGACAGGATGTCCCCTCTCCCTGCTTCTATCACACAAAAATGGCAGCTAGCAAAAAACAAAGGCGTAAATCTGACAGAGCGGCATGGGTCATGATTATTGTGTCATTTTAAGTAAGACGTGGCGTAGAAAATCAGACAGTGTGGTCTCAGGTGTATTTGGTTAAACATGTAGGAGAAAGACTGGCGGGAAACAGCAGTAGTGTGCTTAGTTGCGTTGATGGGGAGTGAGAACGTGGGACGTTCCTTTCCCCCTTTCCCCCTTGGAACGAAATATGCCTGTTGGTCAGCAGTCATTCTCTCTCTGGGAAGGGACTAAGTGAGAGGAGAAACTTTTTCCTTTACGCCGCGCACGTTTTTTCGGTGCCTTTAGTTGATGATTTCTGAACTTTGGCAGTATCGGTGTGTTGGGGGGTGGGGTGGGGGACTGTCCCATGGTTTCTAGAATCTGCAGCAGCCCCTCCCCGGCTAGAACAGCCCAAACTGTCCCCAGCAATTCCCAGGTGTCCCCCCTGGGGGTGCGGGACGGCATAAACCGGTCCCTGGTTGAGAACCGCTCATCGGAGGCGTTAGGAGAGCTTCCAGCTTCCTCGGGCCGTGAAGGCCAGTGACGGCTGGCGGTGTGCATGCAGGTAAAGCCCCTGCTGCAAGTGACTCGGCAGGAGGAGGAGATGCAGGCCAAGGAGGATGAACTGCAGAAGACCAAGGAGCGGCAGCAGAAGGCCGAGAGCGAGCTCAAGGAGCTGGAGCAGAAGCACTCCCAGGTAGCGGCCCGGGGCCCGGTGGGGGTGGGGAGGGAAGGCCGCCGTGCCCCCGCGGGGCTCACCGGCCACCCCCTGCTCCCCGCGTGCAGCTGGCCGAGGAGAAGAACCTGCTCCAGGAGCAGCTGCAGGCGGAGACCGAGCTGTACGCTGAGGCCGAGGAGATGCGGGTCCGGCTGGCGGCCAAGAAGCAGGAGCTGGAGGAGATCCTCCATGAGATGGAGGCCCGCCTGGAGGAGGAGGAAGACCGGGGCCAGCAGCTGCAGGCCGAGAAGAAGAAGATGGCCCAGCAGATGCTGGTAAGGCCCTGCAGGGGCTGCTTGCCTTATCATTTGACCCTCACTCGCAGGCCCGCGAGGGGTGTGCAGTCATGTATGTCCCCGCCGAAGGCTCAGGCTTGGAGGGGGTCGGCCATCTGCCTGGGCAGGGCCGCGTGGCCAGACTGGTCACCTGGAGAGCCTGCTCCATTCTCCGGCTCTGCCCCCTGTGTGCAAACACCTTTTCTCCTCACAACCCCGTGTGGGGGACATTTGCGTCAGTTAGCTGTGGTCATAGGACAGCCACCCCCCCTGCCCGAACTTAGCAGCCTGGAAGGACACACCGTTGGGTTACAGGGTCGGGAATCTGAGAGTGGCTCGGCTGGGAGGTTCTGGGGGAGAGTCTGCCCTGAGGTTGCCGTCGGGATGGGAGCCCAGGGTCGGAGGACGGCTCGCTCCCGCGGCTGGAATCAAGAGGCCTCATCTCGGGGCGCCTGGGTGGCTCAGTGGGCTAAAGCCTCTGCCTTCGGCTCGGGTCATGATCTCGGGGTCCTGGGATCGAGCCCCGCATCGGGCTCTCTGCTCAGCAGGGAGCCTGCTTCCCCCTCTCTCTCTGCCTGCCTCTCTGCCTACTTGTGATCCCTCTCTCTCTCTCTGTCAAAAAAAAAAAAAAAAGAGGCCTCATCTCCTCACTGGGAGGCCAGGGAGCTCCTCCTTAGGGCTACACGGCAGCTGACTTCCCCAGGAAGAGCGAATCCAGAGAGGGAACAGGGGAGGAGGCCACAGTGGCTCTTACAGCCTGACCTTGGGCGTTCTGCCTCCCCACTTCCCCCTAAATGCAGCCCACACTGGCGGGGAGAGGAATTAGCCGCCTCCTCTTGAAGGGAAGCCTACCAGATAATTTGCGGACACGTTTTGAAACCGCACAGTATCTCCTATCCCCATCTGACAGATGGAAAGACTGAGGCTCCCCGAAGCCTTTTATTTCTGGTAAAAGGAGACCACAGAGCAGGGAGGGGGCCGTGAGGCCCGGCCTCCATGCGGCTCGGCCCCCCAAGCTGTGAGAGAGGGACCCTGCTGGGAGCGAGGGGTGTGATCCCTGTCCTTCTCTCGCAAAGGACTTGGAAGAACAGCTGGAAGAGGAGGAAGCCGCGAGGCAGAAGTTGCAGCTTGAGAAGGTCACGGCCGAGGCCAAGGTCAAGAAGCTGGAGGACGATATTCTGGTCATGGACGATCAGAACAATAAGCTGTCAAAAGTGAGTGAGTGGGACCGGCGTCCGCGTCAACCCGGCAGGCTCCCCGGGGCCAAGCGCCCCGATGCTTTCCCTCTCTGGCCAAATACAAGGTGCCAGAGGCAGCCTGCCGACTGCCGTCCGGGGGCAGGTGGGCCCCCCAGGCCCAGGGCTTGCCACGGAGCGGGTCTCAGAAAATCCATGCCACTGGATTCCCTGAGCTGCGCAAGGGCAGGCAGGTGTGCCTGAGACCTGGGGGCCCCTCCCGCATTCTCGCCGGCCGCTTCTGGTTAGTGATAGGGTGACCTGCAGGCCTGAGGGCTTTCAGGCATGTGGGACTTTCAGTGCCCAAACTGGAAAGTCCCCATGTCACCCGGGATGAGTAGGTCACCCGAGGCGGGACCCACTAAGCAGCTCCACCGAGTTGAGACTCCCTTGAGTTCTTTGAGCTAGATGTTAACTGGGCACCTGTGGTGAGCCAGGCCCCGTTTGGGGCGCAAGGTTCACATGGTGAAGGGGGAACCTGCCCTGGTGGGGCTCATACCTAACCATTAGAGACCTCATAGTCAGAGTTCTGAGGAAAGTGTTCACCATTTAATAAAAATAGAGCATGAGGAGATGGAAGTGAAGTGTTCAGGGAAGGCTTCCTGGAGGAAGTGACATTTAAGAGGAAACCTGAAGAATGAAAAGTAGCTGGGGAGAGGAGAAGCAGCTCAGCAGGTGGTCCTATCTGTGCAAAGGCCCTGTGGCAGGGAAGAGCTGGCATGTGGGAGGAAGGGATGAGAGTGTGACTGCCTGAACCATGAAGTGTGGGGGGCCAGGGGTTGCATGAAATGGGAAGTGGCTGGGCTTTAGGGAATGACCATTAAGGAACTTCTCTTTATCGTTTTAAAACTCGAGGTTGTATTTTGTGTTCATGTGGGTTTTCTTTCCACCTGTCTTTCTGGAAATGACTAAAAATGAAATGTAGATCCCGGAAAAGGGGAAAAAAAGCAATTGATGTTTCTTTTCCTTTCCCCCCAAAAGGAGCGAAAACTCCTCGAAGAGAGGATTAGTGACTTAACAACGAATCTTGCAGAAGAGGAAGAAAAGGCCAAGAACCTTACCAAGCTAAAAAACAAGCACGAATCTATGATTTCAGAACTGGAAGGTAAACCTCTTACGTCGAAGAGGGCTTCAAATGGATGTTTTAAAATCAGAGAGCTGGGGCGCGGGGGTGGCTCAGTCTGTTGAGCATCTGCTTTCAGCTCAGGTCATGATCTCAGGGTCCTGGGATCGAGCCCCGGGTCAGGCTCTCTGCTCAACGGGGAGGCTGCTTCTCTCTCTTCCTCTGCTTCTCCTCCCAGTTGTGCTCTCTCTCAAACAAATGAGTTAAATTAAGAAATACAATCAGAGAGCAAACGTGAGCGAGACAGATGATTTCACGGGAGGTACAACCCTCTCGAGGCTCCTGCAGCCAACACACTAGGAACGGTACAGCCGCAGCATTGACTTTCTTCCTGCGAGATCGTGGTCTGGGCCGGGACAGTTACCCGTGGGGCTCTGTGTGTGTGTGTGTGTGTGTGTGTGTGTGTGTGTGTGTGTGTGTTCACGTGCCTGTTTGTGAATTGCTGGAGCGGAAAGGCTTGTTCTCTGGGCGCCTTTCTGGTATCTGGCACCTGCTGAGGGGCCCTTGGCTTCGTCATAGTGCGGCTGAAGAAGGAGGAGAAGAGCCGGCAGGAGCTGGAGAAGCTGAAGCGGAAGCTGGAGGGGGAGGCCAGTGATTTCCACGAGCAGATCGCCGACCTCCAGGCGCAGATCGCGGAGCTCAAGATGCAGCTGGCCAAGAAGGAGGAGGAGCTGCAGGCCGCCCTGAGCAGGTAAGAGTGGCCGGCGGGGTGCGTCCTGTGGTCCCATGGGTCCAAGGGCCCCGCGGACTCCCGCCGAACCGCAGCGGGCCCGTCTTCCTCCTCCTCCAGGCAGGCCTCCATGCTCCTGGGGACCTCCCCTGTCCTGCCCGCGCCTCCAGAAGCATGCCACTGGTTTTCTTCTCTTCCCTCCAATCTCATCCTCTCTGTGCAACTCCCCTCCTGCTGCCATGTCTGCCCCTCGGATGTCCAGGCCCCTCTCGTCCCGGAGGCACCGCATGCCTGAGGCCAGGACGACCCTCATGCCCCTCTTCTGAGGGTCGTTTTGTCCCCCGCCCCATTCTCCTCCCACCCCCAGACGGCAGCCGCCCTCAGGTTGTGTGGGTGCTTAGAAACCTGTCCCTGTCCCATTCCCTGCTTGCCCTTCTCCCAGCTCGTGGCTGGGTTCCAGCTAACAGCCTCGCACCGGGAGTCCTGCAGCGACGACTAATGGGGATTTTCCTGTTCGCTGTGTGCCGAGCTCTTTCCAGGCAGTATCTTCACGCTCATACCAGGCTAGGGACACGGCTGCGATCTCCGTGTCGCTGAGCAGGAAGCCGGGCGTGGGGGGAGGTGAGGGAACATGAGCTGGGATCTGAGCCCCATAACTTTCTGACCGATCCCCTGGCCGGCTCTTTCGCTCCCAGCATGTACTGCAGGACGATGGTAGGGTGACGGACCAGAGGCATCCCCTGGGCTGTGAACCTACCCCTTACCTGACCGCTTAGCTTTCTCTCTTACTGCTCCCCATTCCCAAGCTCAGTACGATCAAGGTGCTCATCTCCTCTTGCCCTGAGGACTCCTGCCTCTGGGCCCTCTTTCGTGCTGTTCCCTTTCCTTCCGTCACAGCAAGAGGCCAGCCCCACCATGCATCAGGAGGGAGCTGCCTTCCACAAAAGTCCTAATGGTCTCCAGGCCACTCAGACGATGCTTCTCACATCCCACCTTGACCCACGGTCGCCGCGCCCCCCCACAGTGGGGACCCTGGTTTTAATATCTTCCCAAGAAACACCTGGCCAAGTGCTTTGCGTGGCATAGGCACTCAGCCACCGTTTGAGCCAAAGGAAGAAAGAAAAACAAGTAGTTGCTAAGGAGAAGCGGTTGTCCCGTGTTCATAAGCATCTATTAAGCTCCCTGTGTGAGCGAGGCACCTGGCTACTCTGCTCGCTCTCTCGCTCTCTCTCACCAAAATCTGTTTTTTTTTTTTTAAAGATTTTATTTATTCATTTAACAGAGAGAGAACACAAGCAGGCAGAGAGGCAGGCAGAGGCAGAGAGAGGAGCAGGCTCCCTGCGGAGCAAGGAGCCCGATGCGGGACTCGATCCCAAGATGCTGGGATCATGACCTGAGCCAAAGGCAGTTGCTCAACCAACTGAGCCACCCAGGCGTCCCCAAAATCTGTTTTTTGACGTCAGACCAGTCCTAAGCCACAAGCAGTCCCGCCTACAAGAAGGGGTCCACCGTGTCTCAGGGGCGTGGGTGGAACCTGGTTTAATATTTATGCAACATGGTTCCAGGAAATATTTTTGGCGACACTGGGAGATCTCAGGGGCCAGAGACCCCCGGGGTGTTCATTTTGGTGATCTGTCCCCGGCAGGCTTGACGACGAAATTGCTCAGAAGAACAATGCTCTGAAGAAGATCCGGGAGCTGGAGGGTCACATCTCGGACCTCCAGGAGGACCTGGACTCGGAACGGGCTGCAAGGAACAAGGCCGAGAAGCAGAAGCGGGACCTGGGGGAGGAGCTGGAAGCGCTGAAGACCGAGCTGGAGGACACGCTGGACAGCACGGCCACCCAGCAGGAGCTCAGGTGGGAGGCCAGCCCGCGGGGCCCAGCGGCTCCCGTCACTCCGCAGCACGGATGGCGCGGCCGGGGTGGGGGGAGGGGGAAACGGGCAGCCCCCAGGCACATCCTGAATCACGGGGTCCTCAGGCCCTACAGTTACCGTCGGTAATAGAGGTGTGATCCTTTTTCGTCTGATTTTTGCACCACAGAAATAAGACTTAATCAATTCGGAAACAGTTTGAAAGCTCTAGAAACACAGACAACCAAAAGCAGCACCTTTAGTCCCAACACAGTCCATGTTTTGGGTATTCCTTCCTGTCTTTTCATGTGTGTGTCTATGTGTGTTGATAATACTGCAGGTTCCGGTCTCCAAGAGCATGTGGCTGAGTTTTGTGATACGTGTTTTAAAATAAGATTTGTTGGTGGGGTCTTTAAGATGTGCTGGAGGATCACGGACACCAGCAACGAAAAAACACCCCAAAACAAATACATACACAACAACAAACCCCAACGAACACAGTTTACCTGCTAGATAAGGAACACTGACTTTAGAGAAAGTAGGTTGCTTATTCATTCAACAAACATGCAAATATGTTTGAGTGTGTCCCGTGTCAGGTGCTGTGCTAACACTGAGACTGATTTCCTGTGCTTGGGGTTTTGGGCCACACCCTTTACCTGTGAGGAAAAGCCAGCCCAGTGTTCTGCTCCCCAGAAGGCCCATGATCCAGAAAAGTCCGGTGCGGTATTGAAACGTCTGGGCTCGGAGTCAGACTAGTTTCTGGCTTTATCAACAAGCGCAAACTGCTTACCCTCTCTCAGCATTAGCTTTCTTATCTATAAATTGGAAGAATTAATATACCTGCCTCTGAGGGTCACTCTGAGGTTATACGAGGTCATATATATAAAGAACTTAGGTTGGGGCCTGGCACACAGTAAGTGCTCAATAAATAAGAGCTAATATTAATATTTGAGGACTGTTGTGCAATTCATAGATGTTCGTTCAACACGTTCCTGAGTATTTTTGCATATTTGCTAGGGCCTTGAGAGTTTCTGGGTGGTAACGATGCTCCCCCTTTTGCAGCTGAGGAAATGCCAGGTCCAGAGAGGTTAGGTGACTTCCCCGAGGTCACACAGCCAAGGAGGGGCCGGTGATGGAGACCTCAGCTCTGGGTCCTGGGAGAGCTCTCAGTCCTTGGCATGGCGAAGCCCTCTCTCCACCCAATGGCCACCCTCTGTGTTCTTCCTGCCCAGGGCCAAGAGGGAGCAGGAGGTGACGGTGCTGAAGAAGGCCCTAGACGAGGAGACGCGGTCCCACGAGGCCCAGGTCCAGGAGATGAGGCAGAAGCACACACAGGTGGTGGAGGAACTCACCGAGCAGTTGGAGCAGTTCAAGAGGGTACGTCGTGACCGTTTCAGTAGAGCAATATGCCGACAGCCTCCCATAACTACAGATCGGGGTCAGTGCTGAGGCAGAGAGCCAGCCCTACGAGACTGTACTGACAGGGGTCGCGAGAGCATTTATTAAGTCCTCACTGTATGTGTATCCGTTAATCCTCACAACCAGCTAGGAGGTCGGTACTGCTGCGCCCATGTGACACACGAAGGAATAGAGTGCCTAGAGGTGAAGAGACTGACCCAAGGTCATACAGCTTGTGACCGAGCCGTGATTTGAACCCCGGCGGGGGGTCTGTAGACCCGCCTCTTACCCTCCCCAGGGCAGGGTCTAAAATGCACTGCTCCCCCACAGGCAAGCCACTATTTAGGAAAACTTGTGGGAGGGTAACTGAAGGTGGAGAACATCCTGGAATTTCTCTGCAAAGTGGAGGAAAATCTCTTTCCCACCCCACCCCCCGCTCCATGATGGGCTTTTTGGGGTGTATGGGGTGTGGGACAGTGAAATAGCACTCCTCTAAATGCTTTGTACTGGGAGCTTCCTCTCCGTTGGGAGAGCTTCCCTGTGTCTCATTCCCAGGGGTGAGCTTCTAGTTTGCGACATCCGGATCGTTTCCCTCAAGGTCTGCTTTCTGTCACCCTCAGTGCTATGGCTTCCCCGCATCCCTGCACTTTCTAGGTACCCCCCAAGCTTGACAAAGCGGGGGTGGCATTACCTAAAACTGGCCGGAGTTTGCCTGTTTCTGTCACCAGCCCCGTGAATATTCTTCAGGGGGTGGTTTACGGAGCACCTTCCCGGGAGCCGGCTCCCCGCTGCTTCTATCTGAATCTCAGAATTTCCTGCACGGGAAAATAATGGGGCTCCAGCCCCTTACGTAGCACAGATCGTGAGCTAGATGGTTCCACGGCTTTACAAACACTAACTCATGTCCTCTGTGGCCTCGTTCACGAGCAGATCTCCTGGCCCCATCGTCTGCCCTTACACAGGTGGTCTCAGGACCACTCTGAGAAGCGTGGTGCGAGCCTAAGCCCCCTCACCCTCCGGATGAATTAAAGGACACTTGTCTGTGTCCTCGTCAAGTGGGATCTGGATACTAACCTTGAACGTTCTGTCAATTCTTTGCGCACGTTGGACAAATAAGATTTTGCTAATCGTGACGACGATGTGCATTTCCCCTCCCGGTACTATGTTGAACAAAGGCGATGAGCGTGAACATCCTTACCCTGTTCATGATCTTAGGGGAAAAGCTCTCCGTTTTTCCTCACTGAGTAGGACATTTGTCTTGTTTTTCAAAGGTCAGAATTCTTCAGGTATAGGCAGTTAAAACCCACCAGTCTTACTTGTATAGTTTGATGTCACCTGTCATGAGAGAAAACACTAGAATTTTTTATAAAGAAGTTGGAATCCAATTTTAATTTTTTTAAAAAAAGATTTATTTGACAGAGAGACAGCGAGAGAGGGAACACAAGCAGGGGGAGTGGGAGAGGGAGAAGCAGGCTTCCCCCCGAGCAGGGGACCCCCATGTGGGGCTCAATCCCAGGACCCGGGGATCATGACCTGAGCCGAAGACAGACGCTTAATGACTGAGCCACCCAGGCGCCCCTGGAATCCAGATGTTTACATGACACCATTAAAATGCTGACAACTAGGAATAGGTCAACCAGGACAAGGACAACAGATTGGATATAGCCCGGGGGATGCTTGTTTGCAACCTTTGAGATTCAGAAAAAGAGAATGCAGGAAGTCTTAGAGTGACGGGTGTCCCCCACCCCGAGGCAACAAGCACAGGTGCCTGGAACCTTCCTGACTGACTGGAGGGAAAGGGAAAGTGGAAGCTGCTCCAAGGGATAGAGGTTCCCATCTTAAAATGCGTTCCTGGCCGGAGCTGTAATGCCTTCCCTCCCCTCTGTTGACTTGGCCAGGCCAAGGCCAATCTAGACAAGAACAAGCAGACGCTGGAGAAGGAGAACGCCGACCTGGCCGGGGAGCTGCGGGTCCTGAGCCAGGCCAAGCAGGAGGTGGAGCACAAGAAGAAGAAGCTGGAGGTTCAGCTGCAGGAGTTGCAGTCCAAGTGCAGTGATGGGGAGCGGGTCCGGGCCGAGCTCAACGACAAGGTCCATAAGCTGCAGGTAAGGCGGCAAGCTCTGTGGGGAATGAAGCTCTTCCTGGCTAGCTGAAGTCTCTCTCGCTGCAAAGCAAGTTGGTGTCCCCTTCTTGTGTTTCTCAAGGAGAGGAGATGGGCTGTCTCTTCCATTCCATCTTTAGAAGCCTTCATCTCATTCAGCAAGAATTAGAGTATTTGCTCTAAGTTGGGCGCCGTATTTAATGCTGAGTTACAGGAGCAAGAAAGACATAGTGCCTGGCCCGATAGAACTGACTCAGTGGAGGAAAAAGGCATTTCTAATCCCATGAATGAATGTAAAATGATGTAGTGAGTATAAGTTAACAAGGGGCCTGGCCTGCAGGAGGAGGAGTCGGGAAAGACTTCCCTAAGAAGGAAGTATAGTCTGAGATAAGAAGGCGGCTTGGAGGCAGAGGGAGCTGCATGTGCAAGGGCCCAGTGGTAGGTGGGAAATTAGAAAAGATCAGAGAAGTAGAGGTAGAATGCTGAGCTGGAAGGCGAAACCTGCTGCAAAATGGGACTAGAGGTAGGTCACAGCTGAATGACACAGGGCCTTGAAGGCCCCATTATATGTACATTTCTCTTTACTCCAAGTGACAAGAAGCCAACGATAGGCTTTAGCCTGAGCAGTGACAAAGTCTTTTTGTCTTTGGTCTTATTTAGCTTTAAGTAGACATTTGGCCTAACTTCTATTCATGGGAGACAGGCAGAGTTTTGATAATTATTTAATGTGCTTACAGCCTGGGACAAGAGGGCGGGGAAGCATTAAATAGGATTCCCCCCACCCCCCGCACGCAGGGGAGAGCAGGGGCTCTGTTCTCTTAACAGAAGCAATGTGCTAGAGGATGGACGGTGGGCTGATATCTGCAAAAGGACGTGCTCCTGCATCTCTGGGTTTGGCCCCAAGTGCCCAGGAGAGGGCCAAGAGTAGGGGTGAGGAAGAGGGTGGTGAGAAGAGAGCCCTTGGAAGTGGGAGTGCCCTCTGTACCCTCTTCTCCAGCGTTAGGGGGTAGGCGAGTCCAGAGGAGCTCTGTGTCTGGACTCTCAAACCTGCTTCATTTTTTGCCAACCTTGGCAAGGATCCAGGATCCATTTAGTGGGATTCGGACCCAGTCAATACAGTTAGGGGCTCTAAGAGGTTCTCAGAACCAGGCATCCCAACTTGTAGATGATACACTTTCATTAGGAGCCACGGAGCTAGCGTGCTCAGGCCCCATAGCTCCTGGGTATTTCTCAATCGGCAGGTACCACAGGACCTTTCATGGGAGTAGAGAGGGCTTCTCTCACTTAACAGGGAGTTAAGTTCTGCAGGTTCTAACCAGAGTCTCTTGGCCTCCTCAGAATGAAGTGGAGAGCGTCACAGGGATGCTCAATGAGGCTGAGGGGAAGGCCATAAAACTGGCCAAGGACGTGGCGTCCCTTGGGTCCCAGCTCCAGGACACCCAGGTGGGTATTCGACCACATCATGCGGAGGGACCCAGGCTATGAACTTCCAGGCGTGGGTCCCTGGGACTTCCGTGTGTCCTTCCGTAGGAGCTGCTTCAAGAAGAAACCCGGCAGAAGCTCAACGTGTCCACCAAGCTGCGCCAGCTGGAGGACGAGAGGAACAGCCTGCAGGACCAGCTGGACGAGGAGATGGAAGCCAAGCAGAACCTGGAGCGTCACATCTCAACTCTGAACATCCAGGTGCTGGCCGTGTGTGTGTCCTCGTTTTTCTAGGACTGAGTCTTGCAAGGTGATCAGGAGCTCGGAAGGGCTGTGGTGGAGCCTTAGAGCCCTGTTGCTTGGCTCACTGGCTCCCCCTGCTGTTGAATGTCTGCGATGCAGAGAAGGTGGTCCCTTCCCAGGGTGGGGTCCGGCACGGGAATCCTCCAAGGGCCCTCCTCTTACTGGACCCTGGGCACTGCTGTTTTAGCTCTCCGATTCGAAGAAGAAGCTGCAGGACTTTGCCAGCACCGTGGAAGCCTTGGAAGAGGGCAAGAAGAAGTTCCAGAAGGAAATCGAAGGCCTCACCCAGCAGTACGAAGAGAAGGCAGCTGCTTATGACAAACTGGAAAAGACCAAGAACAGGCTTCAGCAGGAGCTAGACGACCTGGTGGTCGATTTGGACAACCAACGGCAACTGGTGTCCAACCTGGAAAAGAAGCAGAAGAAGTTCGATCAGGTAGGGGCTGGGGGGTGGTCCCCTCTATGCCCTGGACGCGGGCCGGGGCAGGTGGGGCTGCAAGGCAGCCGCTGGGGTTGCTGTGTCTCCATAACCCAGCCCTGCTTCGCTGGCCGTGAAACACAAGGGCTTCTAGGTCAGAGTGCGGAGAGCGGCAGTGGCCGGACCTGACTTCCAGGTACCCCCACCATGAGGGCACCTGGGGACCCCAGTGATGCCTTAGTCTCTGGTCCCGCTAAGGAAGGAGCTTCATTTTATTGACTCAGGTATTTATGGAGTGCCTCCTGAATGTTCCAAGTCATTTAACGTTTCTACCCTTTAGAGAACCGCTTCCCCTAACGTGTCATAGCGCGGAATTTCAAGCACCCAGGCACGCTACGATTGTGAAACGGTGAACACCTGTGTGCCCACCACGTGGATGCGGGGTCACCAACGTTTTTCCGGACACGCTTCATTACATGTTTATGTATAAGGATGAACTGTATTTGGCAGCGGGGTCTTACCTTTCGGGTGCATTTCAAAGCAAATTACAGACCTCCCCCCTCCACGCCTCAATACTCTGTGGCTCAGACGAAGAGTTCTTGTTTAAGATGGATTTTTGCTTCTGGGGAGATAAAAATTTACCTCCACGGAAATGCACACATTTTAAGCGTACGTCTCTTGAGTTTTGATAAATGACTACAGCTCTAGAGCCCAGATCCCCAAATACCGATTTTCACGGTTACTCAGATTAAGCAAACAGCATTTGATTTGCAATTGATTGGACGTTAGCCTAAAAATCACGCTGGAGTTGGTGCTGGGTCAGAGGTGTCGGGGCTCAGAGCACCAGGCTTCCGGGAGACATGCTGGGCCTTCCCTTGTCGGTCTCCGTGCGGTCAGCCTGTCTTCACTATTGGCACTCTGCTGCTCCATTATCGGCTTGAAGGCCCGAGGCTCCGTCTTTTATTTGCCTGTTGCACTGGGTGTAGGGTTTTTGTGTCGACGATGCTATTCGGGGGCTCCTATTACTTACCTGGCTTTGCTGACTTCTAGAAGTCTAGGTTTTGGATGTTTCCATGTAGGAGCTATGCTTGCTCTCTCTGCAGATGGGATTAATGTCCCTAGTCTGACTCGTAGGGCACTTGTGGACCCGGAGACGAGTGGCCATGAAAACAATTATCCCCCCGCAGGATTAAATGTCACTTGGACCTCAGCAGCCATGTGCTCTAACCAACATGGCAGCATGAGTGACTTCAAAGCAGAGAGACTCAGCAGAGACTGACTGTGCCTAAGGTCGACCTCGAAGTCAGAAGCAGGCTTTTTACTAACTCTCTCCCTAGGTATCTTGATGAGTTCCCCCTGCCCCGGAGTAAGTTTAGCAGGACGCGAGGCTTCCTGCCCGTATTTGCAGTGGGATGAAGCTCAGCTTCGGGGAGGCCCAGGGGTCACCTCCAGGGCTTGTGTTGTGTCGTAGCTGCTGGCCGAGGAGAAAAGCATCTCTTCCAAGTACGCGGATGAGAGGGACAGAGCCGAGGCAGAAGCCAGGGAAAAGGAAACCAAGGCCTTGTCCCTGGCCCGAGCCCTCGAGGAGGCTCTGGAAGCTAAGGAGGAACTTGAGAGGACCAACAAGATGCTCAGGGCTGAGATGGAGGACCTGGTTAGCTCCAAGGACGACGTGGGCAAGAACGTAAGTCGCTCTCGGTCGCCTGTGCTCACTCACGTGTCACGGAGCCCCCCCACTATGTAGCAGTCCTTGGGGGGGGGCGGGGGCCATGGCTCTGTGCCTCTTGGATGCGAAACAGTACTCGGGATCCAAGGCGGTCCCTCAGACGGCCCCGCCCCCGTGGGCTGGGAGCAGCGGTGGGGGCTGGGGCCCGGGGCTCCCGGGGAAGGCAAGGCGCTGGTCCTCACTGCACCACAGCCGTCTCTCTCTGACCTGAACGAGCCTCCGGTCTCTGGGGGTTGCCCGCCTGTCTTCACGAGGTCAACTCTGATGTGACAGGTCCACGAGCTGGAGAAGTCCAAGCGCGCCCTGGAAACCCAGGTGGAGGAGATGCGGACCCAGCTGGAGGAGCTGGAGGACGAGCTGCAGGCCACCGAGGACGCCAAGCTGCGGCTCGAGGTCAATATGCAGGCCCTCAAGGGCCAGTTTGAGCGGGACCTGCAGGCCCGCGATGAGCAGAACGAGGAGAAGAGGAGGCAGCTCCAGAGGCAGGTAAGGCGGGCAGGTCAGGGAAAAGGTGGGCTGGGGAAGGGAGGGGGGTGGCTGGCTTCCTTCCTCCCCTTACCGCCTCCTGGCGCGATGGAGACTTGCTTTCCTCCCCTGTAACCTGGGGACGAGCAGAGCCAGCTGGCAGGGGGGCAGTGCACGCTCGGGAGCTGGCGGGCTGGGGGAAGGGGCCTCCAGGGGACGGGGCCGCCCAGCAGCGTGCATCTTCCCTCCTCGCTCAGCTTCACGAATACGAGACAGAACTGGAAGACGAGAGGAAGCAGCGTGCCCTGGCAGCCGCGGCCAAGAAGAAGCTGGAAGGGGACCTCAAAGACCTGGAGCTGCAGGCCGACTCGGCCATCAAGGGCAGGGAGGAAGCCATTAAGCAGCTTCGGAAACTGCAGGTGGGTGACGCGTCAGACGCAGGGAGTGGTGGCCGGGGTGGGGGGAGGCGGTGGCTTCCCCAAGGTCAGGGGATCAGCAGGACACAGGCCTGTCACTGGTGCCTACTAGCTGGTGTCTTCCCACTGCCGTTCGGCATTTGGGGGTTGTTTCCTGCCCAGGATAAGACACGGTTAGCAGACATTTGGCCATGGCCCTCCATCGCCATGTTTTAGGGCTGCTGAGCCCCTCCAGAACGGTGCCCCCCACCAGCGACCTGGTCCTGTGAGGTGATAGGCAGTGCTCATACGATGGGGACGTCTCTGTGGTTAATCATGGGAAAGATCATCAGGGCAGAATTCGGGTGAGTAAGGCCCTCTTCGCTTGTCCTTCCTGTTGACGCGTGCAGGCTCAGATGAAGGACTTCCAGAGGGAGCTGGAAGACGCCCGTGCCTCCAGAGATGAGATCTTTGCCACCGCCAAAGAGAACGAGAAGAAAGCGAAGAGTTTAGAAGCAGATCTGATGCAGCTACAGGAGGTAAGGCCTTCCGGCGGGGAGCCTCTGATGGGGGGGTCGTGGTAGGAGCCCTCGCCCCCCCCCGCGTGTGCCCCCACGGACTTCTTTCGCTCGTCCAGCATTCCATGTGGGCGGACCCCCAGAGAAAGGACAGGGAAAGACAGGATGTGGAGACAGCACCTCCCCTGAGCTCAGAGAAGGGCGGCTGAAGAAACAGGGGGGAGGGGGGGGGTTCAGCCCTTCCGTGGTAGATAAAAGGTTTCCTTCCTCCCCACCCCCCAGGACCTAGCCGCGGCTGAGAGGGCTCGAAAACAGGCAGACTTGGAGAAGGAGGAACTGGCCGAGGAGCTGGCCAGCAGTGTCTCAGGAAGGTATGGAGCCATGGAGGGAGGAGGGGCTCCTAGACTCAGATGAGAGAGACACGGCTCATGGGAGCACCTCGCGGAACCCTATTTTAATACTGAAAATGACAGTGTCCAGCTGGTCTTTGTGCCAGGCCTGGCTCTGTTGCAACCAACTGGGTAGGAGTCCTGGCTCCTTACTTCCCAGCTCTGTGACTTTGGACGAGTGTCTAAGCCTCTCTGAGTCTGTTTTCTATTATAAGGGAGGGCAGCCCTAAGGCATCACTCCTCCAAGGAGAGGGAATCTTCTAAGCCAGGGGGGAGGCTCGAGCCCCAGATGTGGCCGCATTTCCCCTAGGAACACACTTCAGGACGAGAAGCGGCGCCTGGAGGCCCGGATCGCACAGCTGGAGGAGGAGCTGGAGGAAGAGCAAGGCAACATGGAGGCCATGAGTGACCGCGTGCGGAAGGCCACGCAGCAGGTGGGGGCCGGAGCGGGGCAGGGCACCGGAGCTGGGCTCCACCTGTGGGAGGCCCCCACTGGTCCAGTGACACACACTGCAGGCTCCCGCGTGCCGGGCCTGGGGTGGAGGGGAGCGGGGGCACGTCCGCTCCCTGCACCCCCTCCCTCCTCTCACGGTCCCGCAGCACCCTGCGAGCCTGCAGTGTCTCCGCGGGGGCCAGGGTAGGTGTGGCTCCCTCCAGCAGAGGCTGTGTACCTGGAGGAAGGGCTTGGGGGTCTACTTCTTGTTCTGTCCCCCGCCCCCAGCCTTACACTCGTGAGCACTCAGTGACATTACCGAGTACCAGCTCCAGGACAGGTGATGGGGACCTAGAAACAGGGAGCCCGATAGCCCCGGGACGCTCCCTCTTGAGCTGTGGCCCCACGAGGTGGGGAGGGCTCCTGGGGGCTCCAGGGACCCACGCAGAAGCCGAAGAAGGGAGGTGGTTGGGGGGGCAGCAGGAGACGTTCGTCATCTCCGTGGACCACCCTCGGCTTCTGTGCCCCTACCTCGTGACCTTCCCCGTCCTCCACAGGCTGAGCAGCTCAACAACGAGCTGGCCATGGAACGCAGCGCGGCCCAGAAGAACGAGAGCGCAAGGCAGCAGCTTGAGCGGCAGAACAAAGAGCTCCGGAGCAAGCTGCAGGAGATGGAGGGGGCAGTCAAGTCCAAGTTCAAGTCCACCATTGCGGCCCTGGAGGCCAAAATCGCACAGCTGGAGGAGCAGGTCGAGCAGGAGGCCAGGTACGTGGAGCCCAGGCTGCAAAGACAGCCTGCATGCCAGTGAGTGGGGAGGGGCCCGGACGCGCTCCGGGCCTCAGCTGTGCTTGAAGAACGGTGTGTGCACCCCAGGGACAGGGGGGCCTGGCCCGGAGAAGCCGCCTCGGAGAGGTCAGCCCGCCCTCCCGGGAGCACGGGCTACCCAGGAAGTCCCCATCAGCAGCCCCTGCGGCCCAGGCAGCTCGAGGAAGGCTTCTCGTTTTCATGAGAAAGGACAGTCACAGCCCCATGGGCACCGCCAGATGGCAAGGATTCCCACCCGTTCTTTTCACATTTGGGCAGTGGTTTACTGATAAGTCCCGTACCATAGAATTCAGCCATTTAAAGTGTTCCTCTCAAGGGCCTGCCGTATATTTGCAGAGAGGCCCCCCCTCCCCCGTCAACCAGGGAACACTTCCGTCCCCCCCGTAAGACACCCCGGACCCCTTCACCACCGCCCTGGGTCTCCCCCAGCCCTGAGCAACCACTGACCGACGTGCCGCTTCTGTGGTCTCTAAAGACCCCTCACCTGGATCACATGCTGTGGGCCCTTCGGGCACCGGCCGCCTCCACGGAGCACGTCTTCGGCATCTCCCCCCTCCCCCCGCCCCGACCCGTGGTGGAGCCGGTGTCGGAACTACACTCCCCTTCCCGGCCGGATCCCCTTCTTCTGGCCCCAGAGTGGGGCTTGGGAAGGGCGCGCACAGCGGGCACAGTGCCGGTCAGGTCTGCACCCCGAGGGCCTGGGAAGCCAGCCCCACTCCCTCCTTGTCTGCCTGCAGAGAGAAGCAGGCGGTCGCCAAGTCGCTGAAGCAGAAGGACAAGAAGCTGAAGGAGGTCCTGCTGCAGGTGGAGGACGAGCGCAAGATGGCGGAGCAGTACAAGGAGCAGGTACCCCAGCTCCGCGGGCCCCCCTTCCCGGCGCCGGCCCCCGGGGGGCCCCTCCCCTGACCCTGGGGCCTCTCCCGGACAGGCGGAGAAAGGAAACGCCAAGGTCAAGCAACTCAAGCGGCAGCTGGAGGAGGCTGAGGAGGAGTCCCAGCGCATCAATGCCAACCGCAGGAAGCTGCAGCGGGAGCTGGACGAGGCCACAGAGAG
Organism: Nasua narica; assembly: GCA_028533885.1. NCBI lineage: Eukaryota > Metazoa > Chordata > Mammalia > Carnivora > Procyonidae > Nasua > Nasua narica. The sequence goes on along the minus strand of CM052805.1, from coordinate 10,856,915 downwards.
CAACGAGGCCATGGGCCGCGAGGTGAACGCGCTCAAGAGCAAGCTCAGGTGAGCCGACGGGCCCCCAGGGAGGGCGTCCCGCTCCTGGCCCCGCGCTCCTCCTGCTCGCTTCCCTTCCCCGCCCGTCCTCAGGGCAGAAGGCGGCTAACCTGTCTCCTGCCTCGGCCCCCGTCCCTTCTCTCCGGCACCTCTGTTCCCGACTCTGCTCCGCTCTTCCGTCTATCGCGGGGGCTGGGTGGTTCTCCATCACAGGAGCTGGCCTGGGTCCTGGGGGACCTGAGCAGCAGGCACGGCGTGCCCCGGACTGTGCCAACCCAAGGTGGCTCCAGCCCTTGCCCCGTTCCCCTGGCGGCGCAGTCGCCCAGGGTCCAGAACCTCTGCCCTTACCGGGGCTGAGTTCCCTCCCACACGCCCGCACCTCTGGGCCTGAAGGTGGGTAGGCGGACCCCCCACCAACCGTGCCCACAGCCTTCCAGGCGGGTGATCCAGCGGCTCCCGTCCTTGACCTTCTCTCCTCGGTGATCCCTCCACGGGGGTCAGCCCTAGCTCTAACTTGCCCATCAAGCATCGAGTCTTCTGCCCATGGCCGCCTTTAGTTTGTTACAACACAACGCACATAAAACCACACTTTGTACCTTCTGCCGCTCAGAGTGGTTTGAGAAAAGCAAACAAGCACACCGCCCTTTCCTGCTGGGCGTTCTCTAGGGCCCCAAGGGAACGGCCCCCACTCAGTGCCTCCTGGACTTCTGCTTTCTCCCCAAACTTACTCTCTCGGCCCATCCTAACAGCTACGCTCCTCCCTTCTGTCTCCAGTTCTGGGCGGGACCTGAGTACCGGCTCAGGGCACTGTCTCTGGTTCACTCAAGGAGCTCTTGAGTGAGTTCCAGGAATTCTTACCCTTCTCTCCTTCGCAACATTTGCCCTCAACAGAGTCATTCCGCGAGCTGAGAAGACTGAGCCCCAGTCCCCTCCTACCTTTCCCACACAATCTTTACCCACACAATGGTCAGTCCTCAGGCCTCACCCGACTGAGCCGCCGCTTGTCCTTCCTTAGCTGGGCTTCCCAGACAGTCCCGGGAAGCTGGTTTGCGTCCTGCTTTTCTGGCTGTCTTTCCTCACCTCTGCTGGTACATCTCCAAGCCGGCTTGGCCTGCCCCGCCATCTTGGTTTCTCTATCTCCATCTCTACCATTCTGGTGGCTTTTGAATTCCACCCACAGCGAGTGACCTCCAGACCTGTGTGCCCTTCCCCCCCCAGTGCCTCATGGGGCAGCTCACACCTTGAGCCCTGACTGAACCCCTTCACCCCCAAAACCAGCATCCCGCACAGACTTCTCCAGCTCAGCAACTGGAATGATAAAGCTATTGTTAACCTGGGTCACGAACCTGGGGTCATATTTTATTTTTCCCTCTCTCTGATACTTTCCATCCAATCTGTCAGAGCATCGGATCAACTTTCCCCTAAAAATACCGTACATCCAGAATCCAGCTGTTTTCTTACCAGTCCTGGTTCAAGTCACCCTTTCCTACCACCTAGGTAACTCTCACAGCCTCCTTATGGGCCTGTGTTCATGCTGTGCCTTTATAGTCTGTTCTCAACACAGTAGCCACAGGGATCCTATTGAAATGGAGGTGAATCACCACTCTCTGCTTGAAACTATCCAAGGGCTTCACCTCATTCAGATTGAAAGCAACGTCTGAACTGAACGATGGTTGGTTCCCTGAGGCCCTAAAAGATCCATCCACTGCCTCCTAAGCGAGCCCTCCAACTCTACCACATGCTGCCTCGGGGCCTTTGCACGGGTGGTTCCCTCTGCTTAGAACGCTTTCCCCCCAGCTCTCCGCATAGCAAAGCACGATCCCTCTTTCCCTATCTTCAGGCAGGACTCCTCCTACCCGGCCTATAACTTCCAACTTCATTCCCTGCAGTTCTCCTTGCCCACCTGTCCCCATATAATCTATTTATTTATGTCATTTTCAGCCTTCACTCTGGCCCCACAAGCATAGAGGTTTTGTCTGTTTATTCATCCCCAGTGTCTGGGGTAGTGCTGGGCACAAACCTCCCATCACTGAGTCTCAGATGTTTCCCCAACCTCATTGTCCTATCGCCTTGGCCCTTCTGCCCTGACCTCTTACTACCTGTACCATGGCTGACTTCCCATTGTCTTTGAAATTAACTGTTCTAATCACCCACACGTCCATTTGCAAGTAAAACCTACCATCTCTGTATTGTTAAACCAGCATCACTGGCATTAACAGGTCACAATAAAAATAAAGTGCAGTGAAAACGAAACAATGAATTCTCGCCCCTGTGGCCACAAATTGATGACTACAACCAGAAGGCCTACTTTTCAGTGGACGAGGGAGGGACAGAAAACATTAGCAGCAAAGAGACTACCTCTGACATCATCAGACGTATTTAAAAAGAGCTGGAAAAGGGAAGACCTTTGTCGCTGTGCAAGCGAGTCATCCAAGGGGAGGCCCGGGCACTAACACAAACCACCTACCGTATCCACTCCAGACGACGAACCGCTGCCTGTGACGAAGGGAAAGCCCAGACCCCTTTCAGAATGGGGAAGAGAAGGGCTGGTGCAGGCGGGGACCCCGGATCCGGCCCCGGGTGAGGGGCTGTGGGTCCCGCTGCTGGGAAGGAAGCCAGACGTCAGCCTGCAGGTCCAACAGGGGCTTGCGAACAACCCCCAGGGTGACGGTCGGCAAGAGAGCTGCCCTCGCCACACAGAACCCTGGGATCTGCTCCGCTGGTGACTGGCCCCTGACCCGCCCCGGGGCTGGGCCGAGGGGCGGCGCGGCAGTCGGCCACTCGGGCTGTCACTGCTCCCTTTTCGCAGGACCAATGACCCTTTGGGCACATGCTGAACATCCCCGGTGGGTTTCCGCCCCCAACGACCCTTCTTAGGCGGCACACACAGGCCAGTCCTGCGCTCCGTTTCTCACAGTCCTAGTGTGAGCTTACGCTAAGGCGGGGTGAAGGCAGGGCCTGCCTTTTCCGTCTCCCGAGTCTCGTACATGTGCAAAACCTCAAGCACAGAGCTCTGAGGGGGCATGCCTCGCCATGTCCCCCATGTCCTTCCAAGGACAAGGAAGGGCAAAGCCAGTGTCATAGTTCTACCGCCCTGATAAATCTCAGCCGGAGTTCCCGGTAAAGCCTGCCTACTGTGCCCAGCCTTTGCCGGGATGCCAGTCCTCCCAACACGAGCTTCTTGAATGCGACAAAGGATTAGGTGTGCCAGCCGCACTAAGAGTTCTCGGTGGCGGGGGCCTCGCTGCCGGCTTGCCTTCTAAGTGCCTTGAAGGACCAAATTGAAGTGAACGTCTCTAACGATTCAACCCGCACTCACAAGGCCTCCCTCTCGTTTGCGGATAATAACCAGCAGGGCCTCTCTCTCTCTGTTTCAGAGGCCCCCTCCCCCAGGAAACTCCGCAATGACTCACCAGGTATCATGCCTTCTGCTTCGCGGCTCCTGTGTGTGGCACTCGGGTTCCACTTCTCTCCTGCCACCTCACCCGCCCTGTCCCCCAGCGGCCCCCTTTTCGGGCCCCCCACCCCACCACCAAGTTTCCATGAGATTGCTGCAAAACCTGCAGGCCTGGAGATCTTAGTTCAAAACCCTTTCATCACGGCCGAGATCAACCTCCGAAGACTTCGTCTCTTGACCCATTTTCCTTCCCTACCTCTGCTTTGGCATCTGCCATGGCTCCCCGAGTGTCCCTGTCACCACGTGTTGACCGCTGTTCAGGGGCTGCGTGTGTGTGTCACCTGGATTGTTCTTACCTGCCCTAAGAGGGCGTCTCCTGCACTGTCAGGACACTTGGCTGCGCTGTCCTCCGTGGTCTGGTTGTGACCCCACGCTGGGTGGGGAGGACACTCCGCGGTCTGGGTCCCACGCCCAGAGCACGGCTTCAGGCTGCTGCTCTGGTTCACTGGCCCGAATTCACAGGGCACGGGGTCACAGTGACCCCAGCCTGGCAGCTGGATCCCGCTGCGCCCTCCTCCCCCCCACCGCCCCGCCAGCTGGGCTTCCACAAACACATCTGCAAAAGAAATGAGCTCTCACCGCGCATCCTACAGGCGCTGTGGCTGCGTGGGGCTGCAGCAAGGCCCGGCCAGCGGCTAGCGGCCTCGCCAGCACTCCGGGGCGCACGCGGGCCGCCTCGGAGCCCAGCGGGGTCCTGGCAGGGCCTTTTCCGGAAAGGTCTTGAGGGCACATACTCCGAGCCGGGAGTGGACACCCGAGACTTGAGGAAGAACACAGGACCCTTCCCGAGACAGAGTTAGGAGGCCTCAAAATGCCTGGGAGGCTCACAGCTTTATCACGTGTGAAATTAGGCAACTGGGGCCGCCTTTCCCTCCCAGCTGCCTCGAGAGGCCAAGCCAGCCCCGGCTGGTGTCCCCCTTCTGCTCTTCCGGAGAATCTCAGCTTTGCTGCCACGACCCAAGTACTTAAAGCTGGTTGAGGGCTCGGCAGGAGCTTTAGGGAGGACCTTTAAACCGCTAAGACTAAGAGCTTTTGAGCAGTGCTCCTGCCAGCTCGGATTGGAACATCGCACCCACTAGTTGATGGGAAACTGACTCCTTGCAAAACAAGTGCTCAGTCTTGGGCCGATTCCTGCCGTGCCACTAGCGCCTTGCAGAAGTTCTGTGAGGCCATGGGGAGAATCCAAATGCTCCAGGATCAGAGCCTTTAAGAAAATCTTTAGAGGGGGTCCCTTACTTCATGGGGACAGGTACAGCCCGTGCCAACCTGTGCCTTGGATTTGAAACCAGTTCCTTCACGAAGGGCACCGGAACTGGGAGACAGGTTCACAGGACTGGTGACTAAGCAGGGGGTGCTTACGGGGACCCCGGGCGTGACTTACCTCTTAGATCAAGGAAACCCACTTCTCACTTCAACTCTTCGCACTCGCCAAAACAGACTGTCCCAAGAGGTAAAGAGTGCTTGGAGCCAGGGATGGGAGGACAGACAGAATTTCCCAGCCCCAGGCTGTCCCATCAAGTTTGAACCAGGAGGCGAGATGCGGGAGGAGACCCGTGCAAGCAGTGCCTGCTACTTTTTCCGTCCTGTCCTCAGAGACCCTTCTCTGGAACCCAGGTTCTTGGAAAGCACAGTGATCAAGACTTTTTAAGGTCACTTCCAGAGTGATGGAAAATGAGTTCTAAGGGTGCTGGGCGCCTCCAAACTTCCCTCTGATGTGAGGCTGGCCAGAATATTCAGCTAGGAGTGGCTACAACTTGAAGTAGCCTCAAAGCCTACAACTTTGAACCGAAAGTACCATTCTCTGGACCTAGGTGGGTTTTCCCAGCCCACGTTTCTCCCACCCTCAGACCCTAAAAGGCTCAGGGTGGGACGCCCCTTCTCAGGGATCAGGACGCTCTGGGTCTTTCTTGCTTTGCCTCCAATCTTACCTCTCTGAGTCACCCCTTTTGACTAAAGCACGGATAACCGGAATGGGCTCTCTCCCTTGTGGCCTTTCTGCCCAGCCTTTGCGTGGCGGGCCGGGTCGTTTTCATGACACAAAGTCTGCACTCCTCTGGGCATCCTAAAACGAGTTAAGACAGGTCCTCTGATTCAGGTCAAATAGGGCCGGGCGGCCAGAGCCCAACAAGATTATTTGCTGTAGATGCAGCAAAGAGGGCCAACAGGCTTCCAAGCAGAGGAGGCTGAATGCAGGTGGCTCAGACTTCTCCTTCTGCCTGCCTGCCCTTCTAAGAGAAGCCTCACTTCCGATGACCCAGGCAGGCCCTGGCAGTAACTCAGGGCTCTCCAGAGATAGGAGCTGTTAAGGACAGGAGGTGGGGGGGGGGTGGGGGGAGTCCTACCAGCTTGAGCTAAAATACACCTCGGATTAACAGGCCTAGCTTACTTTTCTAACAAATATGCAGTCAGCACCTATTACGTAGGCCACGCATAGTGCCTGCATGGTGAGAGAAATCAGACAAGACCCCTGTCCTGTGACAACTCACGCCAAGAATTCTGCTCCATGCAAGTAGGGGGCCCTGCGCTGCCTGAAACAAGAGCACCCTTCTGGCATCCACAGTGACCTCTCCCCGTCAAGGCTGCCTTGATGTTCATTTCCACCTCCTTCCAACTGAAAACCTAAAACCCTCCCCAGTTTTCGCCTTCTGAAGGCAAGGAGGTATGGCGTGAGAACACGTTCCCCTTTCTACCGGCCCCACAGGGTATGAATACCCCCATGGGAACGTGTCAGCCCCCACTTGCTTTTCCCTCTTAAGACCCCAGCAGACCAGAATCCTGTGGGTCATCGGACGACCAAGCCAGATTTTTTTTTTTTTAAAGCAGATCTTCTTGCTTTGAAAAATCTACTTTCCCCCAGGCCAGCTGATGAAATGCTAACCGTACCCTGAGGCTGGTCGGGGCTTGACTTCAGCCGGAGTATTTGCCTCTCATTTGAGTTTGCATTTGTTTTTGGCCCCTTAAAAAAGCTCTTCCCGTCTCAAGGGAGATTTCTGTACTTAAGAAACATGTATTTTCTCCAATCCCGCAGGCGGGGAAACGAGACCTCTTTCGTTCCCGCTAGAAGGTCTGGAGGACGTCGGGTCATCGAAAACGCGAACGGCTCCGACGAGGAAGCAGACGCTCGCGACGCAGACTTCAACGGAACCAAAGCCGGTGAATAAACAACTGGCCACAAACGGAACAAGATCAAACCCAGTGGACTCTGCTTAGCACCGTCAAAATCCATCCCGAGATTCCAAATGCCACAGACACCCCTCGCGATGACCATAAACCACCGCCCCGAGCCCGGCGCGACAGTGAACTTTTGAGTGATGTACCAAACCGGAAAAACCCAACAGGCGGCACAGACACCCCCGCTGCCCCCGCCGGGGAGTTGTGCGGCAGTTGAGAGTGTTTAGGAAAGATCTAACCGCAGTACCTGATCACTGGCAACTTAGTTTCCGTGACATGGGGAAGAAGTCACCAAAGCGGGTGCCGCCGCCTCCCGCTCCCAAGTCGTTCCCTAACCTGTGTCCCCTCCCCGCGTGTCGCGTGGGCCCCTGTTTGAGTTCCTTCCCCTCCCGGTTACCACACCTCAGACGCACGCAGTTCACGGAGAGCAAGTGCCTTCGGTAGTCACAGGAATTGAAAAGGAGAGGCTGCTCTGGTGGGTACGAGCAGGAATGTTAAACACTGTTTTATACGCACCCCGATTGTACTTACGGACACCCTCACGAATAAAAGGTTATAAGTCACTGGAATGCAGTCAGCTCTTCTCTGTCGTTTTCGAGAGTTGAAAGAATGGGGAGGGGAGAGGCGTTCTCACTGAATCCTTACGGTGACCCTGTGAAGTCAGCTTATTCTTCATTCATCAGTGGGGAAACTGAGGCCCGGGGTGGTGAAATAAAGTGAGATCCCAAAGCCACCAAAAAACAAAACGCAAAAACACGAAAACAAAAAACGCAGGAACCAGACATGTCATGTGAGTCTGTGTGAAGGGGCTTCTCCAACCAGAGGCGGGCGGCTCCAGGCCTCAGGAAGTAGGAACGTTAGGAATGTGACCAGGAAGAACGTCCTTAACAATCCAAACCCATTCGTACATACCGTGAAGAATACAAGAGATCCTCCAATTTTTAAGTTAAAACCCAAGACTTCATCCAGCAGGGGCCAACAAACTTCCTGTGAGGGCCAGAGAGTCAGTATTTCAGGCTACATACGGTCTCTGTTAAACGTGTATCTATCTTTTTTCCGTTTTTTTTTTTTTTTTTAAATAACCCTTTAAAAACCTAAAAGCCATTCCTACTGCGGGGGCCACACGCCACCAGGCTGTGGGTCATTTCCTTCCTCGCCGAAAGTTCTATTCAACACAAAACATTTCCACACGCCGACTCCGCGGGGTCCAATAGATTTGAGCAGAAATAATGCAAATCGAAAAAACACAGGGACCAAATGCAAATATACCCTGAGCACTACACAAACATATTCCAAATATACCTCTTTCTAAGAAGCGGACTTGAAGGGAATTTTATTAAAAGTAGGGTCTTCTTTTTGTATTTAGTTACCTGGTTTAAAAAACAAAACAAGTTTTTCGCCACCGTATGAGCAAACAGCAAAACACAAACGAAACGGCATTTACTCACCACCACCACAAACTAGTTGAAAATTAGTTTCTCTTGATTTTATTGTTCGTTTATAAAAATAAAAGTACGTCTTTCACCGATACAGGTTAGAATGTTCCTACAGTAAGGGGATGGGCAGCAGAGATCAATTCTCTGTTGCAATTCAGTAGCACTTGCAAAGTTCTATCTTTGACTCAAGGATATTTTTGCTATTCTTTTGGAAAAATAACTTAGTGACAAAAGGTCGTTAAGTGGCAAGCAGGCTCCTGATTTCGTGTGTTCTTTTTACTCGCCTCCAAAAGCGTGAGACGGCAGCTCACCCCAGGCCGGGCTGAGTACACACAACGTCCATGTGGAAATCCCGTGTTTGTTTCTTCTTTGACAAGGAAGCTTCCAACAACAATCCTGTGGTTTCATCTTATCTGGAGGTCACCCCGACTATTTTATCAAGGCTCTGAATGCTGTCCTGCTCTTAGGGGCTGCATTCCCAAGGCTATGCCACCCCAAACACCGTCAGCATCCTGAAGCCAAAGTCACCCTGAGGCCACAGCAGAAGCACAAGAAAGACTAATCATCAGGATCGACCTAAGGAGGACACAGACTTCCCACTGACGTGGTCCACACAAGATCTCCTCGGAAACGCAAGCACCCCTTCTCAACGCCTCAGTGAGAGGCAGATTAAAAAGTCCCAGGGGTACACGACTCCATAGTTTCTTTGTAAAAAGGCATGTGCCTATTGTGCTCCTCTCTCCTCGACATGATTTCATTACACAGACCCTGTGCCACAGAGCCCTGGGAGATTCTCTTCTGAGGTGCGCTCACACCCCACTTTTAAGGCATCTCCGGACATTAAAAACACATCTCAAAATAATTCAGGGCTCAGGTCAGCTCACAGCGACGGGGTGGCCTCGGCGTCCACCCCTCCGAGCCCTTTCCAGAGCGTCCCGTTTGTCCCTGTCCACACCCGCAAGGAGGACGGGGATCGTGACACAACATTTCCCCGGGAAACCACCAGGGGCCACAGGCGATGGCCTCCTTGGCTAATGTGACTCTTTGCTCCTATTTCTCAAACTAACTTAAAAACCCAAACACCTAGTTTAAAGAGGGGAAGAAAGGTAGGACTCCCGCACGGACACACCGGGGCTCCAGCTTCCGAGGATTTCCTAAAGCAACATCTTGACTACACCCTGGGCTGACGGCAGCGACGGTGCGGGAATATTTGAAGGCGGCTTCCCAAACTCCAGGCGTTTTCCCAACCTTCAGACAGAGCAAACCAAATTAGGCGGACATGACAGCTGTCACAGACCCGCTAGCATCAGGGCCCACAAAGCTCTAGGAGTGAATATCCAGAGTCAGGAGCAGTATCTCCCTGGGTGTCATTTTTCTCTCCTGCCAAAGGAAGGAAAGGACACTGGCCATCTGGCTCGCACGTTCCCAAGGCCACACGAAAAGCCCGATCCCAGAAGACCCGCTAACAACATCCTCTTCGACAGGGCCGGCGTTTGTGTGCATGCCGTGGAAAATGAGTCTTCCTTTCCCACTATCTGTCTGCCACAGGTCTCCCACGGTGACGTGGCTGGGGGGCCGGGAAGATGGCGGCACGGCTTAGAAAACGAATGAATCTAGAAGCTGCCCTGGGTTTTCCTCAGGTAAGAAAACATGCAAAGCTGTCAGAGGTCAGATTTGCATTTTCCCATTAGGTGACTGGCTTCAGGAATCTAGGCGGGTCTGGAACGTTATGGCCTGTTTCCTGAGTTTCTAAAGATTTTTTTTTGTTGTCGCTGAAGAAAAAAAATCCTCCTCTGGGGCAAGCAGAGCCGTGTTTGGAGCCCAAGTCCCAAACCACGGTTTCATATAGGACATGGTCCCAGCATGACCAGGAGCTGGGGCTGTCTGAATGAAATAATGAAAACGAGCCTCTTCCTGGCCATTTGCCCTTAACCAGGAGACACCCCCTAACTCTGTCTCAAGCGGGTAGAGGATAAAGTTCACGGACATAACCTACAATTTTCCAAAATGGCTATGGGTCAGGGGTTGGAGCCCTCCCACCCCCACCCCAGAGTGGACAGCTAAAGGTACTGACCCTTTGTCACCCAGAGGCACACCAGTGCTGCTTGGCTGTCTCTCACCACCATCTCTGTGCTTGTTCCCCCGTCCTGAGGCTGGGCCACTCATTCGGTTTGGGGACTGGTCATACACGAAGTTCCGGCAGGATGCAAGCTTGGACTCCAGTGCCTGGAGAGAGAGACATGCTTTCATCATCCAAATGAAAGACAAGAACTCCCCTCTCACCCAGAGCCTGCATGCAGACAATAACCAGAAACGGGGGTTCTCGATCCGTGTTGGGCGCTGCAATTCCAAAGTGGGGCCCTGAAGGAATCCAACATACATCAACTTTTAGAGCCACTGGCCTAAGACATTTCAGAGCTTCCAGGGAAAAAAAATAACCCTGCCTATTATCCAGTTCTGCCTATGGGAAATAGGAAATCCCCTTTGGGAATGATTCGCTCTTTTGTTTACCTCAATGAACATGCACAGAGTGGCTTGTGCGGAAACCATGTGCCATGTCCCATGAAAACCAAGAGGGCACTGAGGCCACCCCACACTTCCCTATATGCTAACTGTGCAAAAAATTAACAGAGAACTGTGTTGCGACGCCTGGGAGGTGCAGTTAAGCATCCGACTCTTGGCTTCAGCTCAGGTCGTGATCTCAGGGTTGTGGGATCGAGCCCTGCATCAGGTTCCACATTCCGTGCAGAGTCTGATTCCGATTCTCTCCCTCTCCCTCTGCCCCTCCCACTTATGCTCTCTCTAAAATGAATAAATAAATCTTAAAAAAAAATTAAAGAGAAACTGTGTTTATGGAACAGAAAACCAGACAACCAAAAGGTAAGAGGAAAAACATGAGAAATTAGTTGCAAACTTGAATGAGGTTTCAGTTCTCACTACATACATTCTGGCAGGATTTAAATGAAGTGATCCTTCTAGGCCATCATTGTTAAAAATAAAACAAACTGCCACAAAGAATATGTTATTTCTTAAGCACAAAAGCATCTTCCCCTATAATGACTATAAAACCCATGAAATTAAGGTTTTTTTGCCCTAGCCTTTCGAGATTTTGTTTTTAAATAAGAAATTTAAAAAACGGAGATGATTTTTAAATGTTTCTCAGTTTGGGGGGTTTTTTTCAAATTACGAAAAAAGAAATCATAGACACCAACCAAATTTCCCAAATTCCAAAGAAAAATGGCAGGGAAAGATATGCCCAGGCACTGAAGGACGGCAGTCAGAGCTCTGCGTGTTTGTTTTAACAATGCTCACGGAAGCTCAGACGGTGCTCAGGGACTCTAACGGAACCAGAGTTTTGCCTAAAACGCAGAGAGTCTCTGCTACAGGGGAAAGGTCACCCATCTCCGAGATCTGGAAACACAGGCAAGGAGCCCAGGGAGGGGGTGGTCTTACCCCTACTTTCCGAAGCAGGTCTCCCACGATGTTGAGGGCCGATATCCGTGCTGCAGGAGTGAGGGGGGTCCCACTCGTGGAGTCATCCAGACCTGGGTGTGCAAAAGGAAGCACACATAATACCAACCCTTAGTCCTAAGTCCGTGCGCTAACATCCTGCAACGGAGAACCACAGGGGTGCGCTGGGGAAGCGCACTCTGCCCTCTGATCCCGGAGGTCACCCTGCTGTAACTCACTAGTTACCCAACACGGGAAGAGTCTACCTGATGACCATCCTTTTGCAGCCTTACAACCCCTCTATTAAATGTTTACCTGTTCTTTGTTCTTCTTTTAAAACAAAATCAAAGTCAGTCCTCCTGAAGCTCGAGCAAGTCCACAGAGTTAGGAGCAGCATCAGACCAAACCACGTTCGCAAGGGGCTTAACTCTCTGGAGCCCCTCTCTCTCCTCCAAGCAGGCCCCAGGGACCAGCGGCGCCAGCATCACTGGGGTGCTGGTTAGGATGTAGGATCTCGGGCCCTGTGTAGACCTGCTGAATCTTAGGTGCATACTCAAGCATGGGAAAAAACCCTGCTCTAGACAGGGATTCTTAAAATCTCACCGGCCCCTGGAATCCAGGGAACAGGCTAAGGGATCAAACAGTATGAGCGCTGGAGCCAGCCGGCCTGGATCTGAATCCCAACTCTGCTATTTACCGGCCGTATGATTTTAGGCAAGCTCCTTTATCAGGGCCTCAGTCTCCTCATCCATCAGGTGGTGACAGCACTTGCACCATGGGCCTGGGGTGAAAATTCCCTGAGGTCATATGCACGCGAAGCAGAGTGGCTACTGGCACAGGCCGAGCACTCAGTAACTGTCTACCATCGGTGCTTACTATTAAGCAGTGCAGTGACAGTGCCGGTTCATCAGCAGAGCAGCTGGGGAGAAAGCTCAAAGTTTTCGTGTTTTTACTACGCAGCCCAGGTTACGCCGGTTCCACTTCTAGAAGGATGTATTGCTAGACCCGCAAAATACTTTTCAGATTTTTTTTCTCGGGCTATGGAAATTTGCCGTTTGGGAGATTTCATGTTCAAGGAGAGGATTGCCGGCTTCTGATGAAGGATGGAAAGGTCTGCTAATGCCGGGCCCACATTTCCCGGGGTAGGAGCAGAGTGGCAGTGGCCCCCGCGAGATGAGGCTTCTTCCATTTTCCCCCACTCACTGCAGACTCCGCCGCTCCCCAGGGCCTAACAACCAAGCTCATCTTGTCTCAGAGCTGCCCCCCGCCACCAGCTATGAACGCCCCAGTTTGCTCCCTGCAGGAAAGCCTGGGCCCGTGTCCCTCCCACCCAGGACGCTACCCCTGGGAAAGCTTTGTGACGCAAAGAAAATCCCCTCCGATGGCTATTCCCTTACCGCGTCTGAACGTCCCTGGCGTGTTTACGCCAGCGCTGGGTCCCCGATGAGCTATGGGTGTGGACGGCACGGAGCCAGTGGCCTGCACTGCTGTGTCTATCCTTTCGGCCGCCACCGAACTGGGCATGGGGGTCCTGGGCTTCTCCTGCTTCTGCTGCACGGCCAACTCCTGCCGCAGATCTGAGCCAGGACAAGGATTCAGATTAGGTCCCCGCTTCGGGTGATGGAGGAAGGAAGGGGAGGGTCAGCAGGAGGCACCGGTCAGGGAAAAGAAGTTACCAGAATGAAAAGCCATAGGTGGAAACCCTCAATGAAGTGAAACCCACAGGACCTGGCCTAGCAGGCTTGTAGAACTACATGATTTTTTAGTAAAAACAAAGGGTTTAAAAATTTTAAAAAACTATGGCAGTGGCAGATACACTAATGCTCTTCTTGCTTCAAAACAATTTCAGGGTTTTGGTATATTGAATACTCAGTGAAAATACGCTTTCCCACCCCATCCCCAAATGCCCTTCGTCACTCATAATCACTGTAATACGGGGGAGATATTTTCAATCCTCTTTTTTCCTGCATCTTCAGACGGAGAATTTATACTTATCTCTATTAAGCATATGACAGGAATAATTCTTATTAAGTATAAATAGAAATATAACTATAGCCTATGACAATGTGTCTTCACCTTTCTAACTATATTTATATCTATACCCTGTTTGACAATTATTTAATATTCCAGAAAATAAATCTGCGTAATTTGTTTAACCACTTCGCTACTGATGGGCACTTATACAACTACCTTTCAAACTTAAAAGGAGTTTTTTCCTAGGGACGCCTGGGTGGCTCAGCTGGTTAAGCATCCGCTTTTGGCTCAGGTCATGATCCTAGGGTCCTGGGATCGAGTCCCCATCAGGCTCCCTGATCATCAGGGAGTCTGCTTCAACCTCTCCCTCTGTTCCTCCCCTCGCTCATGCTCCAATAAATAAAATCTTTAAAAAATATTAAAGGGATACATGCACCCCAATGTCTATTAAAAAAGGTTTTTTTTCTTTTTAATTCTCCTTCTACTAGCTATATGTTAGAAACTAATGTTGTGAACAATTAATTGGGATATTTAAAAAAATCTCTTCTGCACCCAGATCTACCTCTGGAACTGTGAAATTCCATGGAGCAAATGCTGAGGGGAATTCAGAGCTCTAAGCCGCAGGAACAACGGGCTAGCGAGCAATTCCATCAAGAACTTTATCCCCACAAAACTCTTACACTCCTACCAATTGAAAAGCCAGGGGTGCATTTAAGTATCTACAAGGGGTCTTTATAGGGTCAGACATCTGACAATTCGGAGAAGGGGCTGGGGACCAAGGCTGAAGCCTGCCCCGTGGGGTTCTATACCCTCTGACCAGACCGTCTGTGTGCCGAGCAGGGCACAGATTTCCAGCAGAGGTAACGCCGGGCAACACTGCAGGACAAGCTGTTCTCAGGTGGGCGGGGGGAGGGGGAATGCTGGAGGGGGCACAGAGAACAAAGCCAAGGCCTCCTGACCTCTGGCTTCATCCTTCAGTCGCTGAACAGACTCTAGGAGATTCTCCTTCTCATCAAGTTCACTCTCCAGGAAGGCATTTCTTTCAATGGCTTGATTCAAACGCTGCTCAAAGTCTTCCAGAGACATGATTGTGGCCCTGGTAAGGGAAAAATAAAGTTGTCCAAGAGAGCAAATGGCAGCATCCTTTTGGTGCCTACAAACCTGGGAGACAAGAAAGGCCAGACACAGCTGGGGGGTGGGGGTTGGTGAATCCCAGCGTGGGCACTTCCGAGACACCACGAACCTGAACAAGCGGCTTAACCTTCCAGGACCCAGGCTCTTTGCCTGCAGAATGGGAATCATCTTAGCTCTTGGGGTACACAGAGCTGTCCTGGGCATTAAATGAGACATGTCCATACAGCACTTAGCAAAGAGCCAACGCCTTTTTAGGGTGACACAGGGGGCCCAGTCAAATGCCAAAAGAAGCATGTCTTCTCTTGGAGACTCACAATGCACATCAGTATTCAGAATATCCTACTAAAATCCATACACAACATAATAATGTACATTTAAACAGGGAGAAGAGACCATCTTTAATCTTTCAGTTACCTTAAACAATTCAAAATGCCCGGCTGCCCTCCTGAAAACCACTTCCTCTTGTGACCAGTATAGACATTTCACTGGAATGCTATTAAAGGTACTGAGAAGTACTGTAATAAAGAAATGTGTCTAACTGTGAGGCACAGAACAGGTGGCTTGCCCAGTCTCCTCACATGCAAAGTATGGGTAGTCACAGTACTTTTGCGTGGTCGGGGGGTGTTGAGGGGCAAGTAATACAAGAAGCCCCCAACAGATGTCGCACATGAGTGCTCAATAAATGCCAACATTTTTTTTTCCTTAAAGATTTTATTTTTTTGACAGACACTCAATGAGAGAGGGAACACAAGCAGGGGGAGAGGGAGAGGGAGCCCGCTTCCTGTCGAGCAGGGAGCCCGATGCGGGGCTCAATCCCAGGACCCCAGGATCATGACCTGAGCCGAAGGCAGATGCTTAATGACTGAGCCACCCAGATGCCCCAATGTCAGCAATTTTTATTACGGACCCTGTGTTTGTCTTCGGAAGAACTTTAACACGTTACCTCATGGTGGTTAGAAGTGTATGTTTGGGGGGGGGGGCAAGATGGCCGAGAAGTAGGAGATCCTGTTGCAACCTGTCCCCAAAAGTGAGCTGGAAATCTACCAGAAAGCACTGAACACCCATGAAATCAGCCTGAGGAGCAAGATTTCTCACTTCTGGATCTGTACGGGAGCAGAAGACAGCAGTGGGGAGGTAAAGCAAAGTGGGAACACTCGAACCGATACAGGAGGATAAACAAAAGGGGGAGGA